>CM077094.1:139382247-139982247 GCA_039513925.1 Platanthera zijinensis
TCGCTGCGGCTGGCCCCCGCAAGGGCCGACCGGGCCGCCCGAATCCGGACGGCCTCGCCATGGCAGGCCCCCGCAAGGGCCGGCCAGGGCCGGGCGAGACCGAGCGGCCATGTTGTGGCCGGCCCCCACAAAGGATGGCTTAGGCGCCCGTTCCCGGGCGGCCTCGCCGCGGCCGACCCTCATGGTTGCCCAGCCCCGACCAGCCTCCCCCCAGCCGGCCCTTTCAAGTGCCAGCCAAGGTCACCCGAAGACGGGCGGCCTCGCCGCCGCTGGCCCTGCGAGGGCCGGCCGAGGCCGCCTAACACCGGGAAGCCTCTCCGAGGCCGCCTAACGCCTAACGTCGGGAAGCCGTTCGCGGCCGACCTTTCTCGGGAGGCCGAGCCGGCCCCCGCGAGGGCCGTCCGAGGCAGCCTGACCCTCGGCGGCTTTTCCGCGGCCACCCCCGCAATGGCCGATAGGGGCGCTCAGATCCGGGCGGCCTCGACGGGGGAGGCCGCTCGCCGGGCGTCGTGGTGGCGGTCGCCGCCCCCCGTCATCGTCGCCGGGGGCGGCCGCTCGCCGAGGGTGGGGTGGGGTCATCATCATTTCTCAAAATGGCGATCCCGTGTTTCGTTGGGTGGGGCAATCCTATCGGGATATGTCCGAATATAATTAAGGCGAAAAATTACTACGACCACCCCTCTTAAAATCCTATAAATAGGCTGATTTTCTCTTAAAAGTAGTCTTTTTTGAAACTTTGACTTCATTCCTCTCTTTTCCCTCTGCAGGATTTCCACTCAAGTTCCCTTATGCAAGGCTCCGTCTAGGTCACAAAGACAAGACAAGCTTAAAGAAAAAGGAAGACAAAGACGGGACGCTCGGAGCCACCCACGCCATCACAACAAGACGACTCAGATGGCAAAACTAACGCCCACTCCCACGAAAAACGTTCAGTGGAAGACCTCAAAAACAGAACAGCTAATAGAGGTACTCGACGCATTTTCTCCCCCATCTCATCCAGTGTAACGAGGCGCGGCCCTTCTCCCTCACTCTTCTCCTATACTAAACTCTATAATAAACTCTGTGATAGTGGAAGTTAGGCCGTCACCGAACTGGCCGAGTGGGTTTTCACCCCGATTGCGAGTTTTCTACGTTATCAAGCCTCTAACTCAACACTTGGTGAATCCTTGGCCCGACCTACCAAAAGCGACGCACAGACCCCCAACAGTTTGGCGCCATCTGTGGGAATCCAGTTCCCAGAAGCTCTATGGAAACAAGAAGGATAAGCGCACCCCACACCGCCACGCAAAAGAAAGGAAGTTATGATCGGGCGGAGCACACAAACGACTCGAGGATCAGCCCACCAAGAGCACGCCAATCCCGGCCAGTCTCATTCCCTCGTCAATGCGCCGCAGCAAGAGAACGCCATCATCTCACTGGATACTGCCATTGCCGGAGGGTTCGCCCGCATAGAGGAGCGTAATGCAGAAGTGCTCGCCCTCCTCAGAAGCATGGCAGCCTGCCAGGAACCCGTAAGAATACCAACACCAGAGAATGTACTGCCACCACAAGCTCAGGAATAGGAGAATTTTGAACCCTCACAAGAAGCTAGCACTGAGCATCCCATCTGCCAGGCCAGGGCCGCCGAAAATGGCCTTCTTCACTAGCGCCAACAGATGGGTGCCCCCCGAAGTCATAGTAAGAGGAGTGACGCAAGAAGAGATAAGAGAATTATTCGAGAAAGAATTCAGCCAGATGGGTCGTTGAACAACGTAAGTCCACCGCCCAATAAGAAACAGATCAGCGCTAGCACCAGAAGTGTTGGCATATCCGGTCCTATTGAGATTCAAGCTCCCAAGTATTGATTCATATGACAGGACTAAAGATCCCTTGTAGCATGTGAATCACTACACCACAATCCTTCACATCTACAACGCGCCCGATCAATTGCTCTGCTAGGTCTTCCCAGCCACATTGAAGGGGCATACAAGGACGTGGTACCACTCGCTTAGGGAGAGAACTGTCTGAAACTTCGCTCAGCTCACCCAGCAGTTCCTGGACCAATTCATCGCAAACCGCCGTGTTGCAAAGGATCCCTCCCATATCTCCGGAATCCGCCAGAACGAGGGAGAGACCATTGAGGAATTCTTCAGCCGATTCACCGCAGAGCTAGACAGATCCCAGGGGTGGACCCGAAACTCCTGCGCGGAGTCTTCCTTGGGGGGCTCTAACCTGGAGGGTTCTACTTCACTTTAATGAGTGAGACAGTCCTCAGTTACCCAGACTTTGTGCATCGGGTTGAAGCACAGATCGCAGCCGACGAGGCAATCGAGCCTCATCGACGACAGTTCGAAGGAGGAGCTAAGAGGAAGAGAGAAGAACCACCCCAAGGCATCAAGAAGAGTGCATGGGCAACCCCCACCAGCAGGAACGTTGTGAAGGCCGACCCCCAAACGGTATCAGGAGTACACATCACTCAACACTTCACATGCAAACGTGCTTTATGCGATCCGAGATGACCCAGCACTGCGAATGCCGCGAGAGGTATCCGTTGGCAAGGGGGGTCGATCAAAATACTGTGAATTTCAGAAGGGGACGGGGCATTTCACGAAAGAGTATGTCAGACTAAAGGATGAGATTGAGCGGCTCATTCGACAGGAGGTCCTTGGAAGGTTCCATCAGGATCAGGCAAGAGGCTAATCGACCCAATAGAGGAAGGAGCAACCGCACTGAAACAAGAAGAACAGGGGGCAGGCAAGTTGTGGGGACGGTCGAGACCATAGTGTGGTATTTATTCCCCACTATAAACTCGATTGCGCTGGACGGGCCCGGACAAAGCACACCAGTGAAGGAGAAGATCAGCTCCGACAAGTAGGATCTCGAGGGACTGTTGATACCGCACCAGGACCCGCTAGTTATAACAGCCGAAATTGGTGACCCAAGATTCAGCGTCAAGCGAATATTTGTAGATAATGGAAGCTCGGTCAACGTACTGTTCATGCCAGCTCTTCGAGAAATGCACATCCCCAAGGAAAGGCTTCAGCCGGCAGCAGGCCCGATCTACGGCTAACAACAGTACTCGACGTCTATTCTCTCCCATCTCATCAAGTGAAACGAGGCGCGACTTGTCGCCCTCGCACTTCTCCTGTAATAAACTCTGTGATAGTGTAAGTTAGACCGGCACCAAACTAGCCGCGTGATTTTTATCCCGATTGCGTGTTTTTCACGTCATCAAGTCACTGACTCAACACTCTGTGAATCTTTAACTGTTGGTACGCTCGACCGTTACGCGGGCTAGCACGGTTCAGAAGACCCGGTCTACCAAGAGCGACACGCGAACCCCAACACAACATAACTACTAAATTTAATGAAAGACATTAGAAGAAACTCAACTCTAGGGAAGTAATTCAATTTATAATTTTAATTGCTTTGAATTTTTACAAATAATAATCATAAGGTTAATAAGATTAAAGAGAAAGGGAACTAGATACATCATTGGTAATAGATAGTGGTATAAATATAGTGAGGAAATATTAAGCATAGCTTTGCTATAATCAATAGAACATCCAAAAAGAAGAAGAAAATGAGCATTGATGGGTCCCCCTAAGATTTTCTAAGTCAAATCGGCAAGACATCGACCAAAACGCTCAAGCAAGCTGACCCGATCAAGTGAATTTTGCCCCGCCTGGAGGGTTCAAAATCACCCCAAGAGGGGGGACAAAACGATGCCCGCACGCGCCCAAGTGGAAGCCCTGCAAGAAACCACACGAAATGATGTAGGTACACGCCACACCAAGCATGCATGCACCCCGCACGGGCATGCGCGTGCGGTAAACGCACAGACGTTGCATTGCCGCCGACCTCCGTCTACCACCACCACTTCCGATAGCCTCCGCTGCCTCCGGCTATCGCCCCCGGCCTTCGGCCGCCACCACCACTTCTGGCCTCCTCCAACCACCTCCATCGTCGGACAACCAACCCAGGCTACCCGAACTGCCCAAGGGGCATGTTCATCATTTTTGGAAAATTGGTGATCCAGGTGATCGAAATCAAGCAATGACATTCAAACTCGAATCCAATCAGGTGCAATTACAAACACGTCCCTTCAAAGAAACTATAAAAAAAGTTCGCATGCCTTCTTTTTAAGACAAGTAACCTGAGAGGCAAGAGAAAACTTTGAGGTTTATCGGCGATGACGTGAGATTTAGATCATTCCTTCGCTCTGAATTCCCTCTGTTCACTCTCAAGTTCGTCCGAGGCAACACTTCAGCAAGCACAGGAAAAGACATAAGAGAACGCACTTGTGGACGCTCCATCTCCGTGGACTTTGCCCATTTTCCTCCTTTCTTCTCCTTCAAGGCTTGTAAACGGAGAGCCGGTTTGTCACCTTCCAAAAATCTCAACTCTTATAACAATAAATGAACTAATGGATTTCTGTCCGGCACATACCCTGTCATGTGATTTTTCACCATTTTCCGGATTTTCCGCGCTAAAACGTCTCACATGTCATTGTTATTGGATCTCTTTTGACTGTTTACATGCTCGGCTCGCTCTCAAGCCAAGACAATCTGATTTTCTGGACCAAAAAATAAACTGAGAGATCTTCAACAACCTTAAAAAAACAAACCCTTTACACAAATTTTACATGAAGCATTCACACAAGCTTGTTCACAAGAATGAAGTAGGCAGGATAAATTATAGTATACAAAGCAAACACAACAAGAAGTTGAGATACAAAATAATACATCAAGGCCGGCAGCTTCATCACGTCAGCTTATGAATGGTTTCCATGTCAGCGGCCTCCCTGAGAGTCCCCTTCTCCACATGATCCCACCATTTCATCAGGAAATTGTCGACCACCAGCCGGAACCAGGGCGAGATCTTCACGCCGTCCACGCCGGCGTCGGCTTTCCTCAGCAGCTCCTCCAGTTCGCCCCTGTTCACATACATAACGCCGGCGACTTCCTCGGGATTCGGATTCACCGCTACGTCGCGAACAATGAACAGCAGGTAATCCACTGTGATTTGAAATGGCGTGCGTGTGCTGGTTACTTAATAGGCAGCTGGTTGCAGGAGAAAAGTAAAATGTGAGGGAAGCAACTTACGCTCGTGCTCCCCCCATTTGCCGTCCGACGGGGCCTTATAGAGCATACGGCCGACCGGAATGAAATCTTCCACCGGGAGGTGCTCCGGGGGAATGCCGAGCTCATCGAGCAGCTTCCTCTGCGCCGCATTTCTGACGCCTAAGTAAGTAGGCAGGGAACTTATAAGTTGGATGGAAGGAAAAAAGAGAGGAGAAGAAGAGTTTGATTAGGGAGAAAATGCGATAAATACCGAGGAACTTCTCCTGTATGAGCTCCGATTGGCGATAAAGAGGATGGCTGCAGCAGGTGTTTGTCCATACTAGAGGAAAAGTGACCTTTGTGGTAGATCTTTGCTGTGTGGGATGAAGGGGTTGAGTAAGCTTCTTTCTTCATGCATCATGCTACACACACACACAAGTGAGAGTGCACGGGAGAACCACCGTGCCACCGCGACAGTACCCCGATCATGATGAACGCTCCCTCCACTCAAACCTTTGGAGCGCATTAGAAGATTGGTTGATAACCGGACTACTAAATTTTGGGGGTGCGAGCAAAGCCGCACTGCGACACTGTCGTGGTTGGGATACTGTCGCTGCAACACGGTATTTCTCCCGTGTGTTGTCACTCGTAATATTATAAAATTGTATTAATTACAACTTAAAATATTAGTAATATATGCAAGTATATATATATATATTGGTATACCTATATATATCATAAAGTTGTGCTTGTTACATAAAAAATGTTTGGTTTTATTGGTTAAGGGTATTGTATTAATGATTAGCATCATTTTTATTATAATTGTGTGAGAGCAACTAAAAGTAAAAAAAACTATACCAATGCGATGAACGGCTAGGATTGCTTTGATGGTCCTCCACGGTTACACTTTTCAAAATTACAATCACCTCCTCTCAATGTTTACATTTCATAACATTCATGAACACCCCCCCCCCCCACCACCGAATTACAAGCAAACTTCGAGGGGAGTTCCCGGGAAATAACCCTATATATATATTGGTGTAGAAATATATTATGTTTGAAGCTGGCCCATTATGCTTAAAGCCTTTGGGCTGAATATGGACTTGGCAACTGTTTTATCACATTCCATTTCAGTTTTCTCTTAGTTGTCACTGTCTAACAAGTGGTACTGGTCAAGTTCAGTGAGAGAACAAGTAGTTTCAGGTGTTTAAGATTGCTTCCACCGCACTTGAGTGAGGTTCAAGACAAGTTTAGTGTATGATCTTCAATGATGTTAGAAATGCTTCGTTTGAGGGCTTGTGATAGCTGATGTGGAGGGCTCTCAAGCGATTGGGAGATCGCTGAGGCACACGAGAACATGATTTAGTCCAACATCATGTCATGTGATTAACTTCATGAACCTTTTAGGGTGACTATGAGTTTAACCACCAGTATTTCTCAATCAACATTGATTCTCGCTTGATTTGGTGCACTGATACAATTATAATGAAGAGCAAACTCTATAATCATCTCTCCTTTTAGGGCCTTTAGGGGGCGGCGGTGTCGGTTGTGAAGGCAACAGTCATGAACCGTCATTTGTGAACGCCCGATCTCGCCCTTGTAGTCGCCTCTACGTCTTAGTTATTAAAGGCGTAAGGCGCACCAAGGCGCAAATGGGTCTTGGAGCCTAGGTGCAAGGCTCAAGGCGCAGGCGCGCACCTGACAAAGGCAAGACATAGCCATATTTATTTTAAATAATCAACATCAAACATCAGTTCATCTTCTTGATCAAATTCTTCATCTATTCTACACATTAATCATTCATTACTATCATTTATATCTCTTAAAAAATAGAATCAATATGGTTACTTGCATCATATCTATGTTTCAACGCTCGATTATGTTCACAAACACTAAATCATAAAAAAATTATTAGAGTTATTACATTATTTCTTTCTTTATTTTGAAAAAAAAAAAAATTTACAACAAAAATCGCACCTAGACACGCCTTTTATTATCCAAAGGTGCAAAAAAGACGCAAACCTCTGAGCCTGGTGAGCTTTGAGCCTTAGGTGTGCCTCATGGGTTTTCTATGGAGGCGGTCATAACTGTTGCAGTGCCGAACATATGTTTTGTGGTGGGGAATTCTTTGTCTAATCGGAGCAAAAACAAAATAAAACTAACCGCATGCAATGAAATTTTAGAGACTTGGGCAAGGATATAGCATTAGAATTCCTCTCTGAGTTATATAGAAGCAGGCTCAAAGTTTTTCCATCAGTAAGAAATTGAACAACAAAGTTATGTCTGTCAAAGGTTTCATTTGTTACATGAATTAAAGGACATGATAGTCTAATAATTAGCTTATTGATAATTACAACAGCAAGGAGAAAAAAAATTGAATTTGAAATATGTACCTGAAGCAGTAGCTCATACTTGGAGTTGAACAGGAAAACACTAAAAGCCCTGTGAAGCAGATTTTCCTTTTCAATCTTTTCCATTAAATGGCCTATACTTCAAATGCAGGTTTCATCAAATAGCTTAAAACTAGTCATGAATATTAAAGTTGTTGCTGGTGACAAATAATAAAATAATTGATATCAAATGCACCTTTACAATAATTCTAATGGAATTATATCACTTTGTCCACTATAATTCAAATGAAATAATAATAATTATATTTCTCAAACAACCACAGTTATAACTCCTGTTCATCATAGAACACGATGACAAATGCAGAACAAAATTTGGGCCAACATATATCCTCCACTGCCCCACAGTGATCTGGCTGCTGTAAATTGAAGTAGCTAATCTATTAGAAACCCCAAAAAATACTACAAATTCTCAAGTTTGACATCTGAGCCAACACCCAAGGATAAACTACCTGAAGCATTAATTAGCTTTTCAGATGTAAGCATGGAAGACTGTCTCACTATCTTCTATGTACTTATGAAAATATATGTCATCATTTAAATATGATACAATTAGAACCCTAGCAAGGCATCTTGACAAGAATCAAATGAGTTTTCGGCAAAGATCGCTTCACCGGGGTTCTCGGGTGAAGTTTTGAAGAAAAACCTTCTCTTAGGAGGTGTGGCATCTGCTGTTGGCAGACGCCTGCCACGCTCCTGACAAGCAGGAAGCCGGATCAAAGGCTTATCCTATAGCCTTATATATCATGGTAAAAGATATAAATACAGTTTGCATCATTTTTTTGTCTTAATAGCAAATCCTCTTGAACCAAGCTTTCATTTTTCGGTTCTTCGCTCATTTTCACACATCTTAAGGGTTTTTTTGTGTGACTCTGTTGTTCATTGTTAGTCTCGTTTGTTTTATAAGATGTTTCGACATCGCTTTCTTCTTTCCCTCTCCTCTCATTCCAAATTGGGTCTGAGCCCACTAAATTTTACAGGTAAATTTTGATTCAACAGTAGATTTCCCAAATAATCAGGGGCAATGTTCATTCTTCTATATAGTCCTAAAACTTGCTTGTCCCCCATTCTAAGATGTAGTAGAGCGCCACCCCTGCTCCCTTTTGGCATATTTTATCTCTTTCTTCAGTTTAATTTCAGGTGATAGGCATATAATTCAAAAAAGAAGACCTACACTTTAGGATGAAGGAAAGAAAAATTAAACTTAGTTTTGGTTGATATGTGAAGTCAAAACCATTAAGCATTCATCCCAAAGAACGCGAAAAAGGGAAACTAGATTTCAAAAGAAATTAAGTGGGGAATCGAGGCAAGCGAATTCATCGAGGATATGGACCATATGGTAAATCTTTTGGATCAAACATTCTGTTATGGGCATCCGCACCTTGTTATCATGTTACAAATTTTTGTATCTAGTTTTTAAGTAACATGAGTCAATTATATACTATTGATAGTTGAGTCAATTAATATGTCATTAGTACATTAATATGTCATTAGTACATTAGTTGTTAATAATCAATTAATGTGTATCATTATATTAGTTGCTAGAATCAATAATGTGTCATTAATATATTAGTTGTTGGTTGGTCATTTAATGTACGTCATTAATATGTTAGTAGTTGATGGTTGAGTCTTGTAATCCTATTTAAGTACTCTTTAGAGGATAAATGAAGTATGCATGAATTGAAGTGTATTCTCTTATCACAATTTATGAGTTCCTGGTAACTCTCTCCCGAGCACACCTTGTTTAGGCAGTCGCAGTTCCGACTCCATAGTATTCCCGCATCTCCACCCTTTGTCACCTAGTTGGTGACACCACCAACATTCTACGGGTTTGCCAGTAGCAGCTCGATATCAGATGCGGGGATACTATGGAACTGGAACCGCGGCTGCCTAAGCGGGGTATGGACGATCAAGGGAGATAGAGAGAACTACCATGATCTAATAACTCGGGACAAGATAATAGACTTCAATTCATGCATACTCCATTCATCCTCTCAGAGGTACTTAAATAGGATTAAAATTCTAAACCATCAGTTAACATATTAATAACGTACATTAAATGAACAAATTAACAACTAATATAATAATGACACAAATTAATTGACTCAACTACCAACAACACATTAATTGACTTTAACAGCTAATATATTAATGACACATTAATTGACTCAACTATCAATAATACATTAATGACTCATACTAAACTAGACACTAAAATTTGTAACCTGATAAGTAAAGGTAAATGCCCATAACACATCAAGAGGACACCTAAAGAAATCGTTAATGTTCAAGTATGTGTCATGTATGTGAACAAAAAATAATATATGCAACTTTTAAAATTTCGAAAAGGCAAATGTACCATAAAAGATCATTATGGTTTCTATGAAGTTCAATCAGTGTGGGGCTGTGGAAAACCAATTTTAAGGTTGTGGGGGAGCTGAGATATGCAATGTCAAAAATGAATTCATAGAGGGCCCAAACAAATTTATAGAGTTATCAAAACAATGGGCCATTGAAGATTAAAGAAACTCTATCTACTAAGGGCTTTGGAACATGCCAGAGAATCTACCTCAAGAGGCACATCAGATTATATGAAGTGTCACCATCCAAATCAGTGAGGAGGAACTAGGAAGATACTCAATTATAGTCCAAATTGTAATGGTTGTGTTATGGTCCTACACAGAGGTCGTTGAAGGAATGACCGGAGGTGGAGATAACAATGACGGAGATACTACTGAGCCCTGACCACGACTGTCTAAGCAAGGCGTGCTCAAGAGAGAGAGAGAGCTTCCAAGATCCCTTCTAGGATTTTGAAAAATAGACTTTCTTCATTCATTGATAACATGACAGAAGACTCTAATGGTCAATATATAGGCCCCCCAATAGCATGATCGTAATTATAACGAAATACATAAAACCTAACAGACTCGACGCGACTAATAAAATAAAATGACTTGATACAATAAATCGACTCAATAATAATAAAGCTAGATAATTGACGTCTAATATCCATAATAAATCCATAACATCCCATCAGTCCTCATAATTGAGCTTGCCCTTAAGCTCGAACTTTGTGTGAATGACCGTGTCATCTAGCATCTTGATATCTCGCCAAAATAACGTCTGGTAGTGTGTCGCGTTGGCGGTAGCTTCGGCGAGGTGCGGCGGTGTCGTTGGAACAATGGGTAGTGGTCAGAATATGTCTGATGGGGTGAGCGGCAGTGAGCGGTAGCAACAAAGAGGCCAGAGGAACGACGATCGCCAGCAGGAACGGATTTGTCGGGGTTGGCAGAGCAGGGACCGACAGAGCAAGTGCCCGCGGAAGAAGCGTTGATGTGTCTGGAGGGAGTGGCAAGGAGGCCGAGATAACAATGGTTGGTAGAAGGAACGTGTCTGAATGGAATGCCAACGCAGGGGCCAGCAGAGCAAGGGCCAAAAGAAAGGGCGGCGAGGTGGTCAGAGGGACCGACAAAGCGGGGGCCGGCGGAGCAAGCGATGAGTGCGCTTTGGCATCCCGGAGTTGTTTGTTATATAGTTCCTCAAAAAACATTTGAAGCTCAATAATGAGCGCACCAAGAGCTTGGAAGATAAAGTTGTCTTTCATCAAGGTTGTCAGGATCGAGATCCTAGATGAGATCGTTTCGAGGTTGGATCTGAACGGATGATAGGATTGGATCGATGATTGCTTTACAAAATCAGGATCGATTTACAAAATTTGGATCGTAGGATCGTAAGATCCTATGATCTGGATGGCAATCCTGACAACCATGCTTCCATGTTGCCCATAAAATGTATTATTTATCAATTAATAAATCATTGTAAGGATTAATTGATTAAAAAAATAAAAGCATTTGGTGCGGCCCAAAGGGATTAAGACCAATGGGTGGCTCGGTGTGGACAAAAATTTATCATTGGAAAGACGGACTGCGGCTCACAGCTCTCTGGGCTCGAGGAGATGGGAGGGTGCTGTTGAGCAGGGGGCTCGATTAAGTTGTTGCGACTAGAAGGAAGTGATGTAGGTTTGTGTGGTAACGGGAGACATTCCGGGTGGACATTGCGGTCTGTGGAGACGATGCTGCCGAGGAAGGATGTCGTCGAGAAGAGTCGCTGGGGAATAACAACATCACGCGATGACAACGAGGCATAGTCAAAGGAAGACAGCTAAGTGTTAATGCAGAGAGAAGATGATGAAGAAGCGTAGCAATTGGAACAAGAAGGATGGAGATCCGTCGATGTTGGAGCTGGATGAGCGTAAACATCGGTTGAACACTATACAAACCGGGTGGTTTGTTGTTGTCGAACGACGGAGGAAGCAGAAGCGATGTGCGCAACGGAGAGGATCGGAGCCTTTAATACAAAGTTGTTATGGGCCTACTTTGAGGTTGTCAGAGGAGTGGTCGGAGGTGGAGATTACGGTAGTGGAGATACTACGGATCCTTTACCGTGACTCCCTAAGCGGTGCGTGGTCAAAGAGAACTTACAAGGTCTCTTTTAGGATTTGGGAAAATAGATTTTCTTCATTCATTGATAACTTGATACAAAACTCCAAGGGTCAATATATAGGACCTCAATGACATGAGCGTAATTAAAACGAAATACATAAAATCTGAGAGACTCGACACGACTAATAAAACAAAACGACTCGATATAATAACTCGACTCAATAATAATAATAAAGCTAGATAACTGACGTCTATCCATAACAGATCCATAACATGTTCATAACATGTTCATAATGAAAAGTTGCAGAAAAATTATAAGGGGTAGTGAAGACTGATCCTGTCTATGGAATGAATTTGCATCTCCTGAAATGAGCTTGATTTGTTGGAAAGGTATTAGGAAGAAATTCCAGTGGATGAAAGCTTCAGAACAATTGGGATTCACTTAGCATCCAAATGTACATTGTATCATCAAGTGAATCACTTGATCATGTCCTCCGCTCCACAGATCTAGTTAGAGTAGTTTCTTTTTTGAGAGGCTCATAATTGAAAAACAAATTCTGTAAACCTAATTCAAAAAGAAGGATGGGTGTATGAAGCTGCTATGCATCTACAAACAGCCTTAGCTCGAATGGAATCATTAGAAGTACTGTTATACATAAGAAATCCAATGCACTTATGACAGAGTACATTGCTCTGTTAGAAGGGTTGAAGTTATGCTCAGATCTGAATATTATGTAAATATTGTAGCTTCAGACTCATTAATTCTAGTCAAAAGTGTGAAGAATAGAAAATACAAATAATGGAGCCTTTAGGAATTTGGGAAAAGGATATCATCTATGCTCAAAAAAATGAAGCACGATATTATGCACATATATAGGGAGTGTAGCAAGGTGGCTGAGCCAGTGCTCTAACTCTAGTAAAAAATGTGAACAATAGAAAATTCAAATAATAGACACTTTAGGAGTTTGGCAAAAGGACATCATCTATGCTAAAAAAAATTGAAGCACAATATTATGCACGTATATAGACAGAGTAACAAGGTGGCTGATGACAGTGCTAATAAATACTCTTCTATCACTAAATCAACCTGTAATTTCTCTGAGCACATTTTCCAAAGAGTATAAAAGAAAGTTACAATCAAGACAGACTGGCGATCCCTTAAATAATATTTATCACTATAAAGCTGAATATTAAGTAATTGGGAGAAAAACATTAGTGTGAAAGCTTGCCTAAATGTTACAGTATTTAGTTCCGCTCTGGAATTTGTATTACTACATTTTGGAACTTTATGTCGTTTGAAAGTGTAGGCAGGCCATTTCCCTACCTTCCACCATGCATCCTCTTTTATTTTATATAACATATAATTTAGCAGTGTGTGATAGGTGACGAATATGGTCCTCTCCCTCCATATCATCATGGTAGGATTGTACTGGTACTATGGTTGAACCACATGTAGATGCACATTCTTCAAGAGAAGCAAGTTGCATCCACTAGGTAAAGTGGGCACTTAGACAATTTATATTTAAATATGGTGCTCTTAATAAAATTGTTGGAGTATGCATTTTACATTCCCTGGTTTGAGACTAACAAATCTCGAATGTATTTGATTATAGTTTGTTCATGATGTGCAGATATCACAGGTAAATTCTCCTATGGATCAGTTTCGGAGACAATTTTGGCTAAGTACAAAATTTCAGTAACGCCGGTGATAGTGAGCTACCGCCCACGATAGCATTGACCATGATCTCGCACAGTTCGGCCAATGCACGCACAAATTCGAGATACCGCCAGGTGGTATCTAGATACCGCAGGCAATAGCTCCATGATCAAGCACGATCTCCATCCTCTTGGCACGATCAGATTGGCATGGCACACGTGGCAGCACGAGGAGATACCGCAGGCGGTAGCAACTTTTCATATAAATTGCTGGACTTGGACGAATTTCGATTACATACCTATAGGAGCTTTGATTCTCGTGCATTCTCGTCCATAGCTCTCTGAAACCAGAAAAACTCTCAAGTTCCCAAGAAATTTCAAGGGCGAAGAAGAGGTTGTTCGTGCACATCAACTTCGGCGATCTTCGCAAGGCTTCACCGCCTTCTTCAGCGCTCAATACCAGAGGGACTTTTAATCTTAGTTTTCTTATTTTGTAATTTGTTTCCTTCATTGTAAACGATAGAGAAATCGTCACCTTGTGAGTGGTGACTAGGCCCTTGTGTGATTTAGGGGGAAATCATCGTCTTGTGTGCAACGACTAGGTTGTGGAGAGATCTAGGGGAGGCTAGTAGTTGTATCTAGGAAGAAATAGGCTTTAGCCGGCCGGTCCTTGGGAGAAGGACCGATGAATTCTAAAAAGAAGCATTTTCATCATAGCATTTGATTTCAAGGTGCATTGAAATCTCTTGTTCATGTTTTACATCACTTATGAAATAAAAGTTCATTTCAATCATCTTATAAATTTCTAAGTGTTTGTTATATGTTTCTGGTTGTGTAAAAAGTTTGCTTGATTTTCATTTATATTTGGCTAAGTAAAAATTAAAGTAAAAAGTATTAGTTGCACTTATTCACACCCCCTCCCACACCTCTAAGGGTGCCTCAAGATTCAACAAAAATTATGTGTAGAAGATCCAGGTAAAGGCCCATGTAAATACCCTATTTTCCCTTGTAAAAATATATTGGATCAGGGTTGAGTTGTCACTCCATCGTATAAATATGTGTAAAAATACTTGTATTTTAGACTTTTTAAGTGAAAAAATAAGTATATTGAAGTTTTACTTTCTTATTATCTGCATGGTATCTATTCACTCGATTCCTCGAATCGGACTTTCGACCCCCTTAATTTTATTTCAGGTACTCGTTGGGTACTCGCCGCCTACTTCTAAGTACTTGCTCCTTTTCCGCACCCGGATGTCATCATAAATGAGACAACCCACCCCCATATTTTATAGGCCAACCAGAAGCCCCGTGAACTCACTGCCTCTTCTCAGTATTTCATAGAAACCTCCTGCTCAAACACCCATGTCCCGTTATAGGTCTCGCTGGTCCCGGTCGCCCCAGAAACTAAAACTCCTCTACTGCCTAAGCTCGCACTGTGATCTGGTTTTCGCGATCGCTAACTCTCGACTACCAGAGCTCACAGCCTACGAACTCGCAGCTTCTCTGCTTGCCAACTTCTCGAGTTTCGAGAGCTAGCTCCCTTCATGTCTTGTCGCTCCCGTCGGATTTCTCGCAGCTTCCATTCTCCCAGAGCTCGCAACTCTTGCTTTCTTCCTATGCACTCGCCTCCATGTCGGCTTGAGTGTGTCGTCCCCTACATATGAAGTCGTTGTGCTTCCGCCTCTGCTCTCACCGAAATCACCTCTTCCTTCTTCTGTTTAGTTCGTGCCCTCCAACTTCATCGTTCGCCGCCTTCAGTTTATTACCTGAAATCACTTGTCTCCCGAGCTCGTTGCCTCTCTCACCGAACAGAGTACTCGCTGAACCCACCCTCTTTGCAAGTTCCTTCAGAGCTCTCCGCTAAGTTCGCAGCTACCTTCTCAGGGCAAACAGCTGAATCCGCAACCACCTTTTTCCACTAAGTCGTCGTCTCTACATAGTACGACACGAACTCGTCACTTTTTCGATTGTCTGAACTCGCAGGCGCTCGAGTCTTTCCTCGCTTGCGTTCTATTTCCAACATCGCAAGGACTAGCCAGTACCCAGGACTCGTTGATCAAGAATTCCATCTCTTTATGGCTTGAGCTCATCCTTGATTGGAGCTCGTCATCTCTCATTAATTCACCCGCTGGTCCTCACTTCCAGCGCTCACCGGTTTGCGCTCTCTTGCGGTTAGAGATCGCAACATCTTTGATCCTACACTGATCTGGTGGATCCTCCTTCCCGCGCTCACCGATAATGGCTTAAATAGGTCGCCGCCCCCTTCCCCTCAGCTCTTCCTTGCTAACATGGGTCTCCCTCTCGTGTTTTGCTTCACCACTCTATTGCAACTCAACCTCCATATACTAGATCTCGTGGTGGTCATAATGAGCCTCACGACGGTGGACGTAATGGTCGCACCATTTCTTTACATTATCGGAAAAATGGGTTACCACAATAGCTCCCTCCTCATTCTTCTCTGGCGGTGGATGCTCCCAGTCCATCCCACGCTAAAATTGACACCCTGTGGACAGAACTCTGAAAACTGCGAGAGCTGATTTGTAACGCCCCGTTCTATTGTGGGTGCACTACAGGTTTGCAGACCATTGACCACAAACCATCTCCACGGATCTGATTGGCCGCAGACGCTAATTCCAATGACGGGTTGTTGAGGCTGTGATTTGAACCCCTGATCCCCTAGATAAGATAATGGAGCTCTAAAGTCTAAACTAGTCCTCATCACCAGCTCAATTGGTGGTGAGGACCAGTTCAGAGCTCCCTTATCTAGGAGTTTTGGGGTTCAAGCCCCAACCTCAACAACCCTCTATTAGGATTAGCGGTTGCAGCCAATCAGATCCGTAAAGATGGGTTGGGGTCACTGGTCTGTAGACCTGTAGCGCACCCACAGTAGACCGCCGGGCATTACATGGTTACTCGCAATCCTGGCTCTGTTGCTTCCTCTCCCGTGCAAATCTATCTTGTTTTCTACCAAGATATTCTTGGATTGTGGACTTTGAGGCCACCAACCACATTACTCCACAAATACCTTCTCGGTACATGGATATTGTTACTCACAAATTTATAATTGTTGCAAATGGCGCTACCACCCATGTTTGTCGATCTGGAGGTGTTCCTCTAACTGTCTTTATTTCTTTACATTATGTAATTCACGAGTCTGACTCACAATTCAATCTTCTCTTTGTTAGTCGACTTACTCATGATCACGATTGTTCCATCACATTTACCTCTTCTTCTTTTATGGTGTAGGATTGACGAACTCGGAGTAACATTGGTATCAACCGACTATCAAATGAGCTCTATACTTTGGACCTTCTCAATGATATCCTTTATTACTTTTGTTGATTGACATCGACGCCTTGATCATGCTCCTCTTCCTATACTCCAGAAGGTTCTTCCTGATTTTCCTTTATTTTGAATTTACCCGTGAAACTTGTATTCATGAGGGTAGCGCTTTAAATTATATAATGGAAAAATGAATTCAATAACTTCAACTCTCATATATCTAAATGATCTATAATTACAATTTGAGACACTATTACAATACAAGACCAGTTTTTTATGAAATAAAAAAGGCAAATGCCTCTGGTCTACTATAAGAAAGATTAGAACAAGAAATGGCTCAGAGAAGTGAACCCCTTTTTAATCAAGAATCTTAAATCTTCATACAGATCAATGAAGTATGATAAAATGCGGATTCATTGCTTACAGTTGTACTTGGACTCATGGCCAACTACGTTGTCATGCTCATCCACCAGAATACATCTGCAAGGTCACAAAAGAAATTTAACTTGGTAATTTTGAGAAAAAGTATTTATAATTCAAAATTTCAAATACCAGCCAGGATAGAAGATTATTCGAAGACGATATAGCCGTTATTGAAGATGAACTTTCAGAGTAAACTAACACCAAAAAAATATTGATCGACCCTTCAAACTCTCTGGGGCGTTGGTGAAACCAGGTGAGGATGAAATTGAAAGTTGGTTTTGTGTTTTTAGGATATTCTGAAAATAAAAAATGGGGCATAAAAAAAACAGAACTGTGACCCAGTGGTTCACAAGTGGTATACTTCAACAAGGATGATGGAGTATTATGACAAGTAGACCAGAAAAGGGATATCTGTAAACTTCTGAAGGAACCATATAATAGATTATAGAACCTTAAGTATCTCATATTCTAACACTAAAGTATATATCATGGTAGACCCCAAAAAAAAAGTAAATATCATGATTGAGTGCTTTTTAAGGTATTAAACTGATATACACAAATTATCTAGAATAGCTTACTTTTAGGTTACCTTCATGTTGCGGACTAGCTCGACATCTCGGTCAGACTGGAATTCTTGGACCGTCTTAGCTCTCGGGACGGTCAAGCGCGCACACAGTCAATGAAAATTGAGAGTTGACACAAGAGGTTTTAACGTGGAAAAACCCCTCAAATGGGTAAAAAACCACGTGACCGGATCTGTGCCGGGCAAGTTCCACTATTAGCTTGCGGTTACAATATGTTTGGAGAATCGAGGGCGACAGACCGCTCCTCGTTACAACTTGGTGGTGAGAGAGAATTCTTGACTCGCAACGGGCGTCGGGCAACAGGCTGCGCCGAGGGAGTGTTGGATGTTGCTTGGTGGCTGGTGTACTTGAGTGCTGGTGACGGTCGTCTTCTTCCCTTCTCTGCGCACTTGGGAACTTGGGCGTTCCTCTGGCTCGTAGGCGGCTTGAAGATGACCCGAGGGAGGAGTTCAGCAGAGCTTTGGCCTGAGGAAGAAGAAGACTAGGGAGCAAAAGATCCGAAATGAGGAGGCATGGGGCTCCTTTTATAGCCTCCAAGAACTGGTCATGGTGGGCCCCCCACTAACCTGGTGGTTAGTGGGTGGTTACCCGCAAATCGGACGGCGATGGAGGCTCCGTAGTGATCGGACGGTGGCCAGCCTGCAAGCGACGGGAGTGGCGGAGGCGACTGGAGGCGGCGGCCGGCAGCGGCCGGCGACGACGACGGCGGTCGCGGCGATGGCCGGCGGCGGCGGCGGTGGCGGCGGCGGTCGACGGTCGAAGAGAGGAGTGATCGCGGCGACGGCCGCGGCTTTGGGAGACGACGACGGCGGCGGAGGCCGTGAGATGATGGCGACGGCGTCCGACGAAGGAAGGGGGGACGCGCCGTCGGCGAATGCCGGCATCCCACAAAATCCCGCGCGCGTAGGATTTTAGCAACTAATCCCGCGCGCGCAGGATTTTAGCGATTAATCCCGCGCGCGCAGGATTAGCGATTAATCCCGCGCGCGCAGGATTAGCGATTAATCCCGCGCACGCAGGATTAGCAATTAATCCCGCGCGCGCAGGATTAGTGATTAATCCCGCGCGATTAATCACGCGCGCGCAGGATCCCGCGCGATTAATCCCGCGCGCGCAGGATTAGCGATTAATCCCGCGCGCGCAGGATTAGCGATTAATCCCGCGCGCGCAGGATTAGCAATTAATCCTGCGTGCAGGATTAGCGCAGGATTAGCAATTAATCCTGCGCGCGCAGGATTAGCCTCTAATCATGCGCGCGCAGGATTAGCCGCTACTCCTGCGCGCCCAGGATTAGCCGCTACTCCTGCGCGCCCAGGATTAGCCGCTAATCCTGCGCGCGCAGGATTAGCCGCTAATCATGCGCGCCCAGGATTAGCCGCTACTCCTGCGCGCGCAGGATTAGCCGCTAATCCTGCGCGCGCAGGATTAGCCGCTACTCCTGCGCGCGCAGGATTAGCCGCTAATCCTGCGCGCACTACGCGGGATTAATCCTGCGCGTGCATTGTGCGCGGGATTAATCCCGCGCCCGCACAGTGCGTGGGATTAATCCCACGCGTGCACAGTGCTCGGGATTAATCTCGCGCGCACGGTGCCCGGGATGAATCCCGCGTGAGGGGGGGAACTCTCATGCACGACCTTCGCCGCGTAGGGCGATTGCCGCGCGAGAAGCCCCTACGGAGCGGCTCCGACGGCCGTGTCGCGGGGTCGCTCTTTGCGGGAAATTACCGCAGTTGTGCTCACTGGATCCACGGTTCGGTCGAACCCGTTCAGGGAAACCTCATCAACTCCCCCCCCCCAAGTCCTCGTACTCTGTGGTCGGTGCGGAAGGAGTGCGGGGACTTGATTGTTGAATTGCATGCATGAGTATGTCGTTGTGAAGGGAATGTGAACGGTGAGTGTCACACATTGATGTGTGTGGTGGGCGCAGCATGCGCGAGGTTCACTTTTGGAATTTATGCGTGCATGGCGCAAAATGCACAAGGTGCAAGATGTGTGGCATGTACACAAAGTGTGATGTGTGCATTGCGTAATGGGTGTGATGTGTAACAGATGCTGTGTGCACGATGCGTGCAGCGTGCGCAACGTGCACAAGGTGTAATTTGCGTGGTGCATAGAGCACACAATTGTGTGATGCATGCGACGTGTGTGCATAACACATTGTGCGCAGCGCGCGCGGGGCGCAATGTGCATTGTGCATGTGAGGTGCATTGCTTGTGATGTGTGCGTAACGTGCGCAATGTGCACTCATACGTGGAGGATAAGAGGTTGTCGAGATGCGAGTTTCTGGTGCCCCCGAGTTTGCCATCGGGGTACCTTGTGCACATGGTTGGAGGAGGAAACCCGTTGTTGCGAGATATAGGGGATGTGGATGTGGCGCTTCCATCTTCATTGAGGCAGAAGGGTTCCTTAGTTGGCGAGGTTCTCGTGTTGCTCTGAGAGATGATCATGACCGGGACGTTTCTTGATTTCGCCAGATTGGATCGGAGCTGAGGGCGGAATTGGAGGAGCTCGATCATCTTTGGAGGTGGAGAAGTCTCTGGTGGAGAGGACTACGCAGATGCTGAAGCGTGCTCAAGAGGAGACTTCTTGTTTGGAGACGGTGCTCGGTGCGGCGAAGGCCCAAGTGGAGGCGTTGTCTTCCGATAGCCGTGCGCTGGAGTTGAAGGCTGCTGGACTCGCGGAGTACTTGGAGTCGTTGGACTACATGCGAGACCGTTCCCTGATTGCGGAGGAGGTGCGTGACGAAATCTAGTCCAAGGAGGTGGAGTCTCAAGTGGAAGATGCTCGTGAGTTAGCCCTCAGGAGTGGAGAGGCAAAGGCCTTCCGATTTGTCGGCCGGCACCTAGGATGCGACACCTCTGGCTTCAACTTTGATGACGTTTCTGAAGATGAGTGCTCTGATGTTGATGCTGGTGATGAGTAGCGCGATCATGTTTCTGTACTTGTATGTTTTTGTATTCTTCCTTCAGTTGTTTGTGTCGTGTGTCGTTTTTGCTTAGTAGTTGTAGTGGGCGTTCTTGTGCGCTGATTTGTATGACATCGTTGTTTTTAAATGTCACTTAGCTGTTTTGTTTTTTCCTTTGTCTCCTTTGGGTACTATTTTGCAAGTTTGGCTTGCGGGAGAGTGTGGGCGAAGTATTTCACGCGAACTAGATTCGCAACTTCGTTTGCACAGTTCCATCTTGCGGCTTAGTTTGCACGGTTCTAGCCCGTGGCTTTGTATGCGCGGTTCCATCCCATGGCTTTGTATGCGCGGTTCTAGCTCGCGGCTTAGTTTGCACGGTTCTAGCCCGCGGTTTTGTTTGCACGGTTCTAGCCCGCGGCTTTGTTTGCACGGTTCTAGCTCGCGGCTTTGTTTGCACAGTTCTAGCCCGCGGCTTTGTTTGCACGAGTCTAACTTGCAACTTAGTTTACGCGGGTTGTAATCGCGGCTTTGCCGTGAGGGGGGAAGGCCCCCACGGGGAGTTTGCTGTGAGGAGCGCGCTGCATAGAGGCAGTTGTTGTAAGAAGTGCGCTACCCGAAGGTAGTTGCTGTGAGGAGCGCGTTGCACGGAGGCAGTTGCTGTGAGGAGCGCGCTGCCTGAAGGCAGTTGCTGTGAGGAACGCGCTGCACGGAGGCAGTTGCTGTGAAAAGTGCGCTACACGGAGGCAGTTGCTGTGAGGAGCGCGCTGCACGGAGGCAGTTGTTGTGAGGAGCGCGCTGCCCGAAGGCAGTTGTTGTGAGGAGCGCGCTACACGGAGGTAGTTGTGAGGAGCGCGCTACACGGAGGCAGTTGTTGTGAGTAGCGCGCTGCACGGAGGCAGTTGCTGTGAGGAGCGCGCTGCACGAAGGCAGTTGTTGTGAGGAGCGCGCTGCACTGAGGCAGTTGTTGTGAGGAGCGTGCTGCCCGCAGACAGTTGTTGTGAGGAGTGCGCTGCACGGAGGCAGTTGCTGTGAGGAGCGCGCTGCACGGAGGCAGTTGCTGTGAGGAGCGCGCTGCACGGAGGCAGTTGCTGTGAGGAGCGCGCTGCACGGAGGCAGTTGCTGTGAGGAGCGCGCTGCACGGAGGCAGTTGCTGTGAGGAGCGCGTTGCACGGAGACAGTTGTTGTGAGGAGCGCGCTGCACGAAGGCAGTTGCTGTGAGTGTAAATGGATGTCTTTGTGCTTGGGCGAATTGAGTATGCCTTTCAAATTGCGCGGATGATGCTCGCCTTCTACATGCCTAAAATAAGAAAACTTTTAAAGTTATTAGAGTTACAGTCGTGAGACTGTTCTTGTGAAAATTTACATGAAGAATTCGTAAAAAAGAAAAATTGATAAACACTTCAATGAGCAAAGCCCTGTTGATAGGTATGAAGCCCTCTCTTGGGCTGGTCGACTTTGGGGTTGCCCCCTCCAGTCCGTTCTAGCAAGCAGTTGGTCAGCGGATTTGGTGCTTAGCCCCGTAAGAATCTCCTCAGGAGGCCTTATTCGACGAGATACTCGATTTCCTCTTTAAGTTTTGAGCAATCTTCTGTGTCATGTCCTCGTCCCTGGTCGAACTCGCAGTACTTTGTCTAGTCCCCCGTATTTTTAGCGAGGGGTCTGGGCTTGTGGAGCGCCTCGTTGCCTTGAATTGCATAAAATACATTTTTTTCTGGAGGTGTTGAGGGGTGTGTAATCCCGGGGCGGCTGATCTCTCTGATGGTCACGTCGGCGTTGCCCGTTTCGACATTCTTCTTGGAATCTTCCTTCTTGGTGTTGAGGGGCCGGCTCCTTCTCCCTTTTTCTCTTCTAGTTGCCGTCAAACTGTTGACGATGAGCTTCAATAGCCTCGTCGGATGCGATCTGCGCCTCTACACGGTACACGAGGTCGGAGTGGCTAGGGATGGTTTCCCTCATTAATGCTGAATAGAAGCCGCTAGGACGGAGAACCCCAAGGAACACTCCTCTTAACAGCTCTAGGTCGACCCCTGGGATTTGGCGAGCTTCTGCAGAGAGCCTACGGAAAAAGTCCTTCAAAGACTCTCCTTCGTTCTGGCGGATACCTGATAAGTGGGAAGGGTCGCAGACGATCCTCCGATTTGCTATAAACTGATCCGCGAACTGTCTCGTTAGCTCTGTGAAGTTGGCAATGCTGCCTGCCCTCAAGGAGTGAAACCATGTGCGGGTCTGCCCCTTGAGAGTGAGTGGGAACACTTGGCAGAGTAACTGATCAAGTGCGTTGTAGATCCTCATGATGGTAGTGAAGTGGTTGATATGTTCCAATGGATCGTCAGTTCCATCGAACGTTTCGATATCAGGCAGTTTGAAACCATGAGGAATTGGATGAGCCAGGATTTGTAGTGCGAGGGGGGATCCTTGGCAGAGTGGTCAACGAGTATGAATATCCCACCGGCCGGCTTGCCGGTATTCTTCCGCGATCACCTCCCAAATTTCTTCCCGGGTGAACCTTTCGAGCGGGGGAAGTCGGGCCTCGCCTCCCCAGTTGTGGCGGTGTCGCCCAATTTCAGTTCCTCCACGAGCCTGGTGAGTGGAGCTGGCGGCGTCAGAGTATTCTTCGGGCGCCTCTTGTCTCGGAGCTTCCTGCGCTCTGCCATGATTTGGTAGTGGCGGGTTAACTGATGCTAGAGGAGGAGCAGGAGGCGCTCCCAGATTCCTGAGCAGAGCAAGCATTTCAGTTTGTTGTTCCTCCATTTGTCGAACTCGCCCCTCGAGGGCGGTGACAGGCGCGAAAGCGGCCTCAGTGGTCAATGACACGTCCACCAGAGAGTGGGAGCGTGCCGGTTCAGTGTGTCCTTCTGGAACGGATCCTTCAGCTGTGCGAGTGCTTCTTTTCGCCAATGAAGCGGAGCTTGGATGTTGCAAAGAGGGAGGTCTTGACTTCTGAAGGATATTGAGAATCGTGGTTCCCACAGACGGCGCCAAACTGTTGCGGACTAACTCGACGTTTCGGTCGGACTGGGATTCTTGGACCGTCTTAACTCTCGGGACGGTCGAGCGCGCACACAGTCAATGAAAATTGAGAGTTGACACAAGAGGTTTTAACGTGGAAAAACCTCTCAAATGGATAAAAAACCACGTGACTGGATCCGTGCCGGTCAAATTCCACTATTAGCTTACGGTTACAATATATTGTGAGAATCGAGGGCGACAGGCCGCTCCTCGTTACAACTTGGTGGTGAGAGAGAATTCCTGACTTGCAACGGACAACAGGCTGCGTCGAGGGAGTGTTGGATGCTGCTTGGTGGCTGGTGTACTTGAATGCTGGTGACAGTCGTCGTCTTCCCTTCTCTGCGCACTTGGGAACTTGGGCGTTCCTCTGGCTCGTAGGCGGCTTGAAGATGACCCGAGGGAGGAGTTCGGCAGAGCTCTGGCCTGAGGAAAAAGAATACTGGGGAGCAAAAGGTCCGAAATTAAGAGGTCTGGGGCTCCTTTTATAGCATCCAGGAAGTGGTCATGGTGGGCCCTCCCACTAACCTGGTGGTTAGTGGATGGTTGCCCGCGGATCAAACGACGATGGAGGCTCCGTAGTGATCGGACGGTGGCCAACCTGCAAGGGGCGGCGGTGGCGGCGGCGGCGGCTTGCGGCGACGACCGGCGGCGACGGCGGCTGCGGCCGGCGGCGGCGGTCGACGATCGAAGAGAGGAGTGATGGCGGCGACGGCCGCGGCTTTGGGAGACGACAGCGGCGGCGGAGGCCGTGAGATGATGGCGACGACGTCCGACGAAGGAGGGGGGACGCGTCGTCGGCGAATGCCAGCATCCCCCAAAATCCTGCGCACGCAGGATTAGCAAATAATCCTGCGCGCACAAGATTAGCAAATAATGCTGCGCGCGGGATTAGCAAATAATCCTGCGCTGCTAATCCCGCGTGGGATTAGCAATTAATCCTGCTAGTGTAGGATTAGCCACTAATCCTACGCGCCCGGATGAATCTCGCGGGGGGGGGGGGGGGGTTTCTCATGCGCGACCTTCGCCGCGTAGGGCGATTGCCGCGCGGGAAGCCACTACGGAGCGGCTCCGACTGCCGTGTCGCGGGGTCGCTCTTTGCGGGAAATTACCGCGGTTGTGCTCACTAGATCCATGGTTCGGTCGAACCCGTTCAGGGAAACCTCATCTTTTTAGTATAAATCTCCAACTACTTAATACTTTGAGATTAAGGGTCTGTTTGGCACGGCAGTGGCGACTGTGAACGCGTTGGTTACAAACCGTCATTTGTGAACGCTCGACCTCGCCCAAGGAACTCCAACCATTTTTATGTTTAAAATTATTATTTTTCCCTTTGTGGGGTCATAAACATTGTTATATCAAACACATTAATGAGGGTGGTGTTTTTGTCCAAACTCACCAAAGAAAAAACAACGCACCATACAGACGACGATTCATAACCACACGTTCACGACCGCTGCCACCGTGTCAAATGGACCCTAACTCTATCTACCCACTTAATGGACACATTTCTACCTTTTATTGTAATGCCAAAACCACCAAAGTATATTTCCACTTAAGATGGCATTCTTGCTCTTTTGCAAGTTTAATTATATTAGTTAATTTATCCTTTCTAGATTTGCAACAGATAATCTTAGCATTCTCATTTATGTCATCAGTGATTTTTGTGTTGCAAAATGCTCACATGCATACAAAATTGCATACTACTTTTTGGTTTTATAAAATCTACTTTTTAGTCTCAATGATATCTATATCACATAGTACTCCAAAGACACTTCCTATATTTGGCACTTATCCGAACTCTAGATTTTTTTAAATACTAATCTATAGTTATATTACTCTTAATAATAAATTCAAGGTATTTAAACGGTTAAACCTACAACACCTAGATATGATTTAATCTTCTAATAGAATAGATTGTTAATAGTCAGTATCACCCCTACTAAAATTGCATATCAAATATTTGGTCTTTGTTGTACTAACTCTAAGCTATTTATCTCCAAGCAATATCACTATTTTTCAAACTTCTTACTTGTCCCGATGGACATCTCATCAATTAGAGCTACGTAAGCCTATGTTAGTTGCAAAAAGCATACATTGGGGCATTGATTTTCAATGCAAAAATTCGTAACTAAAAACTCTTTTGTCTCTTTTGTCTCTCCGCAATTACTTCTAACAACAGTCAGTACTTCTAACATCAAACTAGTTTCTTTTTTTTTTGTAACATTTGTCATACCAAATATGCATTCTATGACAATGACGTTTTTGTTCAACCTCACCGGAACAAATAAGTTACGATAAGCCGCACCAAACGCAGCCTTATTCTTCCAAAATTCACTTTCTCATCCTACAAAACTCCATTGTAAAAGCTTTATCCAGCTAATATTAATAAAAATCACATGCAAAAAGGCTATTACTGATGAACTTATAAGCATTCTCAAATTAATTCGGTTTAAAGATGTCATTTAAAAAATTTAGTTGTTGAATCAAGAAGTATATCATGACTCCGCTGTGTTTTTTCACCGATGAGTTTGGACAAAAACGTTATCATCATAGAATGTATGTTTGGCATGACAACGGTTATGACCGCCACCAAAAAAAGAAAACTAATTTTGAACATAAAGTGGTCGAGATTCCTTAGGCGATGTCGGGCGTTCACGAAAGACAGTAGTTCATAACAACCGCCACAAACGTGCCAAACGGAGCCTCTATCAAATGGACTTCCACCTCCATGAAGAAGCCCAAAGATAACACGCAGGCCAAAGTCAAGTCCTATTGCAGGAGCAAGCACCAGCCCACAAGATGGTGATAAAACTCCCAGTTTCAAAAGGGGCACAAATAACATTAAGGCTCTGTTTGGGAGACTTATTTTCACCGGTCAAGCGGTTACAACCGCATGAACCGGACCTTAATTAAGGTCCGGTTCATGCGGTTAATAAAGGTCCGGTTCATGCAGTCGTACTCGCTTGACCGGTGAAAATAAGTCCCCCCAAACAGGAGGAATTATTGCATCCCGAGTCCGTTTTCAAATTTCCGTCCGGGACGAATGAGGAGAGGACGTCTGCCATACATTTTTACGCGAGGGTCGGAGATAGATAGAGAAAGTGATCTACGAGATACGGAAAAAATTTCCGTCCCAGTTCGAGATGCAAAAAATTTCGCCCAAACAGAGCCTAAATTGGACAAAAAAACAGTTATAAGAGTAGTGAGTTAAATGGAAAGTTATATGGGAAACATAGAACCTACACCCCATCCTACATAATTTCTGGTGCAGCTCCGGATTGCCTACAACAGTTTTGCCAACATGGGAGATCAGAAACTTAGATCTAAAGGCGACCCCTCTCCAATCAATAATAAGAATGATTCAAATCGAAACGATATGCGCGGAATACGAATCCATTATTCTGAATCATTCCCGAATGGGTTTGTTATAGATCCAGTTTTGATCAAGAAACCAGATGAACCATTTGCATCCAGATCAGATCGATTCACTAAAATCGTGAGCAAATACTCATCGTGAAAAAAGAACTCGGCAAGGGATCAACGGCAAAACAGAGAAGTAAACAAATGGGGAAGAAAAAGACGGCGAACTCACTCGTCGTCGAACATGAGCCGCCTCTGGATGGCATCCATGCCGGAGTCGTCGGTTTCTGCTTCCCTTCCCATCGGATCTGCGAGAGGGAGGGGTGGGGGGGAGGAAAAGTAAGCAGGTGTCTTTTTTTCCTAAATATGTAGGAGCAGAATGTGGGCTGGAGGATTGGGATATGCCGTCCAGGATGAGGAGGGAAGAAGAAGACACCACGGGGGGCCGTAGATTCTTTGAAAAGCGGGCCCCTGTCTTTTTCCTAATTCTCACATGTTTTAATATTTATATATATAAAGTTGTAACTTGTAAATATATTAAAAATAAATAATAATATACTTAATATTATTAGTATTATTATTTTGGTACTTGAAATTAAAACTTCATTTGTTAATTTGTTAAGAATCACCTACCAAATATTATCCATTTGAACATAATGATGAATGAAGTTCTTTAGGTGGGCGTTGACGAATGAAAATTTAACCCTCATGTTCATGATCGCAATCATCGTGCCAAACAGAGCCTAACTATAGCCTCAAAAATGTGATTTTATGAGAATCAACAGCTAAAAATAATGACAAATGGGGTAGCCGCAATGGGACAGTCTTGATCAAGGGCAGCAAGTTTGTCGGTGGATTGATTCCCTTCTCTCAAGATGTGATGAAATGGAGTCTGCACAAAACCAGCAGGAAGAGAGTCTTGTGGTCTAGAATGAGAGAGGCAAAAGTATGATTCAACAAGGGGTTGCTTTCATTGAGAAACATAATAACAAGGGATGAGTCAATAACCAACAAAATATGAGGACTCAACCGACGGTCCAGTGATAGATCCGGAAAATTTTAAGTAGGGGTGCACAGAAAAACTATGAACACAATAGTACATAAAATGTTACATTGAATGAGGGTGAGTAGGTGGGCCACGAGTCATGGGTTGGAAATTAATTTTGGTTGTGCACATAGTTGAGCTTGGTCTGTGAGTAGTCAAATTTGATTCGCGAATAATCATATTAGGTCTACGAATAACAAATTTTAGTCTATTATAACAAGTTGTAAAAAATGAGGGTGTCAGTATTCATTTAAGCCACCCTCTAAATTCGCAAATGGGCAAATAAAAGCCCCTCTTTGACATTGAATTATTATGGTATATATATACCAAGCATTTGCTCTTCTCACAATATCTATAAATAAATTTTAAGAAAAAAAACTAAATAGATTTACTCTAAGTCTCAACAATATTTAATTGTTCATTTAAATTGGAAAACATGTATTATAGAATGTAGACACAAATAATTCTTATTAAAATTGTAAATATTTCGTTAAAAATGCTATTAAATAGTTAGCATAAAAGAGCATCAGTTTTTTAAAATATAAATGATGTCGTAATCATTATTGTTGTGGACTAACTCGACGTTTCGGTCGGGCCGGAATTCTTGGACCGTCTTAGCTCTCGGAACGCTCAAGCGCACACAGTCAATGAAAATATAAAGTTGACACAAGAGGTTTTAACGTGGAAAAACCTCTTAACTGGTTAAAAAACCACATGACCGGATCTGTATCGGTCAAAGTTCACTATCAGCTTGCGGTTACAATATGTTTGGAGAATCGAGAGCGACATGCCGATCCTCGTTACAACTTGAAGGTGAGAGAGAATTCTTAACTTGCAACGGGCAACAGGCTACGTCGAGGGAGTGTTGGATGTTGTTTGGTGGCTGGTGTGCTTGAGTGCTGGAGGTGATCGTCTTCTTCTCTTCTCTATGCACTTGGGGACTTGAGCGTTCCTCTGGCTCGTAGGCGGCTTGAAGGTGACCCGGGGGAGGAGTTCGGCAGAGCTCTAACCTGAGTAAGAAGAACACTCCCGAGCAAAAAAGGTGTAAAATGAGGAGGTTTGGGGCTTCTTTTATAGCCTCCAGGAGGTGGTTGTGGTCGGTCCCCCCACTAACTTGGTTGTTTAGTGGGTGGTTACCTGTAGATCGGACGGCGATGGATGCTCTGTAGTGATCGGACGGTGGCCTACCTGCAAGCGGCGGAGGCGATTGGCGGCGGCGGTGGCGGCGGGCGGTGGCGGGCGGCGGCGGCGATAGTTGTTGAATGGGAGACCCTCAGGATTTCTCCTATTGTGGTGGAGATCATGGGGGGTGAGTTGACTGGTCAAACTCAAGATCTCCACAATAGGAGAAATTATGGGGAAGTGGTTAAATGCACACCCAAGCCTATAAATGGAGTCTCATCCTCATCAATTGTCCCCCAGATCCTTTGTTGTCGGAGGTTGGCACAAGCGAGAGAACAAGGATTTTCCATCATTCTCTTTGACTATGACGGCGAGTAGCGAAAGGATAGAAACATCGGAGAGCGGCGCCCGGCAAGCCCAGGTAAAAATATGTTAAAAGATTTCTGGGGGACAGGGGGGACTGCAAGAGGAAGCGGCAGCGCGACCAAAAAAGAGGGGAACTTTCAGCGCCCCCCACGGCCTGGCGGCGCGGCGGCAGCCACTGTGCGGGCATGCGAGGAGGCGTGCGGACCAAGTCGTGCGGGTTGGTGTGGGCACTGTTCGCGCGCGCGCGCTGTTCGCGCCCGCGCTGTTCGCGCCCGCGCGCTGTACGGGCGCACTGCGCGCTGTTCGCGAAAACAGCGCGCAAACAGCGCGCGTTGTGCGAGTGCACTGAGAGCACAAACAGCGCGCGTTGTGCACGTGCACTGCGCGCACTGCGCGCCCAAACAGCGCATTGGGCGCGCACTCAGGGAATGTGTGAGCGCACTGTGCTCGCGCTCAGGGGTTGTGTGCGCGCACTGCGCGCAAACTGCGTGATGTGCACGCGCAAACTGCGTGTTGTGCGCGCGCTATGCGTCCGCACTGTGAGCGCACGCTGGGGCTGCACGCTGCGCGTTATGCGCGTGCTCTGTGAGCGCGCACCCAGTACGCACGTGCTACGCACCGGGCCGCCCGTGCGTGACTGGATGTGCGCGTGTGCACGTGTGTCGGGCTGTGCGCATGCGCGTGCTTGTCGGATTGTGCCCGTGCTAATGTGCTTGTGCGGGCGTGCTCTGTTTCACGGGGCCCGTAGGTATTATGCTTTGTGCATGTGTAAAGTGCATGACATGGGACATGTACACGAGGTGCGATGTGCATAACATTGGATGTGCATGGTGCATAACGAGTGTCGTGTGTGCGATGCACGCTGCGTACGCGATATGCGCAAGGTGTAATATGTAAGGTGCGTTGAGCGCTTATCTGTGGAAGGGAAGAGGTCGCTAAGATGCTGAGTTTATGGTGCCCTCGAGTGTATCACCGGGTACCTTGTAACACCTCCCCTATAAAGACCATATAATATGGGTCCGGCCGGGGCCCCACAACATACGGACGCCACAGCTTTAGTATTAAAAGATGATATAAAACTACCCAATCTCAAAACTCTAGACAAACACAGCGGAAAAATGAACACTAACAGGCAGAAGTTATCCACTAATAGAAGAGTATCAAATGGCCTTAAGGCCTTACACAATATAAGTCCAAATATAAAAGTGCCAAGCACCCCTAGACTACCTCGGCATGCAAGCCGGACATAGTCAAACAACAGCAGCAAAACAAGGAAAAGAAAATAGTCAAGCACAACAACACTTCATGAGGCTTAGGGCTTTTCGCCCGGCGCGCTAGCTCCTGCATGCGATCCTTGCCCTGTAAGGATTTGAAGTAACGTGGGTCAGCAAAGGCTGACCTCTACTGTGTAACAAACACTCTCCTCCCGGCCGTCCCTAACGGACCCCGGGGTACCACTCCACCTGCAAGTTAGCACTTCGTATACCAAAAGAGTATATATAATAAAGCGGTAAAACAGGCTTGGATGTCTCATACAGCATACATGTTCTCTATGTTTTGTACAAAGTGAAAGGGCCTACTATGCAACATGAATGCAACCCGGGTTTCACCCAAGGCACCCTAGGTCGTATGCATCTAGCACAACATCAAACACTGGGTACTTCCGTTTCCCCATTGTCTTAAAGCCGCAAACACAAGGGAACCACCATGTCCCTAACGGCACACACGCCGTCACACGGAACCTCGCAAAGGCCCCACCCGCACAAGGGTCATAAACCTCGGGCTTGCCCGCACATTCTGACTTCGCACGTCAAGGTTCCATCTCACACCGACCGATTCTAAGAAGCCTTGCTGGACCCCACCCGCTCATGGCCACATTGCCGGGGCTTGCCCTCCGCTCGACATTCTCGTCAGTCCCACACAAGGGGCTAGTCTCGCCGGGACACTTTCCCCACATGACTTGCGCGTCACGGGATAGCCAGCCGACCATGGAGACATAGCCGCGCCTTTGCACAGCACAACAAAGGTTTCCCCACCCCAATCACCATTCGCACCGTATCTTTCCCGTGCTCCAAGGAAACCATCTACCGCAAGAAGCGGAGCTAGACTTGTCCGGTTCCGACTACGAGTACTCACTCAATTAAAGGGGGGAAAACACATACACACAACGGCGTATTGCCTTTGACACGGCCTCCGACACGCCCGTGTCGCCTTTGACACGCCCGTGTCGAGACCCGTGTCACGCCCCCACCGACCAATTTTTCCAGTTAGAGAAGGACACAGCCAAAGACACGGCCTTCGACACGCCCGTGTCAGACCCGACACGGCCGTGTCGTGACCCGTGTCACGCCTAGCAGAATAAATCCTGCAAACAGCCCGAGAAGGACACGGCCAGGGACACGCCCGTGTCCCAGGCCGTGTTCCTGAGCTCGACGAACGTCGACCCTCAGAACGTCGACCACGGCTCCGCGGTCGACCACGCCATGACACGCCCGTGTCACGCCCGTGTCACGCCCTTGACACGCCCATGTCGCCTGCTCCAAAACCCAAACTTGGCTAAAACGATGTCGTCGATTCCCCTTCCAAGTTTTGGGGTGTTACATACCTCTTGTACAAGGTTGGTAGGAGAAACTTGTTGTGGCGAGGTGCATGGATGCAGACACGGTGCCTCCAGAATGATACCTCAGTTGGCGAGGTTTAAGTTGTTCTGCGTAAGTTTGGCGTGCAACGTCGTTTTGCGCGAGACTAGCTCGTGACTTTTGCTCGCACGAGACTGGCTCGTGACTTTTGCTCGCACGAGACTGGCTCGAGACTTTTGCTCGTACGAGACTGGCTCGCGACTTTTGCTCGCACGAGACTGGCTCGCGACTTTTGCTCGCACGAGACTAGCTTGTGACTTTTGCTCGAAGGAGACTTGCTCGTGACTTTTGCTCTAACGAGACTGGCTCGTGACTTTTGCTCGAACGAGACTGGCTCGTGACTTTTGCTCGAACGAGACTGGCTCGTGACTTTTGCGCGGGTTTTCATTTCGGCTTAGGGCGCACGAGGCTAGCTCGCAGAGGAGATTACACAAGACTAGCTTGCGGCTTGGCGCACACGAGGCTGTCTTACGGTGAAGTTTGCACGAGTCTGGCTCGTGGCTTTAGCGCGCACAAGGCTGGCTTGCAGGGAAGTTTGCACGAGACTGGATCGCGGCTTAGTTTGCACGGTTCCAGCCTGTAGTTTAGTTTGCACGGTTCCAGCCCACGGCTTTTTTTGTGCAGGTTATGTAACGACCCGAGTTTAGGCCCAACAGGCCGGCCCACGACCCACCAGTAGCCCAAAGAGAGCCCAAGGCGCCACGGTGGTACAACCGGAATATACAAGGCCTATAGGCCGTACACCCCAACACAAATCTCTGCGCCTGTTTCTCAGCAGCGGTAGGTTGTTGCCACGGTGATGAGCCCTGTTTGCAGGAGGGTCTTATCAAGGTTACGGGTTCGAAACCCCGTTGTTATAGCTCAGTTGGTGATGAGCCCTGTTTGCAGGAGGGTCTTATCAAGGTTGCGGGTTCGAAACCCCGTGGCAACAACCTACCGCTGTTGAGAAACAGACGCGGAGATTTGTGTTGCGGTGTACGGCCTGCAGGCCTTGTATATTCCGGCTGTACCACTGTGGCGCCTTAGGCTCTCCTTGGGCTACTGGTGGGCTGGGCAGCGCTGTGCTCCTAGCGGGCCAGGTCGTTACATAAAAAAGTGTTCTTTTATATAACGACCCGGGTTTAGAGCTCAGAGGCCCACGGCGTAACCGCGCAGCTTATCTCGCCTCATGACACCGCTACAGGACTGCAGTCTAGGCACCCAAACCCATCTCCGGCATGTTTCTCAACACGGTGGGTTTTTGAGCATGCCAGGTTTCGAACCCAGTACCTCCTTAACAAGGCACCTTCAACAGTCCTCATCACCAGCTGAGCTGTGCGAGACAAGCTGCGCGGTTACGCCGCGGGCCTCTGAGCTCTAAACCCGAGTCATTACATAAGCTCAGTTGGTGATGAGGGATGTTGAAGGCGCCTTATTAAGGAGGTGTCGGGTTCGAAACCTTCCCTCAATAACCTACTATGCTGAGAAACATGCCAGAGATGGGTTGGGGAGGTGCTGGGTTGTAGCCCTGTAGCTGTGCCATGGGGCGAGACAAGTTGCACGGTTACGTCGTGGGCCTCTGAGCTCTAAACCTGGGTCGTTACAGGTTATAATCGTGGCTTTGTCGTGAGGGGGCAGGCCCCCACTGGGAGTTTGCACGAGTCGGGCTCGCGACTTAGTTTGTGTGGGTTGTAATCGCGGTTTAGCCGTGAGGGGGGCTGGCCCCCATTGGGAGTTTGCACGAGTCTGGCTCGCGGCTTAGAGCTGAAGAGGCCAAGATCCCTTTTGTGGCAATTTGAACACAATATAAAGGGAGAGGTCGGAGTCCCTCGTTGGAAACACCGAACATTCTGTAAGGGGAGAGGTTAGTCCCTTTTTGGGAATACTGAACACTCTGTAAGAGGAAAGGCCAGAGTCTCTTGTTAGGAATACTGAACACTCTCTAAGAGGAGAGTCCAGAGTCCCTTGTTGGGAATACTGAACACTCTGTAAGATGAGAGGCTAGAGTCCCTTGTTGGGAATACTGAACACTCTGTGAGATGAGAGGCCAGAGTCCCCTGTTGGGAACACTGAACACTCTGTAAGAGGAGATGCCAGAGTCCCTTATTGGGAATACTGAACACTCTGTAAGATGAGAATCCAGAGTCCCTTGTTGGGAATACTGAACACTCTGTAAGAGAAGAGGCCAGAGACCCTTGTTGGGAACACTGAACACTCTGTAAGAGAAGAGGCCAGAGACCCTTGTTAGGAACACTGAACACTCTATAATACAGTCATCAATAAGATTGGAAATAACACTTGTTATTTGTCTCACGAATGTTAAAAATACAAAATATAAGCAGTGATGATGGAGCTTTGGATGCTCATTTGGCAGAAAGCAAACTCTTCTTTTAGATGTTTATCCTGGGGATCGTCCTGTGCCGGATCATTCGTGACATGTTGATTCAGAGCCTTTGTTTTTGAGAGAACTCTCGAGATACCCAAGGCGAACGAATCAATCGATTTCTGTCTTCATTCTTGAACAATCTTTTGTCTTATGCCCGTGACCTTGATGGAAGTTACAATACTTAGACTGGTCCTCTAAATTTAGAGTAAGATCCCTTGGCCTTTGGAGAGACGGATGGTTGCGTATGGCGTGCAACACTTCCGCTCGTGAAGTGTTGAGAGGAGTGAAGGCTTGATGTTGGTGATGCCCCCAGCCCGTTAAGACTTGATGCGGCGCGAGTTGCTCTTTTTGGGAACTGACACTGGTGTGAACCCTTGCTCTCGTTGTCTCTTTGAATTACTTTTGAATTGTTGGTGGTGTGCTTCGATTGCATCGTCAACGAAGATCTGGGCATCGATCCATTGAACAAGATCAGAATAGCTGTGTATAGTTTCTTGTACTAGTACGGAGTAGAAGCCACCAGGGAGGAGCCCTCCAAGAAGAAATCCGCGTAGGAGTTCCGCTTTTATTCTAGGGATTCGTCGTGCTTCAGTAGTGAAACGACAGAAGAAATCTTTAAGGGTTTCCCCTTCACTTTGACGGATACCGGACAGGTAGGAAGGATCGTTGAATATCCGGCGGTTGGCGATGAACTGATTCGTGAATTGTTGCGTTAGTTCTGCAAAATCCTTGATTTCTCCTTCCTTCAGGGACATGAACCATGTGCGAGCTTGCCCTTTCAAAGTTGTTGGGAAAGCTTGGCACAATAATTGATCTGGGGCGTTGCAAAGTTGCATCATGATTGCGAAGTGTCTGACATGCTCTGACGGGTCACTCGTACCATCGTATGCCTCGATCTTTGGGAGCTTGAAACTGTGAGGGATTGGGTGTGCCCGAACCTCGGGTGAAAATGGCGAGTAATGATAGAGAGGGCGGCTGGCGGGAGCGGCACATTGCTTGGCTCGCTCGCGTTCTTCTGTGATTATGTTGAGAACTTCTTCGCGTGTGAGCCTTTCAACTTTTGTTGACCTGATGCTTGTTGCTTCTGGGTGATTATAGTGATGCTGAACTTCAGATCCTTTATCTAAACGGGCTCTACGACCGTGGACATCCTCACTAGGGAGTTCTCCTTCGGGTATGATGACACGCCGGTGAGGGGGAACTGGACCGACCTGCCCCCCGAGTGTTATCCCTTCTATCGTGCAGACATCTTCTCTCGCCATGGTCTTGAGTTATGAGTACCGTTGTGTTGAGGGTACTGTCTTTTGAGGATGCTGGGAACTCGCTTCCCACAAACGATGTCAACCTATTGTGGACTAACTTGATGTCCCAGTCGGGCCGGAATTCTTGGACCGTCTTAGCTCTCGAAACGGTCGAGCGCGCACACAGTCAATGCAAATAGAAAGTTGACACACGAGGTTTTAACGTGGAAAAACACCTTAACTGGGTAAAAAACCACGTAACCGGATCTATGCCGGTCAAAGTCCACTATCAGCTTGTGGTTACAATATGTTTGGAGAATCGAAGGTGACAGGCTTCTCCTCATTACAACTTGGAGGTGAGAGAGAATTCTTAACTCGCAAACAGCGCGCGTTGTGCGAGTGCACTGAGAGCACAAACAGCGCGCGTTGTGCACGTGCACTGCGCGCCCAAACAGCGCATTGGGCGCGCACTCAGGGAATGTGTGAGCGCACTGTGCTCGCGCTCAGGGGTTGTGTGCGCGCACTGCGCGCAAACTGCGTGATGTGCACGCGCAAACTGCGTGGTGTGCGCGCGCTATGCGTCCGCACTGTGAGCGCACGCTGGGGCTGCACGCTGCGCGTTATGCGCGTGCTCTGTGAGCGCGCACCCAGTACGCACGTGCTACGCACCGGGCCGCCCGTGCGTGACTGGATGTGCGCGTGTGCACGTGTGTCGGGCTGTGCGCATGCGCGTGCTTGTCGGATTGTGCCCGTGCTAATGTGCTTGTGCGGGCGTGCTCTGTTTCACGGGGCCCGTAGGTATTATGCTTTGTGCATGTGCAAAGTGCATGACATGGGACATGTACACGAGGTGCGATGTGCATAACATTGGATGTGCATGGTGCATAACGAGTGTCGTGTGTGCGATGCACGCTGCGTACGCGATATGCGCAAGGTGTAATATGTAAGGTGCGTTGAGCGCTTATCTGTGGAAGGGAAGAGGTCGCTAAGATGCTGAGTTTATGGTGCCCTCGAGTGTATCACCGGGTACCTTGTAACACCTCCCCTATAAAGACCATATAATATGGGTCCGGCCGGGGCCCCACAACATACGGACGCCACAGCTTTAGTATTAAAAGATGATATAAAACTACCCAATCTCAAAACTCTAGACAAACACAGCGGAAAAATGAACACTAACAGGCAGAAGTTATCCACTAACAGAAGAGTATCAAATGGCCTTAAGGCCTTACACAATATAAGTCCAAATATAAAAGTGCCAAGCACCCCTAGACTACCTCGGCATGCAAGCCGGACATAGTCAAACAACAGCAGCAAAACAAGGAAAAGAAAATAGTCAAGCACAACAACACTTCATGAGGCTTAGGGCTTTTCGCCCGGCGCGCTAGCTCCTGCATGCGATCCTTGCCCTGTAAGGATTTGAAGTAACGTGGGTCAGCAAAGGCTGACCTCTACTGTGTAACAAACACTCTCCTCCCGGCCGTCCCTAACGGACCCCGGGGTACCACTCCACCTGCAAGTTAGCACTTCGTATACCAAAAGAGTATATATAATAAAGCGGTAAAATAGGCTTGGATGTCTCATACAGCATACATGTTCTCTATGTTTTGTACAAAGTGAAAGGGCCTACTATGCAACATGAATGCAACCCGGGTTTCACCCAAGGCACCCTAGGTCGTATGCATCTAGCACAACATCAAACACTGGGTACTTCCGTTTCCCCATTGTCTTAAAGCCGCAAACACAAGGGAACCACCATGTCCCTAACGGCACACACACCGTCACACGGAACCTCGCAAAGGCCCCACCCGCACAAGGGTCATAAACCCCGGGCTTGCCCGCACATTCTGACTTCGCACGTCAAGGTTCCATCTCACACCGACCGATTCTAAGAAGCCTTGCTGGACCCCACCCGCTCATGGCCACATTGCCGGGGCTTGCCCTCCGCTCGACATTCTCGTCAGTCCCACACAAGGGGCTAGTCTCGCCGGGACACTTTCCCCACATGACTTGCGCGTCACGGGATAGCCAGCCGACCATGGAGACATAGCCGCGCCTTTGCACAGCACAACAAAGGTTTCCCCACCCCAATCACCATTCGCACCGTATCTTTCCCGTGCTCCAAGGAAACCATCTACCGCAAGAAGCGGAGCTAGACTTGTCCGGTTCCGACTACGAGTACTCACTCAATTAAAGGGCGGGGGGGAAACACATACACACAACGGCGTATTGCCTTTGACACGGCCTCCGACACGCCCGTGTCGCCTTTGACACGCCCGTGTCGAGACCCGTGTCACGCCCCCACCGACCAATTTTTCCAGTTAGAGAAGGACACAGCCAAAGACACGGCCTTCGACACGCCCGTGTCAGACCCGACACGGCCGTGTCGTGACCCGTGTCACGCCTAGCAGAATAAATTCTGCAAACAGCCCGAGAAGGACACGGCCAGGGACACGCCCGTGTCCCAGGCCGTGTTCCTGAGCTCGACGAACGTCGACCCTCAGAACGTCGACCACGGCTCCGCGGTCGACCACGCCATGACACGCCCGTGTCACGCCCGTGTCACGCCCTTGACATGCCCATGTCGCCTGCTCCAAAACCCAAACTTGGCTAAAACGATGCCGTCGATTCCCCTTCCAAGTTTTGGGGTGTTACAAACCTCTTGTACAAGGTTGGTAGGAGAAACTTGTTGTGGCGAGGTGCATGGATGCAGACACGGTGCCTCCAGAATGATACCTCAGTTGGCGAGGTTTAAGTTGTTCTGCGTAAGTTTGGCGTGCAACGTCGTTTTGCGCGAGACTAGCTCGTGACTTTTGCTCGCACGAGACTGGCTCGTGACTTTTGCTCGCACGAGACTGGCTCGAGACTTTTTCTCGTACGAGACTGGCTCGCGACTTTTGCTCGCACGAGACTGGCTCGCGACTTTTGCTCGCACGAGACTAGCTTGTGACTTTTGCTCGAAGGAGACTTGCTCGTGACTTTTGCTCTAACGAGACTGGCTCGTGACTTTTGCTCGAACGAGACTGGCTCGTGACTTTTGCTCGAACGAGACTGGCTCGTGACTTTTGCGCGGGTTTTCATTTCGGCTTAGGGCGCACGAGGCTAGCTCGCAGAGGAGATTACACAAGACTAGCTTGCGGCTTGGCGCACACGAGGCTGTCTTACGGTGAAGTTTGCACGAGTCTGGCTCGTGGCTTTAGCGCGCACAAGGCTGGCTTGCAGGGAAGTTTGCACGAGACTGGATCGCGGCTTAGTTTGCACGGTTCCAGCCTGTAGTTTAGTTTGCACGGTTCCAGCCCGCGGCTTTTTTTGTGCAGGTTATGTAACGACCCGAGTTTAGGCCCAACAGGCCGGCCCACGACCCACCAGTAGCCCAAAGAGAGCCCAAGGCGCCACGGTGGTACAACCGGAATATACAAGGCCTATAGGCCGTACACCCCAACACAAATCTCTGCGCCTGTTTCTCAGCAGCGGTAGGTTGTTGCCACGGTGATGAGCCCTGTTTGCAGGAGGGTCTTATCAAGGTTGCGGGTTCGAAACCCCGTTGTTACAGCTCAGTTGGTGATGAGCCCTGTTTGCAGGAGGGTCTTATCAAGGTTGCGGGTTCGAAACCCCGTGGCAACAACCTACCGCTGTTGAGAAACAGACGCGGAGATTTGTGTTGCGGTGTACGGCCTGCAGGCCTTGTATATTCCGGCTGTACCACTGTGGCGCCTTAGGCTCTCCTTGGGCTACTGGTGGGCTGGGCAGCGCTGTGCTCCTAGCGGGCCAGGTCGTTACATAAAAAAGTGTTCTTTTATATAACGACCCGGGTTTAGAGCTCAGAGGCCCACGGCGTAACCGCGCAGCTTATCTCGTCTCATGACACCGCTACAGGACTGCAGTCTAGGCACCCAAACCCCTCTCCGGCATGTTTCTCAACACGGTGGGTTTTTGAGCATGCCAGGTTTCGAACCCAATACCTCCTTAACAAGGCACCTTCAACAGTCCTCATCACCAGCTGAGCTGTGCGAGACAAGCTGCGCGGTTACGCCGCGGGCCTCTGAGCTCTAAACCCGAGTCATTACATAAGCTCAGTTGGTGATGAGGGATGTTGAAGGCGCCTTATTAAGGAGGTGTCGGGTTCGAAACCTTCCCTCAATAACCTACTATGCTGAGAAACATGCCAGAGATGGGTTTGGGGAGGTGCTGGGTTGTAGCCCTGTAGCTGTGCCATGGGGCGAGACAAGTTGCACGGTTACGTCGTGGGCCTCTGAGCTCTAAACCTGGGTCGTTACAGGTTATAATCATGGCTTTGTCGTGAGGGGGCAGGCCCCCACTGGGAGTTTGCACGAGTCGGGCTCGCGACTTAGTTTGTGTGGGTTGTAATCGCGGTTTAGCCGTGAGGGGGGCTGGCCCCCATTGGGAGTTTGCACGAGTCTGGCTCGCGGCTTAGAGCTGAAGAGGCCAAGATCCCTTTTGTGGCAATTTGAACACAATATAAAGGGAGAGGTCGGAGTCCCTCGTTGGAAACACCGAACACTCTGTAAGGGGAGAGGTTAGTCCCTTTTTGGGAATACTGAACACTCTGTAAGAGGAAAGGCCAGAGTCTCTTGTTAGGAATACTGAACACTCTCTAAGAGGAGAGTCCAGAGTCCCTTGTTGGGAATACTGAACACTCTGTAAGATGAGAGGCTAGAGTCCCTTGTTGGGAATACTGAACACTCTGTGAGATGAGAGGCCAGAGTCCCCTGTTGGGAACACTGAACACTCTGTAAGAGGAGATGCCAGAGTCCCTTATTGGGAATACTGAACACTCTGTAAGATGAGAATCCAGAGTCCCTTGTTGGGAATACTGAACACTCTGTAAGAGAAGAGGCCAGAGACCCTTGTTGGGAACACTGAACACTCTGTAAGAGAAGAGGCCAGAGACCCTTGTTAGGAACACTGAACACTCTATAATACAGTCATCAATAAGATTGGAAATAACACTTGTTATTTGTCTCACGAATGTTAAAAATACAAAATATAAGCAGTGATGATGGAGCTTTGGATGCTCATTTGGCAGAAAGCAAACTCTTCTTTTAGATGTTTATCCTGGGGATCGTCCTGTGCCGGATCATTCGTGACATGTTGATTCAGAGCCTTTGTTTTTGAGAGAACTCTCGAGATACCCAAGGCGAACGAATCAATCGATTTCTGTCTTCATTCTTGAACAATCTTTTGTCTTATGCCCGTGACCTTGATGGAAGTTACAATACTTAGACTGGTCCTCTAAATTTAGAGTAAGATCCCTTGGCCTTTGGAGAGACGGATGGTTGCGTATGGCGTGCAACACTTCCGCTCGTGAAGTGTTGAGAGGAGTGAAGGCTTGATGTTGGTGATGCCCCCAGCCCGTTAAGACTTGATGCGGCGCGAGTTGCTCTTTTTGGGAACTGACACTGGTGTGAACCCTTGCTCTCGTTGTCTCTTTGAATTACTTTTGAATTGTTGGTGGTGTGCTTCGATTGCATCGTCAACGAAGATCTGGGCATCGATCCATTGAACAAGATCAGAATAGCTGTGTATAGTTTCTTGTACTAGTACGGAGTAGAAGCCACCAGGGAGGAGCCCTCCAAGAAGAAATCCGCGTAGGAGTTCCGCTTTTATTCTAGGGATTCGTCGTGCTTCAGTAGTGAAACGACGGAAGAAATCTTTAAGGGTTTCCCCTTCACTTTGACGGATACCGGACAGGTAGGAAGGATCGTTGAATATCCGGCGGTTGGCGATGAACTGATTCGTGAATTGTTGCGTTAGTTCTGCAAAATCCTTGATTTCTCCTTCCTTCAGGGACATGAACCATGTGCGAGCTTGCCCTTTCAAAGTTGTTGGGAAAGCTTGGCACAATAATTGATCTGGGGCGTTGCAAAGTTGCATCATGATTGCGAAGTGTCTGACATGCTCTGACGGGTCGCTCGTACCATCGTATGCCTCGATCTTTGGGAGCTTGAAACTGTGAGGGATTGGGTGTGCCCGAACCTCGGGTGAAAATGGCGAGTAATGATAGAGAGGGCGGCTGGCGGGAGCGGCACATTGCTTGGCTCGCTCGCGTTCTTCTGTGATTATGTTGAGAACTTCTTCGCGTGTGAGCCTTTCAACTTTTGTTGACCTGATGCTTGTTGCTTCTGGGTGATTATAGTGATGCTGAACTTCAGATCCTTTATCTAAACGGGCTCTACGACCGTGGACATCCTCACTAGGGAGTTCTCCTTCGGGTATGATGACACGCCGGTGAGGGGGAACTGGACCGACCTGCCCCCCGAGTGTTATCCCTTCTATCGTGCAGACATCTTCTCTCGCCATGGTCTTGAGTTATGAGTACCGTTGTGTTGAGGGTACTGTCTTTTGAGGATGCTGGGAACTCGCTTCCCACAAACGATGTCAACCTATTGTGGACTAACTTGATGTCCCAGTCGGGCCGGAATTCTTGGACCGTCTTAGCTCTCGAAACGGTCGAGCGCGCACACAGTCAATGCAAATAGAAAGTTGACACATGAGGTTTTAACGTGGAAAAACACCTTAACTGGGTAAAAAACCACGTAACCGGATCTATGCCGGTCAAAGTCCACTATCAGCTTGCGGTTACAATATGTTTGGAGAATCGAAGGTGACAGGCTTCTCCTCATTACAACTTGGAGGTGAGAGAGAATTCTTAACTCGCAACGGGCAACAGGCTACTCCGAGGGAGTGCTGGACGCTGTTTGGTGGCTGGTGTGCTTGAGTGCTGGAGGTGGTCGTCTTCTTCCCTTCTCTGCGCACTTGGGGACTTGAGCGTTCCTCTGGCTCGTTGGCGGCTTGAATGTGACCCGAGGGAGGAGTTCGCCAGAGCTCTGGCCTGAGGAAGAAGAAGACACCCGAGCAAAAAAATGAGAAATGAGGAGATATGAGGCTCCTTTTATAGCCTCCAGGAGATGGTTGTTGTGGGCCCCCACTAACTTGGTGGTTTAGTGGGTGGTTACCTGTAGATCGGACGGCGATGGATGCTCTGTAGTGATCGTACGGTGGCCAACCTACAAGCGGCGGCGGCGGGTGGCGGCAACGGCAGTAGTTGTTGAATGGGAGGCCCTCATGATTTCTCCTGTTGGGGTGGAGATCATGGGAGGTGGGTTGACCGGTCAAACCCATGATCTGCACAATAGGAGAAATTATGGGAAAGTGATTAAATGCACACCCAAGCCTATAAATGGAGCCTCATCCCCATCAATTATATTGTCATGCACTCATGCAGTCATATAGATGATGGAGCTGAAGAAAACTTTTTCACGTATAGTTGATGTCAGATATAATTTCTATTTTTCAACATAAAAGTCATTATTTTGGGGTGTTTATATTGACATCACATAGAAAACTAAATGTTATCATCGAACACCTTACGAGCATCCAATATATTCAGAACACGGATTTCAACAAAAATTGAATGTAAAACTGAAGAAATTATGTCTAATATATTGTGCTAAATCAATTAAGCAATCTAATAACACAAATCTTGATGAATATCTACAGAAATTATCATTGCTAGAACCATCAAACTGAGAGATATCCAATATGTTTTTGGGTACTTGATTCACAAATTCATAAAAAAATCATTGTTAAAAAAAAAATTGTATGTACATATAGTGATTTTCTCATGTGATTTTCCCACAGACGAACACACCAACAATAACCACCCTCTCTCAAACTCCTTCCTTGTATCAGCCGGCCAACCAAACTCCATATCCCCAACCTCACCGCATCAACTTTATTGTCGGCGAGGGAGCTCTTGAAGGGAGACTGCAGGTCATCATTACCGCGTCAATAGAACCAAGGGCGAACGGCTTTGCTGCAACATTAAGAGAGATTGTAGATTTCGAGGCGGAGCTGGGCGGATTAGAGCTAGAGTTCACTGGGGCATTAATACAAACACCCGCTGTGCAGTTTTGTTCAATAACAAAAATGCAGCATTTTTCCTTCCTGCAGCTGGGGAAGAGTCCTGGAAAAAATCTACGGAGGCCGACACCCCAACACCGACTTACCCCTCTGAAAGTTGTGACGAGCAGCTGGAAGTCATCTTCTTTGGTTTTCTCTTCCGCTCCAATGGAGCAGCAACTCCCGAAGGGGCAACAGAAGCAATGGCAGGGGGCGCAGAACAACCCAAATAAGAAAGACCTACTTGATGAAGAAACGCCCAGCACATACACCGAACCTGAGCCGAGTAGTCTCGCCAAAAAGGAGACCCAGCTCCCAGCAACACCCCTCGTCGGGCGGCCACAAAACTAGTGCCCCACCCTTTACCTTCTGCCATGTCTGGTGATCCTCCGGCTGTTTTCGGCGACCGACGACGAAGATTTTAGGCGGTCGGGAATTGGATCCAAAGGGGCGATTAAGAAATGTGGTCTGGATTTCTATCGGGTTGGGGCTGCTATTAGAGGGGATAAAATTAGGATCTGGATCCCCTAGAGTTTCTCCGGGAACTCCAAGGGGTGGAGTTCCTCATTTGCGCAATAACGGAGTGGAATTACAAAAAGTGGTTAACATGAAAGTTGTAGATATCCTCGAGACGAATAACTTTCATGTTGAACATTTTTTGAGTAATTTTCGGACTGATTTTTTCGGGGCCTAAATCGGGGGTCTAAACGACTTCAAATCAAAAAATGTTCAACATGAAAGTTATTCGTCTCGGGGATATCTACAACTTTCATGTTAACCACTTTTTGTAATTCCGCTCCATTATTGTGCAAATGAGGAACTCCACCCCCTTGAGTTCCCGGAGGAACTCCAGGGGATCCGGATCCGATAAAATTAGGGTGTTAGGTTTTTGTTTTAAGTTTATTGGATCTGTCAGTATCGATATACGAGCAACTAATCTAAAAGCCTTTATTTTTCACATTCGGCAATGAAAAAATTACTATAAGAACCAATTAAATAAAACACAATAATATTTTGAATAAGAGTTTGGGCAAAATGAATAAATACTGCACCAAAAATTGACATTATTTTTGTAGAACTTTATTCACTTCTTAAATATAGAATATTTGATTAATTAAATCATAAAACTTGGTTGTACATAAATACTAAATAAATAGTGAAAAGGGGGGAAATTTTGATTGCGGGCCCGTCTTCAATTTTGGAGATGAGACCATTGCGATGGCGACACGTGGTGATGTGGCGTTTTTTTTGTCATCTGGAAAAAATGTTTTTTTAAAATGTTCTTTTGTAGATCATTTATGAACAACTAAAATCATATATGATCTCTCAGATATCATTTATGGTCTCAAGAATATCAAAAAATGATATCCTAGCGAACATTTTATGTGTATTTTTGCACTCATATCTTGTATGCATTGTGTTCATATTTTGTCGCAAGAATATTTATTATGCATTGTGATCATTATTTTAATCGCAATGCATACAAATTATCATCGAAAAGTACACACAATATGGTTATCGAGATATCAAATTTTGATATCTCCAAGATCATAAATGATATCGTGGAGACCATAAATGATATATGGATATGCATAAATGATCTTCTAGAGAACATTTTATAAAATTACGATTAGAGCTGGCACTTAAAACCGAAAACCGCAAATCGAACTGGAACCGCAAAGAATCGAACCGAACCGTTCACAAATTATTCAGGTTCCGGTTTGAAGTTTGGAACCGTGAACAACATTGGTCTGGGTGTGGTTCTTACATTTTATTATCCGGACCAGAACCGGAACAGCAACCGCAACATACAAGTCTCAAGCGGTTTCAAGATTTTTAGACCTGATCCGAACCGGACCGAAGTAGAACCGAACCGCAACCCGTTTATTATCACTATTATTATATTGTTATTATTTTATAATTTATCTATAATATTTATACTTTCTATCACGAGTGAAGCTGGTGCAGTTTGAACCCAAACCGCAATCGCACTAAAAGGGGTCGGTTTTGGGCCGAACAAAACTTCACTGCGTAAAAACCGTGTGGTATGGTTTGACATTGGTTGGGCTTTGGAGTCAATTTTTGCAGTGCATTTTTTATTTTTATACAATTATATAATATATTTTCAATTTTACTTACATATTTTTTTGAAATGTTTTATTTAAAAAATATAAAAGATATACAACTACTATTTATTAGTAATCATGAAAAACAACTAATTGTAGGCGGTTGTTACGGTTGAGCATGCGTAGGAAGACGATTGATACTATCCCACAGATCATGGAAAAGACCATCGAGAAGTGCACAACATAATTATTTCTATTTCGATGTTGTTTTGAGTTTTACTATTTGCAGCCCGCTTTTATTTCATTCCGCCAAATTTGATTTTGATTTTGATTTTAGTTGGAACTGATTGGTACCAGACCGAACCACATGGAACCGGACCTAACTGATAGTGGCCTGTTTGGTTTTGGTTCTTGTTGAACCGTAACCGGAACCGTTGAAACGATAGTTCCAAAAATTAAGCTGGAACCGGAACCGGTCAAACCAAATAAGGTTTTGGTTCTAATTTGAAGAACCATTACCTTAGTGGTTCGGTTCATGATTTTAATAGAACCGGAACCACGGGCAGACCCACTACTTGACACGCTCGGGCAAGTGCCGGAGTGTGTTTTTCACTATATAACCTAGGGTTAGGGCTGGTATTTTCTTCTTGTCTTCGTGTGAGCCCCTGCAGAGAAAAATCACGGTGACTCCTTCTCTGGAGTGCGACGGCGGTGGGTGGCGACGACCCCTTCTCTAGACTCTGGAGTGCAGCGACGGCGACCCCTTCTCCGAATTCTGGAGTGCAGCCCCGACGACATTAGCCTGCGAGTCCGTGATGTCGTCCATCCCTCCCTCACTTATCTAGTTTTTTCTTTTGCCGATTTTGATATTAAGACTTTAGGCTGCTCTGATTTTTCAGATCTGGAGGCTCCGGCAAGGCGGCGATCGGCGGTGTAAACGGCAGTGGACATTGGTAAGTCTAGGGTTCGGAGATCCACCTTGTGTCGGTCTCAATTTCCTCCTTCGTGCAAGTGATTTTCTAGCACTTTTGCTAATATGCTATAGGTTGAATTTCTAGCATTTTGATCTGATTTCCCCGAATTTATGCTCTAATTTCCTTCTTTTCAATTTGGACATTTGTGATTTCTTGCAGTTTTTCACTGTTTTTTTTCCAAATGATCTTATTATTTCTCCTTTTTTCACTAAACATCATCTGATTATCTCAAATTAAAACGTTTAGCTCAACTTGTGATGCAACTGGCAAAGTGATTTTCTCTAAAAAAAAATTTGGTTTCTTTAACTCGTTAAAAAATAATTATGATAGTGATTATTCTTTGTTAGTTTTCACAATTTGTGATGCAACCCAAAGCCTTAGAAATGGTGATCTAGGATGAATATGTCAACACCTGGTATTGATCTGTTATCAAACACCGCCACAAATGCTCAATTTCTTTTCCTGGTTTAGGAATTAGGAAGATAATAAATTGCAATTTCAAATTTGGTTATGTGAAAATTGAAATTATGATTTAATTTTGTGATATGTTGATTACATTTAAGTGGAGTGATATTTTGATTTATTAACTTTTCTTTCCTTTTTAGTTGTGAAATTCGATGAAGAAGTTTTTTTCAAAAGTAGGATTAAATCAAACTTCTGAAGAATTACAATTGACAGTTTCTTGTGGTAAAAGAAATATAGTTGAGTTTGACTTAGAGGATTTACCGGGAGATCCAGAATTGAGATAACCTATAAACTTATATGTCGTAAATCTTCAAGACATGATAAGAAGGAAGTATTTGCAGAATAGTCATATTCAGCGTTTATTAGGAAATTTTCCACAAACAGAAATTAGACAGAAAGCACGTCATTTCAATAAAAACTGGTTTAATGAGTTTAAAGACTGACTGAAATATAACATGATAAAGATTATGCATATTGTCTTTATTATTATATCTTTCCACAAAAGGTTGCGAGCCTACCTTTGTAAGTCGAGGTTTTAAATATTGAAAAGATAGAACTATACTAGAAAAACACATTGGAAATCATAATAGTGCGCATAATAACTCTAAAAAGATGTGTGTAGTTTTGATGAATAAGAAATAAGGTATTGAAGATGCATTTAATAAACAAGATGAAACACAAAATTCTTAATATCATGCTCGTTTGTCTGCATCGATTGATTGCATACGCTTTCTTTTACGATAAGGGTTGACTTTTCGTGGACATGATGAGTAAAAAGAATCTAACAATCGCAGGATCTTTCTTAAACTTTTAGAATTTCCTGCATTGCATAGTAATGAGATAAAGTCAGTGGTATTTGAAAATGCTCCTATCACTTGTCAACTAATACCTCCAACGATCCAAAAAGAAATTGTTTGTTGCATTGCAAACGAAGTACTAATACTATTGTTAGAGATATTGGAGATAATTGTTTCACAATTTTGGTTGACGAATCGCGTGATGTATCCACCAAAGAGCAAATGGCAGTTGTTTTACGCTATGTGAATGTCAAAGGTCTCATTATGGAGCGTCTTCGTGAATTTGTTCATGTTATAGATACAACTGTTTTATCATTGAAGAAAGCCATTGATAATTTATTTGTAAAACTTGTCCTAAGTATTTCAAAATTGCGTGGGCAAGATTATGATGGTGCTAGCAATATGAGGGGTGAGTTTAAAGGGTTTAAAACATTGATTTTACAAGAGAACATTTGTGCTTTCTACATTCATTGTTTTGGTCATCAACTCCAATTGATACTAGTAGCTGTGGTAGAAGGGCATTCTGAAGTTGCAGATATTTTTACACTTATTAATCTTGTGTTAAATGTTGTTGGAGGCTCTTATAAACGTCGTGATTATATTAGAGCATTAGAAATTGATAGAGTTGCTAAAGAGCTTGGTTGCGGGGATTTAGAATGTGGTCGAGGGGCAAATCAACCCCTTGAGTTGAAAAGGCCAGGAGACACGCGATGGATTTCACACTTTAGTGTAATTTTAAATTTTATTCAGATGTTCTCATCTATTATTGAAGCCTTTGAATTTATCAAAGTTGATGGATCTGATGGAAATCAAGGAGGAATGACTAACAATCTAATTAAAAGTCTCTCGACTTTTAATTTTATATTCCACATGCATTTAATGAAGAATATTCTAGTTAAAATACGAGCTATCACAAGCTTTATAGAAGAAAGATCAAGATATTATAATGCAATGAAATTTGTAAGGTTTTCAAAAATATTGTTGATTAATTTCAGAAATGATGATCTTGAATGAAACACTTTTATGAGTGAGGTTTCATCTTTTTGCACTAAGCAGTATATTGAAGTACCAAATATGGCTGAAAAATATATACAAGCGGGAAGATCTAGGCGCAATGCAAGAGAGATTACAAATTATCATCATTTTTGTGTTGAAATCTTCAATACAGTGCTCAATTGGACATTGAACGAGTTAAATGATCGTTTTAATGAAATGAATACTGAACTGTTTCTTTGCATTGGCTTGTCTTGACTCATGTGATCAATTTACTTCATTTGATAAACAAAAGTTGATTCATCTTGCACAATTATATCAATAAGATTTTACATCACTTGAATTACAAATACTGGAAGGCCAACTTGATATATACATTATGGACATGCGGTATATGTCAATCGACACATTATCTAATTGTAAAGGAATCAGTGAACTTTTACAAACATTAGTAGAGTTGAAAAAATAAGATCACTATCAATTGGTCTTCAGGATTTTGAAATTGGCATGTCTTCTGCCGGTTGCGACTGCCAGTGTTGAAAGAATGTTCTCTGTCATCAAAATTATAAAGAATCATTTATATAATAGAATGAGAGATGAATGAATGAAGGACTGTATGATAGTTTATACTGAGAAAAATGTTGTTGATATTATTAGTAATGAGACTCTCATTACACAATTTCAGAAAATATGTCCACGAAAAGTGGCTTGTTGAACGGTATGAAAATCTAACTTTAATTTTAAAAGTTTTATTCACTCTTTTGAATAATGTAATCTTTTAATTTTAGTTAATGTCATTTTTGCTTATTTTTTTCAGCCACATACATATTTTATATATTTCACAAACTTGTGAGTAAGTTATTAGGATTTTGGAGGTTTTTTATACTAATGCTTACGAACAAGTTATTATAATTTTATGTAATTTTGCATATGTTGCTCTTTATTTATAAGTTTTTGGGAGTATAATTTCGAATTAATTATAATTTCAAATTCATTATAAATGGAGAAATATTTTCACCATTTATTTTTAATTTATAAATATATGTGCTCGGGCTAAGCGAAAATCCTAGTTTCGCCCCTGATCAGAACCGAACCGAAACCGTGACAACTCTAATTAAGATTTTTTTTGCAAAAAAGAATGACCAGTCTTAAAATCTGAAGACAATGTCCGGACCCAAAAAAATCATAAAAAGGAGAGTTGATATTTTTCCCCCAATGTAATTATGTATAGACTATGGAAGAGCAAAGAATAGGAAGGAAAAATAAAAGGAATTGCTAAAATAGTTAAAGATAATGTCATAATGACATTGTTGGTCTATATTAATTAATTATTGAGTATATACTGAAATGACAATAAACTGTAGAAAAATCACTTCGAAAAATAATCAAAGATCGTGTCACTGGCAATCACAGATCATAAGCGCTCAACAATCAGAAATTAGAGGCCCCGAATTATAGATATAAAGGAAATTGATAGTTTTGACATTATGATTTTTCCTTATGTTATACTGGGCCGGCCTGTCCAAAAAGTCTGGTAGGATCGGTTGGGATTTTCAATTGCGGAAGCACAATATTCCGGAATAATTAAATACAGAGTAACAAGAAATTACATACTTTGCACAATTTTATTAACATAATAAAATTAGCAAGTACTCAAAATTAAGAGATATAAATCCGAAATTATACTGTAGAAGAACTCAGACTACAAAAATCTGCAGGAGTAATATGAATTTAACTACAATCCATAAAACGGACGCACAAGATTCGAACTTTTGTCATCGTCAGACGACCAACCACAGCCACCACCATCGCCGAGAAGAGATCCAAGTCAGGACTTGACCTTGCCGCGAACGTGCAGCCCACCTACGAGCATAAAACCATCACTACTAGAAAAATGGCTTTTAGCCACGGTTTCTTTTGCCACGGGGGAAAAATCGTGGCTAATAGTGAGTATTAGCCACGGTTTTTATTCCGTGACTAAAAGTCTAGTATTAGCCACGGTTGACTAATCTGTGGCTAATACTGGACTTTTAGCTACGGTTTGCCTGAACCATGGCTAAAAGTCTAGTATTAGCCACGGTTTGCCTGAACCGTGGCAAAAGGTCGTGGCTACATTTAGTCCCACACCGCCAAAACAAAATGAAATTTTGGGTTTATAAGGATTTATTTCAATTAGTATTTGAAATAAATATGGCGGCGACGGCGGCCGGGCGGCGGCGGCGGGCCGGCCGGCGGCGGCCGGCCTGAATTTTTTTATGTTATGAGTGGCCCTTTAACCACGGCAATTAAACCGTGGCTAAAAGTCCAGTATTGACTTTTAGCCACGACAATCAAACCGTGGCTAAAAGTCCAGTATTAGCCACGGTTTTTGACTTTTAGCCACGATTTGGACTTTTAGCCACGCTCGCATTGCCCACGCCCATTTTCCGTGGGTAGACCGTGGCTAAAAGTCTTTAGACACGGTTTTGGACTTTTAGCCACGACAATCTGCTGTGGCTAAAAGTCAGTTTTCTAGTAGTGCATCAAGCACCGCACACCTTTTCGTAGCCTGCAAATCAGACACCTTGCCGCTACCCGCACACTTTCTCTCTTGGTTGCCGATGCAGCCCGCAATCGGATATCGACGCCTACCGTTGTCTTCGGTCGTGCACTACCGCTCTCTTCTTCAAAGCTTTACCTCTCTTTGGTTTGGATTTTGGTGTGTCTTCATAGCCTGTCTTCCTCTCCTTTTATAAGGTCATTTCAGATGCCTTTATATAATTTCAAGAAGATTCCTCGCATATGAAACACATGAGCAGCTTGAAGAGTCAACATCGACGGTCGGTAGGTGGAAGCATGAATCATGTGGGTTTGAAAAAACAAACCAACTCAACAATCACCACCTTAGTTTGAATTTCAATCACCACATTCTGCACAAAACATCATTTGCACAAAACACTATTTGAACGAAGCAATGTCTGCATGAAGCACCAATCTACACGAAGCACCAATCTGCATAAAGCACCACCTCATGCCTGAGGCGTCAGCCGACTTATCGCAAGTCGAACTTCATCTCTGCTCTGGTTCACCTGTGGGATATCGACACATCCAAATCGCAAAAACTTACTCGTCGAACCCAAGCTGCAGAAGGACGATCCACTGTACCACCTCGACCATCCACCATGTCACCTACAAAAATCATGGGCATACCTCCTTGCACTCGTCCATCTATTGCCAAAATATATTCACCCCCAAGAGTGGGGTCTTTTAACATCTTACTAGACAGTAATGCGGATGTGACCTCCTCCAATCCCGTTGTATCATTCTCATACATAAACGTGGTCACCATGTGTTTAAAGGATGACGAGAGCGAGGTAAGAAGTAATAGTCTTATCTTCTTGCTCCACCTTCGCACCAACCGCATGCAATTGGTTTAGAAGTCCATTGAAGGTTGTCACCCTCCTGCATCTTCAGCCCATACAATTGTTGTTTTAACAACAACCTTTTAGTCAACGATTTAGCCAAATACAATCTCTCAACCTTCTCCTAAAGATTGATTGCAGATTCCTCGACGCCAGTGTTGAAGAGCATCTTGTCGTCAACACACATCCTGATGGCACTAATGGCATACTCATCCAAGTCAATCCACTCCTCTTCCTTCACTTCAGTGGTCAATTTTTCTCGTCCCCGCAAAACCCGCGTCAATCCCTGCTCAACTAGCATATCTTTGACATGAATTAGCCATAGACTAAAATTTCCGCTACCATCAAACTTCTCCACCGAATACCGAGCCAAAGTTGTATTCTTCCCTACCATAGTTGTCCTCCAGTATGACTAGGAGACCTGATTAATTCAAGGTTAGATTTGAAAGGATGGGAAGAGGACCTAGTCGTTCACAACCGCAGACAAATCTTTTCTTAAATGTCCAATCAGTCGTCTATAGAACTTGGCTTTGATACCACTTGTTAGGATTTCCGGTCGCGGAAACGCAATTCCCAGGAATAACTAAATATAGAGTCACAAGAAAATACGTATTTTACACAATTTTATTAGAACAATAAAATTAGTAAGTACTCAAAATTAAGCGATACAAATATGAAATTATACTGCAAAAGAACTCAGACTACGAAAATTCGCAGGAGGAATATGAACTTAACTGCAATTCGTAAAACATACGCATAAGATTCGTACTAGAACGAACCTTCGTCGCCGTCAGACGACCGACCATCGCCACCATCACTATCGAGAAGAGATCCAAGTCAGGACTTGACCTTGTCGCGAACGTGCAGCTCGCCAATGTCACCACTTGTGCACAACCACAATTGCTTACGAGCATGCAACCATCGAGCACCGCACACCTTTTCGCAACCCGCGAATTAAACACTTTGCCGCTACCTGCAAGCTTTCGCTCTTCGTTGCCGATGCAGCCCGCAATTGGATATCGACGCCCACCGTTGTCTTCGGTCGTGCACTACCGCTCTCCTCTTCAAGGCTTTACCTCTCTTTGGTTTGGATTTTAGTGTGTCTTCATAGCCTGCCTTCCTCTACTTTTATAAGGCAATTTCACATGCATTTGCTTATTTCCAAGAAGCTTCGTCGCATGTGAAACACATGGACGGCTTGGAGAGTCAACATCAACGGCCGGTAGGTGGAAACATGAATCATGTGGGTTTGAAAAATCAAACCAACTCAACAGGACCGGGCCGGGACTGGGCTTGCTGGCCTGGGTCTGGCATTAGCCGGGCTCTGACACCCTAGCCAAAGGGGGACCTGCCAAGGCCCCCAAGGCCGGGCCGGGCCCGATCCCGCGGGATTTCCAATAGAAAATTCAGCCTATGGCGTGATTTTCTATTGGAAAATCCCGCCAATAGGCAGGATTACCCCGCTTGGTTGTCGGGTTCAGGCTAGGCCCGGTGCCCGGGCTTTGCCAGGCCTGGCTTGGGTCGAGCCCCGGATTGGGCTATGAGACAATATGGGAATCCTGCAAGGCCCCAAAGCTCGACCTGGGACCGGGCCGGACTTTTCTTGGGTCGGGCCATGCGGGTTTTTTTTTCAGGCCAGACCCGGTCTTTTTTAAACACGCCTAACTATACCCAACATAAGAAATGTTGGGAGAGTTGTTTATAAATACTTAAAACAAGACATTTGAGGCTATATAAAAATTCTCGAACAAATTTTGTTTTCCCTCCAAAATTTTAGAGCTTTTCCAAGTGGTGTGTGCTCAAAACACTAAACACCATGCACAAATGCTCTAAATGATGAGAGATGTGAAGGATGTTGCACATAGCGAGCGAGAGTGAGGTCACCGTCTAAGAGATGGCAATCAGGATTTTGGACAGCTGCCATACCACAAGCAAGAGCGAATCCAGGGGGGATCCCAAGTTTTTTTTACAAAATCTTTAGGGGATTTGAATTTATCTCGTCGAGCCAATGAATTTTGACCACGTACACTTCAAAAATAGCGAGGGAGAAATAGTTGTGATAAAATGAAGCTATTCAAAAAAAATTTGGTGGAGGGAAGACATCCCTGGCAATCCCTTGTTATCAGTTCCGCCTTTGCCTATAAGTACTCACAAACAAACCATGCAATAACAAATAGCAAGATTTTTGGAGGTGAATGTTTGTGAGGATATAATAATGGAACTAAACCGGACCTTAATTTGGTGCGGTTCATGCGGTCGTGGCCGCTTGACCGGTGAAAACAAGTCCTCCCAAACGGAGCCTAAATGTTAATAATTTGAGAGAATTTTTCGTGGGACGAAAAAGAAGAGTAACTCGATTAATTCAATCAGGATTGTGGGAGATGTTAAGGAATTGATAATCGATGTGCATGACTATGAGGGTTAGCATAATTTCGATCGGTAGCCAGAGCAATCAAATAGTACTAGGTTTCCGACAAATGTGCTCGTTGTACTTTGATTCCAATGGCAAACCGTCGCTGCACATTAATTGTGGTTGTTCTCTTTTAGGCAAGATTTCCATATACGGGTTCGGCAGCGCGTCTGTGCAAACAAACTGTGCACAGAGGGGCCCACAAATCGTGTGTTGGCTAGGGCTGAGCATATTATTCGAAACACGAAAGTCGTTCGAAATTTGCTCGAGTATTGAGTCAAATCGGAATCGATTAAAATTGATTCGACTCAATTCGAGTCAATTCAATTTGACTCGAATCAGATTTCGAGTCGATTTCGAGCCAGTCCTGAATCGCTCGAAATATGATTCAAATCAACTTGAGTTAATTAAATATATCATGTATTTATTAATATATTCTTATTTTTAAATTAAAAATAATAAAATTTAGACCTAAATAAAAAGGCCGATGGCTTTAAGTGTTTCGTTTGCTAAATTTATAAGCTGTCCAATTTAATTTTGAGCCAACTAGGTATAAAGAGGAAAATTGCTCAATTTCGAGCCGACTCGATTCGATTTCGAGCCGACTCGGAATCGAGCCAAGCCAAAATTGCTCAAACTCGACTCGATATCAGTCTTAGTGTTGACATTGCCCAGCAAAAGCTTTGGGACCGCAAGGCAACAATCTCTCTTTCTTTAGACACTATTAACAATATTTTGTATTAACTGATGGTGACAAGGCAACATAATCATTAATGACAGTTGGATTCCATATCTACCAGCTTTTAGTAGAAAAGATTTTTTTTAGTGGTATTGTAGGCACACAAAAATAACTATGTGCACATATCATATCAAAAGAAAAAAAAAGATGCTATAAGCACACCAAAACAGCTATGTGCACACCTCAAAACAAAAGAAAAAACACGTAAAAACTAATTTTGTGATTCCCTACCTTGGTTATTAGCAATCTAGCTTGATCCTCACGCCCCTGTGTGCATCGCTAGGTCCGCCGAATAGTCACAGGAATTCGTCGATACTCATTCTTTGTCCCTTTTGACGATTATAGGTAGTACGCGCCGGTCGTTTGGTAGCAACACTCCCTCTCCCCGACTCCAAGTCGCACGCTCGATGTGGCGCCTCCAATGCGACTCCGACACCATTACCCACAACACTCCTCCACAGCCTCATCAACACCAAAAATATTACAGCCACATGCGACCTATTTGAAGAAATGAAAAATAGTAGTGTTGAGCTTGCACCCAACATCATCGTGTCATATAACACCCTCATCCGCAATTTTGGCAGCCAACTTATGGTGTCCTATTTGGCTAGAGAGCATGCAAGCTCGATCAGAGCATCTGCAAATTAGTTCCAGTAAGTATGTACGCGACCTTTTAGCGGTATGTCGACACACAAGCAAAAAACAGTACAAAATAACATCAATAAAAGTGACATAGAGATTTAACGTGGAAATCCATTAGGTTGAAAACCACTGGACGATCAGAGTCCAACCTGAAAAGCCGCCACTAAAAATGTATGAAAACAATAGACAATTACAAGGTTTTTTCTCTTCGATCCACACAAGATTTACACTAACTTCGCACCACAAAATATTACACAATAAAATAGTAGCAGAACAATTTCAAATTACCAACAGTAGCAGACGAGACCAATTACACAAATCCTCTCAAAGATGTCTATTCGAATCTTGCCCAAATCTGCTCCAGAAAATATGTGCAGGCGAAGTATTCCTTGTTAACGTCGCAGGACAACGTCTAAAAACTCTCCATAAATAAGATAATTGCCACAAAGGTCTTTCTAGAAAATCTTCTGATGCTTGAGCTTGGAGAGAAGTGAATGGCTTACCCCTCCTCCTTCATACCATTTTATAGGGTAAAAACCAAAGAGATTGATGTGGTAGATGACATGTGGATGAAGCTTCCTTCAGTCAAAAGACGCATGTTAAATATCATGAAAATTCCTTTAGCTAATTTCATATATGTAACATCCCACTTTTATTGGGTCACCAGGACCCGAGTGAGCCCAATAAAAATTACGCGAACTTCTACCCGTGGCCCATATCATGGTAGGAGGTAACCCTAGACGGGGATTTGGAGCAAGAAAACTTCGATTTGAGTTCTGTCAGTTCCTGCGACCTCGTATAGTCGATACGAGTGCGTTGGAACTCGTTCCGTTGAATTTCGTGATCATATAGTAAATATACCTATTCCTCGTAGATCGTCGCGAAAACGAGATTTTTTAATATCGAGCTAGAAAACTCTGATCTAAGTTCTATCAGTTCTTATGACTTCGTATAGTCGATACGAACGCATTAGAACTCATTGCGTCGTAATCCGAAGTCTAACGGTGGATGTGAGCGTTTTGACCGTTTCAGTGCGCCCACGCGCAAATTTTGATTATTTAGCAAACGAACTCTGATTCGACCCCGGCCAGTGGCATTGGATTCGTAAAGTTAATACAAAGTCAACAAAATTCATCCCGGTCAGTTTCGATGATGGGTGGTCAATCTGTGGTCAAATCAAGCTCAGTCGTGCACCGAAAAGCGTGCGCATGCCAATTGGGACACGACACCTCAACTTTGACCCGACCCCTGATAACTTGGATCTACTTTGACTTTGACCAGCATGGGAGACCCACCCTAGAGTTGACTTTGGTCAAACCCCTCTAAAAACCTCATTTCTCTCTCCATCCCTCTCTCCTTAACAAGCTCACGATGGGCTCATTCTTTTTGCCATAAATGGGTCATGGTGACTGCTATCTTGGCTAATAAGAGCATCAAAAGCTCATTTTTCTCTCCCTCTCCCTCTCTTTCTATTAGCCAAAATCATCTCCACCGACATGACCTAAAATGAAGAGTAGGCTTAACCCATATCCAACTCAAAGAATGTACATCTACCCTATAGATGGCTGACTCCTGCCATCTACCCTATAGATGGCTCATCTTCCCCCACGGTTTGCTTAACCAGGAAGAAGAAGAGGGGAGGGAGGGGCCTTCCCTCCTATAAATGGATCCCTCTGCCTCTGATGAGAATTCACCCCTCTTCCCAGCACAAATCGAGCCACACAACCCCTCCTGTCGGAGCTCCGCCTCGCCGGAGAAAGAGAAGCCGAGCTCCGCCATCTCCGCCCCTCTCATGGCAACTTCGTCGGAGACACCAGAGGCCCCCAAACAAGGTGGAAATCTCCTAATCTCCTTCCTCCTTATTTTTTGGACACTTCGCATGCGAGCTCCTGCGGCCGGAGCACCGTCGTCCTCAACCCCTCTCCTCCGATCAAAAATAAAAAAATAACTTCGGCGATGGCAGGCGGAGGCAGGTCGCCGGACCACCGCCGGAGGGAGCGTTATCCCCCCAGGGAGTCGGCCGGGGGCGGATCCATGGCCGTCCGGCGGCAGGGAAGGCCCGTAAGGGCTGTTTTCGGTACAGACAATGGGGGAGAAAATTGATAAAAAATATAATTTTATAATTTTTATGAATATTATAATACTATAACTAAAATGTGTATTTTATTTTTTGGAGAGTAATTTAGGCTTTTAGTGAAAAGTTTTGAACATAAAAATTGTTCTCCTTGATGATGGAAATCTACACAAAAATTTTGGGAATTTTTGAAGTTAATTGAATATTTTTAAAAGGCTAAATAAGAATTATTTGGCCAATTTAGAGACTCAAAATTGTTCGGAAAAATTTGGAAAAATTACTAGTCCCTTTTTAGACCCACTTAAAAGTTGTGTTAAAATTTGGAAACCTTGGGATGAAAAGTGAAGATTTTCCGATTTCTTGGAGCTTAGGGTCGTGCTCGGAAATCGATGCGCTCAAATTCTTCAAAAATGAAAATCGAAGCGCACGACCACTTTCTAAATTGAATATTAAGTTCAATTGATTAATTGATGAGAGTTATCGAGACAAGATTTCCAGTTCTGAGTATTTCGAGATTTTTGCAAAATCATCGAGCGCCTCGTTTTAAAAATAACTCTCGGACATTTTGGATGGAATCGGAAGATGAAAGTACGAGCTTCGAATATAATAATTATCTACCTCATTTCGAGCGAAGAATTTCCCTCATATGTTTGAAACGATTAGGTTGAAATTCGATGAGCAATGTGTTCTCTAACAGGATTCTCGGATTCGATCCGACGCGAGCAAATGAGTTGCTATTTATTTTCGGATGAATAATAAAGGTGTAACTCATAATAATCCTCCTGATCCGATTAAGCTGTGATTGAAAGGCACAACTAAGGCCTCATTTGTTTAAGCTTTTTAGAGCTTTTCGTTTGGCTAAAACGCAACGCTCGGCCTAATCCCATTTGTTTACCCGCTTCCGGTTCATTCAGCTCCGCGTTTTTTCGCTTCTCAAAAACCTGAGGGCCGAAAATTCCTCCCCGAGCTCCAGTCGGCCGCGTTTAGGGCTTTCCCCGCTGCCTACTCCGTCGGCATCCGCGCATCTCCTCCGCGACGGTGGAGGACGAATCTCCCGCATCTCATCCGGCGACGGTGCAGGACGCTCGTATCCAGCGACGGTGTGACGCCGCATCTCCGGCGTATCCAGCGACGGTGCAGGAGGCTTCTCTGGTGAAGATCCACGCCGCTGCATCCTTCGCATCATTAATCGCCGTGAAGATCCACCCCGCTGCCTCCTTTGCATCATACTATAGAGGTATTTTCCAGATTTCTCTCATTGCAACCACAAAGATCTCTTCTTTGAAGGTTTCTTCTTCACATCCGGTAGTTTACACGGCTTCTTTCTTCCCCCTTGGTTCAGGTTTGGTGGCTTGTACTCCCTGGCGATTCCTTCACAGATCTCTGCCCAGATTTCTTCCCGCCTCAACACCAACCTCTTCCCCTAACTGCAGCAATCTCATAGCCGGTATATGCCTATTTTTCCCAGCATCCAGTTTGTGTATTGCAGTGTATGTGTATTGCTGAAGTCGACGTTACGTCGAACTGAGGACGACGCTGCGTCGAGCTGCGATCGACTATGCGTCGAGCAGCGGTCGACTACGCGTCGAGCTGAGGACGACGACACATCGAGCTGGGGTCGACTATCCGTCGAGCTGAGCAGAACTAAATTCTCAAATATCCTAAGTTCTAAACTCACACTCAATGACCTATGCTATACAATGAGGTCATGAATCCTTAGCATAGTTATCCTGACCCAAATATAAAAAGGGTGTTCCAACAGAGTGTGCTGTATGTGTGTGAGTTTATGTGATGTGTGTGTGAGTGTGTGAGTGTGTATGTGATGTGTGTGAGTTTGTGTGTGCTGTGATTGTGTTGTGTATGTGATGTGTGTGAGTTTATGTGATGTGTGTGTGAGTGTGTGAGTGTGTATGTGATGTGTGTGAGTTTGTGTGTGCTGTGATTGTGTTGTGTGTGTGATGTGTGTGTGAGTGTCCTGTGTGTGTGGTGTGTATGTGATGTGTGTGTATGTGTATGTGAGTGTGTTGTTCATGTGTTTGAGTTTATGTGATGTGTGTGAGTTTGTATGTGCTGTTTGTGTGTGAGTTTGTATGTGATGTGTGTGAGTTTGTATGTGCTGTTTGTATGTGAGTGTGTGTGATGTGTGTGTGAGTGTGTGTGTGATGTGTGGGTGAGTTTGCATGTGATGTGTATGTGTGAGTGTGTGAGTGTGTGCTGTGTGTGTGATGTGTGTGTGAGTGTGTGTGTGATGTGTGGGTGAGTGTGTATGTGCTGTTTGTATGTGAGTGTGTGTGATGTGTGTGTGAGTGTGTGTGTGATGTGTGGGTGAGTTTGCATGTGATGTGTATGTGTGAGTGTGTGAGTGTGTGCTGTGTGTGTGATGTGTGTGTGAGTGTGTGTGTGATGTGTGGGTGAGTGTGTATGTGCTGTTTGTATGTGAGTGTGTGTGTGATGTGTACGCTTTAGGACTATGTTTTGTTAATTTTTTGTTCCTATTTTTCAATACAGTTTATTTACTATGGGTAAACATAAGGAAGGTGGTGTTAGTGCCAATTGGGAGGCTAGTGATGTTTTGATTTTTTGTGACTTGTGTTTAAAAGAAATTGAGTTGGGTAATCGCCCGACCACACACTTCAACAGAGAAGGGTGGGTTAACCTGACAACGAATTTCTTAGCTCGCACGGGGAAGTCCTATGATCGAACCCAAATGAAAAACAAGTGGGATCAGCTGAAAAAAGACTGGAAGTTATGGCGTGACCTCAAGGGTCGTGAGACAGGTTTGGGATGGGATCCTATACGCAAAACTATTGCTGCTTCTGAGGATTGGTGGACAGAGCGGCTCAAGGTAATTAGAGTAGTTCTTTTTATTCTTTTTATTAGAATAATTCTTTTTTTTCATTAATCTAACTCCGTTTTATTTTCATTTCAGGTTCATCCTACTGCACGGAAGTTTCAATTCGTTGGGATATCTCCTGAGTTAGAAGAAAAGCTCGATATGATGTTCAGCCAGGTCGTAGCTACTGGAGCTCTTGCTTGGGCTCCAAATTCTAGAAATTTTTTGCCTGAATCGATGGATGAGCACGACCTCTCTGCTGGGGCTGATTCCCAAGATGTGGACCAGATACCGTCTCCTACAAAAGCAGGAAAGAAGATACCAGATAAGGGAAAACGCAAGCAGACATACAAGAGAAGCAGGAGTTCGACGATGGAGCAGATAGCGGAAACATCTCGCATTATTGGGCGTTGCATGATGGAGCCTCCCCGCATCCAGATATCTTCGTCCTCGCACACCATCGCTGAAGCCATTACCGAGCTCGAAAGTATGGAGGAGGTCATGGAAGAAAACAACTATGCTTTATACGACTTCTGCATTGTTTTCTTGAAGGATAAGGGAAATCGGGAAACCTTTTTGAGTATTCGAAAGGATCGGTGACTGAAATGGCTGGAAACTCGATGTGCCGAGAAATGATCGATCTGCTAAAATGAATAGCTCTATGCATTATCTTCTTCGCTATTGTATTGAACTCGATGTGTTTTATGTTTATTGCATGATCGGAACTGCTATATTTTGCTACTTATAATGTTTAGTTGTTGACTAGTGTTATGCATTACTCCACTGATTAGCTATATTCTCCTATGTTTAATGTTTATTTCATGATGGAAATGCAATATTTTGTTACTTCCACTGATTAGCCATATTCTCCTATGTTTAATGTCTAATATTGCTCGATATTTACAATTAATGCAGATTAATATGTCTTCATCTGATCAAACTGACAGTTCTAATGAGGGGACTCAGCGACAAGTAGCTGATCGGATTTGTCGCGATAGAGCAGTGAGTGCACACGAATATTTAGCATCAATGACAGCCATATGTGAGGCTGGTTCTTCATCAAATGTTGCTTGCATGACATCAAGCCAAACGGGGTCTAGATGGCTTGGTGAACTTCTGGATGGACACCCTCATAGATTTTTCAGTTCATTTAGAATGTCGAAGCTCATATTTGTAGATTTGTTAACACTCCTCACACAACAATATGGGCTGCAAGGATCAAGGAGAACTTTACCCCGAGAAGTACTTGCAGTTACATTGCATATTTTAGGTCATAATGTTCCAATGCAAATTGCAGGGGAACGTTTCCAACACTCCACAGAAACTATAAGCAGGTTTTTCTCAAAGGGACTCGCTGCTATTAAGAGGTTATCTGCAGATGTCATTATGCCGGTAGATCATCTTTTCCGTGATATTCCCCCCCAAATTCTGAATGATTCTCGATACATGCCATTCTTTAAAGATTGTATCGGGGCTATCGATGGAACTCATGTTGATGCTCGTGTTTCTGCTGATCAACAAGTATCATACATTGGCCGTCATGGGACAACGACACAAAATGTTATGGCGGTTTGTGATTTCAATATGTGTTTCACATTCGTACTTGCGGGTTGGGAAGGATCTACTCATGACAGCCGTATATTTCACCGTGCCCTTATGGATCCAAGTTACAACTTTCCATATCCTCCACCAGGTGAGACCTGTATTTCTTAAGATTTCGGTAGTTTTTAATTACTTTGTTTGACATAAATTAAATTTAAAACTTGTAGGCAAATATTATGTCGTTGATGCGGGATACCCTCTCCAACGTGGTTTCTTGAAACCATATTCAGGGACACGGTATCATTTGCCAGATTTCAGAAGGGGCAGCAGGCCCATACAAGGACGCTTAGAAATATTCAATCGAGCACACTCATCATTACGAAGTGTTATAGAAAGATCATTCGGAGTTTGGAAAAAGAAATGGAAGATACTAAGGGATATGCCGCCTTATAGTTTGGTGAAGCAAAGGGACATTGTGATTGCGACAATGACCTTGCATAATTATATTCGCAGGCACCCATCCCGCTCAGACGACCATTTTCAGGCTTGTGATATTGACGAGCTTTTCATTTACCCAGCGGGCCGTCAAAGAAGATCAGGGCAAAATGAAGAAAGCTCGGGTGGAGATCATGTTAGAGGAATTCGAGTTGGTGTTGAGGAGATGTCGGTGCTGCGTGACTCGATTGTCGAACAACTACATGGTCGTTGAACGTACTTTGAGTATCTTCGTATTCAACATATGTCTTCCATGTTTTGGATATTTTGATATTTGCATGTATTTGGATGTTTTTATGTATGTTGTCCTGCTGCATATCTCGACGTACATATATTTTCTGCAATTTATATAGATTGGAGAAAAAAAATATTTTTTTTTTATAAAACGCCACCGCTGAATTGCCAAACGGTTCTCTGTTTCGAACAGCTCTGCAAATGCAGACTAGCCAAACAGAACTCCGTTTCCAGCATCAAGTTTCCAACAGCTCCCTTTACAAACCTGCCTTTACAACAGCTCCTTTTACAACCGCCACCGCTAAACCAAATGAAGCCTAAATTATTATTGAATCTTAATAATTGGTGAAACTCAAAGAAGCTTCTTAAAAACTGAAATGAAACTGAGCATGCCTCCTGAGTGTGGAGATGGAACTGAACATGCCTCCTGAGAATGGAGATGAAACTGAACATGTCTCCTGAGAATGGAGATGGAACTGAAATTGTCTCCTAAGAATGGAGATGAAACTGAACTTGCCTCTTAAAAATGAAGATGGAACTAAAGCCTCCTGAATGGAGTGATTGAACTACTAACCATTTTCTTTATGATTTATTTCAGTCTTGCACTTGTCCAGTTCTGTTGGGTACATTGGAAAATGTGTACCTGATTTGAAGAAGCCTAACTTAGCATAATGATATACATCAAGGTGTATTTGATGTTGTTTAAGTTGAATATGTGCAGGTTAAAAGTATGGAAAAATTTCTAAGTCCATGTGTCGACACCAGAAGAAGATGTGTCGACACTTCAGGAAGATTGTGTCGACACTTCAAGAAGGCTGTGTCGACACAGAGAAAATGAGTCGATAGCAACTGTGTCGACACCGGGAGGCAGTGTCGACACACACAAGATTATAGTTGACATCAACTGTGTCGATACCAGGAGGCTGTGTCGACACACAGAGGCAAAGTCGACAATATTTGTGTCGACACCAGAAGACTGAGTCGACACATATAGGCAGAGTTGACAAAAGCTGTGTCGACACCTGAAGGCAGCGTCGACACATACTATGTTCTGAATCTACATCAACTGTGTCGACACACAGGACTTGTGTCGACACATTGCCAAGTCTAGACCAAGTCATTTGCTGAAGAATGATGAAGTGTTTGAGTCAACACAAATACTCTGTGTCGACTTATTCTCAAGTTGTAGTATGCAGAAGTTGAGTCGACTTAAAGGCAAATTTGTCGACTTCACCAGAGGCAGTGTCGACACCGGAGGTACTTGTGTCAACACATATAGACAGATGGTCTCGACACTTTCTGACAGACATTCTCGACACTTTGTTGTCCAAGACAAAGGCACAAGATCTGTTTGAAGACTTGACAGCTGTGGGTTACAACAGGTTAACTGAAGCTGTCAGACTTGTCAGAAGACAGTTAGAAACCTGATCAGCCGGTCACCAAAAAGAAGGTCTATAAATAGACAGATTGAGAAGTAGAAATTAGAAGTCATTATTGAGAAGCAACACACATAAAAATCTGATTAAGGAATCAAATCAAGAAAGTGCAAGGCACTGAAGAAGATCTTCATCAGAAGATCTAAGAAGACATTCTGAAGGGTTCAACCTCTCAGGATCAGTCTAAGGAGAATTCATTCTAGAATTCTGAAGTATTTCCAAAGGGATTGGATAGAGAGAAATCCAGCCGTTTGAAGATCAAGAAGAAAGCTGTTACAGGGTTCTCAAGAAGCTGTTTGGAAATCAACTCAGCTAGTTTAGATTCAAGAAGCTTTGAAGAAAGCTAAGTTTCAGTTGATTTCATCCATCAGCTGATCAGGTGCTGTCTTGTCCTTTCTCTCTCAACAAGGGCAAGATTCTATAAAACTCTTTTCTAAATTCTGTAGGATCTATTAATATAGATCTGAGTTGTAAGCCTATGTTATAAAGGCTGAGTGTAGGAGAGATAATCTCTGAGTGGTAGGTCTTGGATAAAGACTGAGGTAGGGCTGAATTGCCTGAGTTGTAGGAGTGTGGTATCACTCTGAGTTGTAGGAATCCATTTTGGATTCTGAGCTGTAGGATCTGAGGATCTGAGTTAAGGAAGGGAGTTTGGCTGAATCTAACACACTGCTAGATAGGTGAAGGGGGAAAGTGGATGTACCCAGATCTTGGGGAACCACTATAAAACAGTGTGCAATCTGTGATGTGTGAATTTCTGTGATTGTTGTGTTGTGTGTATATATTCAGTAGTTATATTCTGCCTAAAGTGAAAACAAGCATTAGAACCTATTCACCCCCCCTCTAGGTGTTTAGGTAGTCTTAAAAGTAAAACTATCAAGTGGTATCAGAGGGAGGTTGCTCAAAGTAAGACTTAACAGTCTGAGTTAGATCTAAAGGCAGAATTAAGAATCAAGAAAATGGGTTCAGGTGAGAATCACAAGGAGTTGGGATCTATGAAGCTTCCCATCTGCAGAAAAGAAATCTTTGGAATTTGGAAGGAAAGGGTTAGGTTGTTTATGGAGGCCTCAGACCCAAGAATTTATATCACAGTGAAAGAAGGTCCATACATTCCAATGAAGACTTCTGTGTTAGATGCAAATGAGGAAACTCCTAAGGATTTTTCAGAAATGACAAAGGAGGAAATCATCTTAGCCACTATGGACAAGAGAGCTCAAAACATCATAGTAAGTGCAATAGATGATTCCACCTTCCAAAATCTGATACATTGCAAGACTTCCAAAGAGATGTGGGACACCTTGATTGTCTATATGGAAGGATCTGAAGAAGTAAGACAAGACAGAAAATCAATGCTCAACCAAGAATATGAGAGCTTCAGACAAGGAAAGTCTGATAGTATAACTGAGTGTTATAAGAAATTCTATAGGATTGTGAATGAACTGATGTCCTATGGAAGAGTCTTCAGTACATATGAGCTGAATGACAAGTTTCTCAGATCTTTAACAAAGGATTGGGATACCAAAATATGTGTCATTAGAGAAGTGGCCAAGTTAGCTGATATTTCTCCTCCAACCTTGTTTGGAAAATTGCTTTCATATGAAATGCAATTGATGGCTAGGAAGGAGGAAGAAAGAAGTATAAAAGGTGAGCATAGATCTGTGGCTTTCAAAGTTGAAGCCACTAGAAAGAAAGGGAGGATGTCTTCATCTCCTCTCAAGGAAGCTACAGAAGAGATAATAGAAAATTCAGATAGTCAGAAATCAGGGAGCAGTGAATCAGATACTGACTTGCAGTCTTTACAAGGCAGTTTCAAAAGTTCTTGAAAAAGAAGCAGTGGAAGTGCAGGCCCTCCACATCACAACCAGTAGATGAGTACTATCAGAAGAGAAAATCCTCAAGAAATGAGAGAAACAGAACTAAGCCCAGCAAAACCATAACTTCTAAGATTGTTTGTTATTACTGTAATAAGACTGGACATATGGTAGCTGAATGTCCTGAAAAGAGAAAGGAGTCAGTAGACAGAAAAAGGACTCAACACAAGGGCAAGAAGGAGAAATCTTTTGTTGCAAAGAAGGATAAGAGTCTTTCAGATCAGTCCACATCCGAGTCAGAATCTGAAGCAGAAGCATACATAGGATTGTATGCAGCCAATGAAGAAGAGGAATTTCTGCAACTGATGGATTCCATTCATGATCAAGAAGACAAGGAATGCATGGGTCTGATGACTGAGTTAGAAGATAACCAATGCCAGGATCAGCCTGGTCCTAGTAAGGTACAAAAGGTTTCTAGTTCTTCTGATTTTAGTACTAGTTCAGAGTCAGATTCATCTACATCAAGTGATGTGAATGGATCTGAATCTGAAGGTGATATTCATCAATTGATGGATGAATATAGGGTCTTGTTGCAGGCTCTTAAGAAAAGCAAGAATCTAGTCAAAGTTCAGGCTCAGGAAATTGCTGATCTTAAGGTGGCTGCAACTAAGTTTGAAAAAGTGATGGATCAAAAGTTAAATGAGATTGCCAAACTAAAAAATATAACTTATATTCAGATGGGCACAATCAAATATAACAATGATCAAATTAAGAGTCTGGAGGCCAGACTAAGAATAGAAAAAGATTTAATGGCTAGTTACTCTAAGCCAAAATCTGTCTTACCTTTAATAGATGAGTTTGTGGCTCAAAAGGGTAAGGCAGGATTAGGCTACAAAGGTAACCCCAGGGCTGCCCAATTCAAAAGAAAAGGCAAAGCTCCTGTCCAGCCTCTAAACCTTTCAGTCCCAGTTATGTTTAGAAAGGTGCAAGTGCCTTCTAACAAACATGATCTTAAAAATATTCATGGTCATGTTAAGACTAATGTTCAGATAGACAAGGGTGTAAATGCCAATAGGTCTACCCATGTTCATAAACCCCATGGTTATAAGAAATCTGTGGGTGAAGCTGCAGCAGCACCAACACTGGACAAAAATTCTTCTGTCAAGGGTGTATCAAGACCTAGATACAACAAGTTTGAATGTTGGTGTTGTGGCAAGAGAGGCCATTTTGCCTTAGACTGCTGGCATAACACAAATATAAGGAAGAATAATAGTCTACCAGTTAGAAGAGCTGCTGGTAGTCTTAATATGAATGGTGCTAACTTGAACCAAGGACCCAAGACTTACTTGGGTTCTAAGGGAAAGTAATTCTATATTGCAGGAAAGTCCAAGTTGACATGCCCCTATATGGTACTTGGACAGTGGATGTTCCAGGAACATGACTGGAACAAAGGGGCTGCTGAAGGAGTACACATCTGTCAAAGATGGACCTAAAGTAATCTTTGGTGGATCTGAAAGAGCAATCATCAAAGGATTTGGTAACATTTCTTCAAACCAAATTACCATCACCCAAGTGGCTTATGTAAAAGGTTTGAAACATAATCTGATTAGCATAAGTCAGTTGAGTGATCTTGGATATGACATTTCATTTGTTAAGGATGGATGTCATATCAAAAGGTAAAGTGATCAAAAGATCATATTGACTGGGTATAGAAAGAGAAATGTTTATTGTCTTAATTTTTTATGTGAGAACAAGGCTTCTCCCATCTGCCTTATAGCTGATGATAATGCATCTCATTGTGTCAAGTGGCACAAGAGGTTGGCTCATCTTAACTACAAGATAATTGGCCAACTCTTCAGCAAAGAGTTAGTGAGTAATGGTCCTCAAGTTAAGTGTATAAAGGAAGGGATATGTTCAGCTTGTCAAAAGGGCAAGCAGATAAAATCTTCCTTTCATAGTCTTGAAAACAAGGATTCTGTGAGGTTCTTATACCTCTTATATATGGATCTTTTTGGTCTTATGCCAGTTCATAGTCTAGGTAGGAAGGTCTACACTTTTGTGGTTATAGATGACTATTCTAGATATACATGGGTGTTCTTTCTGAGACAAAAATCAGAAACCCCAAGTGTCTTACTTAGTTTTGTGAAACAAATTCAGAATGAATTAAATAGTATAGTGGTCAAAATCAGAAGTGACCATGGCACTGAATTTCAATCAGAAAGTATGACAAAATTATGTGAAGACTTTGGGATTTTCTAAGAGTTCTCCTCACCTAGAACACCTCAGCAAAATGACATTGCTGAAAGAAAGAATATGACATTGATTGAAGCTGGTAGAACTCTATTGAGTGACACCTCTCTTCTAGAATATTTCTGGGCTGAGGCAGTAAACACAGCATGTCATGTGATCAATAGGGCTTCTATCACCAAGTGCCACAAAAAGACTCCCTATGAAATTATGAAAGGTAGAAAACCAAATTTATCCTACTTTAGGATCTTTGGTTGCAAGTGTTATATACTTAACAATGGCAAGTCATATCTAACTAAGTTTGCTGCCAAATCCCAAGATGGGATATTTGTTGGGTACAGCATAAATAGTAAGGCCTATAGAGTCTTTAACTTGACTACTCAAGTTGTAGAAGAATCTGTACATGTTGTGTTTGATGAATCAAGATTAATCAACTGTGAGTTGTCTTGTAGTTCATACAGTCCAACAGGTATAAGCAAAAAGATGGACAAGCTTTCCATTGCAAAAGCATCAAATGCAGATGAAGCAGTGGAAAATGAAGGCTACAGTCCAGAGGGAGTACAAAACTCTATAGAAGCTGATGACAACTAAGAAGTACAACATGATGAAGGAGCTGGAGATGTTCAACCTGAAGGAAATCTTCCTCCAGCCATAAGACATCTAAAAGACCATCCAGTACATCAAATAATAGGTGATCCAAATCAAGGAGTGCTGACTAGAAGCAGAAATCTGAGCACAGTCCTGCACTCAAGTTTCCTATCTCAATTGGAGCCTAAGAAATTTGAAGAAGCCATCCAAGACCAACATTAGATTAATGCTATGCAAGAGGAGCTTAATCAATTCAGAAGGTGCAAAGTCTGGGAACTTGTTCCTAAACCAAAAGACCACAACATCATTGGAACAAAGTGGATATTTAGGAACAAGTTGGATGAGAGTGGAGTAATAGTAAAGAACAAAGCAAGACTGGTTGCTAAAGGATAGAGGCAGGAAGAGGGAATAGATTTTGATCAGACATTTGCCTCAGTAGCAAGACTGGAGGCAATCAGGATGTTTCTTGCCTATGCTGCATACCAAGGATTCAAGGTATACCAAATGGACGTGAAATCAGTATTTCTGAATGGAGATCTAAAAGAAGAAGTCTATGTGAAACAGCCATCAGGTTTTGTAGACTCTCTTAAACATGATTATGTTTTTAGACTTAGGAAAGCTTTATATGGGTTAAAGCAAGCCCCAAGGGCTTGGTATGACACCCTGTCTACTTTCCTTATTGAGAATAAATTCTCAAGAGGCAAAATAGACAAGACTCTATTCCTTAGGGAGTCTAAAGGCAAGATAATCTTAGTCCAAATCTATGTGGATGACATAATTTTTGGGTCTACAAAGAACAACCTTTACAAGAAGTTTGCCAAACTTATGCAAGGGAAGTTTGAAATGAGTAGTATGGGGGAACTTAAGTTCTTCTTGGGACTCCAAGTAAGACAGACTGATGACGACTTGTCCATATCCCAGTCTAAGTTCACCACAGAGTTGATAAAGAAATATGGTATGGAATCTTCCTCTACCATGAAAACTCCTATGGAAACAAATATTCCTATATGTAAAGATGATACAGGTAAGCCTGTAGATGAGTCTTTGTATAGAGGAATAGTTGGTTCTCTATTATACCTCACAGCTAGTAGACCAGATATTATGTATGCTACATGTGTCTGTGCTAGGTACCAGACATGCCCTAAAGAATCTCATTACACTGCTGTTAAAAGAATTTTGAGATATTTAAAGGGCACACCAAATCTAGGCCTTTGGTACCCTAGGAATAGAGATTTTTAACTAATAGATTATTCAGATGCAGATTTTGCAGGATGTAGAGAGGGTAGAAAGAGTACTACAGGTACTTGCCAATTTTTGGGAGGAAGACTGATATCATGGAGCAGTAAGAAGCAGACCAGTGTGACAATATCCACAGCTGAGTCTGAATATGTTGCTGCTGGAAGTTGCTGTGCACAGCTATTGTGGATTCAGCATCAGTTAAAGGACTATGGTATTCAAGTAAGTAGAACATCTTTATTGTGTGATTCTAAGAGTGCTATTTCTATTGCTAACAGCCCTGTTTCTCATAGTAGAAATAAGCATGTAGAAATAAAATACCATTTTCTTAGAGAGCATGTAGAAAGAGAAAATATCTCATTGGAATTTGTTAAAACAGATTATCAAATTGCAGATTTATTTACTAAGCCACTGGATGAAACAAAATTTAATAAATTTAAAATTGAATTAGGAATGCTGACCATTGATTAGTATATCAACAAACAGAAATTGACTAAGTAAAATGGTGTCGACACTTTCAGTAATAAAGTGTCGACTCAGTATTGTTATGTCGACTTGTCAGAGAATTTGTATCGACACAGAGAATTTGTATCGACACTTAAGTGTCAAATAGTCGACTAATCCAGAAATGTAGTGTCGACTTCACCAGAATAATGATGTCGACACTTACAGATTTTGTGTCGACACTTGTACTAAGAGTCGACACAGAATTTCTGATGCTCTACTATGTCTCTCTTGTGTAGACATATCCTCAATTGGTGTCGACACACAGTAGTCAACATTGATGTCGAGACAGTAAAAGTTTGTGTCGACACATTTCATCTGTGTCGACACATTTAGTCTGTTTTTGCCCGCCTTTTGACCTTCTTTCATTAGAGGGTATAAATAGGTCAAGAACGTATTCTATCGACACGCTCACAAGGTTTTCGAGACTAAAACCCTGTGTCGACATTCTCTCTCTTCTCTTCTCTCCAGTTTTCTCATCTTTCCAATGGCGCCAAAGGTTGAGGATAACGTCAATGAGGGATATGAGCTGGTTAGGGCTGCGTTCGACAATACCACGCCTGAAATAAAACAAGTGATATCTTATCTTGCTGATAATGGATTGGAATATCTGGTTTCTGAACCCACCAAAATCTGGAAGAAGGAGGTACTTGAATTTTACACTTCAGCATCAGTGGATTCTTCTGGACTCAAGATCAAATCCACAGTTCATGGAACCAAGGTGAAAATTACTCTACGGAGTTTAAGAAAGATTCTTCAATTACCAAACATTGAGAATGTAGAAGAGGTACCAGCCTCTACGACAAGGGAGGCTCTACAATGGTGTGGATTGGATCCAACCGTCAAAATTGGAGCAGCCATCAACAGAAAAGGAATGAATCCACAAGGCAAATTTCTATCTGAAGTGGTTGGGAAGGTGATTCTGTGTAAACCTGGCGGCCATGATAGGATTTCGGCCCTAATGTTTAACCTCATGACAAGGATCATCTTTAGGGTTAACACAGACTGGTCAGCAGTTGTGTTTGATAAAATCAAGGAAGGACTTAAGAAGCCAAATCTGGCTAGGATTTTGAGTATATATCTGGCTTGACTCATCCCAGAGGTCATGCAACAAATTCCTGGGACTAAGATCAATCACACGAGAAAAATGGACATAAGATTATTCACAAGATGGGATAGAGTTCTGTCCAAAGAGGTACCTGATGTGGACAGGCAGGACACACCAGAAAAATCCCCAAGTCATGATCAAAGTACTGAACAACTTCCAGGAGATCAAGTGAGAGAGCAGGCTGAAGACCAGCCTGAGTCTACTCAAGTCCAGGATGAATCTTTACCTGCACAGGTGCAGGGGGAGCAAGTTTATTCTTCTGCCCAGGACATTCCTAACACTGAACAGGTGCAGGGGGAGCAGATTTCTGAACATGTGCAAGAGGAAGAACAAATAGATTTATCAAAAGATTTGCACACTGCTGGCCTAGATGACTCATCTTCTGCTCAGGCACAAAATGAATTCACTCTAGATGAGTTGTTTCTTGATGTTGACATTGCTACTGATAGAATTGAGGAGGAGCAAGAAATTGAGAAGGAGCTCGAAATTGAGGGGGAGCAAGTGATTGTTGACAAAGATCAACATGTCCCTGAGACAGATATTCCTCCTTCACCTCCTGAAAGAGTTCAGATTGAAAGCTCTTCAGAATCTGAGTCTGCAGAAGCCAGAGTGGCAAAGAAAAGGAAGCTCATGGTCTTCAAAAGAAGAAGCCATAGCTACAAGCAAGCTCTACAGTCTTCAACTCACCAATCTCCATCTGATTTTAATTATAACAAGTTCATGGTAGATTTGCAGGTGAAGCTAGATAATCAGAGATTAGCCATGGAGAAATATGTTGATGAAAGTAATAAAAATCTTCAGTTTGATCTGGCTCAAGATATAAAGTCTATAAGATTTGAAGTCAATCAAAATAAAAGAGAAATGACTGATTGTTTTACAAAAGGGGCACATGTTGTTGTATATCTGGCACAACAACAAGGGGAAATGAAGAAAGAAATAGATGCTCAATCTGTTAATCAAGGATACATTCTTGAAAAACAAAAACGGCTAAATGACAATCTGACAACTGTCAACACAGATATTCTTGCTCAATTTCAAACAACCATGACTAAATTGACTGAAGCTAGGGCAGCTGAAATGCTTGCATATGAAGCTAAGTTCAACACTGCTTTAGACTCAGTTCAGTCAGCCATAACCACTTCCCAGAAGGAAATTACTGAAAAGCTTAACAAGTTGAAACCCTTCTTCAAAGATGGCATTAATTATCTAGATGGTCAGATCAGATTTCAGAAGGACGATCTCAGAGATCATGTAGAAAGAGAAGTCCTAAAGGGGGAGAGGGTACTTATTTTTGCTGGCTCAGAACATGCCAAGTGGGTCACTAACAGTATCAGAGCCACATTGGGATATCCACCCCTTTGTGATGATGATAATATGGCAGAGTCAGGAGTACAGCCAAAAGGTCTACTTGAAGGCAACCAACCAGAAGTTGCTCAAGTCATATATCCCCCTACAGATTTTGACTTGATTCATCAGATGGTGCAAACTATGTATAGTCCTCCTGAGGAGTTTTCAAATATTATACTTGGAAAAGTAGACATGCCTGATGCTGCAATCAAGGCTCAGCAAGAGGCTCAACTGTCTAAGAAGAGGTTTAGGTAGCAAGCTGAACTAAAACCTGATTTTGAACAGTGGAGCCCTACCTCTAGAAACATCATACTAACTGCCTGGAAAGCTGTAAAAGATCAAGTCCATGAAAGGGGAAAGTGGTACAATGAACAAGAATGGCAGAAGCATGAAGCCAGACAGGAGGCTATTGTTCAATATAGAAGGAAAGCTAAGATGGGAAAGCTACCTCCTGATGCTGTGGAACCTAGCAAGTACTTTCCCAAGCTGTATCACTATTTTGAGAGGCAAAGACTGAAGACTGAGGCTCAGGATGTAAGACCCCTTTTTTTTTTTACTCCGGGGTCTTATGCCCAGAACCGCCGCTTTGCGGTGATACCTTCACGTCCTGAAGGGTTATCACCACAAATCGACGATTCTGCCGGCCTTATTCGATCACAATCAAATAGCAAGTAAGAAGTAAAAGCTGAAGTGCAGTCCACAATATAATATCACATATAAATAAAAACTCCACGAAGGGAGTGTCCATAGAAAACATCAGAGTAATAAGGGCTTATGCCCTGTACATCAAACCTCACTACAAAGCTCTCAAACAAACTAGAAAGCAAATCTACTACAACTAGGGATCGGAACTCACGGTCCCGGCTGTCTGGACTCCGGTGCTAGATTGCCCCATCTCCAAGTGCACGGACCTCCGAGGCTGCTCCTCCGTGCTGCGCTCCACGTTCCCCTGTAATGGTGTTCGGTCGCCCGTCAGTCAAAAAGACCAAGTCCTATCATCCCCCACCCCTTCCCCCATGCTCTAAGGCACCGAGCGGAGAGGAAGAGAGGGAAGGACATGAAAGTGGAGAGTACAACAAAAACAGGTGACAAGTCCTAACTAACAGTTTATAACAAGTGAGCAACATAATATAAGTGTTGTAATAGGTCAAACGAGAAAAGAAAGTAAGTAAAGTAATTTAAACCTTTACTTATGTGAGTACACATAAGCAAGGGATCTTTTGCAAGGCTCCCATCGTATAAAGAGTCCCATTCCACTTTATACGTTGGGGTGTCGGTTACCACACAACAAATATAATTATATATTAAATGACCTTGATTTATAAACTTGCCCCACACAAGCTTATAGACCAAGGGGTCGTTCTGCAGGTCCTAAGGTATAAGCGTCCCATTAAACTTATACTTTAGGTGTCAAGTTATTATGACTGATTATGATATGCATCTATATGGTGGGTATGTTATGACATGCAGTGCAACTCACACACCCGACTTTGTGCACACAAACCTTTAGTTCCCCCTTTCTGGAGATAACTCCCAGGTTACTCCCGTAGTGGCAAACGGAAGCGGTGGGTTGGGCCTCGCCCACCTCAAAACCAGTAAAAGCACTACCGGTCTGACCTATCGTACGCTCACGCCTGGTGCACGAGGCGGACTCCTGCGTACTTTGCCGACTGGTCCGCCGGACTTAACCTTTGGCAAGGTGCTAACCACCTTGCCGAGTCAACGATACCGGTGTCGGTGCAATCGATCTCCCCGATACCGAAGACCCACCACCTTTTCCTTCCTATCTATGCACATGCAACGATTATAGTATAAGCAGTAAAAAGGTAAAAGCTCCCGGACAAGTCCGTCCGTATCCACTACCAACCAAGCCCAAAGGCTCCCCGGACAAACCCGTCCGTAAGGTCTATAAACCGAGCCAAAAGCTCCCCGGACAAACCCGTCCGGCTTGATTCCAAATCCCCATCCCTTAAACACATCGGGATGGCCTAACCATTTCCGACCCTAACTACTGAGTGTGTGCAAATGTGAATCCCTACTTAACTGATTACTCTTTCTTTTGTTTTGAGGTTTACGTTAGCCCAGGGCTGCCTCCGGATTATACCCCGTGAAGGGTTCTCAATAGGCACTAGGAACTACGATGGTATGAAGACCAAAGTTCCCTTTCGCAAGGCACTTATTTTTGGTTGGTTGATTTCCCTTACCCATTCCTTTCATATTACAGTATACTATCCTAGGGTGATTTTTGACTCTTCGCTCCTACGGGAACGACGATCTTTCGTCGGACCCGCGCACCTTCTAACACTTACTGACTCGATTCTCACCAGACCTTGAAACCTCCTTAGGTGATCCATTCTCTTCTATGAATCCACCAACATGACCTATCCTTAAGTCAACACAACCTAACCCTGTTTACACATTTCCTCATGGTTATTATCTACCGACCAACCTGTACTATATGATGTTCATGAAAACTCGACTCCTACTTTTCATCCAAATACCTCAGATTATTTATCGGGGGTCTATCCTAACAGGATTTGCCTAAATCCAAAGCATTAAATATTTTCCTAATAAATCAGATAATTTATTTATTCTTAAGGGCCTAATATCATCATTTTGAACATGAGGTATGTCATTTTAGTTGATTCAAAACATCAAAGTTCTATAGTAAATACTAGTAGGCCTAAGTATCTATTTTTCCAAGGTTTGATAATTTACAATGATGTCCAAGGGCCTAAATATAATTTAGTAATAAATCATCTAGTTCTTGTTTATTGAAGCATCTATATAAAATATTCCTCCAAAAATCTTGAAATAATTACAGGGTGCTGGTATGATATTAAAAACAACATTTACAGAATTCCATATTTTTCTTGCTGGAAATTAAATTATAATAAATCATTTACTAATTAACAATCTAACCGGCTTTGTGAATCAAGTACTATAACAGCAACCCTAAAAATTCTTAAATAATTCTCAGTGCTATACAAGAGCCTAAAAACCTTAAATTCCAGATCTCATAATTTTCCAGCAATTTAACAAGCCCTAATTTATTTTTACAATCTCAAGCCCATATTAAAAGATTGTGAATGAACCTCTACAAATTCTCAACATAAAGTTCTATAAAAATTCAGGAATCAATGTTCTAATCAACAAGATCTAAATCCAGAATTTTAACTGATTTTAATTAAATAAAAGCCACCAAACAATTGAAAACAACAAATCGGCTAATAATCATTTAACACATGAAGTATAACTTTTATTAATCATAGAATTCCAGGAAAATTACCATGTGTCTAGAACACTCTAAAACTCACTCTACCCAAGTTTCATAGCTTTTAGATGAGTTAAATTACTGTTTTGACCCTAAAGGCCCTTCTACCCTAAAACTAGGGTTTAGGATTTGAGGTACCTAGCTACCTCAAAATTCTCTAAGATTATAACCAGAGGGTTAAATATTCATTAACCACCTCTCCACCAAATATCAAGGCCATACAAGAGCATTTGCCCCTATGTCCTTCACAAACCCCCAAAAGTCCTCACTTTGGGTTTGTACCTGGGCCCTAGGGTAAATCCACCCTAACACATCTCCTTTGCTCCCCAAAGGTTCTTAGGATCATCCTAACCCATTGGTCACAACTTCAACCTCTGTTGAGGTGAGTTGACCACCCAATTGCCACAAGTCCCCTTTTTCCCATATTACCCTTCCCTAGGTCCAACTTAGGGCTTAATGGTTCCTGTTCAAAACTCAACCAAATGAGTTGAAATTTGAACCAGACCTAGATATATACACCAGGGACACCTCACCAAAACTTGGGAGGGTATGGAGGTCATTTGACCCTTCAATTTCCTAACCCTAGCTTTTATAGATTTAGATCAAAAACCTAGGTTAAAATACTCCAAATGACACCAAATTTTTATTGTAGGTATAGGTATAAGTAAGCTCCTGTCCAAAATTCAAAGCATTATGACAAGAATTGAAGAGTGGGGATTTAATTTTGTGATTTGTCACTATTCTAGAGAGCCCTCACTAAAATGGTTGCTGGGGTCAGCCCACTAATCCAAATTGGTTGAAACAACTTTTGAATTAAACTAGACATCAAGGGCTACAACTTTGATGTTGGTCATAGTTTCTGTAGGAGGGCCTAAGTATTTTTAATTATTATTTTAAAAACCGACCAGTAATTAGAATAAAATGAATTAATTTAATTGCATGCACTATTCATCTTCTCCAAAATAACCGAAACCAGGCCGAAAAAATGTGGGGTTGCGGGCTGTTTTCTGGCGGCTAGGGGCGGTGCCACCACCGGCCATCACCTCCTCTACCCTCACGGTGGTGGGGGGAGTAGTTGGCCGGTGGCTAGGGCGGCCGGAGGTGGCGGCGCCGCCCTACCCGAGCCACCCAAAACTCCATTAAAATGGAGTTTTTTTTTCTGATTTTCAGGTTACCCGACCGGCTCCTTAGAGCCCGACTTCCATCCTAAACAAGTTCTAAGATCTAGGCATGAGGAGAGGAGAGGGGGAGGACCTGAGTTCGGGCATGGATGCGGGTTGAGCGGCGCGACGTCATGGTGGCGGCGGTGGCGGCGTTTCTCCTCCTTGGTGGCTCCGGCAAGGCTCTCTCCTCCTTCTCTGATTTCGAAAACAGTCTCCCCTCTCTCCTAAGTGAGCATATAAAGAGGAGAGGGGAGAGGGGGCGGTTTTCATCAAGGGGCAAGTGCCTCTTCATGAAAAAGGTTGGGAGGAGAGAGAGAGGGGTGGAGCCACCCCTTGGTGGCCGGGAAATGGTTGGGGGGAAGAGATGTCAGCCACTAGGTGGCTGTGGGCCCCTCTTTGGCTGACCCCATGCCTCCTCACACTTCAAAACACCCACTCACCTCTCCACCACCTTTTCTCTCTCCTAAATATATCAAAATTCTCACTTCTTTCTCTCTCCTAGTCACCCTCACGATTTCTTCTCCCTAAAAGCCTAAAGGCAGCCCATAATTAATATTAATACCTCATAATTCAAAAGAGAATGGAGGCTCTCCCTTTCACCAAAAAATAATCCTCTTTTCTCACTTTCTCTCTCCTATACCACTCTTCCAAAAATTGACCTAACCCTCTCTCCTAGTCACCATGTTGACTAGCCTAGGGTTTAGGCTATAGGCAGCCATATTATCCCTTACTATTACCTCATGAGCCTACATGAGGGCTTGAGCTTGAGTTAACCTAATTGAACTAGGTTTGACTTGATTTGGGCTTAGGGTTGACTTGGTCAACTTGACCTTTTGGGTCACCATCAAAGGACTCCTAGTGACCCATTGACCTCCTCTAAGGCCTAGGTATGGTTAAGTAGGGTAGGTTTGACATAATGAGGGTGAATTGTCTCAAAGGAAGGTCACCTTGGCCTAACTAGGGCTTGAGTTGACTTGGGTCAACTTAGCCACCAGATTTGCCCCCAATGGGTCTTGGTGACCCATTGATCTCATAATAGGTCTAGGAATGCCTTGGAGTCAGATTGAACTCACCAGGCCACCAAAAATTAGGGTTTTAAGATTTTACTATTTGCAGCCCAAGTGAGCCTCAACTAGTCATTTGGTCTCCTAGGCTCACTAAGGACTTGCCAAGACTGAGTCATGCTCAAAGCCACACCTAGGGGGGGTCTGATTTGAAAAAGGGATGTTACAAATGCCAATAAACAAAACAAAAATTTCGTCCCCGAAATTAAAGTTAAGTCTATGGAAGCTTTTCTACCGAGTTATCTTAAGCTTGTAACATCCATGTTGGTTGAATTGCTTAGCCAAAGTTAATACGCAAGGGCTAGCCCCAATAAACAAAAGACTAGCCTCTAACTTTAGAAGATTCTACTAGTAAGACAAAAAAAAAACAAATAAAATCTCTTGAGGAGTTAGGAGATGCACCTGACTAAATAACTCTGGGTACTTCTCCCGCATCAGGTCCTCGGGTTCCCAAGTATGCTCCTCTTGCCCGTGGTTCCTCCACAGGACCTTGACTAGCGGGATCTTCTTGCGGCGCAAGACCCGTATCCCCCTGTCGTCAATCCGTATTGGCTCCACCTGAACGGATCGATCTGAAGCTACCGGCCCGTCCGGGGCCGTAATCTGCAACTCTGGGCGTAGCAGAGCCCTCCTGAGTGAAGACACATGGAAGACGTCGTGTAAGCCAGCCAGCTCCGGCGATAGCTCCAACCAGTAAGCTAATGGACCGATCCGCTCCAGGATCCGGAAAGGCCCCACGTACCTCGGGCTGAGCTTCTTCCACCGACCACGTACTCGTGAAACCCCGTGCATCGGCCGAATCTTCAAGAATACCTGGTCCCCGACCTGAAACTCTACCTGACGATGCCGAGCATCATAATACTTTGCTTGCCTGCTCTGCGCCTCTAACATCCGGTCTCGAATCAGTCGTACCTGAGCCTCTGTGTCTTCAACAAACTCTGAGTCTAGGATCTTCGGATCCGTATCCTGTAACCAAGATAACGGAGTCCTACACCTTCTCCCATACAAGGCCTCGTAAGGGGCCATCCGTATGCTGGACTGATAGCCATTGTTATACGAGAACTCTACCAACGGCAACATCCGCTCCCAGGGCTCTCCACGATCCACAATGCACAGTCTCAGTAAGTCCTCCAGTGTCCTGTTGGTACGCTCCGTCTGCCCGTCAGTCTGGGGATGGAAGGCCGTACTGAAGGTCAGTCGGGAGCCGAGGTAAGCCTGCACTGATCTCCACTCTCTAGATGTGAACCGACCATCTCGATCTGATACGATCGTCCGGGGCACGCCATGATAACGGACAAACTGCTCCACAAACTTCCGAACCAACACTCCAACAGAGTCATCCTTCCTGATCGGGATGAACCTAGCCACCTTCGTTAGACGGTCCACGATCACCCAGATCGAATCGTTTCCCGTCCGTGATCGAGGTAGGCCATGAATGAAGTCCATCGCGATGTCCTCAAATTTCCACTCCGGCACCGGGAGTGGCTGTAGTAATCCTGCTGGGTTCTTGCACTCGGCCTTCACCAGCTGACATGCCTCGCAGTGGGTCACAAAACGAGTGATGTCCTTCTTCATGCCCGGCCAGTAGAGTGTCTTCTTCAAATCCGCCGTCATCTTCGTAATCCCGGGATGTATAGAGTATCGGCTATGATGAGCCTCTGCCATAATGTCTTCCCGAATCTGCCCTCCATCCGGTATGTAAGTCCGACCCTTGAAGCACAACAGATCACCTCGCATCGAATAGTCCCCAGCTGAGCCTGCCTCTATGGCCCTGAAAATCGGCTCCAATTTGGCATCCTGCCTTTGCCAATCTCTAACTCTGTCATGAATAGTGTCGGTGGCGCTCGTCGCAGCTAAATACTCCTCATACAGATCGGTGTCTTCGGACGATACCAAGGTGATGTGCATATCTTCAAAGCTCCGCAATATCTCTAACGACAAGACCTGGGGCCCTGCTCCTGAAGTAGTAGCTCTCCGGCTCAGAGCATCGGCTACCACGTTTGCCTTACCCGGATGGTAGTGCATCTCGTACTGATAATCGGCTAGAAACTCCACCCATCTCCGCTGTCTGATATTCAGCTCCTTCTGCGTATCCACATATTTCAGATTTTTGTGATCTGAAAATATGTCGCAATGGACACCGTAGAGATAGTGTCGCCAGACCTTCAGCGCAAAGATAACCGCTCCCATCTCTAGATCGTGCACCGGGTAGTTTTGCTCATGCTTCTTTAGCTGGCGAGAAGCGTAAGCAATGACATGCCCATTCTGCATCAGAACAGCTCCCAAGCCCTGGTAGGAGGCGTCTGCATACACCTGGAATCCTTCCTTCCCCGAAGGGAGAGTCAATATAGGAGCCGAGGTGAGTCGCTCCTTCAGCTCCTGAAAAGCCGCCTCGCACTGCGGGGTCCACTCAAAAGGTACCTCCTTCCTCGTCAGAGACGTGAGTGGGAGGGCAAGACTAGAAAATCCTTCAACGAACTTCCGGTAGTAACCGGCAAGTCCTAAGAAGCTCCGAACATCTGTAGCTGTCTTCAACCGGGGCCAATCTCGGACTGCTTGAACCTTTGCCGGATCCACCGCCAATCCAGCTCCACTAATAATGTGACCCAGAAAGGCCACCTCCTTCAACCAAAACTGGCACTTGCTGAATTTTGCGTACAACTGGTGCTCCCGCAATCTCTGTAGTGTCAGTGCCAAATGCCTCGAGTGCTCCTCCTCGGTCCTCGAATAGATGAGGATGTCATCGATGAAGACGATGACAAACACATCCAAGTAAGACTCGAAGACCCGGTTCATGAGAGTCATGAACGCTGATGGCGCATTCGTGAGCCCAAAGGGCATCACGGTAAACTCGTATAGGCCATATCTGCTACTAAAAGCAGTCTTTGGGATGTCCTCCTCGCGGATCCGTAGCTGGTAGTAGCCCGATCTCAAGTCCAACTTTGAGAAGAAGTGGGCTCCCTCCAGCTGATCGAATAGCTCATCTATCCTTGGCAGCGGATAGGTATTCCGGACCGTCAGTCGATTCAACGCCCGGTAATCGATGCACAGCCTAAGTGTCCCGTCCTTCTTCTTGACGAACAACACAGGGGCTCCCCATGGCGAAGAACTTGGCCGGACATAACCGGCTTCTACCAGCTCCTGTAATTGGCTCCGAAACTCCACCAGCTCCTTTGGGGCCATCCGGTAGGGGGCTCTAGATGCTGGCTTAGCCCCTGGCACCAGCAAAATCTGAAAGTCCTGCTCCCTGTGCGGGGGTAGCCCCGGTAACTTCTCGGGAAAAACATCCTCGAAATCTCGCACAACAGGAATCTCCGCTACAGGAACATTGGCCTCCGCCATCTCGAATAAAACCTGGTAAATCTCGTCGCCCTGTATATGGGCCTTGACGGCCTGAATAGATGACAAAAATGAAAAGGAGGCATGTCTTATACCTTCTATTACGACGGAAGAATCTCCATGCCTCAGAATAATCTTCTTGGCCACGCAGTCAATTAGGGCATGGTTCCAATATAACCATGACATGCCCAAAATCAAATCATATGAAGGCATCCTCAGGATTGCCGCTGGTGCCTCGAATGCTTTCCCGCCAATTTGTGCCTCCATGTTGCAATGCGCAGTGGTGTGTAGCTCGGACCCGTCAGCTAGTCGTACCCTTAATGCCAAGCCGATGAATCTCTCCACGCCTGCCAAGCCGTCAATGAAGGATTCTGATACGAATGAGCGTGACGCGCCCGTATCGAACAGTGTATATGCGGGCTTGCCGCTGACGAGGACAATGCCTGGGGTAATAAAAAAAAAATGTTTTTAGAAGCCTAACTATAGTTTTCTTTCCTAGCTTACAGTCTTCTAATTTATGAGATTTAACAAAAGAAACAAGAAAACATTTTAAAAACAAGCTAGCGTACCTGTGATCACCTCCTCAGGGTGTCGAGGCTGAGCCAGATCCAACGCATAAACCTGCTCTCTTCCTTGTCGGCGGTCTCCGCCCTGATAGCCACGTCCTTGGCCGCGTCCTCGGCCTCCAAAATACTGCGCAGGTGGGGCAACCTGCGGTGCTGGAGGAGGTACCCCCCTCATGGGGCAGTTCCTCTTGATATGGCCCACCTGATGGCAGTGGAAGCATTCCGGCGGAGTGTAAGCTCCACCTCCCGGTCTCTGCACATCCCGCAACTGGGGTCTTGGTATCTCCCGAATCTGAATAGGCTGCGGGGCCAGTATCACCTGTTCCTTCAGCTCTTGCCTCTCCTCCGGTCGAGGCTGACCCTCCACCCTCTGTGCCTCTGTCACACGGCCTCGTCGCTGGTCGTTCCGGGCTCCCCGGCTCTGATCCTCCGTTGGCCGCTTCCGGCCTCTGGTGGTGTGCCAATCTGCCTCTAACCTCTTTGCCATCTCCAGAATACGGGTGATAGGCCCGTCCGATACAAAGAGAAGGGCATCCCTCATGTCTTCCCGCAGACCTTTGTAGAATCTCTTCGTGTACGCTGCCTCATCTAGCTGGTAAGAGTCTGCAAAACGTGCTAGATGGTTGAACTCTCGATGGTACTCCACCACCGTCCTGGTACCCTGCTTCAACTGCAAGAAGTGGTCCTCCAACTCGTCTCGGGCCGACTGCGGTACAAAATGTTCCAACAGCATGGGCCTGAACTCATCCCACGAAACCTCTGCAGCCACCCTCTCAGCAAAAGTAGAGTCCAGAACCGTCTTCCACCACCGCTTGGCGTGGGACTCTAAGCAGGACACAACCAATGGCACTCTCTCCTCCCACGGGCTCCGTATCCCTGTCAGCATTTCCTCCATAATGTCCATCCATTCTTCTGTCCGCACTGCTGACTCTGTCCCCAAGAAGGACGGGGGGGAAAGTCCTCGAAAGATGCTGAGCCAGTTGGCTCCCGGTATCTGCTGTGGAGCCGGGGCCTGCTGGGCCCGGAAGGCATCCAAGATGGCAGTCAAAGTCTGCCCCATATCGGTCTGCAGGAACTGAGCAGGAACCGGTGGTGGTGGGACAACTCCCGGAATCTGCTGGGCTCCACCCTGTGGTGTAGTCAGCACTGGGGCTGCGCAATGAAAAATTCATCGTCAGAAAAACTTTTAACTTAATAAGATGGACAATTTAATATGTGATTCCCCCTATGGGCACACCACGCTTCCGCTGCTTAGTTTGTCCGCAAACTAAACTCGAGCGGGGGTGACCCAGGGATTAGTGGACTGCTATTTGATCGATCGAGTTTTTCCCCTCTGATACCACTTTGTAAGACCCCCTTTTTTTTTTTACTCCGGGGTCTTATGCCCAGAACCGCCGCTTTGCGGTGATACCTTCACGTCCTGAAGGGTTATCACCACAAATCGACGATTCTGCCGGCCTTATTCGATCACAATCAAATAGCAAGTAAGAAGTAAAAGCTGAAGTGCAGTCCACAATATAATATCACATATAAATAAAAACTCCACGAAGGGAGTGTCCATAGAAAACATCAGAGTAATAAGGGCTTATGCCCTGTACATCAAACCTCACTACAAAGCTCTCAAACAAACTAGAAAGCAAATCTACTACAACTAGGGATCGGAACTCACGGTCCCGGCTGTCTGGACTCCGGTGCTAGATTGCCCCATCTCCAAGTGCACGGACCTCCGAGGCTGCTCCTCCGTGCTGCGCTCCACGTTCCCCTGTAATGGTGTTCGGTCGCCCGTCAGTCAAAAAGACCAAGTCCTATCATCCCCCACCCCTTCCCCCATGCTCTAAGGCACCGAGCGGAGAGGAAGAGAGGGAAGGACATGAAAGTGGAGAGTACAACAAAAACAGGTGACAAGTCCTAACTAACTGTTTATAACAAGTGAGCAACATAATATAAGTGTTGTAATAGGTCAAACGAGAAAAGAAAGTAAGTAAAGTAATTTAAACCTTTACTTATGTGAGTACACATAAGCAAGGGATCTTTTGCAAGGCTCCCATCGTATAAAGAGTCCCATTCCACTTTATACGTTGGGGTGTCGGTTACCACACAACAAATATAATTATATATTAAATGACCTTGATTTATAAACTTGCCCCACACAAGCTTATAGACCAAGGGGTCGTTCTGCAGGTCCTAAGGTATAAGCGTCCCATTAAACTTATACTTTAGGTGTCAAGTTATTATGACTGATTATGATATGCATCTATATGGTGGGTATGTTATGACATGCAGTGCAACTCACACACCCGACTTTGTGCACACAAACCTTTAGTTCCCCCTTTCTGGAGATAACTCCCAGGTTACTCCCATAGTGGCAAACGGAAGCGGTGGGTTGGGCCTGCCCACCTCAAAACCAGTAAAAGCACTACCGGTCTGACCTATCGTACGCTCACGCCTGGTGCACGAGGCGGACTCCTGCGTACTTTGCCGACTGGTCCGCCGGACTTAACCTTTGGCAAGGTGCTAACCACCTTGCCGAGTCAACGATACCGGTGTCGGTGCAATCGATCTCCCCGATACCGAAGACCCACCACCTTTTCCTTCCTATCTATGCACATGCAACGATTATAGTATAAGCAGTAAAAAGGTAAAAGCTCCCGGACAAGTCCGTCCGTATCCACTACCAACCAAGCCCAAAGGCTCCCCGGACAAACCCGTCCGTAAGGTCTATCAACCGAGCCAAAAGCTCCCCGGACAAACCCGTCCGGCTTGATTCCAAATCCCCATCCCTTAAACACATCGGGATGGCCTAACCATTTCCGACCCTAACTACTGAGTGTGTGCAAATGTGAATCCCTACTTAACTGATTACTCTTTCTTTTGTTTTGAGGTTTACGTTAGCCCAGGGCTGCCTCCGGATTATACCCCGTGAAGGGTTCTCAATAGGCACTAGGAACTACGATGGTATGAAGACCAAAGTTCCCTTTCGCAAGGCACTTATTTTTGGTTGGTTGATTTCCCTTACCCATTCCTTTCATATTACAGTATACTATCCTAGGGTGATTTTTGACTCTTCGCTCCTACGGGAACGACGATCTTTCGTCGGACCCGCGCACCTTCTAACACTTACTGACTCGATTCTCACCAGACCTTGAAACCTCCTTAGGTGATCCATTCTCTTCTATGAATCCACCAACATGACCTATCCTTAAGTCAACACAACCTAACCCTGTTTACACATTTCCTCATGGTTATTATCTACCGACCAACCTGTACTATATGATGTTCATGAAAACTCGACTCCTACTTTTCATCCAAATACCTCAGATTATTTATCGGGGGTCTATCCTAACAGGATTTGCCTAAATCCAAAGCATTAAATATTTTCCTAATAAATCAGATAATTTATTTATTCTTAAGGGCCTAATATCATCATTTTGAACATGAGGTATGTCATTTTAGTTGATTCAAAACATCAAAGTTCTATAGTAAATACTAGTAGGCCTAAGTATCTATTTTTCCAAGGTTTGATAATTTACAATGATGTCCAAGGGCCTAAATATAATTTAGTAATAAATCATCTAGTTCTTGTTTATTGAAGCATCTATATAAAATATTCCTCCAAAAATCTTGAAATAATTACAGGGTGCTGGTATGATATTAAAAACAACATTTACAGAATTCCATATTTTTCTTGCTGGAAATTAAATTATAATAAATCATTTACTAATTAACAATCTAACCGGCTTTGTGAATCAAGTACTATAACAGCAACCCTAAAAATTCTTAAATAATTCTCAGTGCTATACAAGAGCCTAAAAACCTTAAATTCCAGATCTCATAATTTTCCAGCAATTTAACAAGCCCTAATTTATTTTTACAATCTCAAGCCCATATTAAAAGATTGTGAATGAACCTCTACAAATTCTCAACATAAAGTTCTATAAAAATTCAGGAATCAATGTTCTAATCAACAAGATCTAAATCCAGAATTTTAACTGATTTTAATTAAATAAAAGCCACCAAACAATTGAAAACAACAAATCGGCTAATAATCATTTAACACATGAAGTATAACTTTTATTAATCATAGAATTCCAGGAAAATTACCATGTGTCTAGAACACTCTAAAACTCACTCTACCCAAGTTTCATAGCTTTTAGATGAGTTAAATTACTGTTTTGACCCTAAAGGCCCTTCTACCCTAAAACTAGGGTTTAGGATTTGAGGTACCTAGCTACCTCAAAATTCTCTAAGATTATAACCAGAGGGTTAAATATTCATTAACCACCTCTCCACCAAATATCAAGGCCATACAAGAGCATTTGCCCCTATGTCCTTCACAAACCCCCAAAAGTCCTCACTTTGGGTTTGTACCTGGGCCCTAGGGTAAATCCACCCTAACACATCTCCTTTGCTCCCCAAAGGTTCTTAGGATCATCCTAACCCATTGGTCACAACTTCAACCTCTGTTGAGGTGAGTTGACCACCCAATTGCCACAAGTCCCCTTTTTCCCATATTACCCTTCCCTAGGTCCAACTTAGGGCTTAATGGTTCATGTTCAAAACTCAACCAAATGAGTTGAAATTTGAACCAGACCTAGATATATACACCAGGGACACCTCACCAAAACTTGGGAGGGTATGGAGGTCATTTGACCCTTCAATTTCCTAACCCTAGCTTTTATAGATTTAGATCAAAAACCTAGGTTAAAATACTCCAAATGACACCAAATTTTTATTGTAGATAGGTATAGGTATAAGTAAGCTCCTGTCCAAAATTCAAAGCATTATGACAAGAATTGAAGAGTGGGGATTTAATTTTGTGATTTGTCACTATTCTAGAGAGCCCTCACTAAAATGGTTGCTGGGGTCAGCCCACTAATCCAAATTGGTTGAAACAACTTTTGAATTAAACTAGACATCAAGGGCTACAACTTTGATGTTGGTCATAGTTTCTGTAGGAGGGCCTAAGTATTTTTAATTATTATTTTAAAAACCGACCAGTAATTAGAATAAAATGAATTAATTTAATTGCATGCACTATTCATCTTCTCCAAAATAACCGAAACCAGGCCGAAAAAATGTGGGGTTGCGGGCTGTTTTCTGGCGGCTAGGGGCGGTGCCACCACCGGCCATCACCTCCTCTACCCTCACGGTGGTGGGGGGAGTAGTTGGCCGGTGGCTAGGGCGGCCGGAGGTGGCGGCGCCGCCCTACCCGAGCCACCCAAAACTCCATTAAAATGGAGTTTTTTTCTGATTTTCAGGTTACCCGACCGGCTCCTTAGAGCCCGACTTCCATCCTAAACAAGTTCTAAGATCTAGGCATGAGGAGAGGAGAGGAGAGGGGGAGGACCTGAGTTCGGGCATGGATGCGGGTTGAGCGGCGCGACGTCATGGTGGCGGCGGTGGCGGCGTTTCTCCTCCTTGGTGGCTCCGGCAAGGCTCTCTCCTCCTTCTCTGATTTCGAAAACAGTCTCCCCTCTCTCCTAAGTGAGCATATAAAGAGGAGAGGGGAGAGGGGGCGGTTTTCATCAAGGGGCAAGTGCCTCTTCATGAAAAAGGTTGGGAGGAGAGAGAGAGGGGTGGAGCCACCCCTTGGTGGCCGGGAAATGGTTGGGGGGAAGAGATGTCAGCCACTAGGTGGCTGTGGGCCCCTCTTTGGCTGACCCCATGCCTCCTCACACTTCAAAACACCCACTCACCTCTCCACCACCTTTTCTCTCTCCTAAATATATCAAAATTCTCACTTCTTTCTCTCTCCTAGTCACCCTCACGATTTCTTCTCCCTAAAAGCCTAAAGGCAGCCCATAATTAATATTAATACCTCATAATTCAAAAGAGAATGGAGGCTCTCCCTTTCACCAAAAAATAATCCTCTTTTCTCACTTTCTCTCTCCTATACCACTCTTCCAAAAATTGACCTAACCCTCTCTCCTAGTCACCATGTTGACTAGCCTAGGGTTTAGGCTATAGGCAGCCATATTATCCCTTACTATTACCTCATGAGCCTACATGAGGGCTTGAGCTTGAGTTAACCTAATTGAACTAGGTTTGACTTGATTTGGGCTTAGGGTTGACTTGGTCAACTTGACCTTTTGGGTCACCATCAAAGGACTCCTAGTGACCCATTGACCTCCTCTAAGGCCTAGGTATGGTTAAGTAGGGTAGGTTTGACATAATGAGGGTGAATTGTCTCAAAGGAAGGTCACCTTGGCCTAACTAGGGCTTGAGTTGACTTGGGTCAACTTAGCCACCAGATTTGCCCCCAATGGGTCTTGGTGACCCATTGATCTCATAATAGGTCTAGGAATGCCTTGGAGTCAGATTGAACTCACCAGGCCACCAAAAATTAGGGTTTTAAGATTTTACTATTTGCAGCCCAAGTGAGCCTCAACTAGTCATTTGGTCTCCTAGGCTCACTAAGGACTTGCCAAGACTGAGTCATGCTCAAAGCCACACCTAGGGGGGGTCTGATTTGAAAAAGGGATGTTACACAGGAGAAGGCTAATCTTAAAGGCAAAAAGCCCATGGAAGAAACTGAACCTTCTGTGCAGGCACAAGTACAACCTGGAAGAGGGATTGTTATAAAGGAGCCTGATCTGTCTTAGTCTTAGATGTCTTAAGTTTTAGTTTAAAAAATGTGTAATGTGAAACATTCAGTGTTAAACATTTTGTAAACAATCATTTTGACATAATACACAAAAGCTTGTTCTTTAATTCATTTTTGTGTATATGCGTTTATCTCTGTGATGAATCTGTACAAGTATTTTGATTGTTAATATTTTTTGTAATATTAAGCTTATATACATCATCATCATTTTGTTTATTATTATCATAAGTGGTGTATATCATTAACTAATATGAGTTATGACTTCTCCATATAGGGGGAGATTGTTGGGTACATTGGAAAATGTGTACCTGATTTGAAGAAGCCTAACTTAGCATAATGATATACATCAAGGTGTATTTGATATTGTTTAAGTTGAATATGTGCAGGTTAAAAGTATGGAAAAATTTCTAAGTCCATGTGTCGACACCAGAAGAAGATGTGTCGACACTTCAGGAAGATTGTGCCGACACTTCAAGAAGGCTGTGTCGACACAGAGAAAATGAGTCGACATCAACTGTGTCGACACCGGGAGGCAGTGTAGACACACACAAGATTATAGTTGACATCAACTGTGTCGACATCAGGAGGCTGTGTCGACACACAGAGGCAAAGTCGACAATATTTATGTCAACACCAGAAGACTGAGTCGACACATATAGGCAGAGTTGACAAAAGCTGTGTCGACACCTGAAGGCAGCGTCGATACATACTATGTTCTGAATCTACATCAACTGTATCGACACACAGGACTTGTGTCGACATATTGCCAAGTCTAGACCAAGTCATTTGCTGAAGAATGATGAAGTGTTTGAGTCAACACAAATACTCTGTGTCGACTCATTCTGAAGTTGTAGTATGCAGAAGCTGAGTCGACTTAAAGGCAAATTTGTCGACTTCACCAGAGGCAATATCGACACCGGAGGTACTTGTGTCGACACATATAGACAGATGGTCTCGACACTTTCTGACAGACATTCTCGACACTTTGCTGTCCAAGACAAAGACACAAGATCTGTTTGAAGACTTGACAGCTGTGGGTTACAACAGGTTAACTGAAGCTGTCAGACTTGTCAGAAGACAGTTAGAAACTTGATCAGCCGGTCACCAAAAAGAAGGTATATAAATAGACAGATTCAGAAGTAGAAATTAGAAGTCATTATTGAGAAGCAACACACATAAAAATCTGATTAAGGAATCAAATCAAGAAAGTGCAAGGCACTGAAGAAGATCTTCATCAGAAGATCTAAGAAGACATTCTGAAGGGTTCAACCTCTCAGGATCAGTCTAAGGAGAATTCATCCTAGAATTCTGAAGTATTTCCAAAGGGATTGGATAGAGAGGGATCCAGCCGTTTGAAGATCAAGAAGGAAGCTGTTACAGGTTTCTCAAGAAGCTGTTTGGAAATCAACTCAGCTAGTTTAGATTCAAGAAGCTTTGAAGAAAGCTAAGTTTCAGTTGATTTCATCCATCAGCTGATCAGGTGCTGTCTTGTCCTTTCTCTCTCAACAAGGGCAAGATTCTATAAAACTCTTTTCTAAATTCTGTAGGATCTATTAATATAGATCTGAGTTGTAAGCCTATGTTATAAAGGCTGAGTGTAGGAGAGATAATCTCTGAGTGGTAGGTCTTGGATAAAGACTGAGGTAGGGCTGAATTGCCTGAGTTGTAGGAGTGTGGTATCACTCTGAGTTGTAGGAATCCATTTTGGATTCTGAGCTATAGGATCTGAGGATCTGAGTTAAGGAAGGGAGTTTGGCCGAATCTAGCACACTGCTAGATAGGTGAAGGGGGAAAGTGGATGTACCCAGATCTTGGGGAACCACTATAAAACAGTGTGCAATCTGTGATGTGTGAATTTCTGTGATTGATGTGCTGTGTGTATATATTCAGTAGTTATATTCTGCCTAAAGTGAAAACAAGCATTAGAACCTATTCACCCCCCCTCTAAGTGTTTAGGTAGTCTTGAAAGTAAAACTATCAAGTTCCTTTATTTATTTTAGTTCAGTACTTTCTTTTCAGTACTCCAGTCTCGTACTGATCCTACTTATTTACTTTCAGTTCAGTTTATTTCTTTTGTGTGCTCCTTCCAGTCTCGCACAAGTCCTGCTTATTTACTTTCGGTTCAGTTCATTTCTTTTAAATATTATTCCAGTCTCGTACTAGTCCAGTTCCTTTTAGTTCTTACTTTCAGTTCTTTCAGTTCAGTACTACTCCAGTTTCGTACTTGTCATATTTCATTACAACATTTTAATTCTGCAGCTTATATTCTCAGCCGCTTTTATTACCGCACTTTTATTTCTGCAATTTATCATTTTAAGCATGAGTCCTGTTTTGACGAGCAGTCTTCTGTTAGGTTGACCCTTAGTTGGGGATAACGGGAGTTAAGGTATTCCTCTAGGATTAGCCCCAAATAAAGAGCTCTCATGCTCCTTGTTAGAAGTCGAGCCGAGTGTTGTTTACCTAAATTATTTGAAGCATAGTAGGGCAGGTCGCAGCAGACCCGATGCGTGCCAGCAAAATCGATAAATTTAATTGCTTGTAAATTGCTTGTAGTAAATCGTGGTGAGTCAGTCACTTCGGCAGACCATTCGTATCAGTGCGGGGAGTTTGACGACTCAAGGCGATAGGGAGATGAATATCATGGATGACCGATCGTTATAATTTTTCCTCGTTGGGTTTCCTCTGTTGGTTGGCCAAAATATTGAATCGTCGAATGTCCCTCATTTCTAAGAGTACACGGGGTTGTACGTTGGGGCCTAGGCTTTGCGGTATGATCACCCCCAAAAGTGGCAGGACTGGTCACTATCACCGACGACTACATCAGTGAGGCATGCGGGGCTCGCTACCCTGCTTGAATAGAAACGATACATAGTATATCAACATAAGGTGTGTGTACGGCTTTGAATGCGTTGGCAGGTTTGAATGTCCGCATCATGTTCGCAGGTTTAAACGCCTGCATCGTGTTGGCATGTTTGTATACATACGGTGTGCATATATGTTGTGAATATCACTTGTACTGATAGCTAGTTGAGATTTTGTCATAACTGATGTATAATACTGCTGCTATTCTAGTTATACTGTGATGCACCTTCTTTTAATGGTTGCTCCTAGCTCATGTATGAATTGTTATACTAACCATCTCGTGCTTCGACTATGTACTTTTGTTGGTTGCGTGAGCTCGTCCCCAGGATATGGATCCGGATAGTAGATGTGTTTCCACTTAGCTCTGTGACTAACGGTTATGTTTATAACCAATCACAGGAGAGGGAGCACCGTGATGACCAGCTACCGCAGGACGATATGCTAGCTGATAGAACTGCCTGAGCAGATGCACCCCCATCATCTTCAGAGTTTCGAGACGTGAGTACTAGCGAGCAGTATTGAGAGTGTGATGAGTATAAGTACTTTTGTAGCCTACGAGCTTCATATATAAATAGTGGCTGCAGCCTTTGCTTATTCTTTTAGATATATATTGTTATATATATATTTGTTGTGGCTTCCTGTTAATGCTTCCGCAATACTTTGTGATGAGATGTGAATGTTGTGATTCAAGTAAAATAAGACGGCCAACTAGCGCTTAGTAGTGTGGGTCATTACCACTTAAGGAGCGTTAGGTGGATGTCTTGGGCAAGTAAGATCCCCTCTGACCCGACTTTAGCAAAAGTTAGGGAAGATGATTTTACACTACAAGTGTCCTTGAAAAGCACATGTTGGTTTCATAGTCAACGATGGTTGGATTGTCCTCTTTCCAAGAAGTTTCTTTCAAAAGCACATGCCGATTTCATGGTCAAAAGTGACTAGCCCTTTTCACACTTAGGAGAAAATGTTTCATCAAATCTCCCCATTTTTAATTAAGCAAAGAAATTTGTCCTTCTGATAATCTTCCTTCAAATCTCCAGCATGTCTCCACCTTCGGTCAGCAATACCAAATTTGAGTTAAAAGTTTTCTCCACAAAAGATGGGAATTGTACCCAACAACTAATTCACCTTTGTTTTATATAGAGGGAACTGCAATGTCGACGATCCTCACATAGTGCTTGAATTTTCATCTCGACATGGTCTTCGTATGCATATATGTTTCATTATCACCGGTGTGCATCTTCTGCAAATCCATCTCTCTCTACTATAGAGTATTACACATCCAATGATATTGCGTGTCAATATGTTTGGATCTCGAGTGTGAAAGGAGGGAGTTATTCAGATCTACTCTAGAGGGGGGGGGTGAATATAGTGTTTAAAACTTTTGACTGTTTTATGCTATTCTATCAGAGTTAAAAATAGGTGATACCAATAATTAAATCAATAAGGAAAACTAAAGAGCTATTCTAAATATCACAGCAAATAGCAAGAACAGAAAGATAAAGAGCAACCAGACGACACAAGAAATTATAGTGGTTCCCCAAATCTGGGTACATCCACTCTTCTACCACCCTGGTAGGAATCACTCTCAGGTTTTTGATCAGGTGACTGCCACCAAGAAATATCTATTTCCAGGGAGATATAACAACCCTTCTGACTTTTGATCAGGTGCCGGAAAACCACTTGAAGTCTTTTGATTAGGAGACCTCACAACCAGGAATTACTTTTGAATGGAGTAAGAACCCTGTACACAGAGGGGGGAAGAAAAAGTTGAGTTATCTTCTCTTTCTCAAACAAAATGAGAGAAGACTTGAGAGTGATCCTGATGGATTCAAGGCTTGTCCTGATGATCTTGATTGGTTCAAGAATCCAAAGCCTTGTACAGGGTGTAGGTCTTGAATTCCAGAAAGCTGAGACTGACTGAAGATGAATGTCTGTACAAGCTTCCTGGATGAACACTGGTATGAAGAACTGAAAGATGTTCTTCTTTCTCTGACTTGTGTTCTCTAACAAAATCTGTCTGTGTTTGTCTGTATATGTGTCGCTGAGAAATAATTCTCTATCTCTTTTATTCTTTGGGTCTCTTTCTCTTTGAATAATTCCAAACTGAATTTGAAATGACACACATTGATTGTCTGCGGAATCACGGGAACTCGTACAATGGCTATAAGAGAATTAACTCATTTCCTTAACTGTCTCGAGAATGGCTGTATAATAACTCTGTGAATACCAGTAAATTAATGCTTGTCAAGGAACGACTATATTCAGAGAATATATGCATTAATTACTCAGAGTCATATAAGCAATATAATAATCAGTTAATAAGGAAAACAATAACTACAGGGAATAAAATATTGATCTGGCAGTAATCGTCGAGCTGAGCTATATGATCGTTGTCCTGAAGATCTATCTTCCAAACTGGGCTTCAAGATCATCGAACTGAGATGGTTGATCGTCGATCTCTATCCTGAAAGTAGATCAGATATCGTCGAACTAAGTTCAGCAATCGTCGATCTCACCACTTAGAGATTTAACTCTTGAGATTTTCGGACGCAGAACGAAGATCGTCGAACTCTCTTCAGAGATCGTCGAACGACTTTTCTGCCTAGTTCAGTCTCTGATGTCTTCTAAGTCTCTGATGTCTTGGTCTTGTCTCACTGAGTTGTTGATCTAACTGACACCTAAGACACTAGACTAGACCATGACTATTCAATGTGGGTCTGACTTAGCCTATATTAGTGAACCTAGCCCAAATCCAAAATAGGGATCAAACAATCTCCCCCTATTATGGTGAGGTCACTAAGAAAAAATAAAAGAATACAACAACAAAACTAAATAAACATATCTGTCATGAATGATAAGAAAAATTCAACAGATATTTACAATAAGAGATACAGACACAAAATAAAGAGTACTAAGACTTGCCAGAAGCTGGCTTAGTAAATTCAATTCTTCTTTTTGGATCTACTGCTTGCTGTCTTGTCATTTTCATGTCAGCTTCACCAAGAACTTTTATGGATGCTGCTCTGGGAACAACTGCCTCGGGGTGAACCTGCATATAGGCATTAACATCAAAAACATTCTTATCAATATCAAATAGTTCAAACTCTTTCTCCATGTACTTGGACATTGTTGAAAATTGAGAAGGATCAACTCCTTCTTGTCTAGCTTTATTTATCTGGGAGAGACCAATCAACTCATGAAACCTAGCCATCCTGAAGTTTGGATCTAGCTCAGGTTCATACTGTGAAGAATCTTCATTTGAATCAAGGGAGATCTTTGGATGCTTCTTGTGCCTGATTGACTATTCTTGGAATTTTGTTTCTGTTGTTAAATGCTGAGATGGATTGACATTGAGATTTGGAGGAGGTCTGACTTCACTGAACTTTTCAGGAATTCTAAATCTCCTTCTAGAATCTGAACCAACTTCTCTATCAGCCTGATCATGCTGTCTACCTCTCCTTCTTGAATAACCCTTAGAGTAAGACCTGGATGGTCTACTGTGAGAGTGAGGGGCATAAGAACTCTGCTGTTGGGAGGAGGTAGCAGCCCTAAAAGCAACATTCCCACTAGCACCTGCTGAAGGAGGAGGAGGAGGAGGTGGATCCTTCCTGAAAACTTTGACAGGAGAGGAGCCAGTCTTTCTCCTTTTCTTCTGAGTCTTCATCTCATTCTTGGAAAATCTCATCCAGTGAGGAGTAGTTGATGTGAGAGTAATATTGTGCCTGATGAAGTAAGGAATGTCATCTTGAGGAATAGACTTAGGCACTTCCTTCACTGGAGCTTTTCTTTTCTTAGTCACTTTCTTCTTCTTGCTGACATCTGGATCTGAGTCTGAATCTGAATCATTATCAGATGAGCCTAGTGGATTATCATACAAATCATCAATCTCTTTGATAACTGAAAGTTCTTCAGCTGTATCAGCAGCCATAATTTCATCCAAGTCTGGGATTGGAGAAGTAGAACAGACATAGGTTGGAGGAGAGAAAGTCTTGGGCTCTGAAATCTCAACCTCTGGCATACTGATAAGCTCAGCCTCTAGAGCTACAGAGAGCTCAGGCACTGAAGCTGAAAGACTCTGAAGAAACTGATGTAAAATATCAGTGCTCACTGGAGCAGTATAACATACAATATCTGTACAATATCGAGGAATTCCAAAAGAATGAATTGTGCTAAAAGAGAGATCAAAAAGATCTAAGATAGCAGACAATTCTCCTGAAGGATGTACAGTATATTCAACAGAGAGAGTTTCTACTTCCAAAGAATCCAAAGAATCATCTGTCAGAAAAGTTTCAAGCTCTGCATCTATTAACACTGTATCTATAATCTCTGTATCTATCAAACCTGTATCTACAATCTCTGTATCTACAACTGCCAAAGTTGTAACTGCTGGAGGAGGGACTTCTTCACTGGACATCTCCCCCTGCCTGGTTGCAGTATTTTCTACTGTCAGGCCCCTAGATGAAGAAGGGCCAGAGAAAGAGGCAATAAAAGAAGTGAGAGAAGCTAGAAGAGGTGCGATGTCATACTCTACAATGGTTTTGATGGAAGGGGTGAGGAGAGTAATGAGAGCAGATGGGTCAGATGATGTGGATGGTAGGGAAGAAGTAGAATGTCCACAAGATGTACAGATGGTGTAAATGGTAGGTTGAGTGATTGAGTCAGGGATAACCATTTGTTTTGGATGGGAGTTAGGTGGGGAAGGTAAATGAGTTGAGGAAGGGGAAGGTGAAGGTGTTGGTGATGAAAAGTTAAGATCAAAGGTTAGTGAGGTTTGGATAGAAATGGTAGTGGTAGGGATCTCTTTTAGATAATTTGGTAGAGGGGATAGAGGAGGAGGAGATGCTGGAGTAGGGCTTGGAGGTGGAGTTGATGGATGTAAAAGGTAAGAAGTTTGTCTGGCTGGGGGTGAAAGAGGAGGAGGAGGGATCTCTGGCTCATCTTCCCTAGGGTGAGGAGTGACTGAATCATTCCTTGTGTCCTCAGAAACCCTGTGGGTGGAGGGAGCCCTAGAGGGATTTGAGATAGTCCTCTCCCACTTTCCAAAGAGAACTAGGGTCAACCTCTTGGAAGCATCGATGAAGGTTGTTGGGGATGTCAACAGCTCAGGACTTTTTTCAGTGAGAAAAATCCCTAGAATCCTGCCAAGAGAGACCTCTCTCTTATTTGTCTTCTTCTTAATTAACTCAAATAAGGTTTTAGCCCAATTTACTGCCTCCTGATTAACCAAGGCACTCATCAAAAGAAACTGGTTCCTGGATATGTTATCATGGGCAGTGTGCTTCCCAAGCAGCACTTTACCCACAATATTTGCTAAGAACTTGTATTGAGGGGACAAGTTCTTTTTCAGAAGCTTGCTAGGGTTTGCATCAGCATGACCCATTCTGGCAAGCATGACAGCAAATTCTTCTTTATCCAAATCAATATCATCTTCTATATTAACAAAACCAAAAATTTCTGTAAGAACGACAGGGGTTAGACTTACCGCCTATCCAGAAATAGTTCCTACCAATGACTGTTCGTCTGATGATGAAGTATAAGACCATTCCTTGATTTCTGTCACTAGCAGCTTCATCCTTGCCATCATCAACTTCTGTAACTTCGGCGCATCAAATAGTTTCAACACATCCTGATAAATCTGATCACTGTGCTTGAATGATGCCAGATCAATATCAAAACCAAAATCGAATTTCATGCTTGACAAAATCGCCGCTGTAATTGCCATTTGAGAGTTCTTGCAGAGAAAAACAAAGATCAAGTGCAGAATGGAAATGGAAAGCGCGGGACTATTTCCGTCTAAACCCTAGTTTATAAGGTTTAAGAAAACAAAGAGACGGGATTAGTCAAGCGAATTAACTACTAAAACAACTTCAAAACCAAGGTTGGCGAAATATTTTAATAAAAAATGAGTTCGGTAACCTCATATCGAAGAGAAGGAATAAATCGTCGATCTCAGATCGATGATAAATTCTCTGAACCAAAAAATCATCGATCTCCGTTCGGCGATAATTGTTTCGCAAAAAAGTGATCGTCGATCTCCGTTCGACGATCGACTTCACGAGATGCTAGCAGATCGTCGTTCTTCGTTCGACGATCTGTCAACAAATCGTCGATCTCAGACAGAAAGTTAAATAATCTTATCTACATTAATCATACCTAGCTGATTCATGAACAATAAATGTTTCTTTTCATCCAAGAGTTTGGTGAAAATATCTACCCTTTGCAAATCAGTAAAGGTGAGATTAATTTTCTTTTTGTCTACACACTCCCTAATGAAATGATGCCTTATATCTATATGCTTAGTCTTAGAATGATGAACTGGATTTTGAGCTATAGAAATAGCACTAGTACTATCACAAAATATAATTAAAGTATTTAAGTTGTATCCATAGTGTAGTAGCGGATTTTGTATCCATAACATCTGAGAACAACAACTGCCAGCTGCTATGTATTCAGCTTCTACTGTTGATATAGACACAGATGTCTGCTTTTTACAAAACCATGAGACAAGCCCAGCTCCCAGGAATTGACATGTTCTAGAGGTGCTTTTCCTGTCTACTCTACATCCAGCAAAGTCAGTATCTGAGTATCCAGTCAACTCAAATTCTGACTCAGCAGGATACAAGAGTCCTAGATTTGGGCAACTCTTTATATATCTCAAAATCCTTTTAAGTAAAATAAGGTGGGATTCTTTAGGGTTCACCTAGAACCTAGCACAAATACATGTGGCAAACATGATATTTGGCCTACTTACTGTGAGATATAATAGAGACCCAACAATGGCCCTATATAATTTCTGATCAACAGGTTTCTCATGCTCATCAGAGTCAATCACAACATTGGTAGCCATGAGTGTTTTCTTAGCTGAAGCACTTGCCATCCCAAACCTGTTGATCAGCTCATTAACATACTTGGATTGGGATAGGAAAATGCCATCAGGTGCCTGCTTGACTTGGAGACCAAGGAAGTAGGAGAGCTCACTCATACTACTCATCTCAAACTTTGAATGCATAAGGTTGGAAAACCTCTTGCATAGTTTGGGATCTGTAGAGCCAAATATTATGTCATCTACATATATTTGTACTAACAATATTTTGTCATGATGATGCTTTATAAATAAAGTCCCATCTACTATGCCTCTAGAGAATCTATGTTCTAACAAAAAGCTAGCTAGGGTCTCATACCAAGTTATTGGAGCTTGCTTGAGGAAATAGAGAGCTTTATGCAACCTATAAACAAAATAAGGTTGAGTTGGAGAGATAAAACCTGGTGGTTGTTCAACATATACCTCTTCTTTGAGTTCTCCATTTAGAAAAACAGTCTTTACATCCATTTGATAGACTTTGAATTTTTGAGAAGCAGCATATGCCAAGAAAATTCTGATTACCTCTAACCTTGCCACTGGTGCAAAGGTTTGATCATAATCAATTCCTTCTTTCTGCCTATACCCTTGAGCAACAAGCCTAGCCTTGTTCCTTATAATTGCTCCTTGTGCATCCATCTTATTTTTGAACACCCATTTTGTTCCAATTACTGGGTAGTTCTTTGGTCTTGGGACCAATTCCAAAACTCTACATCTCTCAAATTGGTTGAGCTCCTCTTGCATTGCAAGGATCCATTGGGGATCTTGCTCAGCATCTTGAATGGAATGAGGTTCAACTTGAGAGATAAAGCAGGCATGCATCAAGTCCTGGTGGAGTTGATGTCTAGTCTGCACACTTGCTGATATGTCTCCAATCACTTGAGATACATGATGATCTTTAAGTGTGACTAAATCAGCTGGAGGAGTAGGTTGTTAACCAGCTGGTGGGGTTAATTCCTCTTGTGGAATTATTTCAGCTGCTCGAACAATATCAGTGGGCTCACTGATTTCCTCATCACTGTCTTCAATTACTTGTGGAGAAGATGATGTAACAGCCTCATGGGCGAGGGTCACAACTTTTAAATTCTCACACATAGTAGGTACCTGCAAAGTCTGATTGGTAGAAGTATTCTTCTCCTTATAAAACATGTAAGTTTCATCAAAAGATATATGTACAGACTCTTCAATTTTCAAGGTAGATTTATTATAGACCCTATAAGCCTTGCTTACTTGAAAATATCCTAGAAAGATTCCCATTTCAGACTTGGCTTCAAACTTTCTAGTGTATTTTTTGTTATTAATATGTATGTAACAAACACAACCAAACACTCTAAAATAGTCTACTTTAGGTTTCTTCCCTTTGAGTAGCTCATAGGGGGTCTTAGCCTTTAGCTTATGTATTAAACTTCTATTCAGGACATGGTTAGCTGTGCTCACTGCCTCTGCCCAAAAATAAAGGGGCAAGTATGCATCAGCAAGTAATATACCTGCAGCTTCAATCAGGGTTCTGTTATTCCTTTCAGCTACCCCATTTTATTGAGGAGTTCTAGGAGCAGAAAAACATTGTCTGATACCTTCCTTCTCACAGAACTCTTGCATCGGAAGAGACTCAAACTCAGTACCATGATCACGTCTGATCAATACAACTTGAGTAGAGAACTCACTCTGTATGCACTTGAGAAAATCTGTAAGAACCTTGAAGTTATCTGACTTGTTTTTCAAGAAGAACACTTAAGTGAACCTGGAGAAGTCATCTACAATAACCAAGGTGTAAGACTTCCCTCCTAGGCTTTGCACAACAATGGGTCCAAAGAGATCCATGTGAAGCAAATACAAAATCCTAGGTGAGTCACTCTTATTAATGGATTTGAAACTACTTTTAGTTTGCTTGCCTAGTTGACAAGCTCTGCACAAGCTTTCCTTCTTATAGGGGCAAGAAGGCAATCATCTTATAAGGTTGTCCTTAGATAGCCTAGCAATGTATTTTAAGTTTACATGTCCTAACCTCATATGCCATAATTCATTTTGATTACAAGATTGGTTAAATAAACAAATTTCATTTATGACTGAATTGAAGTTAACAATATAAATGTTACCTACTCTAGAACCAGTTAAGATAACTATGTTGTCAGCTGAAGAAATAATGCAAGAGGACTGATTGAATGTTACCTGAAATCCTTCATCACAAAGTTGACTGATAGAGATCAAATTATGTTTCAATCCACTTACATATGCAACCTTCCTGAATGTGACAACTCATATTTTGATTTCTCCATAGCCTTCAATCTGGCCATAGTTGGAGTCACCAAAAATAACTTTAGCTCCTAGCTTTGACTTATAGTTGAATAAGTTGTCCTTCCATCCAGTCATGTGCTTTGAGCACCCACTGTCCAGATATCATTGCTGGTTATATGATGGACAGTTCTTCACCTATAACAATCAAAAGATTAATTGTTCTTGACCCAGGTTACCTTGGGTCCTTTGTTTTCTTGATAAGAAAAGCTTGAGATAACAGAACTAGTTGGCTGAGATTTATATCCTAGTGGATGATATCTCCTAGGTGGTAATTCCCAAAGGGTGAAAGGATTAACTGTTTCTCTTTTCTGATTATAGTTTTTGTTAAGATTAGAGTTTCTGTTAAGGTTAAAATTTTTATTACTTTTTACTGGGTTCGACGATTGGAAGTGAGATCGTCGATCTGAGTTCGACGACATGGGTTGAGATCGTCGATCTCTGCTCAGAGAAGGATAATACTCATTCTATGTGCCCCAAGTTCGTCGATCTCTGCTCGATGATCCATATAGAAATCGTCGATCGCAGTAAGACGATTGATTATAGTAAAAAATTTCCGTTCAAAGATTGCCGATCTTGGTTCGACGATTTGTTCACATTTCGTCGATCTGAGTTCGATGAAAATTGCTGAACATTGTTTTTGTTTTGATTTTATCTGTTTCTATTTTTCTGTTTGTTAGGTTTGTTCTTATTTGTAGTTGAGGGTTTCTCATAGATTAGTTCTTAATCTGTTTCAGAAATGAATTTTACAGGAGTCCTTAATATATTTTTCTGAACCAGTGGGGGTTGGCTTGATGAAGCACCCAAGCCCAGCTTGCTAGTGAGTCTGGAATTAATAGTGCTTGTAATGTCCATCAGCTTGAGGCTTCTCCCATTAAGGGATTCTTCAAGTTGCCTTGCCTCAGCTAGTTCATTTTCTAATTTAATTATCTGTTCATTTACAAGTGTAATATCATCTTTTAGTTGATTGTTTTCTGCAACTAAATTACTTTGATTATTTAATTGCTCTCTAAGTAGTTTAATTTCTTTCTCTAAGCTAATTAAATCCATACACATAGTTTTGAATTCATGTACAAAATCTTCAAAATTGAAGTCAAATGATGAGAGTACCTGATCCACTTCAGAGAGTGGTTCTTAATCATCTGATGAGTCATTTTCTGAATGAGTGCTGGAAGCATCAATTGCCATTAGGCAAACTTCCTTTGCCTTTACTTCCTCTTAATCTTCATCACTGGAGCTAGAGGAGGAATCCTCTTCTGTATCACTCCAGGTTTCTGCTACAAAGCCTTTATCTTTCCTCGTATGCTTGCTTGAGGAAGGCTTATTGTACTTCTGTTTTCTGGAGTCCTTGTCCTTTCTTTTCTCCTTCTTCTGATTTTCTGGACACTCAGAAATGTAGTGTCTAGGTTTCCTGCAACCAAAGCAAACAACTTCTTTAGTTGTGTTTTGTCATACCTGGGTTTATCTTTTTGTCTAGATGACTTCTTCCTGAAGTCTCTTTTGCCCATCTTATAGAATCTCTTTGCTAAGAGGCTCAAGAACTCTTCATTAACAGCAGGAGCTGTTGTTTCCCCTATAGCCTTAAAAGCAAATATTCTGCTCTTTCCTGACTGGAGTAGAAGCCTTCTGCTCTGCCTCCCTAATCTTTGTCAAGTGTTCAAAAGATTTGAGCTTTCCTAGAAGTGTTTCTGTGGAAATTTCTGTGATACTTCTGGCATCCTTGATTGGCCAGATCCTTGTGTCCCATGAGCTGGGAAGATACATCAATATCTTGTCATTGATCTCAGTTAGTGAAATTTCCTTGTACAATGTTCTCAGTTCACTGATGATGGCACTCAGTCTGCCATACATTTCTTCAACTATCTCTGCATCTTCCTTTCTGAAGTTCTCATACTTGGAAATGAGAAGGGATCTTTTGTCCTTTCTTTCTTCTACTGAGCCAGCCACCATCTGGTTCAAATAGTCACAGACGACCTTTGCTGATGTGCAATCAGCAACCTTTTGGAATATGTCATCTGACATAGTCTGGGCCAGTATGTTCATGGCATTTGCATCAGCAATCTTTGATTTCTTCTGTGCATCAGTCAAATTTGATGGTGGAACTGCATGAGTGTCAGTAGATATAGAGATGGCTGCAGTTGGTTAAGGTGGACCTGTCAAAATGGAGTTGAAGATGTCTTCATCAATTGATTTCATGTATAGTCTAATTCTTGCCTTCTAGATACTGAACTTATTTAAATTACAGACTGGACGTTTGGTGCTTGCATAGTCCTTATTCTGTGCCATATGATAAATGAATAACTAAGGAAAAGGAAATCTGAATAAGCAGGGATCTTGGTTAAAGTGTTAGCTTGTACAACCAGGAAACACAACAACCCTCTGATACCAATTGAAAGGAGGGAGTTATTCAGATCTACTCTAGAGTGGGGGGTGAATAGAGTGTTTAAAACTTTTGGCTGTTTTATGCTATTCTATCAGAGTTAAAATAGGTGATACCAATAATAAAATCAATAAGGAAAACAAAAGAGCTATTCTAAATATCATAGAAAATAGCAAGAATAGAAAGAGAAAGAACAACCAGACGACACAAGAAATTATAGTGGTTCCCCAAATCTGGGTACATCCACTCTTCTACTACCCTGGTAGGAATCACTCTCAGGTTTTTGATCAGGTGTCTGCCATCAAGAAATATCTATTTCCAGGGAGATATAGCAACCCTTCTGGCTTTTGATCAGGTGCCGGAAAACCACTTGAAGTCTTTTGATCAGGATACCTCACAACCAGGAATTACTTTTGAAGGGAGTAAGAACCCTGTACACAGAGGGGGAAAGAAAAAGTTGAGTTGTCTTCTCTTTTCTCAAACAAAATGAGAGAAGACTTGTGAGTGATCCTGATGGAGTCAAGGCTTGTCCTGATGATCTTGATTGGTTCAGGAATCCAAAGCCTTGTACAGGGTGTAGGTCTTGAATTCCAGAAAGCTGAGACTGATTGAAGATGAATGTCTCTACAAGCTTCCTGGATAAACACTGGTATGAAGAACTGAAAGCTGTTCTTCTTTCTCTGACTTGTATTCTCTAACAAAATCTGTCTGTGTTTGTCTGTATGTGTGTCGCTGAGAAATAATTCTCTATCTCTTTTATTCTCTGAGTCTCTTTCTCTTTGAATAATTCCAAACTGAATTTGAAATGACACACATTGACTGTCTGCAGAATCACGGGAACTCGTGCAACAGCTATAAGAGAATTAACTCATTTCCTTAACTCTCTCAAGAATGGTTGTATAATAACTCTGTGAATACCAGTAAATTAATGCTTGCAAAGGAGCGGCTATATTCAGAGAATATATGCATTAATCACTCAGAGTCATATAAGCAATATAATAATCAGTCAATAAGGAAAACAATAACTGCATGGAATAAAATGTTGATCTGGCAGTAATCGTCGATCTGGTCCTGATATTATCGAACTCAAACATCCTCTATCGTCGAGCTGAGCCCTGTGATCGTTGTCCTGAAGATCTGTCTTCCAAACTGGGCTTCAAGATCGTCGAACTGATATGGTTGATCGTTGATCTCTATCCTGAAAGTAGATCAGAGATCGTCGAACTAAGTTCAGCAATCGTCGATCTCACCACTTAGAGATTTAACTCTTGAGATCGTCGGATGCAGAATGAAGATCGTCGAACTCTTTTCAGAGATCGTCGAACGACTTTTCTGCCTAGTTCAGTCTCTGCTGTCTTCTAAGTCTCTGATGTCTTAGTCTTGTCTCACTGAGTTGTTGATCTAACTAACACCTAAGACACTAGACTAGACCCTGGCTATACAATGTGGGTCTGACTTAGCCTAGATTAGTGAACCTAGCCCAAATCCAAAATAGGGATCCAACAGAGTGGAAGGTGTGGTTCTTCCCCAAATGAATTTCACTCTGATTATAGAATATGAGTGTGTAATAATCCTGAGTGAAACCCAACTCCTTGATAAAACACTTTATCCAAAAAAGCTCTTTCTCAGCCTCAGTGACTGTAATAAACTCTGCCTTCATAGTTAATAGTGTAAAGCACTTTTGCAGTCTCGATTGCCATGACATAGCTCCCCCTGCAAATAAGATCAGGTACCCAGAGGTCGATCTTCTAGAGTCCAAATCTCCATCCATATCAGCATCAATGTAGTACAGTAGCTCTGGTATACCATATATCCAAATCTTAACGTCAAGTTTGGCGTCCCACGTAGGTATCTTAGAATCCATTTCATAGTGCTTCAATATTCTCTTTCGAGATTGGAGAGAAACCTACTATAGTGTCCAAGACATGTACTATATCTGAGCGTGTGCACGCCATAACGTATATGAGACTGCCAACTACAACATCATAAGGGACCTTCTGCATCTCCTCTTTCTCCTCAGGTGTGCTTGTGCACTGGTTAGTAATAAGTCTGAAATGAGCGATATGCTCATCTTCTTTGCTTGATCCATACTGAATCTCTATTGCACTTTCTTGATATATCTCTCATACGATAACCAAAGTAACTTGAAGCCTCTATCTCTCTGAATATGCATTCTTAGGATGGTCTATGCAGCTCCCAAGTCCTTCATCGCAAATGTGGAGCTCAACTGCTGCTTCAGCTCGACAATGCGAGCTCTGCTCCTCCCAACTATCATCATGTCATCAACATAGAGGAGCAATATTATAAAATCCTCTGGAGCATACTGCTTTATAAACACACAGTGATCAAGGGTGGTCTTCCTGAAGTTGATCTCTCCCTTAAAGCATCAAACTTCATGTACCATTGTTGTGGGGCCTACTTCTGGCAATATAAGCTCTTCTTTAAGTGACATACCAGACTCTCCTTCCCTTTCACCTGGAATCATTTAGGCTGCTACATATACAACTCCTCCTCAAGATCGCCATTTAAAAAAACGATCTTGATATCCATCAGCTCGATTTCTAGGTCTAGCCTTACAACAAGGCCAAGAACAATTCGGATAGATGACATCTTCATAACATGAGAGAAAATTTTATCAAAATTGTGAGAAAAGAGCTAAATAACAGAACTTATTTACTCCAAAAAGTTACATAATACATGTGTTTGCCTATATTTATAGAAAAAGGGAAAGAGAAAGAAAATAAAAGAGAGAGAATATACAACGCTTATCATAACTCACAAGTGACTAGGCGGATAGATAAAAACTAGACGCTCGGGTTGTGCGGTTAGATAAGCTAACCACGTGACTAGAAAGAGCAATAAAAAAAATACCAACATGATTGCTCTAGTATCTATCCAATAGTGTCCAGCAAACAGCTTTATGAGAGAAAGTTGTGGTTAGATAAAGTCTAACCGCCAGGTCGCATTATAGTTTTGTGCTTGAGAGTTACGAACACTAACTGCAATCAAGCCTCTACTGATCAACCAAGAGCACAGCTGTGGGAAGAATATATGAGCATCTCATGCGGTTAGACATGAGCTAATCGCCTGACCGTCAACTGAATCTGATCTCAGCAGTCCGCACAGCCACTACCCTTGACTACTAGATCGTATTGCAGTTAACCATTGTATTTTACAACAGACTACTGCTAGACCGCTAAGCCAGGTTGCCAGACCACCACGACTACTACTTAGCCGCCAAAGAGGAATCACTGCTAGAAACATCAGAAAGACAGACCGCCAAGCATGTCCGCAATTTCTATCCGCCAGACTACCTAACATGTCCGCCTTACCTGTCCGTCAGATCGCCTAGACTCGAGTTTCAACACTCCCCCTCAAGCTGGAGCACATATATCAATCATGCCCAGCTTGTCATAGACCTCTGAAAAATAGGATACTAGTTTGGTAAATATATCGGCAAGCTCTCTGTCAGAGATGACAAACGGAGTATAAATTTGATTCTTCAACACTTATTCTCTGATAAAGTGGCAATCTACTTCAATATACTTTATCCTTTTATGAAACACTAGATTCTTCAAAAAATATATAAATGTCTTGTTGTCACAAAACATTGGCAGGGGATGATCATAAACTTCTCCCAAATCTAGCATCAATGCCTATAATCACTTCAGCTCACATGTAGTCAAGGTCTCATGTATTCAGCTTCAGCACTTGACCTAGAGATAATAGACTATTTCTTGCTCTTCTAACTTACTAGATTTTCTCCTATAAAGGTATAAAAACAAGATGCAGATTTTTTATCCTCCTTTCCAGCATAGCTGACATCAGAATAGGCTTCAACTCTCAAATGATTATTCTTCTGAAACAAAAGTCTCTTTCCCGGAGATCCTTTCACATAGTCCAAGATCTTTAGATTTGATCGTATATGACACTACTTGGGAGCTTGCATAAACTAGCTCACTCTTCCAACTGCATAACAGATGTCTAGTCTTGTGACTATCAGATAAATGAGTTTTCCCACAAGCCGTCGGTACATGGTGGCAATTGCAAGGAGAGCTGAATCTTCACTCAAACACTTGTCATCACCAACGACCATTAGGCATCGAACAGGTTTAACTATAAGAAGACATGTCTCTTTTAAAAGATCCAAGACATACTTCTATTATGAGAGCACTACAGAATTGGGCTTCCAAGAGATCTCAATTTCCAGAAAGTATTTGGGAGATTCCATATCTTTTTTAACAAAATGTTGAAGATGATGCTTCTTTGTTAGGTAAATTCTCTTCTTAGCATCCTCTATAAGAAAAATGTTATCCGCATAAACAACAAGAACAACTAGCCATGTAGATGTCTTACGTATGAATAGAGAGTAATCAGAAGCACTTCGAGCAAACCTAATAATAGAGATAACCTCATTGAACTTCTCAAACCAGGACCGCAAGTTTTGTTTAAGTCCATAGATTGCCTTCCACAATCTACATACCTGAGACTCCCCCGAGCAACATACCCACGATGTTGCTCCATATAAACTATCTCTTGTAGTTCTCCATAAAGGAAGACATTCATGACATCCAACTGAAACATTTCCCAGTCTCTATTAACAACCACAGAAAAGAGAACACAGATCGTTGTAATCTAAGCAACTAGAGAGGTGTCAACGAAGTCCACACCATAGGTTTGGGTAAAGCCCTTGGCAACAAGCCGAGCCTTATAGCTATCAATGGTACCATCATGAAGAAACTTGATCACAAAGACCCAGCGATGACCAACCATATCGGCTCTAGGAGGGGTAGGGACAAGAGTCTAAGTACCCCCATTCAGTTAGAGCTTTCATCTCTTCAATCATGAAGGCTTTCCAATGAGGAATAATAAGAGCCTCTTGATAGGTAGTCGGGATAACATTGACTGAGACAGCGAGAGAAAAGCTCTTGCATGAAAGAGACATCCGAGCATAAGAAATAATATCATGAATATGATGTTAAGTGGATGTGTGAACTCCCTTCCGAAGGGCAATCGGAAGATCAAGGTCTGACTTGTCTGTAGTATCAGATCCATCCGTCGGAGAGACTGCTGGCCCGAGAACTGTCAGCAGTGCTCGGGGAGAGAGACAGAATCAGGAGAAAGAGAAACAAAATCAGAGGGTGGTGGAGAAGCAAGAAACACAGGGTCAAGGAGAGGTGCAGAGATAACAAATAGAGAAGAAGAGCTATCAGAAGGTGGGAGAGTAGAGGTGGGAGAAATGTAAGAAGCATCCTCAAAGAAAGTAATATTCGTGAAAACATATTATTTTTGGAGAAGAGGATCATAACACCGATATCCTTTTTGTGTTGGACAGTAGCCCAAAAAAATACACTTAACTGAGTGAGAAGAGAGTTTGTCACATCTAGGAGAAGGAGAGTGAATAAACGTTGTGCATCCAAAGAGACGGAGGTAAAGGAAACGGTGTTGCATCAGGATAAAAATCAAAAAAGGAGTCTTATCGTTGAGAACTGAAGAAGGAACTCAGCTGATAAGATAACAAGAAAGAAGAGCGGTGTGACCCTAATAAGATCGAGGAACACTCATTTAAGTGAGAAGAGTACGAGCCACGTTAAGGAGAGGTTGGTTCTTGCGTTCAGCAACCCCATTCTGTTTAGAGGTGCAAGGACAACTAGTTTGATGTATAATGTCGTGATCATATAAAAGACAGAAAATTGATGACTAAGGTACTACTTGACATTATCAGTGCGAAGTACTTTAATGAAAATATTAAACTGAGTACACACCTCATTATAGAACGCATTGAAAATAAAAAAAATTTCAGAACATTTTTTGAGTAAGTACAATCAAGTACACCTTGAAAAATCATCAATAAATATAACAAAATATAGACTACCCCTACCAACAGTTTTAGTAGGAACAGGACCCCAAATATCAGAATGAACATGTTGAAAAGGACGAGAAGAACTACGTCCTAGTTTTGCCAGAAAAATCAAATGGTGGTGTTTTACCAAGTTGGCAAGCTTCACATTTAAGAGAAGAATCTCCTCGAGCTAGATCATGCAGAAGCTGGTAAAGAACACGAGGAGGAGGATGCCTAAGGCGAAGATGCCACTATAGAAAAACAAAGCAGAAAATACAGGCACATTGTTAAGGTAGAACAAGCAGCCATTTTCAATCCTAGTAACAATCGTCTCCTTAGAGTGAGGATCCTGAAAAGAACAAGTATAGGAGAAAAAAGTAGTCACGCAATTTAATTGCTTGCACAAAAGGAACATAAAGTAATTTGCACAGAAAGGTTGGGACGTAAAAAGTGTTCTTAAGGTGGAGAGACAAAGTAACATGCATTGTTCCAGATCCACATACAAGGGATGGAGAACCATCAATAATAAAAACTAGAGGTAACCAGTTATGTTTGTCCAGACTTGAGAAAATGCGAGAATTGTCTGTCATATGACTAGTAGTACCAAAATCAATGAGCCACCTACCCGTAGTGGTTATATGAGCAACACCCGAAGAGGTGTCAAGAAAAGTGGACTTCTTTGATGTAGAATCAGTGGCAGCATGTCGAAGATGAGAATGCTTGACCCAACAACGATCAACAAGTTGATCGGTCTTGCCATAGTGAGAGCAAAGAAATCTAGAAGAAGCACGTCATTCTGAGCAACCTCCATGACCACTAGGAATGTCACTACAAGCTGGATGAGCAATAGTGTCAGGAGGAGGCAGAGAGGCATGCAGACGATGCTAAAAAAGAGTAGTAACCATAAAAATGTGTGCAGTAGTAGCATCCAGAGTGCGAGTATTAGCCTATCTAAAAATCTGTTAGCAAATCATATCATATGAGTCAGGCAGACAAAAGAGATAACAAATGACCAGAATTTTCTGGAAGTGCTTGTGTTATTCAGCGTTATCAGCAGAAAAAGGTCAATGTTGAAGAAGTTCAGCACCGAGAGCTCTCACCTCCTGGTAAGTAGCAGTAGGAGTCATGGTGAGGCGGGTAAAAAGATCAGCATATAATGTGTATATGCATGAAGTCTGAGCTCCCTTGGAGTATAAAGCAGTCAGATGTTTCCAAGCGGCCTTTACTGTCTCATTATATCGTATGATAAGAAGACACTCATCAGAAAAATTATTTGCAAGTCATGTACTAACCAAAGCATCACTTGCATCATTGTCATCAAACGCAATAGAGCCGCGAGGAGGAGGGTCATCAGTAAGATGATGACGTTTGCGTTGTGACCGTAACAGAAAAGAAAAGGAAACATTCCAGACTGGATAATTAGGACCAATCAGCTTGGACGTAGTTCCAAGATTACCAGAAGAGGAGATAGAGGCAATGGTAGAAACCAGTTGCGTGGATAGAATGGAGGTTGAAGAAGCCAAAGTCCCCATCGGCCATGCAAATAGAAGAACCATGCAGACAGAAGGAAACCGCACGAACAGAGAAACCACGCAAATAGCGGGAAACCACGAGAACAGAGAAACTACGTAAACAGTGAGAAGCTAAACAAATAGAGAAACTGTGTAAACAACGAAAAACTACACGAACAGAAAGAGCAACCACGCGAAGAACGGGAGACCGGGCGAATAGAGAAAGAAACCACACGAATAATGAGAAACCGTGCGAACAACGAGAAACCGCGCGAACAGAAAGAAACCGTACGAACAGAGAGAAATTCGCAGGAAGTGCGAAGAGCAAAGGGAGGGGATGAGGGCGGTAAGAAACAACGGAAAAGAGAAACCACTGCTGAAGAAGAGAAGGCCGCAAAAAAGAGAAGAAATAGATGAAACGCGTGGTCAAGAAAAGAGAACCGCGACAAGAGAAGAGAAGAGCAGGTGGTTAAAAAAATAGAGACCACTTGCATTGTGCTACGACTGAGAAAACAGAAAAATTGAGCAAAAGACCAATTAGCTCTGATAACATGTGAGAAAAGAGTTAAATAACAAGACTTTATTGCTCCAAAAAGTTACATAATACATGGGCATGCCCCTATTTATAAAAAAGGAAAGAAAGAGAAAATACAAGAGAGAGAATATACAATGCCTGTCACAAGCAACTAGGTCGATAGATAAAAACTAGCCGCTTGGGCTATGTGGTTAGATAAGCTAACTGCACGACAAGACATCGAGAAAAAATAGGCACCAACAGAATTTCCCTAATCTCTATCTGACAGTGTCTAGAGAACAGCTCTATGAGAGAAAGCTAGTGGTTAGACAAAGTCTAATCGCCAGGTCGCACCAGAGTTTTGTGCTTGAGAACTGTGAACACTAACTACGGTCAAGCCTCTACTGATCAACTAAGAGCACAACTACGAGAAGAATATGGAAGCATCTCATGCGATTAGACAAGAGTTAACCATATGGCCGTCAACTAAAACTAATATCAGCAGTTCACACAGCCACAACACCTGACTACCAGACTATACTATAGTTAACCGATACGATTTACAATAGACTACTGCTAGGCTGCTAAGCCAGGTCTCCAGACTGCCATGACTACTGATTAACTTCCAGAGAGGAATCATTGCTAGGAACATCAAAAAGGCAGACTGCTAAGCCTGTCTATCACTGTTATCTGCCAGACCGCCTAACTTGTCTTCCTTACCTGTCTGCTAGACCACTTGGACTTGGGTTCCAACAAAAATAAACTCCCTATTTCTGACTAAAACCATTCACCGCTAATCTTGTCTTGTATTTGAGTGGTGTCGAGGGGTCTTCCTGCTTTACTCTAAAAATCCATTGATTCTTCAGAGTCTTCTTTCCTTTAGGAAATCATACCAACTCATAAGTATGGTTTTCATGCAGAGGCTGCATATCCTCCTGTATAACAAACATCCATTATTTCTTTTTTGAGCTCTACACTTCTTCATCAAAGTACTCGAGCTCCCTGACATCAGTCAACCTAATATACTCGGTAGTGGAGTATCTCGAATATGGATGTCTAACTCTACAAACCTCTGTGGAGTGAGCTCAACTGCTAGTGATTTGGAAGTGGCTCGGTGTCCTGTATCAGTTCAGGATCTGCAGCCTCCTTAGTATCGTCACTTATAATCATAAGAGACTTTGCATTAGTGTGAGCCTTGACCTTCTCTATCTTCACAGGATCAACAATAATCTGATCCTCACAAAATATAGTTTCACGGCTACGTATTCGTTTCTTATCAACTAGATCAAAAAACCTATATATAAACTCACGGCTACGTCCATTTCCCAGAAATATGCATTGTCGGATCTTGGAATCCAACTTCAATCTTTCGTCCCGAGGGACATGCACAAAGGCTCTGCAGCCAAAGACCCTCAAGTGACTATATGAAGGGTCCTTCTCATACCAAACCCTATTGGGAATATCCTCCTGTAATGCATAGCTGAGAGAGAGGTTGATGACATGTGAAGTTGTGTATAAAGCCTTACCCCAAAACATGTCAGGTAGATTTGATTCAGACAACATGAACCTCACCCTCTCCATCAATGTCCAATTAATTCTTTCTACTACACTATTTAGTTGTAGTGTCTTGGGCAGAGTCTTTTTATGTCTGATCTGTGCTCTCTGAAGTACTCATCTAAGGGACCAATATACTCTCCCCATGTTATAGGACCTGATGCACTTAAGTTTTCTCTCAAAATGTCTTTCCACTTCAGCGTGGAATCTTTGAAAGGTATTGAGTAGCTCATCTTTGGTCTTAATAGCGTAGACCCAAAGTTTTCTCAAATGATCATCAATGAATGTCACAAAGTAAGACGTTCCTCCCCTTATTTGGGCCTTTAGTGGTCCGTAAACATCAGTATGTATGAGCTCTGGTAGCTCGGATCTCCTGGTGGAAGTATGACTCTAGAAAGATACTATATTCTGCTTCCCATCCATACAGTGGTCATATTTCTCCAACTAATCCACAGATAGATCAGATATCATCTTCTTCTTGGCTAGACATCTCAGTCCCTTTTGGCTAATGTGACTCGGTCACTTATGTCATAAGAATGTAGATACATCATCTCTGATAAGGTTAACCTGAGCTGCTTTGGGTCTCCCCTCCATATAATATAGATCAATCTCTCTATAGACTCTAACCACTACTAGCAACCCCTCAATAAGCTTCCAAAAATCTCCACCCAATATACTTAAGTGCCCCTCATCACCTAGCTTACCAACAGAAACTAAGTTGAAGAAGATGTTGAGTACGTGTCGCATATCCTTCAAAAAGAGCAAACCTCTCGTACTCTTCTTAAGGAGCATGTATTCCCTCCCGATGACTTTAGACATGTCATTGTTGCCCATCTTAAGCACTCTACAATCGTGAGTGGTATAAATGGAGAATAACTCCTTATTATGGGAGAAATATACAGAGGCCCCTGAATCAACAATCCAGCTTTGATCATCACATGAGAGTACAACTGTGACATCATCTCCAACAATGATGACATCATCCTCCACTGTAAATACAATAGCTGCAGTATGACTATTCTTCCTATCATCAGTAGTCACTCCTATCTTTCTTTCGTAATTCTTCAAAGAATAACAAAACTTCTGAATATGCTCTTTCTAATGACAATAGTGGCACACCACGTTTTGATAATGTGATTTAGACTTTCCCCTGCTTTGACTCCTCGCTTTTCCTTTCCCTGCTCTTGCTTCTACCTCTCCCCCTGGGCTTAGTAAAAAGACATCATCTATTGAAGAAGAGCCTGAATGTCCTTGAGACTTTTTTCCTACCTCCTCATTTAGGATACCATTCTTGACAATCTCTATAATAATAATTCCCCTAGGAGAGGAGTTGATTAGAGAAACTCTAACTATCTCTCAAAAGACTAGAAGAGACTTCAATAATCACAGTGCATTGACCTAATCCTCAAAGGTCACATTTATAACAATAAGTTAATCAATAATACTTTAGAACTCGTTCACATGATCCAAGCTGGGCAAGCTATCTCTACACTTGAACTCTCTAAGCTTCTTCAGTAGATATAGCTTGTTGATGCAATTACTCTTGGCATACAAGGTTTCCAATGTCTTCCAAAGGATTTTCACATCAGCAATGCTCGCAACGTGATTGTAAACGTTTGGCTCTATGAACCGTCTGATGAATTCACATAGCTTTTGGTGCTCTACGTTCCACTTATTTGGATCTATATCTTTAGACATCTCCTCAAAGATAAGAGCATGCCAGCCCTTGACATAAATGTGTTCTTTCATTTATAAGTGTCACTGGTGATAGTTTGTGTTGTTCAATTTCACCATTTGATCAGAGCATAAACCTGAAGTAGACACCATATTACGCTGTCACTAGTCGGACTAGCCTCAATTCTCTGAGCCAATTATTTCAAAGAAACGGATCAAAAAGGATAGGGAGCAGATCAATGGTCATCACCTACTGCACCCGATCACTAACCCGAAATATTCGATCGACTTGTCTCGAATCTCAGATAGGTCAGTTCGATAACTGCTCTGATAATGAACTTGTTTCTGATACCATTTGTTGGACTATAGAGCATTTAAGCCCTGCAAGAGAGCCAACACAAATTAGCTCGAGCAAGTATCTACACGACCGCTTACTAGTATGTCGATATACAAACAAAATATAGTACAAAATAATAATAATAAAAGTGACATGAAGATTTAACGTAGAAACTCAATAGGGTGAAATCCACAGGACGATCGGAGTCCTACCCAAAAAGCTGCCACTAAAAATGTATGAAAATAATAGACAATTACAATATTTTCCCACTTCGATCCACACAGGAACTTTACTAACTTTGCACCACACAATATTACACAATAAATAATAGTAGAAAAATTACAAGTTACTAACAGTGACGGACGAGATGAATTACACAAATCCTCTCCAAAATATCTTTTTGAATCTTGCTCAAATATTCTTTAAATCCAATCTGTGTAAGCGAAGTATTTCTCGTCAACATTGTAAAGCAACGTCTGAAAGCTCTTTCAAACTAAAACAATTGCCACAAAGACCTGCTCTAGAAAATCTTTTGATGCTTGAGCTTGCAGAAAGTGAATGTCTTATCCCTCCTCCTTCATGTTTTTATAGGACCAAAACCAAGGAGGTGGATGTGGTAGATGATATGTGAATGAATCTTCCTTCGGTTAAAAGATACATGTTAAATATCATGAAGTTTCATTTGGCCAATTTCCTAGAAACTTCTTTTAAAAGTACATGTTGGTTTCATAGTCGACAATGATTAACTTCTACTCTTTTCAAGAAATTTCCTTCAAGAACACGTGCCGATTTCATGGTCAAAAGCGGTTAGTTCTTTTCACACTTAGGAGAAGTATCACAACATGTCTGATGCGATCAATCTCTTGATCGAGATGATATCTCATGGCTTGAAACCTAATGAGATCACTTTAAACACCCTCGTGAATGAATTTTGTGAAGTCAGGAGATTGGATTTGACAAAGAAAGTATTTGAAACAAAAGCACGGAGCTATTGTTGATCCCTTCACATTCATAAGCCTTTCAGAAATGGTTTCAATTTGCGAGCTTTCTTGATTCTTTGGTTGCTTCATGAGGGCGGGTATTGCGTGAAGATAGAGATGTTAGTACGTATTAATTCTTTGTTGTGAGGGGAGATTTTTGGAAGTTTGGGACCTTTCTTTATTTGGTTTAGAGAAGAAACTTTGAATTCTCAAGTTTTATGCATGGTTGTTAATGGGCTGCAAATATTGGAATTGGATTGCAAAAATATTTTTGTTGTACATAATCTTTTTGGGTATGCCTATAACACCACTCTTTTTGTTGAGTTGGTGACTCATTTTTGACATTGTTACTAGCAAACCTTTGTTCGTTATTAGCAAACCCAAAAAAACCGGGTTCAAGATTTTTAGGATGTTTTTTCTATTTGGCTCCTCCCTTTATTAGGAAACCTCCAATTTCCTAAACCCTATCATGTATTCCGCCCGATCCTCTTCCTTCGTACCCCCTATTCCCGATTTCCTCCCCTCCTCCTCATGCAAAAACCCCTCTCCTGTATTCCGCCGCCTCCTCCTCATGCGAAAACCCCTCTCTTGTATTCCACCGCCTCCTCCTCCTTCCTAAACTCTATTTCCGGATCCCGCCCCCTCCTCCTTCGTAAACAAGAGACGATTCGACGACGGTGACTGACGAGGGCGATCGGCTTCAGGTAAGAGTCTGCCCCCTCCTCCTCATTCATGGCTTGTTCTTTATCAGTTCTTTTGCACGCTGAGCCTCACGACCTTCTCTCCTCTAACCCTTTGTAATATTTAGTTTTATCCTCTATATTTTTCATATATAAAATCAATGAAATCTGATTTTGCCGAAGTTTCTGATTTTTCATATATAAAATCAATGAACTGACCTACTGAATGAAATCTGACTTATTGCACTCCAGGTATTTGCGTAATTGCCCAGCTTGGAGTTTTTAAATTTTACATCAAAATTTGTTTAAATTATAGGACACTTGCCGAAGATAGAGCACCAAATAAATGTTTAGCAGTCAAGAACACTTGTAAATCCACAAACAAACTCTCAATGCACCTAAATATATCTTATACCCTGCATTATTTTGTGTTTTTTCAGATTGAGATACATAATATCATGGAGGATGAGACGGAACACATAAATTCATGGGAGAGCACCTACACTCCACGTAATGAGGTGAGTCATAAACCAATGTTTCATTATTTTTAATATTTTCTACTTCATTTTGAAAATATTTTGAATGATTTTTATGAAAAACATACAATATTTTTTGAAAAGGAGAAAAATGTTGTAATGTTTTGGCTTTATGAAGAAGAGTTATAAAGTTTTGGCATTATGAAGAAAAGTTGTAATGTTTTGGGTTTATGAAGAAGGGTTGTAATGTTTTGGCTTTATGAAGAACGGTTGTAATGTTTTGACTTTATAAAGAAGGGTTGTAATGTTTTGACTTTATAAAAAAGGGTTGTAATGTTTTGACTTTATTGAAAAAATACTTTTGATACAAAGAAATGAAAGAGTAATAATGGTTTGCTAGAAAAATTCTATATGTTTTGACAATCACTTCAATGATGCTAAAAAAATTCTTTTTTATTTTTATTTTTTGATGGTTTGTTAATAACAAAAAGGTTTGCTAATAGCCTTTTCAAAATAGATGGTTTGCTAATAACAATGATTTTTGGTGATTGTTAACCGCAACCCATTATTGGCTAGTCGCACCCCAAAATCTGATAATTTTCGCGTCTTTTCTAAATACGCCTTGTATATGCAATTTAAGGAAAAGTGTTCAACACGAAAGTTGTAGATCTCGACGAGATCTACAACTTTCGTGTTGAACACTTTTCCTGAAATTGCATGTACAAGGTGTATTTCTGAAATGCGTAAAATCTGAGCATATTTTCAAAGTACGCCTTGTACATGCATTTTTAGGAAAATTGCTCAACACTGACGAGAACTACAACTTTCGTGTTGAGCACTTTTCCTAAAATTGCATGTACAAGACGTATTTCGAAAAGGCGCGAAAAGTTATGAAATTTTGTGGTGCCACTAACAAATAGCCGGTTTGCGGTTAACAATCACCTTTGCTAATATCGAAAGATGTTTGCAAATAAGAACGTCCCAAATTTTTTGCATTAAATTTTTTATACTAAGTGAAATATTTTTTAAATGTTTAACATAATGGTTTTTTAAAAAAAATTTAGAGCAGTTTTTGCTCATAATGACTATAGAGTAATATGACAACGCACACGTTCAGCTATGGCTGTCACCTCCACCATGACATGAAGAAAAATAGGTGCATTTGATGGAAATTTTTTTGATGAGTATAACACATGTGCATGATGCTTTATAGCACTAAATCACAATTTAGACAACTAAATAAATGTTTTTTACAAAAAAAAATTAGAATACTAATTTAGTCATTTTAGTATTTTTACAATGATTTAAAGTGCCTTTTTATCTGTATTTAGTTTATTTTTTGAAAATAATCTGATTGAAATGCATGATTTTTTGATTAGAATATTTTCAATAATACTCAGAATATAAATAAAAAGTTGATTGTAAAAAATACTAAAATTAATATTCTATTTTATTTTGTAAAACCATTACTTTTTAGATGTCAAATTGTGATTCGGTGCATATAACACATAATACTCACACCAATTTTTTTTCTTAATCAACTCTAGGCAGACGAAAGCCCTTTTCATATTCAAAAAAATGTCTTTAAAATGCTCCAAAAAAATTTTTTTGAGAAAAAAAAAATTTAGGCTAAAAAAAAATTATGTATTTTAATAAAAAATAGTTTGTTTCTTTTGCTAATAAGATTTAAAATATCTTTGTTTCCACCAAAAACAACATTTTATCACAAGAGAACTACATTTTATCACAGAGAACTCTCTTAAGACCAACGTTTTGAAAATCGGATTGGACCGGTTGATTCAACCGGTTGAATCGTGAATTGGAGTACCATGCGGTCCGATCAGGTGTTTGAAACTGCTCCCACATAGAACCGATCAAGAACTGACGAACCGGCTGGTCTACCTGTAAAACCGCGAATCGGAATGAGTTTTGTTGCGGCCAAACTCGGCGCTCCGGTCGATCCGGACTAACTTGGACCGCCTTAGCTCGCGGAGCGGTCGAGCGCGCACACAGTCAGTTGAAGAGGGGAAATGAACACAAGGAGTTTTAACGTGGAAAACCCTTCAACCGGGTGAAAAACCACGTGACCGGGTCGGTGCCGGTCAAAATCCACTAGATTGCTGGAGGTTACAATTTGATGGGGGAATCGGGGCGACATGCCGCTCCCGTTACAATCTTGAAGGGAGAGAGAGTGTATACAACCGTTGGTGGGCAACAGACTGCCTCGCCAACGGGACTTGGACGGTGGAATGCGCGGGATGCTTTAGCCGCGTACGCTCAGAGGCGGCGCGTATTCAAGGGTTGTCGCTACCTCCCTTGCTCGTCTTTCTCTGTCCTTGGAGTCCTCCTTTCTAACTGAGCGCTGGTGGGGTGCCAATAGCCGATGGCAGGCGCTGGTGGCCTTCGACGAGTGCTGATAGTCCTTGGTGGGTGTCGATAGCCGTTGATGGCCGCTGGAAGTTGTGGGCGGCTGCTGGTGGTTGGCGGCGAGAGATGGTCGCCGGCGGAGAAAACGGGAGAGCTCCCACCTGAGGAAGAAGAAGAAGGGGGAAGCGTAGGAGAAGAAGATGAGAAATAAGAGTCCCCTGGGGGTCTTTTTATAGCCTCCAGGGGTGGATCATGGCGGGCCCCACCACTAAAGTGGTGGGGTAGTGGGTAGTTACCACCTTGATCAGACGGCATGGGGGGCATTCCTCTAGATCGGACGGCGGAGAGGCCCCCTTCTCATGGCGGCGGGCCGTCATGACGGCGGCGGCGGGCCGTCATGACGGCGGCGGTGGCCGGGCGGCCGGCGAGGGAGGCCGGCCACGGCCTGGGCGGCCATGGCCGGGGCGGCCATGGCCGGGGCGGCCATGGCCACGGCCGGCCATGGCCGGGGCGGCCATGGCCACGGCCGGCCATGGCCGGGGCGGCCATGGCCGGGCGGCCATGGCCAGGCGGCCATGGCCGCGGCGTGCCATGGCCGAGGCGGCCATGGCCGCGGCCGGCCACGGCCGGGGCGGTCATGGTCGGGCGGCCATGGGAGGGCCGGCCGCTGGTGGTGGCTTGGCCTCCCGCCGGCGGCGGCGGGCCGTCATGACGACGACGGCGGTTTTCTCCATGATGGAGGGAGTGGGGCCCGTCCCCATTATCTCCATATGAGATCATGGGGGGTGGGGCCCACCCATGACTTTCCTTGAGTGGAGATCATGGGGGGCTCCTTGCTTCCTATACATGAAGGTGTAACCCATCAAATGCCCCCCAAATCTCTTCTGGCCGGGAGCGAAGCGAGCCTGAGGAGAGATTTCTGGAATTCTTCGTTGTCATGGTGGGTGTCGACGAGAGATCCGAGCCGGCGACGATGGATCGCGGCTCTAAGGTATCATGTCATGCGGAGGCCTGGCGAACAGGTGCCTGGGTGCATGCGGACGGAGGCCGGCACGGTACACGAGCGTCAAAACGGCGCATGCGAGGAAAGGCCGCTGGGGCGGGCTCTGGTCGCGCGAGCTGGCAGCGCTCGGGCTGACCGCGCGCAGGCCTTGCGCGAGCTAGCAGCGTGCCGGCCGCACGCGCGCAGGCCGCGCGGGCTGGCTGCGCGTGCAGGCTGGCCGCGCGCACAGGCCTTTCGCGCGCGCAGGGTGTGGGCGCGCAGGCCGCGCGCGCGGCCGCACGCGCGCAGGCCGCGCGCGCAGGCCTTGCGCGCGCGCAGGTTGTGGGCGCGCAGGCCGCGTGCGCGTAGGCCCTGCTCACTTCGGCCACGCGTGCTCGGGTCGCGTGCGCACGTGCTGGCCTCCTGCGCAAGTTTTGGCGTGCGACTTGTGTGCGCGGGTCTTGTGTGCGCGAGCGGGCTTTGCGTGTATTTTGCGCGCTCAAGCAAGTGTTGTGCGTGCGGGCTCTTGCTCGCCCTGCGATTCTGGAAGCACCGTCATGGGCCTTTTCGTACTTGCTATAATATGCGCAATTGCGCCTTATGTACGGAGGGCGTGAGGTATGTAACGTGTGCATCAGGTACGATGTGCACGGTATGTAATGTGCATGATAAGTGAGTGATGCGTGCACGATACATGCTGCATATGCGGTGTGCGCAAGGTGTAATATGCATGGCGGACTAAGCGCCCAAGAGATTACTGAGAAGTGGAGTTTCTGTTGCCCCCCGAGTGTATCACCGAGTACTTTTTGTACAAGGTTGAAAGGGGAAACTTGGTGCGGCGAGGCGCATGGGTGCAAACACGGTGCCTCCATTTTTATCGAGGCTGTCGGATACCTCCGTTGGTGAGGTTGATGCTATTTTACGTAGGTTTGACGTGCAACGTCATTTTGCGCGAGACTGACTCGCGATTATTGCTCGCACGAGCTTGGGTCGTGACTTTGCCTTGCGCGGTTTGTGACTGCGGATTAGCTTGAACGAGGTTTGTTCGCATCTTAGATTGCATGAGGGCTGCTCGCGACTTAGATTGCGCGAGGGCTGCTCGCGGCTTAGATTGCGCGAAGGTTTCTCGCAGCCTAGATTGTGCAGGGGCTGCTCGCGGTTTAGGTTGCGCGCGGGTATGGAGGCAGTTGCTGTGTGGAGCGTGTTGCACGGAGGCAGTTGTTGTAAGGAGCGCGCTGCACGGAGGCAGTTGATGTAAGGAACGTGCTGCACGGAGGCAGTTGCCGTAAGGAGCGCGCTGCACGGAGGCAGTTGCTGTAAGGAGCGCGCTGCACGGAGGCAGTTGCTGTAAGGAGCGCGCTGCACGGAGGCAGTTGCTGTAAGGAGCGCGCTGCACGGAGGCAGTTGCTGTAAGGAACGTGCTGCACGGAGGCAGTTGCCGTAAGGAGCGCGCTGCACGGAGGCAGTTGCTGTAAGGAGCGCGCTGCATGGAGGCAGTTGCTGTAAGGAGCGCGCTGCACGGAGGCAGTTGCTGTAAGGAGCGCGCTGCACGGAGGCAGTTGCTGTAAGGAGCGCGCTGCCCGGAGGCACTTACTGTATAGAGCGCGCTGCACGGAGGCAGTTGCTGTAAGGAGCGCGCTGCGCGGAGGCAGTTGCTGTAAGGAGCGCGCTGCACGGAGGCAGTTGCTGTAAGGAGCGCGCTGCGCGGAGGCAGTTGCTGTAAGGAGCGCGCTGCCCGGAGGCACTTGCTGTATAGAGCGCGCTGCCCGGAGGCAATTGCTGTATAGGAGCGCGCTGCACGGAGGCAGTTGCTGTAAGGAGCGCGCTGCACGGAGGCAGTTGCTGTAAGGAGCGCGCTGCGCAGAGGCAGTTGCTGTAAGGAGCGCGCTGCGCGGAGGCAGTTGCTGTAAGGAGCGCGCTGCACGGAGGCAGTTGCTGTAAGGAGCGCGCTGCGCGGAGGCAGTTGCTGTAAGGAGCGCGCTGCACGGAGGCAGTTGCTGTAAGGAGCGCGCTGCGCGGAGGCAGTTGCTGTAAGGAGCGCGCTGCGCGGAGGCAGTTGCTGTAAGGAGCGCGCTGCACGGAGGCAGTTACTGTAAGGAGCGCGCTGCGCGGAGGCAGTTGCTGTAAGGAGCGCGCTGCACGGAGGCAGTTGCTATAAGGAGCGCGCTGCGCGAAGGCAGTTGCTGTATGGAGCGCGCTGCGCGGAGGCAGTTGCTGTAAGGAGCGCGCTGCACGGAGGCAATTGCTGTAAGGAGCGCGCTGCGCGGAGGCAGTTGTTGTAAGGAGCGCGCTGCACGGAGGCAGTTGCTGTAAGGAGCGCGCTGCACGGAGGCAGTTGCTGTAAGGAGCGTGGTGCACTGGGGCAGTTGCTGTATGGAGCGCGCTGCACAGAGGCAGTTGCTGTAAGGAGCGCGCTGCACGGAGGCAGTTGCTGTAAGGAGCGCGCTGCACGGAGGCAGTTGCTGTGGGGGTAGATGAACGTCTTCGTACTTGGGCAAAGTGAGCATGCATTTCGGACTGCATGGGTGACGCTTGACGTCAACAGGCTTAAAATGAGAAAATGTTAACTTTTTAGAGTCACAGTCGTAAAACTGTTCTTGTGGGAACACATAATTTATAGGAAATTAAAATTAATAAACGCTATAATAGATAGAGCCCTTCTGAGGTGCGAAGCCCTCTCTTGGGTTGGTCGTCTTAGGGGTTGCCCCCCAGTCCGGTCTAGCAAAATGCTGGGCCGAGTTCCTTTCTGTGGGCTTGGTTCTTATCCCCGTAAGAATCTCCCCAGGAGGCCTTGCTTGATGAGATACTCAATCTCCTCCTTGAGCTTTGAGCATTCTTCTGTGTCATGTCCTTGTCCATGGTGAAATTCACAGTACTTTGTCTGGTCCCCGGTATTTTTAGCGAGAGGTCTGGGCTTGCGGAGCGCCTCTTTGCCTTGGATTGCATAAAATACATTTGTCCTGGAGGTGTTGAGGGGTGTGTACTCTTGGGGCGGCTGATCTCTCTGATGGTTACAGCGCAATCTTCCTTCTTGGTGTTGAGGGGCCGGCTCATTTTCCCTTTTTCGCTTCTGGTTGTCGTTAAACTGTTGACGATGAGCTTCAATAGCCTCGTCGGAAGCGATCCGAGCCTCGACTCTGTGTACAAGATCTGGATAGCTGGGGACGGTTTCTCTCATAAGTGCTGAGTAGAAGCCGCTAGGACGGAGACCTCCCAGGAACACTCCCCGTAGGAGCTCGGGGTCGACTCCTGGGATCTGGCGGGCTTCGGAAGTGAATCGTCGGAAGAATTCTTTGAGGGTTTCCCCTTCATTTTGGCGGATTCCAGAGAGATGTGATGGATCGCGAACGATCATTCGATTGGCGATGAATTGGTCGGAGAACTGTCTGGTCAGTTCGGCGAAGCTGGTAACGGTGCCTGCTCTTAAAGAGTGAAACCACGTTCGAGCTTGCCCTTTGAGGGTGGTTGGGAATACTTGACATAGCAGTGGATCAGAGGCGTTGAAAATCCTCATGATAGTGGTAAAATGATTGACATGTTCGAGCGGATCATCGGTTCCATCGAATATATCAATGCTTGGGAGTTTGAATCCTTATGGGATCGGATGGTCGAGGATTTGTGGGGCTAAGGGGGAGCCTTGGCAAAGCGGTCGATGAGGGTGAAAATCTCTCCTCGCGGCTTGGCGGTATTCTTCAGCAACGACCTCCCTGATTTCTTCGCGAGTGAGGAGAGGGTGGATGTGAGCATCGTTAACTAGATTGTGGCGGGGGTTATCCGCCCTTGCTCCCCTTGGAGGGGGATGAGTCGAACTGGCGGCCTCAGAGTAGTCTTCAAGTTCTTCTTGCCCCGCAGGGGCTTCCTGGTTCCTTGCTGTATTAAGTGGTGGAGGATTGTTAGCTGGCGGAGGTGACCTTGGTGGAGCTGGAGGTGCTTCCGGGTTCCGAAGTAGTGCGAGCATCTCTGTCTGCTGCTCTTCCATTTGGCGGACACGCCCTTCCAAGGCGGGGACGGGGGCGAAAGCTGCTTCAGCGGTCAGTGGCACGTCTACCAGAGAGTGAGATCGTACTGGTTCAGTGTGTCTGCCAAGTGTGGATCCTTTGGGAGTGCGGGCACTTCTCTTTGCCATCGCGGTGGTATGGATGATGAACTTGTTCTGCGAAGGATGTTGGGAATGTTTCCCACAGATGGCGCCAAACTGTTGCGGCCAAACTCGGCGCTCCGGTCGATCCGGACTAACTTGGACCGCCTTAGCTCGCGGAGCGGTCGAGCACGCACACAGTCAGTTGAAGAGGGGAAATGAACACAAGGAGTTTTAACGTGGAAAACCCTTTAACCGGGTGAAAAACCACGTGACCGGGTCGGTGCCGGTCAAAATCCACTAGATTGCTGGAGGTTACAATTTGATGAGGGAATCAGGGCGACAGGCCGCTCCCGTTACAATCTTGAAGGGAGAGAGAGTGTATACAACCGTTGGTGGGCAACAGACTGCCTCGCCAACGGGACTTGGACGGTGGAATGCGCGGGATGCTTTAGCCGCGTACGCTCAGAGGCGGCGCGTATTCAAGGGTTATCGCTACCTCCCTTGCTCGTCTTTCTCTGTCCTTGGAGTCCTCCTTTCTAACTGAGCGCTGGTGGGGTGCCAATAGCCGATGGCAGGCGCTGGTGGCCTTCGACGAGTGTTGATAGTCCTTGGTGGGTGTCGATAGCCGTTGATGGCCGCTGGAAGTTGTGGGCGGCTGCTGGTGGTTGGCGGCGAGAGATGGTCGCCGGCGGAGAAAACGGGAGAGCTCCCACCTGAGGAAGAAGAAGAAGGGGGAAGCGTAGGAGAAGAAGATGAGAAATAAGAGTCCCCTGGGGGTCTTTTTATAGCCTCCAGGGGTGGATCATGGCGGGCCCCACCACTAAAGTGGTGGGGTAGTGGGTAGTTACCACCTTGATCAGACGGCATGGGGGGCCTTCCTCTAGATCGGACGGCGGAGAGGCCCCCTTCTCATGGCGGCGGGCCGTCATGACGGCGGCGGTGGCCGGGCGGCCGGCGAGGGAGGCCGGCCACGGCCTGGGTGGCCATGGCCGGGGCGGCCATGGCCGGGGCGGCCATGGCCACGGCCGGCCATGGCCGGGGCGGCCATGGCCACGGCCGGCCATGGCCGGGGCGGCCATGGCCGGGCGGCCATGGCCGCGGCGTGCCACGGCCGGGGCGGTCATGGTCGGGCGGCCATGGGAGGGCCGGCCGCTGGTGGTGGCTTGGCCTCCCGCCGGCGGCGGCGGGCCGTCATGACGACGGCGGCGGTTTTCTCCATGATGGAGGGAGTGGGGCCCGTCCCCATTATCTCCATATGAGATCATGGGGGGTGGGGCCCACCCATGACTTTCCTTGAGTGGAGATCATGGGGGGCTCCTTGCTTCCTATACATGAAGGTGTAACCCATCAAGTTTAGATCAACCGGGCAGGTCTTTGGCCGAGGGATTAAAATAATTTTTTAAAAAATTTATAACTCTCAAATTAATAGAGGTAGAGAAAGGTTTAATTTGTGTGTTGCTACTCTCTCTTTAATAGGAATGTAAAAGTCATTTATATTCAATTATGTGGGACTAATATAAGGACTAGATTTATAAAAACAGACATCAATGCTAAATTTCATTGCTTTTAGTGAATTATATTATATATATACAAATAATATTCATATTAATTAACATATAATAATAGTATAATATTATTATTATTTATATTTGTTATTGTAATAAATTTAGTCTTCTTAAATTATTTATAATTAACATATATCATACATCATATATCATATTTATTATATTATCTAAAAACATGGTTCAACTCCGGCTCGATCAGTCTAATCGATCTGATCTTAAACCCTTGATCTCACTAATTCATTCTCTGGTCCATTTCTCAAAGCATTGCTTAAGACCGCTGATGCAATATTTTCTTTATTATATATTTTAAAATATTTTCGTTATTATATATTTTGATATATTTATTAATATTTTCTTTATTATATGCAATATTTTCTTTATTATATATGGTATAGCTTGCTTTTTTTGAGCGTTTATATTGACAGCTTGTATATCATTATTGGCAGACCAATTATAATAGCAGTCAAATAAATCGTTATTGGCAGCTCAATGGCTAATGTCAGCCCAAAAAATAGGTTTTTAAAAGTCATTTTTAGGAAAAATGTTCAACATGAAAGTTGTAGATTTCGACGAGATCTGCAACTTTCATGTTGAACACTTTTTCTAAAAATATCATATAGTAGGTCTATTTTCAAAAGGCGCGGAACCCGAGCGGAACTATGCGAGTTCCGCGCCTTTTGAAAATAGCCCTATTATATGATATTTTTAGAAAAAGTGTTCAACATGAAAGTTGTAGATCTCGTCGAGATCGAGATCTACAACTTTCATGTTGAATATTTTTTCTAAAAATGTCATATAGTAGGCCTATTTTCAAAAGGCGCGGAACCCGCATTATGGGCTGCTATTAGCGGCCATATTACGTGTGTTTTTCATTATTTTTTGGGCTGCCAATATCGATATATAAGCTGTCAATATAAACGCCCTTTTTTTAGTCTATCGCTGGATTTAAAACTGTACGCCTCGGATTATTTCTCCCGCTCCCACAATAAGAAACGTTATCCGTACTTAATTATTATTTCATCGTTGCACTCTGCAAACGTGGGTATTGTGCATGACTTTTAGTTCTTATTATTCATATAGTCTATTTTTTGTTATTCAGCTTTTCAGTGTTTTACACGTGTTTAGGTCAAAATGAAAATCCAAGCGATTACTAGATAGAGAAATACTCTGAGAAAACTTTGTATACTTCTAAAATTTTTAGATACAGATTTATAATAAAATTTCATTTGAAAAGATAGAGCTCTTAAGAGGAGAAAGTGATCTTATCATTGATACAATGAAACCGATTCCGCGTGAAGAGTTTTCTCAGGACGTCAACGAATTGCCCAACAAAAGATATGCGAACGACTCGGACTATACCACATCGAAAAGTTCTCGAACGAAATGATAATTCAAAGTCTCACATTTAGTAAAGAGCAAAAATGACTAGGGCTCTGGTTGGGAAAATGGTGGCGGCGAAAAAGTTCTATTCTCACTGTCATCGCTATTTTGAAGGTCTTTTGTTTTCCCGGGGTGAGAAAAGTGGTTATAAATGAGTTTTCAGGATTTTTTTTTGGAAAGCATAAAATTCTCTTATTTCTAGAAAAGCTAAAAAGAGATTTAAATTTTTGATTCTCTTCCCATAGATCAACATCCCTCTTCTCAGCGGAAGTGGAGGGCATAAAGTGCAGGCACTGCACTTTACGGTGCAGTGCAGCTATCGTGTAGCTGCGAGTGCGTCACATCTCGCGCGGTGAGTCGGAGATGTGTGCACGTCTTTAAGATGTGATGCACTCGCAATCACGCGATGGATGCAGCCACACGATGGGTGCACTGCACAGTGTTGTACTTTACGCCCCTCGTTTCCCTACTCAGCCTATCAGGTTTAATAATGAGTACTTTTCTGACAGCTCTAATCCCAACACTAATTTCTCATCATAACTTTTCTAACAGCCACAATCCTCCTAAACAGAGTATAGATTAGATCATAAGTCAAATGTGCCAACATTATCAATATATATAGCATGGTGATGTGGGAGAGTGATTCCAAATTCCTCAGTAGAAGAGGGCCAATGTATATATACAATAGTGCATGGTGACAATATATCAACATTTGGCCTCAATGAAATTAAAATACGACTAATAAAATAACACACAGAGGGATACCGTGTAATGCCCCGGTCTACTGCAGGCACGCTATAGGTCTGCAGACTAGTGACCTCAACTCATCTCCATGATTTTGATAGGCCACAACACACTTATTCCAATGGGGCGGGTTATTGAGGCTGGGGCTTGAAACCCAAATCTCCTAGATACTCCCTTATCTAGGAGGCCTGGGGTTCAAGCCACAACCTCAACAAACCGCCATTGGAATAAGCAGTTGCGGCCTATCAGATCTGTGGAGATGGATTGGGGTCACTAGTATGCAGACATGTAGCACATCCACAGTAGAACTGGGCGTTACATAAAAATGTACTTTTTTGTAACAGTCTCCCCAGAACATGGCTCGAAAGGACGACCGCCGGCACCCCGACACAACTCGAAAGAGTCAACATCAACGGGTTTGTAGACCGTACACTCCAACCCCTCTCCATGCTCAATGACAGATTGTTGGAGGACGCAACCTCCCTTTGGTGAGGGTAACTCGAGTTAAGCGGGAAGAGCATGGTCTTCCCAGTATGTCATGCATCCCGCCACTACTCTGGCTCAAGCAAGCTTAACTATAGAGTTTCTCCACTTCTCATCACCAATCGAGTTGCAGCTCAATTGGCGATGAGGACCAGTTTAGAGCTCCCTTATCTAGCCATCAAGGAGGTCTAGGGTTCAGGCCCCAACCTCAACAACGCGCCATTGGAATAAGCGGTTGCGGCCTATCCGATATGTGGTAATGGGTTGGGGTCACTGGTCCGCAGACCTGTAGCGCACACGCAATAGACGAAGCGTGTTTGGCGAGAGTAGCCGCGGGATGGGCGACCTACTGGAAAGTCCGTACATTTCCCACTTAACTTGAGTTTCCCTCATCGAATGGAGGATGCGGCCTCCAACAACCCGCCAATGGGCATAGAGAGCGGTTGGTGTGTACGGTCTACAAACCAGTTGAGACCGACCCTTTCAAGCAGTGTGCTGGAGTTGTCGGCGATCATCCTTTTGAGCTGCATACTGGGGAGGCCGTTACATATCGTACATAGAAATTAAAATACGACAAAAATATACAAGATACACAATATAATTGAGGTAAATTCATGTTTGTTACTTGCTCAGAATATCATGGAGCGACTATGAAGTACAATAATATATATGGATCCTTCATCGTCATTCTGCCCTATCTATAATCATAATCTCACTAATGCATAAGTACATCATGCTCAGAATATCATGGAGCCACTATGAAGTACAATAGTATATATGGATCCTTCATCCTCATTCTGCCCAATCTATAATCATAATCTCACTAATACATAAATACATCATGTCTTTCTCATTCAACATCTAACAACAACACTCGAGCTTTTATACCATCATAGTGGGTTGACCATGTGAATCATTTATCGTCATTTCTCAAACTATCCATGTTCATAAGAGTGAATTTAAGCAAATTGTCTACTTAACACAACTCTCATCATTTTTCATCTGGATTTGAGACTAACATAAAACAAATCAATAGAAGAATCAAGATGATTTCAATTTTATGATAATTTAATCATGCATTATGTTAATTATCTACATACAACAACACTCTAGTCTTTATCCCACTATAGTGGGGTTCACTATTTGGATCTTTTGTCACCATTGTGCCATATATTTAGTCATAATCTCACTAATGCCTAAATACATCGTGTTCTTACAGTTTCATTCCAAGCCTTTATTGGTCTAACCCTCTCCCATTTAACATGCCTAGTGACTAAACTCTCACAACGCCTAACAGGTGCCTCTAATGGTCGCTTTTGTACATGTCCAAATCATTTTAGTCGAGCTTCTCAAATCATCTCTGCAATTGGCGTCACTCTTGTCTTATCCCTGATATATTCATTCTTAATTTTATCAAGTTTCATGTGTCCACAAATCCACCTAAACATTCTCATCTTCGAACTTCCAATATTTACTCGTACACAAATGTTAATTATCTACATACACAACAACGCTCAAGCCTTTATCCCACTATAGTGAGGTCGGCTATATGGATCCTTTATCGCCATTGTGCCCTATCTTTTGTCATAATCTCACTAATGCCAGTTTTAAGATTTTTAATTATCACAACAAATAATGAAATAATAATTATTATTAAATTATTTTGACAGTTTTATGATCAGTGTTACTGTGATTCTCATTATTCTTTGAAAGGCACAGAAAGAAAGTACACATTTTTCCACTTAGCAGTAAATACACAGAATCTACTGAGCAGGTAATAATCAAGGAGTAATTCTTCCAGTTTACACCCTCAAAATTACTGAAACAGCATTCTAATAATTTAACAATTACTATTTTGTCCAGCAGGAAAGGAGATCACCTGCTGGCCCCCTAATAACCCTGCCTGAACTTCTCTTCATGCTTCTTCTTCTCCTCCTGCAATTAAAAAATTCAGTTCATCACTAAGGTTCTTCCATAAATATGCGGCTTTATATACAAAGACATATTATGTACGCATCTAAAGTGGCTACATGCACACCAAAATATTATATGTGCAGCTCAAATTTATATATGCACATCAAACTAAAAACTTGATAACATTAAATTTAAGGTCCATCATGCTACACTGAATAAATTATCATGTTACAAAATCAAAATAAGTTTACAGTTCAAGATCTGTTAAGGGGAAGAATTCAATCATAAATCTTAGGCTTACAGATGATAGATTATTTCTAATATTTTTCCCATCTGGATTCTTCTCCTTTTAGACAACATCTTCTGATAACCAGACAGAAAATTCATGAACTTTTGTTGAGCACATTTTGAACAGCGACAATCCTTTAGATGATGTGTTACGATTGCGCATGCCTACGGGACACGCACACGCCGAGGAGACGCCGTGGCGGATCCGCATGCAGAGGAAGTCAACGACGGGTCAGTTTGCAGGAGGAGAGACCGAAGACGCGGCACCAGCTTGATGTTTTTTATTTCCTATTTCCTTATTTCCTATTTGGTCGTACACATTTATTTCTTTCCCTTTATGTTATATTTCTAATTTTGTTACACCTCGCACTTATAAGGGGTGAAGTTGTACTCTTTTGGGTTATGTTTTGGATGTATGAGAATTAGGTTGCTCCCTAACCTTTCCTCTTGTTCTCTCCTCCTTCCTCTCGCTCTCCACCGTCGGCCCTCCCCCTTGCGGGATTCCACTCCGGGATTTCCCGGGAATGTATCAATTTGGTCCGACTTGTCGGTCCCGGCCGCCAGTGACCTGCCGCTACCATCCCGCGCGTTCATCCCCGCCGATCCACGACGTCACGTCCCGCGTTTCCCGCGGCCGCGATATCCCGCGCCAGAGCATCCCTAGCCTACCGCAATATCCCGCGCCAGCGCATCCCTCACCTACCGCGACACCCCGCGACACCCGCCCATCCCACGACACCCCGCGACACCTGCGCTACCCGCATCCCGCGACACCCCGCTCTTTCAGCACCCGACGTAACCCGCGCGACCCTGCGCTGCCGGATTCCACCGCCCCCGCCGCGATTTAGCAGCCGTTTCCGCGCCCACAGCCCATCCCCACCAGGCCGCCGACTGGAACCCAATGTCGGAATTCCTACATGCCGGTCCCGCCTGTCGAAGGCCGCCGATGTCATGTTGCAGCCATCCCGGACGTGCATCCCCGCCGACCCCCGACGTCGCGTCACGCGTTTCCCACGACCGCGATATCCCGCTCCTGCGCATCCCTCGCCTCTCGTACCTACCGCGACACCCCGCAACACCCGCCCATCCCGCGACACCTGCGCTTCTCGCATCACGCGACACCCCGCTCTTTTCGCGCCCGACGTAACCTGCGCGACCCTGCGCTGCCGGATCCCGCCTCCCCAGCCGCAGTTTCACAGCCTATTCCGTGCCCACAACCCGTCCCCACCAGGCCGCCGATTGTGCCACACAGTTCCTCCCTTCTTTTTGCTTCCCTTCCGCAATCGGCGGCTTGGCGCTGTTCTGCCACAGCAAAGATGCGGCCGGATTTTCCGTTTTTTTCGATGACATCCGCCCATCCCAATCGTCGTCCCCAGCCCATGGAGCCCACCATCCGGCGACCCCTCTCCAGATTCCGCCTCTGAAGCACTTAGTTGTCACGTCGAGGCTCAGGAACAACTTGTCTCCTCCATGCATGCCTCCCTTTTCGCACTTCATGCCAAGTTTGATGCCTTGCAGGCTGCAGCACACCGTCACCTCCTCCGACAACGGGTCCACGTGCTCGGACGCCTGCGCGCCCATCTTTGGAGCGGCACCCCTTCCGTACATCGGGTACTCCGCGGTCCCGCTTCTTCCAAACCATCACGCCCTCTCTTTGGACCTCCCCACCTTTGTCGGGGCGGACCCGATTGGGTGGATTGCCAGGGCGGAGCAGTATTTCGACCTCCACCATACTCCCGAGCAAGATAAGGTCTCAACTGTCGTCGTGGGACTCGACGGCTCCGCCCTTCATTGGGCCCGATGGCTCCGACAGTCCAACCCGATGATCTCTTGGTCGGAGATCAAACAGGAGATGATACGCTGTTATGACAGCCGCAATTCCGGATCCTCCAACGAACGTCTGTGCGGGGTCCACCAAATCAGTGCATTGGATGATTACATCGATGAGTTTGTGACTCTCGTCACCTATGTTCCGGGCCTACCGTCGGATCATTATCTCGGCTTCTTCATGCAGGGCCTCTTTTCCAACATCCACTCCCGGTTCCGTACTCATCACCCCCGGGCGATTTTCGATGCCCTCGACATGGCCCGCCTCGTGGAGGCGGTGGAGGAGGATTTGTCTCCTCGACCACCGCCGTCGTCAGGCGGACCACCGTCGAGGGGCCGACCGTGTCCGACCATTACTCCAGAGACACCAGCTCCTCGACCTCCTCCAGCCGCTCTGTCAGGCCAACCGGGCCCTCCTCAGCGATTCTCCAAACGCAAGTTGGACGACCTCCGTCGCAAGGGGTTGTGTTTTCGCTGCCGTCAACCCTATTCTCCTACCCATGTCTGCGCGGTCAAGGAGTTCCGCGCCATCATCTGAGGTTACCTTGGCTGACTTTGAGGCCCTGGAGCTCTCACCGAAGGATACCCGTATTGACCCCACCGCAGCTACATTCCACCGGTTGGAGCTATCTGGCGCCTCAACGAGCGGGTTCTCCAACTAGCAAACCATGCAGCTTCCGGACACACTACAGGATCGCCAGATCATCATCATGGTGGATAGTGGCGCCAGCCACAACCTCATCTCTGAACACCTGGTGCAGCAGCTCCGTCTTCCTTGGGCTCCCTTCCCGGATGTTGCGGTCCGTATGGGCGATGGGTGCCATTGACTGACTCAAGGCCGTTGCACTACCGTCTCGCTCTCTATGGGTTACTTTTTCGTGACTGCGGACTTATACACATTCGGCTTAGGCAGCCTCGACGCCATTATGAGAGTGACTTGGCTCCGCACGCTCGGCGAGGTATGCATCAATTGGGAGACTTTGTCCATGCAATTCCTACACGAGGGATAGCTATGTCGCCTCAATGGCGACTCCGCCATCCTACGCTCTCTGATCTCCCTCCGCGCGATCCAACGGCCCTTGGACGTCAGCTTCTCTGCGGGGTTGTGGGCCCTCTCGGGCCCATCTGTGGTGTCATCTCCTTCTCCAACGGGCCACCAAGAGTGTACTAATGCACTCGCCGATGTCACCCAGCCTCCGGCAGGATCGCCACCAGCCCAATTTTCTCTGGCCCGGATGAAAGACGGCAGTTGGCGCCGAACTACCCAGTCAAGCCACTTGGTTGCCTTTACCACCTTCAGAGGGACCCTGGCCCGTAGGAGGTCCCGATTGCTGGGTCTTACCATCTGGAGACCGAAGCCACGAGGCTGTACCGGGATCACTATTGCCGACACCGTTTTGATCCCTGCTTTGAGGACAAGGCATGTTTTCCAGACGACGGTATTTTTACGATTGCGCATGCCGACGGAACACGCACACGCCGAGGAGACAACGTAGCGGGTCCGCACGCGGAGGAAGACGACGATGGGTCCGTCTGCAAGAGAGACCGAAAACGCGACGTCAGCTTGACGTTTTATTTATTTCCTATTTGGTCGTACGCATTTATTTCTTTTCCTTTATGTTGTATTTCTTATTTTGTCACACCCCGCACTTATAAGGGGTGGAGTTGTACTCTTTTGGGTTATTTTAGTCCTTTTGGGTGTAAGAGAATTAGGATTACCCCCTAACCTTTCCTCTAGTTCTCTCCTCCTTCCTCTCGCTCTCCACCGCCGGCCCTCCCCCTTGTCGGATTTCTCTCCGGAATTTCCCTGGAACGCATCAATATGCCTCAGGGAGCAGTTTTTTTTGTTTTAAATGGCAACATCACTTCCCTTGATGGTCTGGGAGAAAATAATGTTCTGGAAAACCAATAAAGTTACGCTTCTATACAAAGTACAAGTAATGTGCGGTTAAAGGATATGTTAAATTCATACTCAAACCATAACCTTTTGGAGGGATGCAATAAGAACTCAATGGATGATGCTTCGTTCAAAAATCTTACTTCAAAATAGTATTGAAGGCGAGTCACTCAATAATAGCCAACTAGATTGGCTTCAGATGTGACCAACTGTTCAGCATCAAATGTTTCCGTAACCATTTGATCCTTCCAGTAAAAAAAACATCCTTCCTGTCAATTGGATGAAAATAACAGAGATCGGAAGGCGATAGAAGATCAAGAAGTAGGACACAAATCCAGCAATCGAAATCCGATCATAGTGAAAGAGGAAAGAGAATGAGAGGATTAGGGTTTGAAGAAGGAAAGAGGCGAAACTACGGGGTCGAGTGAGGAGGCGAACCTACGGGGTCGGGGGAGGAGGCGAACCTATGGAATCGAGGGAGGCAGCCCGGGGAGCCGGCGTCAAGGGAGGAGGCACAGAAGAGGCGTCGAGCAAGAAGCTGGTGTCAATGTCGCTGCGGGTTTAGGGAGAGGATTTCACGAAATTAGGGTTGGCCTGCACTTATAGATTTTTGAGAGCCGGAGGTATTAGAAGTTAAAAGGTGTCTGGGTATTTTTTTAGGTGCACACATAGCAAAAAAAACTAGGAAGTACTGGTACGGGTACGAGTACGTGTACCGAGTACGATACGTATCGGGTACGGCGGTACGATAAAATTTAAAAGCAATGATACGGGTACAGCATGATACGTTATAACAAATTATATATATATATATATCTTTACTACTATAAAGGAAATATAAACTCATGAGTTCGAAATTCAAAAAACCGTCTGATCATGGTTTGATAATTTATTAGCCGTCGGATCGTTTTATTATTAAAAATTCAAAAATTATAGGGCTCCTAAAGCTAGAGAGAGGGAGGGGGAGAGAGAGAAAAAGAGAGGAGAAAAGGAGAGAGATTAGTTGTTATAAGTCAAAACGCACGTTGTTTTACAAAATAAAAATTCCAATCGTGATTGATATTTTTTTACGGTCATTTTGAGTACTCATATGTATATGTTGCGGGTACGGCCGCCGGGGGCGGGCGAAGCCCGCCGTCGACGGGCGGGTACTGTCGCGTTTGGCCGTAGGGGTGAAGCCCCGTGTCGAGCACTCAACATGGCGGGCGGGTACTGTGGCGCGTAGCTATCGGGCCGGAGGCCCGTGCCTGTCACTCGTATATATATATATATATATATATATATATATATATATATATATATATATATATATATATATATATATTACAAGTGCAATAAGTAGTTCTCAAAACATCGAAATATCAAACATAAATCATAACTTAAAGTACAAGTCCACAAATCAATGCAACATAACATGAACATTTCAAATATTAAGCATTCATAAATATTACAAAAGTTAACATCTTGCATGTTTAACCAAAAGAGATAAAATTTTAAGTCTACTCATCAGTCTTTTTTTTCTTCTTCATTGTTAGAGATCAACAACTTCAATCTCCGATTAGTTTAGAAACAAGTTAGCTGTTTTGTTAATAACTTGTGGCGTATCAACACGTTTAATACACGTACTTGTAATAGAAACGTACATTTACCAGAAACATACTCGGCATAGATACACAACTTAATTGAATGTACAAACGTTTCCTAGCATAGAGCCAACTTTTGTTTAGTCTAGAAAAACAAACTCCTATCACAATATGCAAAATAATGTGTTAAGTCCAAGTGTATCCACATAGGTGTATTCGGCGAGTATCGGGTACGTACCGGTACCGGATACGTATCCGGTACGGGTACGCTGCCTTTGGGGAAGTATCCGTGCTTCAAAAGGTATGCACGTAACATTGCTTATATAAATGAGCACTCTGCTCTTCCATGCCCTACAACGACATTACCCAAATGCCGTCCCCCGTTTTGTATTCAAAGAAACATAATTTTCTAGTTTACACAGTAGCAATAAATTTATAAACAATTGCTTGACCAGTCAATTTCACAACAAAACAAAAATTGCAGAGTCGCTCGAGTGCTTGACGATCGGCCGCTTGGGTGGGGTGGGGGGGGAGCAGGTTCGAGCAAATAAGGTGGGGAAGGGCAAATTTGGACACCAGAAAAGTATGAGGACATGAAACGACTCCATTTTAATATATATACTATATATAAATATTTTTAACTATAGGGGTGGTTAAGAATCTTCTGGCGCAAGAGAACCTCAAGCCGAGTGGAAGCGAAAGTTGGTTAGGAAGAATATTGGGGCTCACATCTAAGTTGGTTAGGAAGAGTTGGCTTTGACAATAGGTAAATCATTTTTGTTGTTCAGTTGGATGGTTTTAGCGCGGAATTGACTAACGTTATTGACAATTACCCCAAAACCTATAAACCCAATTCTTACACAGTACCATGGATATTGGCCATCTCTAGCACTCCAAAATCAAGCCCAGCGACAAAGCTTTCTCCTCCCCATCGATGCCACCAGGTACCTCCTTCCTTCTTCATCTCTTCCTCCTCTCCTTCCTCCTGTTTTTCTTCTTAAATCAGTGATGCCCTGATTTCTTCCAAGCCCTCCTATTCTTTTTCTTCTCCACAAAATTTTCCCTTTTTTCCCTTGCGGTTAACTGCCCCTCTTGCTCGTTTTCTTCTTTCTTCTTCCTCCTCTTCTTATTCTCCCAAATTTTATCAAAACTTGTTCTTGTTTTTAACTTTATAAGTAGGAGCTTGATAAAATCTTAATTTTCCCACCCCTCCCATTAACAAGTAATGCATCAAGTTCTATTTTCTTCTGATTAACTAATATTGTTGTCATTACTAACTAGTTATTATGTATTTTGTCTCATAATTCGTGACGGCATGACCTATTTTCAGGTTTTCATTAGAAAGGGTAACAATTGAGTACTTTAGTAGTTTAAATGCGAAACCAAATTTCAAATGTTTAGCTCAAGATAATAATTTCAACTGTAATGAAATGTTCATTAGTATAGTTAATAATGAACTCAATTAGAAATTATTAGTAGTTCGATTAAATTTTAGATGTGTTAATGTATTATCAATCCACCAAACAGTTGACTCTAATTTGTGTTTTATTCAATTCTGTAAAGTGAAAAGTGGGGAAAACCAAATTCCAAATGAGAGATAAGTGTGTGTGTGTGTGTACAAAAATTATTACAATATTTTGATTCCTGTGATTGAATTTCATCATGCAGTTGTACTAAATTACTGATCAATTCTAATTATGTTGACTGAGTTCCATCATGCAACAAAACATTAAAATTAGAATTCAGATCAATGCCAATTTCTGCTTATATTGGTATTGGACGGTAAGCCGATTTCCTGCATCCGAGGGGACCCTTAATGAAATCCAACTGAAATTCCTCTCCAAAAATCCTAAAACCTAATTTCTCTCTCCATTCCGCTGTACATTTTCAGCCTTCCGATACCCTAGCTCACCTCCTAAACACCAGCTTCCAACCACCCCACCTTACTTTCTCCAACAAACAGTTGGCCTCCTCCATTACGGTGGCTGCTAGCCTTCTTTACAGTTGCTGCCATTAATCTCCTTCCTCATTGTCCATGTAGAAGGAGAGAGCAAGGAAAGAGAAAAATAAGATGAAAGAAAAGAAGAGAACAAAGAAATAAGAGAGAGAAATAGGCCATCAAAACCAAAGCAAAAGTAAAATCCGCTACAAGAAAAATAAATAACCAATCAAGAAGATTAAGAATCTTGATATTCATTATTGGCAAAAAAACATAAGGAATTTCACAAGTCCAAGTGCAGGAATAGAAAAGGCCTCAAAAGAATGGTTTAAAGTTTAATGCTATCATCCATCCTAACAAATAACCTTAGCTTTCACCACGATGGTAAAGGTTACATCTGAATTAACAATGATGTAGCTTCGCATGTTACTGAATTCCCTATTATAATACGATTAGGTAGGGAGTTCTATCTCGATAACAAACTTAAAAATGACGAGGAAAAACACAAGGGATGTGACCCAGGGTAAAGTGAAGGTTGTGTTGTGAAAATGCACAAAGAGACTGCAATGTATGTATGCACGCCTGGTGATAACAAGAATCATAAATTGATGCAATGCTCATGCAAGTGTTCGACAAAATTACAATGACTGCTGAATTTATCAAGTGTAATAGAGACGTCGCAATTGAAAAACAATGGATTAATTAGGCAAATATATGTTAGTTGAATTAAAACAGAAAATGTTTCCAAGAAATGTCAGATGAATATGTCTTTCAAATAGCACAGAAGATTAAGCAATTTCATAGGAAACAAGATTCCGGATAGTATGTATATTCACCCAACTAAGCAACAAAGACGATAATAACTTCCAATAAAGAACTTACATAATTAATTAAGATCAAAGGAGAAGGTTTACTGCAGTTTCAGGCGCAAAGAGGGAGATTAACACAATTCCTCCACTGAAATGGTTGTTTCCTGCACTGATCTACACTTTCCAAGGGCTGGAATGATACTGGATGGCAGCTGGCTGAAGCAAAGCACCCAGGACAGCAAAGGGGAGATGCAGGCAACACTATCCGGCCACTTCCAATGGCCGGAACTGAAATTCTGCAGGCTATGAAACACAGGAAGAGATCAGACTGTTTTGGTCGGCTGGAAACAGAGGAAGTCCACAGGTGTGAAACCTCTGGAAGTTGCCGATTGATGTGCTGGGTTGAGATGGGCATTGTATAGATTGCCGGCAAAAACAGAACTCAATAGTATCGGCCAGGACGAGTGCAGGTTGCAGGAAATCCAGCCGATGGTAATTCTGGGTGTAGGAGTTTGACAGAGCACAAGACGGGCGGCATGGACTTCAATCCAGGTGTAGTGCTTGGAGGGGAACAACAACCGGCGGGTCTTCGACGATGGAGGCACGGAATAACCGGAAACTAGAATTGTCAATGTAGCTGCAGGTCATGGACCCGATTCAGGAGAGGTTTGCATCCCTGCTTAACGATTCACGACAAAAAATATCCTAATTCCCCACGGTTTCAAGCAGTTGTTGAAGCAAGTGCATGGAAATTGATGGTTTCAGCGGTTACCCAGCAGTTGTCTAGGATTTGTGGAAACAGTGGGGGCTCACAGAAAAACAAAGGAAATAAAATTTTATTAGGCTTCAACACCAATGTTTCAAGGTTTTGGCACCACGGTGATCACAAAATCTCAATTCTTCCACAATCCCCCAAAATGAGCACCAATACAAGTATTTATAGGCTCTCACACAACATAGGGCTATGATTGACCGAAACGACAATATATAAATAATACACAAATAATGTGTGTAAATACATATATGATATCTCGTTGATGCTCTGGACATGATGACGGCCACGGATCGTCCATACGACGATCCTAACACCTCCTACGACGAGTATAAACCCGAAAGGGCTACAGAATGGGTCGACCGGCTGGTGGACTATGGTCCCCATCAGGCTGTATTGCAGTGCGTTAGAGCATGTTAGCAAAATTATTTCAAAAATTAAACAGAGATGTTGATTTTGGTGGGAAGCTTGCAAGCTGTGGTAAAAGGTGGAATTTGGTATAGGGTGTTTTAGAATTAACACGAGGCTTCTCGTTCGGACGATCTGAGTCCGTGGAAGTGTCCAGACAGTCGTTCCAAGTAATTTCTATGTATTCTTTGGTCATTTCAAGTTGTATTTGACACCCAATCGGCTCGGACGATATGAGCCGTCTGATACGGGTGCCCTATTCCAGTTTTGTCTTATTAATGCATGTAGGCGCCGGCTGGTAGAGGGATCAATGTTTTCGTTCTAAGAAAAGTTGAAACAGCCGGTCTCCTATGCGCGACTCTGAGATCCCTCTCCTTGATGTGACTCTAAGGCGTCTACAACCTGCTCTCCCACTGCCTTCCCATCATTGTAAGCCCTTCCTCCCTCCATTTTCAACCATTCAGCCACAGCCCACCCAATTCCCTGTCTTTCCCAAGCCACATACGTCTTCTCCTGTCTTCCCCAAAACGTAAGTTGTCTTCTCCTTGTTTTCCTCAAAGCCAAAGGCCCCGACAACCCTACTCTCACACGATTGTTGACATTTCCTCCCCCCTATCCGCTGAAATCTCCTTTGCCGACCCATCCCGTAGTTTTTCCCCACCAGGACAGCCTGTCTGGGCTTTCCTGTACAAGAACCGAGTCCCCCTCCCCCTGTTTTGCCTTCCTGCACAGTAAAACCCTTCATTCCCCACCAGATCTCTCTAGTTTCTCCTCCCTACAGCCATCCACTCACCATAGAAGCCTGCCCGTGACTTATTTCCCCAGTCATCATCACCAAACAACCCTCGCACATCCTGCAAAATCCTCTAGGGCCACACCACGCCGCTACCCGCACGCGTAAGTCGTTATTTATAGTCTTGTTTTCTACTACTACATATTTGGGACTATATTTTATGGGATATTAGATTATATATGTTTGTTTCCTTGATATCGTATGAATTGCAGGATACATTTGGATTGTGTTTAAATTATTACGTCTTAATCATTTGTGAATCATAATTTGTTCTCTGCAATTAAATTGTCAGCGAACAAATGTGCACCTGCCTAATTTTTTTTAAATTATTTGTTCATTGCCAAATTAAATTGGACTGTCTTTTGCATTTACCCTTGCATTTAAAGTGGCATTTCATTGGATTGCATGTGTGCGGCCATGTAATCCTAGGATTGGTCATAACTTATTTTGCATCTGTCGTGCGCTTCCTTGTTTTGCATTTAGGGTTAGGGCATTGCTAATTCGCCACATATAGATTCGTCCTGTGTCAAATTTGTATCAGAGATGGTTGCTAATTCGCCACAATAAGGGCATCGCTAATTCGCTAATTGGATTGCATGGTTGCTCTTTTGATACGCAGTCAATGAGTCTATAGATTCCTCCATGACTAGTTATTGTCAACAGTTGCGTCAAATTTATATCAAAGATACGTTGTGGGCGCTCTTTTGATACACAATCATTGAGTCTATAGGTTCCTCCATGGCTAATTATAGTTGTCATTCCTCTCTTCAGTTGGAGGATCCTCACTCCCTGAGTCTATCTATACTCGAGCTACTTCAGAGAGATACCCTTATTATTACAATAATTATCCTCTTGTGTGGCACACTACTTCCAGAGATCGTGTCAACCCTTCGAGACGATTCGTCTATGCACGAGACGATCATTACGGTGAGGGATCTACATGTCATCATCCTTAGACCACGCCACAATTTTATAATAGTAGAGTTGAGTATCAATCGAAACATCGTCGCTACGCATCTCCTCTATCGAGGAACCTAGTTTGTATAGACGCAACCACCGTCCATTTGTAGGGATCGCGTCCACTCACGAGCATGATCTGATTAAGTTAGGAACGACTATCTAGATGGCCCTCGGGAGCCCTATAAAGGTCATCATCACCAAGATCACATCACATGTCAAGACACCCCTAGTGTTCCATAAATAGAGATACCTAAGGCCGAATTTCAACGATTAGTTCTTGATCAATTTGATTGCATGGATGTTCATCTTGAACACCCGAGGACTGCCTTAAAAGGAATTAATAGGAGAAGCCTAGAGATTTAGGTCAATCCACTGATGCGTCTAGTAGTCCCCCCACTGACATGAGAGATCTGATACCTGATAATGATTTATCTCGTCCAGATGAGACTCAATTCCCACTTGATTTTGGAGTCGAGTCCAATCATGACTGTATGTTACCGGTGGAGAGCGACCTTAGTCTGACTAGTGATATTGGTCACGAGAGTGAGGACGAGTGGCCCAGTGACACTATGACGATATATCCACCCTCCACACCTCATTTAGACCTAGTTTCTCCTTCAACTAGAGAGACAGTCCTCTACACTATACCTATTGGCCCACTATTGTTCATGGACTTTTCCCACTCTACCCCTGTCATCGTCCTGAGCCATATCACGATCAAGAGTCAAGAGCCTAGTATTGATTTCATAGTGACCGCCTAACCCATTTTTGGGAGCATTACCCCTTGCGATGGTGCTCTTCTGAACTCTGCATGAATTTGTCGGATATGAAATTGCAATAAATAATAATTATAAAAACCAAGCAGACTGGCACAAGAGGGATAAGATATTTGAAATTGGAAGGTAGAGGACGATTCACAAACGATTTGAGAGGTTCACAAAAAAAAATTTAAACGCACGTTGGATGGGTCCCTATACAGTCATACGATGAATTGATATAAATGCAAATGAATTTGACATCCCTTAAAATATGGGGATAAACTGAGAATGTAGAAAACTTGATTCCTTACCATGAGGAGAGCGTGTATGTGGACCCCATTCTTCCCTCCCATGTATGAGCCGCAACTTCCTTTATTGCATCCCACTTCATCCAAGTCTCAGCCAGACGTGTCTCACCATGAGTGACACCTTACATCACCAATGATTCCACCAGGTTAGCTTTCAGACGAAGATATATGTTAATCCAAGTTACCAGCTACCGTCGAAGACATGCTTCAGATTTTCACACATGATCTTACTGTCATATGCAGGCGAGATATGCTGCGATATATTGCCCGCTAGAGCGACGGCCCGTTCTCAGATGATACTTGGATTTCCCCATAGGAGCTTTTGCAAATTGTCCCTAGGATGCACCTAGAACAAGACGATCTTCACTCACCGAAGATGAGTGCTTTCAAGCCTGTGGGAATTGATGGAGATCACAGTGATCCGCTTCCCATTCGGACGATTCGAGCCGACGGATGCGTCCAGACAGTTGTTCTGAGTCATTTTTATGTATTACTTTAGTAATTTCAAGTTGACTACTTTCATAAATAAGGACTTCCATGTTTGGTTGACAAGTCCCCATGATGTTGTTTTGCCATGTATGAGTTGGGGTCCCAGTAGAATTTCTAGAATTGCTTTATAGTAAAGCTAAGAGGTATGTGTACCCCATGGTATGGAGATCACAGTGATCCGCTTCCCATTCGGACGATTCGAGCCGACGGATGCGTCCAGACAGTTGTTCCAAGTCATTTTTATGTATTACTTTAGTAATTTCAAGTTGACTACTTTCATAAATAAGGACTTCCATGTTTGGTTGACAAGTCTCCATGATGTTGTTTTGCCATGTATGGGTTGGGGTGCCAGTAGAATTTCCAGAATTGCTTCATAGTAAAGCTAAAAGGTATGTGTACCCCATGGTATGGGTGCAATGTGCACCATATGTGGCTTTGATCTGTTCTTGACTAAAACTTGTCTAGTTTGTTAGTATTTATAAATATTGTAGACTAGTATGAGAACTCTTATTGATGTGTAAGATGTCTTGTGGAATATTGTAGTTCTTTTACTAAACAGTGTGTAGATGTTGGGAGGTACCGTCCAGCAGCGATAGCTCCCAGACATCAGTTTAATATTATTATATGTTGTGCTTTGTACAGCTTTTTTGCACATGTTATTGCTTTACTTGCTTGTATCTATATATATTGGAGTGTTGACTTGCAAGACGTTGTAATTTCTCAAGGTCTGCTGGGGCGGACGGGAGGGTGTCGTTACATAGTTTGGAGTCAGCTCATAGACAAACCATGTTTTCACGCTCATGTGATTTAGTTGCAGGGTTTGGATCGGAGGCGATTTCTCGTTAACTTGCATAAAAGAAAAACTGCATGAAGTGTTCTACTTTTATCGCTCTTGTACCCTGTTTTGTTGTACCGGCCTGCGGGCCGTGTATGCTTGTACTCTCTTTATTGTGAAGTAAGGCCTTAAGTCCAAGGACTCTCTTTTGTTTAATGTAATAGAATGTGGACAGTCTCAGAGTTTCCTTCTAGTTTCCAAAGTCCTAAGTAATGAGATTTATTTAAGATTGTTTCTTTTTATCACTATATAATACTCTACTCAAGACGATTGTATGTTGTGGGGGTCTGGCCAGACCGATATTATACGGTCACGGCACGCGGGATGTTACAAATAAAACTTGGAATCGCTCCAAATACTCATCGATGGGGCATGTTTGTTTGAGAGTAATGAGATCACCGAGAGGGTTGCTTGAAGTGGAGGGCCAAATCGGAGCATCCAAGAGTCCTTGAATTCCTCCCACATTGGCCTGGGTCACTCCCACTGAAGTCTAGTAAACAATAGTTGAGTCGGGCCCATGAGGTGAAAGGAGGCGATGTCAAGTCGTTCCTCCCATGGCATACGTTGGTTGGTGAAGAAGAGCTCGTAGAGGGTGAGCAACGTGAGGGGGTCTTCGCGGCCTTCAAAAAAAATTCATTTTGACATAGCGAGGGATGCCACCCCTCCGGCCTAGGGCTAGGCGGTTCATAGCGGTGGTGGCCGAGTGGGTGATGTATTCCAAAATTATGAATTTATATTTTAAATGTTTAAAATGAGTTTTTTTTTTAAATATGCGGCGCAAGCGAGAATTTTCACGAGCAATAACGAAGGTTGTGGAACCTTCGATATAAATTTTGCATATAGTCTGGGGGGCTTACCGCTTCCATAGTCGAGTTTTGAATTCTACCCACGTGGTTATAAGTGTCAGGCCTAATGTGAAACGTGTGAGCTCAAGCTGAACCCACAAGACTAGTGTTGGCCCATTAAGCCTAAGGACAGTATATTCGGCCTGTCGATTCATAAGCATTTGCTTTCATGACATGAATCTTTCCATGCACTCACACCAATCCAAACATCCTCGGGTTCGACGTGTCCCTCAAAATCTCCTACATCCAATTTAACTTCATCATCTCAATGGGGTTGGTTGCGGAGTCCAGGATCAGGATATGCAGGTTCTACAGGTCTAGGGATGTGGTCCTCATGTTTAGGTATTTGGGGAGGAGTTTCACCTAAATGCATAGTGGCTTCTATGTTGTTAACATGCATGCATAGCACATTCATTACATGGCTCACATCACCCATATTGATGGTGAGAATCTCTACCGCCTTCATCAAATCACATATTTGTTTGCTCAAGTCCCCAGCACTAATCTCTAAACCATAAACTCGATTTCCATTTGTTATAAAGAAAATTACATTTTTAAGTACTTAATTTTTTTAAGTGGGGAAATCTTTTTATAGAAATAATTTTAAGCTCCTTTTTAAAAATGAGAAAAAAAAAATTAAAATTTTTTTTATCTTATATCTTCTTTAAAAAATTGGATTTTTTTTCTTTTTATAAAGGTCTTAATTTTTTTTAAAAGGAAACATTTCTTCAAAAACATTTTTTAAAATCGGATCAAGAATCACGGTTGAAGTGAATCAACAACCTGGTATGTAGCAAACTAATGTATTCAAAAATTACGATTTTATATTTTAAATGTTAAAAATGAAATCTTTTAAAATACGCAGCGCAAGCAAGGATTTTCGCGAGCAATAACAATTGACAATTGTTCTAGGGTTCATAAACACTCATGGGGTGCAAACATTTGAACAACGAGAAACACGATTTAATGTTCCACATGTGACAACTTGATTCAACAAATAACAAGAAAATTTAAAAAGCTAACGACAATTGCGTAGGCAGAATTTTAGGCAAGCTCTGAATTTTAAGTTCATTCATATTAAGCATAAAAGTAAACAAAAAATATCAAGCAGTGGGCCAAGACGAGGATCATATCATCGGCCAAATGACTGAAACGGTGAGGCAAACAATAGTACAGAGTCATAAACTGCAGATGACGGTCTCTAGGAGCGGGGTGCAGCGTTGCCAAGAAACTCGGACCTCTTCAAGGCATCAAACGCATATATGTTCACCCCCAGACATCTTCAGGGTCTTGGAGCAGTGAGGGAGTAATCGGAAATGGACGGGAAGGTGGAAAGGAAGTCGGTCGAAGGGGGGTGAAAGTTGGTGCAGAAGCAAGCGGAAGGTGAAACGCCGCCCTAGGGTTGGATGGTTAAGAACAAACGACCAGTCATTGGGTTCGCCTGAGGTGGCGACAAAGGAGGCCAGGAGCTCTGATCGTTAGAGTCGTTGCCGTCAGGCGCACGCAAAGAAGGGTTTTCGGTTGGACAAGTCAAAACAGAGAGAATACCTTTGTTTCGACTTATTTTTTTGGCCCCTTTAAACAAATGTGGACCGGTTTGCTTAAAGAAATATGGGATTAAATGAGAAGGCTTCAAACCTGAAATAAACAAGCATTAAATGAGGAGGTTTTGAAGTATTAAAGTAAGAAACAACTAGGGAATTAAAAACGAGAGATTAACGGTCTAATGTGAATTGATTCAAGTGATCTTCTTTCTCGATTGGTATTCCTTAATATTCATAATTCTCAAATTAAATTTTATGAAATCAATATATTTAATTTCATAAATTAAAAGATTAAAAATACTTAATAAAAAATAAATCTTTTTAAAGCTTGCCCTAATTATCACCTATCATAAATTGACGAACTTTTTTATTAAGGGGCTTATTAGTCGGTCAAACCAATAAGACGAAAAACGTGCGCAGATGGCATGCACAAAACAAACATATACATGCGCAAATAGTATGAACGAAAAATAAAAACTTCAACGTGCGCAAAGACGTGCGCTACACAAATAAAGATATATGTTGAAAATAAAAATAAAATAAAGGTACAAATCAGGTTGCATCAGTAGGACATCAGCGAAGGAGTCAGACGCAACTCGTTGTGGGGGCTAGAGGGAGTCAAGCCGGACGTTGAGGGCATTCATCTTCACGTTGGTGGAGGGCATCATGCACTAAAACATCTCCACAATCTGTTTCAAGGTAATGTCGCCCTCTTCCATGGGTACCAGGGCATGCAGGTGTAGGTGAGAAAGCGGTAGGAGGCCAGAATCGCAAGTAAAAATGGCGCAGGACGCGGGTGCAGTGGGATCGTGAGCGGATGAGACAATTGGAACGAAAGGTTGCACGCAGAAGAAGGCGTGGTTATTTGGTTGCAGCGGGTGAAATAGGTTGTTGACGTCGTCATCGGTGAGGAGTTGCTCTGATACCAAATTATTGTGGTGTTATGTCGTACAAGGTAGAAGTCCCCCAGAGGATTGGAGTCCTTCCGAGAAACTAAAGGAGCAATGGTGACCGTACGATTGATCGAGAGGGGAAGAAGTTCCAACGATCAATTTCCACCAATCGAGCAAGGCACCTGCATCAGAATCCTTCAGGGGATTCGTTAGGGTCCGAGAAAGAAAAGGGGAAGAGAGAGAAGAGGGAAATATTAATTCATTTATAGCTTCTCCAAGAGTCCTTACTCCTTTAAGTATGGAGTGTGACTACAAGAGGAAATTAAAACATAATTAAGATTTTAATTTAAACATAATAAAGATGAAAATACGATGTTACGAAAACAAGAAGGGTAAGGTACGGTCACTTCTTGGGTGCACGCGTCTAGCGCTGGTAGATCTGGCCCCAATGTGAATCCATAACAATAAATTATGGAAGGGTCAGATACAAATAAAAGCCCAATTGAAATCTATATTAGTTGCATACACAAATTTATGCAGCTTTCCAAAGGAATTACACTTGAATTTTGTGGCTTCTTTAGAGGGGGGAGGGGGTTAATAAGGATTATTACAAAAACTTAGTTTTTCTTTTTGCAAATAATAACTAGAATGATTTCAGAGTTTTGCACAGTGAAAATTAACGATTCAAACCATTAAGATAAGCTAAAAAACTTTATCATTTAAATAAAATCTTAATTCATAAAATGATTTTAATCTTTAAACGCAATGATCAGAATGCGATAAAACCAATGATCTTGGATTTTTTATACCGACTCACACATTTAACAGATTGGCCCTAGCTAATCTACCCCCAAATTAGCCTCAGACCGCTCCTCCCCAGAGAACTCCTTATATCTCTCCTAGACCTAGTTGCCACACGTGAGGCGAATTCCACTCCCTAAACTTACCTAGATCTAGTCTCCATACTAGAGACGATTTCCCACAATAATAAAGATTTTCAATCTAAACTCAAATCCCCAAAAGAAAATACAAGAGAGAAATAAAATAGTGCAGTAAAGAACTCTCCAGAATCAGATGTTGAAAGAAGATGGAGAAGGCTCACTTGAAATCGTCCGCATTCTATGCAAGCATGATCATTTTAATCCTTGATTTTCCTTGGAATCGCTTAGAGTTGAAAGATGAGAGAGATTCAGTGTTCTGGGACGGCTAGGGCGACCTCCTCTCTCCAAAATCTCATGAAAAATCCGTACTCCCGAGAGAAATAAATGAGTTTTTATTTCTCTGGGAGCTATTACAAATGGTAGATGCTACTATCGAGCGGGTAGCGACAAAGTTTGAATATCCCGCTTTTTTTCATCATCAACATGGCGGAGATTTCCCTCTAAAGGTTCGAGCTAACACTTGGCTATAGCGGCTACAACGGGGCGGTAGTAAATTTGAATTTTTTGCGCTCCTTTGACCTCTACGTCATGGGGTTTTCATATAGAGTTATGTGCTAACGCCGGGTTATAGCCACTATTGCCCGACGGTAGTGTCCTTGGAAATGAATATTCAAAACTCCGTATTTTTATCATCGGCGATATTGACTACCGCGGGTGATAGCTCATTTGAGCACCTGGATTAGTCCTTGGATGGAGGCAAAGCAACCTAGAAGGACTTAAAGATATATCGTCCTTGGAAATGAATCTTCAAAACTCTGAATTTTTATCGTCGGTAGTATTGGCTATCGCGGGCGGTAGTGAGATATCTTCAAGTCCGTCCAGGTTGCCTTGGCTCCGTCTAAGGATAGATCCAAATGCTCTATCGTCGCTGGGCGATAGTAGCTACAAATGGCGGTAGCCTCCTTCATGAAATTCTTCAGGTAGCCCCAAAAATCTCTAATTCCACAACTGATCGTCAACCGTAGGTCGATGTACGTTGAGTACAACAGCGGGACATAACCAGCAACAACTGACAGTAGGTAGCATTTTTGTTCTTAGACTTTTCATTTTAGTCTGATTTGTGTCATAGCAACCATCACTTGCATCAGTAGTAATTCTTGAACATGCACACTATGAAACACTTGCAAATATAGATTAGATACTTATTAGAATTTAATATTCTCAAACCAAGAGAGCACTGATCATGTTTCAACAATTATCACCTCACGACAACAAGGGCATCACACTATTCTTTAAAAAAAATCTCACCCGGTTAATGCGAGACACTACAAATATCCATCTTGCAAAAAAATGAAATCAAGATCAAGTTTAACTATAGTCCCTCCTCGCCTCCAATAGCACTAATAAAAAAATAAAAAAATAAAAAAATATAGAACATGCCGGATATATGTAGATTATTAAGAGCTTAATAAGCACACCATCAAACATAAATTTCTCATACCAATTATAGAACTTTTAGATGAACTACCTGAAGCAAAATATTCTTCCAAGCATGATTTAAGATTTGGGTATCATCAAGTGTTGAAGGCTGAAGAGGATGCAAAACTTCCTTCAGATCCCATTTTCAGAAAGATGAATTTCTAGTGATGTCATTTGTCTTAATTAATTTCAACTACCTTGAGATCACAACTTGAGAGATATAAGTTTCTAGTTATATCATTTGGCTTAATTAATTTCAAAGCCATAGTTCAAAGCTTGTGAATTAAGTATTTGTAGCTCATTTGGGGGAGTTTACATTGGGTTGTTAATGATATAATGATCAATAGCAAAAGTTGGGTTAATCATCTATCCTATTTGGAACAAACCATTCAATTAAAATAGACTGCACAATTTTTTAATGGCAGCAAGTATAAGTATCTAGAAAGTCAATTATTTAGGCCACAAAATTTCTACAAAAAGGGGTAGTTGCAGGCCCTGATAGGATTAGTGTAGACCTTAGTAGATTAAGAATATGATGGAATGGTCATATTCTTAATATTTACATGGTATCAAAGCCCATGATTCATGCAGTAAATCTCTCGACAATTGAGCTCCTTCTCTAGCCGATTAAGCTCACTTCCACTTCCAGTAAACGCAGCCCGTTTTTTGGACTTCGGACTTGAGCTTTTCGAGGACTCACCGAATTTCTCCAGGACTTGTCAGTCAACCTTCTAAGCTCGCCATCTTCCATCCAAAATTCGTTGCACCTCCTATCCAGAGCTTGTCAGAGTAGCGTGATCTCTCCCTGCTTCCAAAACTCAACAACTACGCGGCTTAAGCTTGCCCACGGCTTCAGCTCTTAAATACATGGAGACGAATGATGTGTTAGAATCATTCACCATTTTGACACTCGCTAAAACACTCATTTATGAAGTTTATGGCAAACTGCGAATTATCACTATCTCCCTGACTGGGAAGAAAAAAGTTTGTTGAGTGAGTCCACTCTTTGGGCTGAGAACTTTAAACCAAAACTCTTCATCATCTGACTCCCGGCTCACCTGTTGAGTCTAACGAGCAATGGCTCCGAGATGATAGTCGCGTACAATCCTGGATTTTGAGCAATAAGTCACTAACAACCTAAGAAAAACTGGGGGAGAGGGATGAAGGCCCCATCAAACAAATGTATATGAGTGAATTCCATGGATAGTGAGTCATACTGTATGGCTATGTACCACGAGACTGCAAAGGACATGTGGGATGAACTAAAGTCACTCTACTTTGGGCAAGATAGCAATCAACATATGTTCGATCTCTTTAGAGATCTTCAAACCATTGAACTAGATTTGTAACGTGACCTGACCTCATTCGAAATACAGTACAAGATTCTTGTCGAGGCTTGGATACAACACCAGCCTCCGACTTTGGATTTCGCTACCCAACTGGCTCAAAAGGAAACGGTTGGCATAACGCCGATGATTACACGGTTACCAACACATGTACACATTGTTAGTGCCGACATCTTATCCTCTCCCACTATTCCCTCTTTATTAAATGTTTGCTCCATGATTTTGAAGGTGACTCTGCCCACTGATGTCTCATTGACTCCCTCTCCTACTCTACTTTAACACTACGTTGAAGCTCACCTTTCATCTCCTGGGTATCGTGGATTTCGCAATGGGTCTCAAGATGGTTGTCATGATAGACGCAATCATTCCAGGGGGCAGAGCACTCGCATGTGTACACCTATTGTAGCCAAGCAAACCATATCAAAGCTACTTGTTACCAAAACATAGGTTCCCACAGCCGCCTCCTCACAATGTCTCTCCAATAGTGGTTTCTCCAAGCACGTCCCGCACAGATATTGACACCTTGCAAGAAGAACACTAGGGGGGTTGGTTACTCGACCCCCCAGATCCATTGTCTCTACCTCAAATGAAGGTATATCCTGTTTTTCCACAACTCTTCCTGGATAGTGGACTCTAGGGCCACAAATCACATTAATACGCAAAAACCTTCTCAGTACACGAACACACACCGCTAGTCCCGAATTTCTCATAGTTGTCAATGGAAACACCACCCCGATTTGCAGATCAAGAGATGTTTCTCTATCTATTTCTCTATGATCTGTACTTCATGTACATGGCTCACAGTTTGATTTTCTCTATCAATCAACTTCCTCGTGATCGTGACTGCTCCATCACTTTTAAATCTATCTTTTGTAGGGTAGGATCGACAAACGTGAAGCATCATTATTAAAGGAGGATGTCGAATGGACTCTACTCTCTAGACCTTCACACCTCAGCACTATCCTTTGTCACTTTTATCGATTGACACAGGCGTCTTGTCCATACTCCTCTTCCTATACTACAAAAGGCACTTCTTGATTTTACAATTTCTGAATTTACATGTGAATCTTGTATTTATAGAAAATATCATCGGTCTACCTTCTCCCTTCATTGTACATGGAGCTCTGCTCAATTTGCTTTAGTTCATTTAGATATTTGGGGTTCTTATAAAACGACTAATTTATCTGGATATCATTACATGTGAATCTTGCATTTATAGAAAATATCATCGGTCTACCTTCTCCCTTCATTGTACATGGAGCTCTGCTCAATTTGCTTTAGTTCATTTAGATATTTGGGGTTCTTATAAAACGACTAATTTATCTGGATATCATTACTTTCTTTCATTTATTGATGATCATTCTTGTATGATCTGAGTATATTTATTGTGTGATCGCTCTAAATTATTATGTTACTTTTGCTCACTCAACGCTAAAACTCACTCAATTTTTGAGTTCCATTAATTTTTTGGACCGATAATGCTCGCAAATATACTAGTCATGAATTCCAAGACACTTGCAATACCTTGGGTATTATCCATCAAATATCATATTTCAATACACCACAACAAAACGATATGGCCGAGCGGAAGAACCGTTGTCTCCTTGAGGTTGCCTACTCCCTCATGTTTCAAATGCAGGTTCCCAAGATTGATTGGAATTTCGCTATCACCATTGTGCGCTATTTAATTAATTGCATGTCTTCAACCTATGTTGCACTGACACCGACAGGCGACAAGCAATACGACACGACACGACTCGCGACTCGTAAATTCTCAAAAAATAACATATTTTGACACGCTGAGACTCGTATTTTAGATATTTATTTTTTACAATTATTAAAATCTTAAAACATTTAACAAAAAATTAAAAATGAACAAATAACAAATATTCAAATAAACTAAAACATGTTTAAATATTACTCATCAATATTCAAATGCAAAACTTAATCAAAGGTCAAAAAATGATAGAACATTAACACATTACCTCTTCTTATAGTTTTTTCAGCTCAAATAGATCACTCTTTAAGACTTTTACACACTTTCCAATTCATTTTCCACCAATGATTAACAAATGTGCTTTCACTCTTGTATATGAACTTATAAAATATTTTTCACAAAACTTGCACTTTCAAGACAATTGTCTCCCGCCTCACCGTGAGTAGCTAGCTTAGGGACACACGTGTCCGATTGAGAAGGACAAGCTTGTCCAATTGAGTGGGACACGTGAGTGTCGCGTGAGCCAGCGTGTCGGACTTCCGACACCAGTGTCGGAGAGTCGGACGAGTGTCGGCGAGTCCGACACGGACACGCTGGGCATTTTGAAGTGTCGGTGCTTCATAGTCTTCAACTTAAACTTTGTGACTCCCTTCTCCATCATGTTCCCCTCCACACCTCCATTCCTGCTTACTCGTGTTATCAGATGTATCTATTTGTCTATCATTTTGGCCCTCCTGAGGACAAACTGACTCATCGTGCTACTAAATATATCTTTATTGGGTACTGTCGCACACAGAATGGTTGTGTCACTCTCCCACCGATCGGTAAACGGTAACATTCGTTGATGTCACCTTCTTCGAGGATCAACCCTTCTACTCCTTATCTCCTCCCGATAACTTTCCACCTCCTAAATCACGTCCCCTATCAACAGTGCATCACCTCATGTGCTCCCAACACAATCTCTTCCTCCTCTACATGAGTATACTCATCTTTGTCCTCGTTCAGATGCCCTTGAACAGGTGCCCTTTACTGATGACGCTCCTCGACTAGTTGATTCACTTATGATTGCCAATCGGGATGCACCTCCCTCTATAACTCATCCTCTCCCTAATTATGTCTCCTTTCACCGCTTATTCCCCAAACTTCACAGGTTTGTGGCTTCAGCATCCAGGATGGCAGGCCGCATAAAAAATGAAATGGCTGCCCTTGGACTAATCATACATGGGACCTTGTTTCCCATCCTCCTAACCAATCCTGTGTGGGATGTAATTGAGTTTTCATTGTTAAGCACCGTCTAGATAGGACGGTAGAGTGCCTCAAAGCTCGTCTTGTGACTCGCAATTTCACTCAACTTATGACAACGACCATGAAGAGACGTTCTCTCTCGTCGATAAGTTGAATACAGTACGTGTGTTGATCTCCTTGGTCGTCCATCACCATTGACAATTGTATAAACTTGATATCAAGAATGCAGTCCTTGATGGAAATTTAACAGAGACTGACTATATGTAGTAAGCTCCTGGTTACGAAACCACGGGGGGAGTCTCTTGTATTTTGCCTCAAGAAATCAATTTATGGCCTCAGGCAATCCTCTCGAGCTTGGTTTGACAAGTTTAATCAGGTTGATCGGGATTTTGGATTCACTCGGAGCTCGACAGACTTCTTCATATTTACATAGCGTCGCCAAGCAGGCGCGGTGATACTTTATGTATGTTGACGATATTATCATCACAAGCAATGAACTGAATGATATCTCTATGATCAAGAAGCACTTGACCTCACACTTTCAAACCAAAGATTTGAGTCGCCTCCGATACTTCTTGGGTATTGACTATTGAGGTAGCTCGTTAACCTGATGGCCTCGTATTGTCTCAATGAAAGTAATGCATCGATCTTCTACAGGATGCAGACTACTTGGGTTACAAGCCTGCTAACACACCAATGGATGTCATACCATGTAGAAATAGTAAATACAAAGCTTGATAACTTTATTATTTCACACTTCGAGAGAAATTACAAGTTCATGTACACACATATTTATAGGGGAGGATTGACATCGTAACTCCAAACCACGATGTGGAACTGATTTACGCATGAGATAAATCTCCAAATGGGTCAAAGAAGCGGGCATTTACACTGGGCTTTTTCAAACACTTTGTTCTATAATCTCAATCACTCGTGAAGGTGAGGGGGTTCTTGGGATTAACAGATTCTCAAGGAGTATGGGGTGTTAACCAAATCACTCGCATAATTACCAAAGAAAATCAATTTCAATGTCATGAAAAGGCAACTTAAGCATTTGAATATTTATCACTCACTAATGAGCACCTCCTAGCTTCCCGACATCAACAAAAAATCTGTGGGTGAGATGTATGCGTCCAACTATTGCGACCAGTTTTGATGTAAGCTCATCGCCAAATAATTTTCTATAGTATGGTTCTGAGAGCCAAGCATGTCGTCTTATTTTTTCTGTGAAATAGGATGTTCATAATTATCATTGAAATTCAAAATGATTGCCTTATTAAGATTGATCATCAAGTTTCAAGAACTTATTTAAACGGACACTTCAAACCAACAGAAGTGTGTAAAAAGAATATAGTGGTTGATGCAATTGTGAAAAAGTAAAAAAGAATATAATGGTTGATGCATTATCCTATTAGTTTCAAGGAACTTAAAGCAACCTTGTAGGAATCTGTTATGAGCTTCACGCCCAGTTATCGAGTTGTCCCATTTATCGTCACGTCATTACATGTTGTCTTTTATTAATTGTTGTCTTTTATTATCCTTTATTAAATGTTGTTGATTGTTAGGAATATGTCATTAAGAGACTTGTCTCGTAAAGCCTATTTAAAGGCAAAGGTGGAATGAAAGGCATGCATGAAATAGAGTCTCTCATCTTGCTTACATAGTAAAGAGACTGTGGTAGCGCTCTCTCTCCGAGCACACCCCGTTTAGGTAGCTGCGGTTCTGACACCGTAGTATCCCCACAATTTCATCGTCGTCTGACGCAGGACAAATCTATAGGAAGCGGATGAACGATGACCTAGACCTACATGTTATGTAAAGCCCGACGGATTAATCAAAATTCAGTAAAAAATAATTAAATCACAAGATATCATTTAAGCAAGACAAAATAATTTATTAGGGCTCTATTATTATATGTATTAAATCGAGTCGAGTGTGTTATTAGTGTCGTTATTTATGTTTTAGTTTTTGTATTCTATTATGTCGCGTCATGGGGAAATTACATGTATACCCCTTGTATCTTTATTTAAAGCCCCTTTGGCTATTGCTATGGCAAGAAGATAAGTTATGTTTCTGTTTTCTCATGTGAGATAATTGGTGGCTCTCTCCTCCAACGAGCAACTCCGCCTAGGCAGTCGCGGTTCCGGCTCCACGGTATCCCCACTACCGCCATCATCTCCGCCTCCGACCACTACTCCGGAGAGTTACCGCTGTTACGGAAGTAGGCCCGTAACAACTTGGTATCAGAGGGATTACATCTCTTCCGCCGCCAACACTTCCCGTTCTGACAAAGTCTCCAACCGGCCCCTTCCCCACATCAAGCATCATCATCCACACAGCAAGGCCACATCTTCTGCAACATCGCCTCCGATCGACTCCTCCCGCTCCATCGACGCCAGAAACCGCAAAAAAAAACTACAAAGCAACATCGGCCGCTGCAGTTTCCGTCGAAATCGACGTCTGCAAACCCGCCGCCAGTCCAGTCCAGTCCCAACGCGTCGGGGTGTGCAGCAGAAGTGCACACCAGCATCGCCACCAGTCGCCGACGCCTGCAACCCCGCTCCCGTCCCGCCAGGCATCCCATCGATCTCCATCCGTCGTCACCTCTGCACCAAGCCACCGCTTGGTGTATTCATCGTCCCGGAAAATTTCCTTGAGCCCAGCGTCTTCCGATCTCGAGCCCCCCGCCCTGCGACGATACATGGAGCCCCGCTCCTTTTTCACGATTTTTAATCCCTGCAAGCTGCTGCCCCGCTTTTTCTGCCTTCTCCATCATTCACATGGGTCCCACAATCAAGATTTATTATAAGCAGCTGCCAGCCACCTTCTTTATTACCCCAGCTTTATTTTTATTTTATTTTAACCCCTCCTCACAGCCACAACTTTCTTTTATTCTCCAGCCCCATGCACAACTTATTTTATTTCATCTAGTGGACTGTTACCACAAGCCCTCCTCATCTTAATTTTAAAAAAAAAACACAAATCTTATCAGCCCTTTTTTTTGTAACCCGCCACCACTCTTTTCCTTTCTTTAATCATTTTTATACTTCCTGTTTCTTTCTATCATTATTTCTGCCTACCAAACCCCTTTAATTGATTACTGTTTCGGTAATTAACATTATTTTATCTCCACAATGATATCAACATCAATCTCATGGTATGATTTGGAGTAGTCTCATGGTATGATTTGGAGACTACTTGACTCACTCACGAGACCCATCGTCTCGGCGCCGCCATCATGGTCCTCTACGAAGACATACTTGCTAAAAGTAAACATTTGCTCACCATTTCACCGCAACCCCGGGGCCATGTAGCCGCCACTCCGCCACTGATGACAGTCATTGTCTTGCCAGCCCCGACTCCACTTGCCCCGGTCAACTCGCCGCATCTTCTGCCATCACTTGCTCCACTGGCCCCCGCTCCGCCAACCCCGACAGACCTGTTCCTGCCTCATGTCACCTCACCGCCTACAGATCCGTTCCTTCTGTCGGTCGTCGCTTCGCCGACCTACTGGATGTTGTTACTCTTCACCGCTCCACTTACCTTCTCAAAGCCATTACATACGCCGCTCGTCTTTCCAACGACGCTACCGCTACTCATCGATATTGCCACCATTGCAACGCGATATCATGCATTGTTCTGGAGGGAGATCAAACTGCCAGATGATTCGGTCACCACGTGGTGTGCGAGCTTGAGGGCAAGCTCGATTTCAAGGGCGGATGAGATGTTATGGCTCTATTATTATATGTATTAAATCGAGTCGGGCGTGTTATTAGTGTCGTTATTTATATTTTAGTCTTTGTATTCTATTATGTCGCGTCATGGGGAAATTACATGTATACCCCTTGTATCTTTATTTAAAGCCCCTTTGGCTATTGCTATGGCAAGAAAAGAAGTTTTGTTTTTGTTTTCTCATGTGAGATAATTCGTGGCTCTCTCCTCCAACGAGCAACCCCGCCTAGGCAGCTGCGGTTCCGGCTCCACGGTATCCCCACTACCGCCATCATCTCCGCCTCCGACCACTACTCCGGAGAGTTACCGATGTTACGGAAGTAGGCCCGTAACAATATGTTGAATAAAATAGTCCAATACAACGAAGACTCACCAAGTAGTGGGTTGACCAAGACACTGATGAATTCAGAGCCGGAGATGCGTGGACGACGATCCGAGGTGGAACCGGAGGCGGGTAGAACGACGTAGGTGGCTGCCCTCGGCAGTGGAAGGTGGAAACGAACTGGAAATGAGTAGATCCGGCGTCTTACAGGTAGATCCGGGAGAGGGAAGGGTGGATTCGGTGTTTAGGAGCGGATCCGGGCTAGGGATTGAGGGGAGGGTGAGAGGAAATAGCGGATCGGGGTTGAACAATCCAGATCTGGACTGATCTGGATTGGGTGGGATGATTGGAGGTGGTTCCACGAAGGGGAGGGGTTGGCGGCAAGGGGAATTATGGTTTGATAAGGGGCGGTGATTGTAGGTAAAAGAGGGGGTTGGCGGAGCTGTAAAGGGGTGGAGGAGAGGTGGTAGTGAGAGGGAGGAGGAGGCTTGGCGGAGGCTTGGCGGAGGCTTGCTGGGAGGGGTTTAGGAGGGGTGGACGACGGTGGGCTTGAAGGGGGTTGGTTGGCTGGAATAGGGGGGGGGGCGGAACCAACAAATGGGTCGCTGGTTAGAGGGTTAGGAGGCGGCTGAATAGGGGTTTGGAGTGGGAGAAAAGCGGCCTAGGGTTAGGGGAAGACTTGGGGAGGGAGATACGCACCTAGGAGTCGTCACCTAGTGTTCCATGGAGTCGGCACTGTAGCGGAATCGTGAGAATCCGGGAATACAATTCTCCAAGCTCTGCAATCCCTAAAACCAGCTCACTACCTATCTATTTATAATAAAAGAAGAATTAAGGCATCACACCATCGACGACTATAATTGGCCTGCGGAGGGGTCACTCAAATACAAACCAAAAATACTAAAGTAATATATGATTTTGATTCGCAACACGAATCCGGACTCATTTGTGGAGTCAGATCATCGATCCGGGCACACCATATATGGTAAGTCGCCAAATCAGCCTTGAACGGTAACAAAATTCGTCCTCCGCTGCGGCTCCACGTCTCTGCTCCGCATCATCATCTTTGCCTTTGCCACCCTCCAGCAAAGCAACGAGTTTTGCTCATAACAACTTGGTATCAGAGCTTAGGAAACCTTCACCACCCTCTCATCCGCACACAATACAGCAGCATCCCCGCAAACGCCAAATGCCCATATCTTCCTCGCGGTCAATGAGTATTGGTTCGTCTTCCTCAAACTCGGATCCTGAAGGAAACGTTTCTCAAGCTTGTTGAACTCCACTCCCACCGACTTTTGTTCACTGAACTCCATTGTTTTCTTAAGTTCCTCTCGTCTACAATCTTTTTACGGTTGTCGGCTTTAGTCTTAACCGCACCCCATCAATGTTCCAGAAGGTCACCAGAACCCACAACCTAGTGTTCCATGGAGTCGGCACTGTAGCGGGATCGTGAGAATCCGGGAATACAATTCTCCAAGCTATGCAATCCCTAAAACCAGCCCACTACCTATCTATTTATAATAAAAGAAGAACTAGGGCATCACACCATCGACGGCTATAATTGGCCGGCGGAGGGGCCACTCAAATACAAACCAAAAATACTAAAGTAATATATGATTTTGATTCGCAACACGAATCCGGACTCATTTGTGGAGTCAGATCATCGATCCGGGCACACCATATATGGTAAGTCGCCAAATCAGCCTTGAACGGTCACAAAATTCGTCCTCCTCTGCGGCTCCACGTCTCTGCTCCGCATCATCATCTTTGCCTTTGCCACCCTCCAGCAAAGCAACGAGTTTTGCTCATAACAACTTGGTATCAGAGCTTAGGAAACCTTCACCACCCTCTCATCCGCACACGATACAGCAACATCCCCGCAAACGCCAAATGCCCATATGTTCCTCGCGGTCAATGAGTATTGGTTCGTCTTCCTCAAACTCGGATCCTGAAGGAAACGTTTCTCAAGCTTGTTGAACTCCACTCCCACCGACTTTTGTTCACTGAACTCCATTGTTTTCTTAAGTTCCTCTCGTCTACAATCTTTTTACGGTTGTCGTCTTTAGTCTTAACCGCACCCCATCAATGTTCCAGAAGGTCACCAGAACCCACAACCTTGTCTCTTGCTCCTCGCCATCACATATAGAAGACAGAGGAGCCGCACTTCGTCTTTGTGGAGCCCCATAAGGGGCAAGCCCAAATCCTGTGCCGACGAGAACCCACGACCTTGTCTCCAGCTCAGGAACGCTCTTGTCATCCTTAGTATCAACATGCGGTCTCGGTCGACCCAACTGTACAAAAAAAACAGAGCCACCACATTCACTATTATGCGCTAGGGTGTGTGTGGCTCATTATGTCTCAATCCCCACACAACCAGCCAACACTCCCCGTGTGTCATTAACAGTGCATTTCGCCTTCCAGTCTTCACACGCTCCTGAACGTCGTCGCATGCCTTCTGTTTGTTTAAGCTGAAGTCACACGTCCTCCTTGAGCAGTGCCTTCAGTAGAAACCTCGAGTCACTTAAGCCGTCTGCAGACTACTTTTAATGAATAAGTAACTGATTAATCACTTATGATTAATTAATTAATTGTTAAGTCATTAGTTCATTCAAAAAAGGTGTGCTTATTATTCGGTGACAATAGGGAAGTGTCGAGGATCTCACGACAACTCGAATATCCCAAACACTTCGGAGGAATTGAGTCGTTCAGTCACCCGTTCTATATCTCGCACTCCCTCCATTTTATCTCAAACAGTGACCACCACTATGGGGGACTCGTCCAATTAAATGAGTAAATTGATGTACATGATGCAAACTTTCATAACATCCCTAGCTGTCGATGAAGTGTGTCGTCAAGAAGCTGAGGCACATCAACGGGAAGACATTGTCACTCTCCAACAGGCTCAATGAACTCACACCCGTCATTTCAGTCATTACTGTCACAGCACATGACCAAGCCAATAACAGTCAGATACCCCTACCAACACTTATATATAATGATCTACCGACCCTTGTACGACTTGAAGCTAATTACTATCTCACGCTACAACAAGTTGGAATTTCGAACCTACGATGGGAAGACAAATTATTAAGTTGTCTATTTAGGTGCGAGCAATTTTTTGGCCACCAACAAACACCGATATTGGAACGGATTAGTCTGGCGTCCTTCACCTTCTCGACTCAGCCGTATGGTTTGCTCACGATGAATAGCCAGGGATGACTTGGGATGCCTTCAAGAGGTTCTGCAACATACGACTCAATCCTCCCATCAACAACAATCCCCTCGACGCACTCATTATATTACGACAAACAGAGTCTGTTGATGCATATAGGGAATAATTTTAGATTCTTCTGGCTCGCATTATGATACACCCAAAGATGCAGGTCGTCATCTTTTAGGCTGGGCTTCGTGAGCGGCTGCGAATAGACATCAAATTTGAGGCTCCTTGAATATTGGTGATTGCTACGAGTTTAGTCAAATTGTGCGAACGTCAGCTTCAACTTGATCAGGGTGCCTATATAACCATAGGCATTGGGACTTGGGCTGGACCCAAGCCCTACATATCCGTCAGATGTCTCATGCGAAAATGTCTAACTGACGCACAAAAGGATTATGTTATAACTGTGATGAACATTATACTCGTGGACATCAATGCAAGAGGCTTTTTTATCTGGACATGGTCGTCTCTGATGACGAGGGAATTGGGTAACGTGGGCAACAATTTTGATCTTCCTTGAGCTTAAGGAGAAAAAAATTTGAACAGCAGGAGTGATATTATGGGTTTCGAGCCAGGTTCTTGAGTTGTCTTTTGTCATCGAGTCATGATGTTAACTTTTATTAATTCCTGTCTTTTTTATTCCTTATTAAATGTTATTGATAACTAGGAGCAAGTCATTAAGATTCTTGTCTTGTAAAGCCTATTTAAAAGCATATGACGGTGGAATGAAAGGCATGCATGAATTAGATTCTCTCCTCTTGCCCCCTTGCCAAGAAATTGTGGTAGCTCCCTCCCTCTCTCCGAGCACGCCCTACTAAGGAAGTTATGGTCCTGACTCCGCAGTATCCTCGCATCACAATCGTCATCCCCGCCTCCGGCCACCCTCCTGTGAAGCGACCAACATCTTACATATTTACTTGTAACACAATCATCACAATGAGCTCAGATATACTCAATAAAATCGAAAAAACTTGGGTGACAAATGAGAAAATACAAGCATTCATTGACAAGGAAGAAAACTCTTAAACCAAATTTACATGTGGGAAAATCAAGTACTCAAAAGAAAAGTGTGTTCAGTGGTCGGCAAACGGCAAAGATGAGGAGGTCAGACAATTGATATTAAAACTATTTCATTACTATGAACTGGCACTCTAGTATGGGAATCACACCTCATCGAGTAAGACAATATTTCTAATAGAAGGGAATAAAAATTACGATTCTACAATCCCAAAGAGAATATGACAAGATATATTTACGAACTTTATTAAGGAATTACCAACATCAAACGGTAAAAGTTTTACATTTCTTGTGGTCTATGGGTTGAGCAAATACACTCCTTTCATCAGTTTACCAAATCTTTATTATGTTGTGATCGTGGCAGATACTTTCATGGACACAATATTCATATTACACAACATGCTGGTTACTATTGCAAGTGACAAAATAGAGTTTATGAGTGAATTCTGGCAAGGATTTTTTAAGCTCCGAGGAATCCAACTACAACATCATCGTGTCATAAGTGTGATCTAATATATTGCACTCAAGTTCAGGTGATGACGTCTATGATATGATCTCGAGTGAGCGGTACAGTTGTCCAGGAACAGAGGCTATCATGACCATGCTCAACCAATCATTGACCATGTGTCTAGTCTAATAAATACCACCACGAGATTACAAAGCCAAGCACCAGTCACATTACCTCAACGATCTTTCTACAGAGTACCTTACATTTGAAGCATTTTCCAAAGTGAGCTTAACAATGTCTAGTCATTAGGGGTGAATTTTTTTCTAGAGCTCTCGCAAAACTCAGAAGAAAAAGATCTTGCACACCCCGAGTTGGCAAGGGCAAATACGAAGTGGAGAAGTATCAGGATATGTAGGAAGACAGATCTCGCCAAGGGTACTCGCAAGACCTATGGGAAAACAAACAGAAAAGGGCATAAAAGCAACAACTGAGCTTTCTAGAGGTCTAGTGGAAACCGGAATGCAAGTTGTGGCAATATCAAATTGTTCATTAAATGCAGCTCTTTGGATTGACTTCATTTCAAGTTTCATTAAAAATGGTGTATAAACCTAAAACTAAACCCTACAGCTAGAGAATTTGGATTGTCCCACACAAGACTGGTAGAGCTCAAGAAACAACTCCAGTGGGAAGAGCGATGAAAAGCGGCATCTCCTATGAAGATGTAGTCCTCACTGCCAAGACGATATCCTTCAAGGAAGGGATATCATGCCTCGATGGTTGGCACAATAATTACAATCCACTCAAGGTTGTAAATATCGGATGTCGATGACACGTCGGATTGAATTTTTAAATGTCAGATGTCGAAAGTCGGAGACATGACGGGATACTTTAAAATATCAGATTTTTATATCTTATAAAAAAAATTTATTTTGATGTGTACTATAATTATATGTTCTAAAAGTAAAAAATATTAATATAACAAATAGACAAAGAATGAGTCATATATATCCCAAAAATATTTCGAAGAATATCTAAGATTAAATATTATTAACAAGTACAAAATGATACAATTTCACTTAATGTTATACAAAAATTTTATTTTAACAACGCTAACTTTATAACAAAAAAAATTTAAATCTAAATATCCTTAAGGGTCCGTTCGGCGCGCAGGTATTGGCTTTCTAGAATTGGTTTTGTCTTTCAGAAATCCAATTCTTCTGTTCAGCGCGCCAAAATTAGATGGGCATTGGTTTTCACTTGAAAACCATGAGTTTTGCTATATACCTAAAAATTCAGTTCCCCAAAACTTACCTCCCGCTGCAGGTTTTCCAGATTTTCACCGCTACTGTGCCCTGACCCCGACCCTGCTCCCGTGCCCCGACCCCGATCCCGCTCCCGTGCCCCGACCCCGACGCTCCTACACCGACTGCGCGACCCCGATGATCCGACGTCGACACCGACTCCTCCGACGCTGACTCGTCCTCCATGCCCTAAATCAGATATTTCCTCCTCCGACGCTCCAACGCCGACTCCTTCAGAATTTTCGCCTCTAGGTATCAGATTCCTTCTCCACTTCTTCTTCTTCCTATTTATCCTCTTCCTCTTGAGATTTTTTTCTGCATTATGATGGTCATACAGATCTTCTTCCTCTTCCTCTTGAGATTGTGGCGATCATACAGATCTAAATTGGATAGTGATGTGTGTTCAGTGTGTGTACTTGTCAGTTGATTACTCCTCATCCTTCTATCTTGTGTGTTGTTGTCATCAAAAATAACTTATAAATTCAAAGTTTTATTCAAATGTTATATCTGTGTTCAAATTGTTCAAATTTAAAAATTATTACAATTCCAAAAAACCAATACATTTGCGCAGTCGAACAACATTGAGGTATCAATGTCAATTCTCTTCACTGAATACCATCCTGCAGCCGAACAACAAAATTGATTTTCTTCAAAAAACCAATTCCTGCAAATATTGGTTTTCTGACCAAAGTCAATTCCAGAAAGCCAAAATCTGCGCGCCGAACGGACCCTAATTGATTTAAAGTCTTTTCAAGCATATAAATTTATATTAAATCCATAAAAATAATCAACTAATGTTATATTTTTTCACATTTTTTGTAATGTCATATAAAAATTTGTGTGAAATAATTATACAAAATTGGTTATAAGAATAAAACGTTTAAAAAATGAAGTAATAAGTCTAATTAATTTAAACATGCATAATATAATGCATATAGGCGATTTAAACATATACTATTAGTATGTTAATAAAACATAAAACAAAATAGCGAACGATGCGTTCAAAAATTGTGTCGGGCGATATATCGAAAAAATCGGATATGTCGGCCTATATTTTACAAAAGGGCATAATCTATCTTTTTAAATATCATTTTGTACTCAAAAATGACATGTCGATAAACATGTCAAAGGATATTAAAAATAATGAATCTACTACACCCATGATAAAATAGACTAAGTTGTTCACCACCTACAAAGCACGGATACTTAAAAATGATCTACGTATCGGAAACGGGTTTCCGAAACTCCAGGAAATGCATTTTTTTTAAAAAATATATTTTATTTTTGGAATCGCGTATCCCGCAAGGGGGATACGCGATTCTGTGAGATATAGAGCTCGCGTATTTCATTTTACGCATTAGGTTTTCCTATTCCGCTCCCGCTCCCGCCAGCGTTCCGCTCCCGATTCCGCCGATCCCGCAGGTATTCCTTCTTCTTCTTCTCCTGCTTCTTCTTCTCCTCCTGCTTCTTCTTCTTCTCCTCCTGCTTCTTCTTCTTCTCTTGCTTCTTCTCCTGCTTCTTCTCCTGCTTCTGCTTCCTCTTCTCCTGCTTCTTCTTCCCCTCCTCCTTCTTCTCCTCCTCATTCTTCTTCTTCTTCTTCTCCTCCTGCTTCTCCCCCTCCTTCTTCTTCTCCTTCTCCTTCTCCTGCTTCTCCTTCTTCTCCTCTTTTTCCTTCTTCTCCTCCTCCTTCTTCTCCTCCTCCTCCTCCTTCTTCTTCTTCTTCTCCTCCTTCTTCTTCGTGCTATGGTTCTTGTCCAAGCTTGGTGCATACGACTTGTACGCTCCAGCTTGCGGGGGAGTGTTAGATGATATAGGAAAAAATGATGTAAAAGCCCATTTATAGGCCCATTTCTCCTTTCTCCTTTAGTCTCGCATCTCTTGTATAGGATTCTTTCTCCTTCTCTTCTCCTATATATTTGTATTCTCTCTTGTATTTTATACCTGAAGAAGTATATACAAGGTTTGCCTATTGTTCTCTACAAATGTTACTTATAGCATTATATGAAATGTCAATGATATATAATATAGTCTTATTAATTTTTTTTGTTACAATTCAAGATATGTACAAATAGTTTGTTATTTGTCTTATTCTTATATTAATTAATACTTATATTAAAATAATTAAAAACGTTTCCCGTATCCTAATTTTTTTTAAAATCACGTTTCTCGTATCCGTTTCGTATCGTATCCCGTATCCAGTTTCCGTCCCCGTGCTACATAGTTCACCACACCACTAGATCTTGTATCTGGAAGTAACTACTTGTGAATAAGTGACATGAACCTAGAAAGGTTTATGATTTACGGTTTAGGGTAGCTATAAAGAAATGGAACATCGAAAGGCTTTGAATGAAGAGTCGGTAGTTCAAATAGAATTCATTGATCATGATGTGCATGACCGAACATCCATATTTGTCATCATCGATCACCTCTCAAAATATTCTCACTTCATTTCCTTGTTAACAAATTTCACAATAGTTGTTGCCAGTGAAGTCATTCAATAAGTTGTCATAACATAACTAAGAATATGTCCATCATTTGTGTTATCACATCCACCTTTGGTCCATACATTCTACAACAATCCACTTAATACGTTGCTCGAGATCTCAATCTAAGTCATTACTCGATGATTATGTTTGCCTCAAAAGTGGCGTGGTTACAAAAGAGGGGATTCAAAAAATAGGACTCTGGAGAAATGAATACAAAGACAATAAGGCTTTTCGATAACTCTCCGGAGAGATGCAAATGAATTAGTGAAAAGGAGTCACCAATGTCAGAAGCTCGCTTTACTACAATTACTTTCTTCTTAATTTCCAAAGCAAAAACCTTATTTGACTAAGTACTACTTATATATGTATATTAAAGTATTAAAAGGAAAAAACTTTTCTTTGGTGAAACATTCAAAACTATCAAATATACACGTATTGTTTTAATCTAATGACTTCAAATATATTATAATTTATTTCAATATATACAATGCTCATTAAAGTAATTACGCTCTATCCCCAAATTAAAAGTAACGATGGAAATCCATAAAATCGAAAAAGTTTTTAGTAGAACTTTTATACCTATTATAACATGCTGTCATTAGGCATGTTAGCGGTATTTTAGAGGAAGGATATCATTAGATATGTCAGCAGTATTTTCGAGTAGCTATATTTAAATTTAACAACGTTATTAAAATTTGATTTGGCATACACAATGATATATGCATCGGGATGAAGATTTTTTAACAAAAATCGAAAAATGGGGTATAACTACTTTCCACATTATTTAATTGATAAAGTCTTTATTTTAAACTGGGTTAATTAATTGATAGGAGCAGAGCCCCGTGCCTGTCGCAGTTGGGATACTGTTGCGGTTGGTCGTAGGAGCGGAGCCTCATGCCTATCACATAAGGAAGGAAGTTGGTACAAAACTACATGGCCTACTGTAGCTGAGTTGACACCCCTATGAGGTAGTTTATGGGCAAAATTTGTCATTATACTTACCTTACATATTTGATACTACTATGGTTAAGATGATAGACAGGCTTGTTAAAGAAACATAGGCTAGGCAACAACTTATGAAGAATGTGGCATCTTACTTGACCGAACACTATCTTAGAAAGTCATCAAATAATACGCAAAAGTAGCTTAATCACTCAAGTTCATGTTAAATGGTTCAATGCCTCATCCAAATATTCAACATGGAAAACCTTCTTGAATTATAGTGGCGATATCTTCATTTCCAACCTTAAGTTGAAGAAGGTTATAAAGAGAAGTGTATTGATGCAAACCGAATTTTATAAAGGTGAAGTAATATCAGGGGCTTACCTTCTATTACAGCTATATGAAGATTCATGTAGAAGTAAAGGAATGGTTTGAGAGTGCATTATAGGAATATAGTAATTACAGTTGGATAGAACAATTAGTGCAAATATGAGTGTAATAGATAAATTGTTAGCTAATGAAATATCAATATAAGACTCCCTCACTCCCCCCACCCTCCCCAACAATTCTTGTTTCCCTCTTTCCCTTCTACAATCTCATTGTCATCCCAGTATCTCTCCAATCGCTCGACTCCATTTTTCTTTGTTCAATCTAGCTTATCTCTTAAAAGAGAATGCCAGCATCACACTATCCAAGAATTAGTCCACATCATTTTAACATAATAAATCTACATATGCCACCAGAACCAATGATGCATGATGAGAAGAAAGATTTTTATCCAAAGAAAACAACAAGCAAAGACACAAGATAGGGAGTCGCTAGAAGACCTCAAGTGATCTCTTAAGGAGATCGAGTTCCCTATCAAGATCATCAATGGCCTGAGTATACGCCTGCGTTGGAGAAGATTGACTAGTGGTGTGGATCTGCAGCATCAAATAAGAAAGTCTGAGCCATGCACAAAACCTTAAACCCTAAAGCGCAAGAAATAAACTGCTTTTTCCTAGGAACTAGAGCTCACCCTCACTATGATCTTGTACTGCAGGGGGTGCGGAAGCTTGTAGCCGGCAAACAGAACATTCGGATCCCTATGCAGCTGCCTGCAACCATTGAAGTAGGAAATCATCAGAAAACCTTGATTGGAAACCTGGATGAAGAAAAGTTAATAATCAATATTCACATTCGCAGAATGTTTCCAACGGTATGATCCTCACGCTCAATGGTGAAAGAGGCGGCATTGACAATCTTGGTATCTCTCTCGGACGAAACCCTAATCGAAAATTAGCAAAAGGAACAAGTATAAGTCAGCAAAACCTTTTGTTTGTTCGTTTGTTCGTTCGTTCAGGCACTCTTCAGAAATTGTAAAACAGCGATGAACAGTTCAATCAGTAGCAAAAAATGAAAGCGCAGAAAAAAAAATAATGAGAAACAGTGGAGGGGGGATCAGCCGATCAGGACGACGGAGTAGGTTAACATTACTTCTTTGTGCCCTCGGGGACAACGAAACGCTCGTATCGATCGGGAGCGTTCATGGTTTCGTGTATGCGCGGCCGAGACCCTCCTCTTCTCTTCGATGAGGCAGTCTAAGCAAGCGTTTTGCGCAAGTATACCAGAGGCGTGGTGGAGCCGTGGCCGTTGGCTGGAGCAAGAGGTCAAAGATTTGTGTTTTTCCAAGCTTCTATGCCGCTTTAGTTACTCTTTAGTCTTTATCACTCGGCCTAAAGAAGTTAATATTTTCCCTCAAAGAACTAGGTGGTGATGAGAGTGGGAACAACTTTAGAGATTGCTACAAGTGAAAATCTCAAAGAACTCAATTGTTTGTTCCAAACTTTGGTGAATATAAATGAGAGGGTCTTCCCCCCTTTTATAGGCACTAAAGAGGTTTTCCTTCAAAACACAGAAGGTTCTAGACCCCTACTATTATAGATTATTTTATACATCTCTAGGATGCATGAGGTAATTCTCTACAAGATTCATAACTCTTCCTATGTACATGACTTCATATTTCTCTAGAATCCTTTTGAGAATTAACCCCAAAGATGGTGATCCGCGACATCCTCCCCCACCTATTTTGGCGATGTCTGCATCGCATCGTACTGCTGAAGGATGTCCTTGAACTGCCACAAGTCTTCCAATGTCTCCCATGTAGTTTTGGACTATGACAAACTCTTTTATTTGATCAAGTATTGTGTGCATGGCGGCACACCTCTTCTTCGAACCACTCTTTTTGTGTGCACTTCTTCAATACTTTTGTCAAAAGACTTTGTCATCACGGGAGGCACCCTTTGAGATTCTCCTCTTTGAAGATCTTCATCATATTCATAGTATAGCTTGAGCATACTCACATGAAATACTAGATGTATCTTCAAAAAGCTTGGTAAGTTAAGACGGTAAGAAACCTTACCCATCCTAGTTGTAACTAGAAATGGGCCTTCATACTTCTGCACCAAGTCTTTCTGTACACTGCGCAAGACCTTGAATAGTTGTGGTAAGAACATTGACATCACCTTATCTTCCACCGAGTACTTTGTTGGTCATCTTTTTGTATCAACCCACTTCTTCATCTTCTTACGAGCCTTCTCTAAGCACGATCTAGCCAAGTCGGCTTGTTCTTGCCATGACTTGGTCATCTTCCATGCACCTGGGCTCCTTCCATCCTCTTGTATGGTTTCCAAAGTGTGTAGTGTGAGGGGTTGCCTCCCGATAGCAAGCTCGAAAGGACTCCAACCTGTAGCCTCACTTTGTTGTTAGTTGTAGGAAAATTGTGCCACATCTATAAGTTTTGCCCAATCCTTTTGATCAGCACTCACAAAAGTGTCATAAGTGGCACTCCAGCAGTGCATTCACCCTCTCGGTTTGCCCATTTGACTAAGGTGGAAGTTGATGGAGAAGTTTAACTCTGAACCAAGTAGCTTGAAGAGCTCAGTCCAAAGCTTCCTAGTGTAGTGGAGATTTCGATCACTTACAATGCTCTTGGGCAATCCCCAATACTTCGCCACATGTTTGAAAAAAAATTAACCGTCTCTTTCGTTGTGGTATCATTAGTACTTGGTATAAATGTGTCATATTTGGAGAAGCGGTCTACCACCACCAAGATAGATTCACACTCATCATACTTTGGCATTGCATTGATGAAGTTGAGCATCACCGTCTCCCACGAGAAATATGGCACTGGAAGTGACTCCAAAATTCATGTTGGTTGCTTGTTCTCCACCTTATCTTATTGGCAAACAAGACATGTCTTCACGTACAGCTCGATGTTATCCCTCATCTGCGGCCAGTAGTAGGAATCCTCCAACAAGGCTATTGTGTGTTTCTGCCCTGGATGTACAACCCACTTTGTGGCATGGCACTCTTTGATCAAGTCCCTCCGTAGGTTACCCCACTTTGGGATGTATAACCTTCTCCCTTTGGTGTAGAGTAGCTCGCCCTCTACCCAAAATCTCTTGGTTCGTCCTTCCTGAGCTAGTTGCATGAGGTGTTTGGCAATGAAATCCTTCTCAATTCAACCCTTTACTTGCTTCAAAAGTCACTCTTTACCATAGATATTACCACTAACTCTGTTTTGTGGCTAAGTACATCTGTCACTACATTAGCTTTGCCCGATTTGTGTTCTAGGACAAAGTCAAATTTCGCCAAGAAGTCTTGACATCTTGCTTGCTTTGATGACAATTTCTTTTGAGTTTAAAAGTAGGTTGTTGTGACATTGTCGGCCTTGATCATGAATTGTGCTCTAAGTAATAGTGTCTCCATACCTGCAAGAAATGGATGATAGCAGTCATCTCCTTTTCTTGCGCAGTATAGCTCCACTCTGCCTCATTCAACTGCGGCTCTCAAAAGCAATATGGTGACCTTCTTACATTAGCACTCCTCCAATAGCAAAGCCTGAGGCATTCATATGTATCTCAAACATTTTGCAAAAGATGGGTAGTGCAAGTACTGACTCTATATTCACCACCCTCTTCAAATCATTAAGAGCCTGTTGGCATTCCTCAGGCTAATTTCAAGTCTTTTCCTTCTTGAGCAGGTTTATAAGTGGCACTGCCCACATTGAATATCCTATGATGAACCACCTATAGTAGTTTACCAAGCCAAGAAATTATCGCAGCTCTGTCACCTTTGATGGTGGCTTCCATTTGATTATTGCCCGCACCTTCTCCATGTCCATCTGTAGTTGGTCATGCCTAATGACACGACCAAGGAAATGCACCTTCTCTTGGCCAAAGGAGCATTTTAACTGTTTGACATAAAGTTCATTCTCCCTTAGCACTTTGAACACTGAACGAAGATGTTGTACATGCTCTTTCAAAGTGTCACTATAGACGACAATGTCATCCAAGTATACCACCACGAACTTGTCCAAGTAGAAGTGAAAGATTTGATTCATTGATGTGCAAAAGGTTGCCGGTGCGTTGGTTAGGTCGAACGACATAACCAACCACTCGAATGATCTATACCTTGTTACACATGTAGTCTTTGACTCATCCCCTTCTACGATCTGTACTTGGTGGTAGCCCTTTTGTAGGTCCATCTTTGTGTATATCCTTGCACTCCCAAGTCGATCAAACAAGTCAATAATCAACAGTACAGGATACTTATTCTTTATGGTTACCTTATTCAGCGCCTGATAGTCAGTACATAACCGCAAATATCTCATCCTTCTTCTTCTGAAAGAGCACCGACATGTCAAATGGTGCCTTTGATGGTCTAATCATTCTCTCTTCAAGCAGTTTATGCAACAACTTTCTCAATTCCTCAAGCTTGGGTGGAGCCATCCGATATGGTGCCTCATGTCGGTCGCTTTACTCCACTCTCCAACTCAATCTTATGGTCCACCTCCCTACGAGGTGGCAACATTTTTGATAGCTTCGTCAACATCATATCCTCGCTCTCCTTCAGGACTTCTGTAATAATTGAAGGCACCTCCTCCACAGTCTCATCCGCTTCCACCTTCAGAGTTGCCAAGAAAGTAGGCTCTCCTTTCTTGACTCTCTTTGCGATTAACATCGCCAAAAGTTGCTTGGCTTCATTGTTTGGTGGACCTTCTACAGTGGGAACCATGCAAGTTACACCATTCTCCATGATGCAAACCGAGTGGAAAGTTGGCATGATGATTGTACTTATCATATCAAAGAAGTTCATGACCAACACGACCTTGTGATCATCCATCACCGTGACTGACAAGTTTACTTGTGCCCTCCATTTCCATAAGTGGAGCACCACTCCACGAGCCACCCTTGATAGTTGTCTCGTCTTCCCATTCACGATTTTGAGTCATTCATCGCAATTTGTCACTTGATGGCCAAGTCTACGTGCTTCTTCCTCCATCATAAAATTATGTGTTGATCCCGTGTCCACCAAGGCTTTGGTAGCTATGTTGTTGATCATGGCCTCAATGTACATGAGCCCCTTTCTAATCTCCTTCTTTGCGGGTTTCAAATTCAAGGCATTTAAAAGTTGCAAAGAATACAATTATGTTGTACCTTCTTCATTCTCGGGTTCACTTGCATTCTCCTCTTATATTGCAGTAAGCGAATCAAGTTTTTGGCACTTCTTCATCATGTGTGGTCCATTACATAGATAGCATTCACCTTTTGGCGTAAAGCCCTTACCTCCATCATCCTTGTACTTCCCACAAGTAGGATTTCAGTCTCCTTTAGGTTGTCTTTGCGACCCTTGCCTTTCTCCCCCACCTTTGGTGTGGTCATTCTTAAATACTTTCTTTGGAGCATCAACCGATGGTCTTTGAAATTCTGTCATGGATTCTGCTGTTGCCATTGCTTCATCTAATGTATTCACATCCCACTGATGCACTTCCTGTTTCACCCAATTCTGAAGACCATCTTTGAAGTTGAAGAGTTGGTCATCTTAGGACATACCTGGTACTATCAACATCAAGGTTTGAAACTCTTTCATATACTCTATAATTGAACCTTTTTTGCTTTATCTCCTTTAACTTCTTCCTTGCCTCGTTCGCAATGTTCTCCGGGTATAAGTGTCTCTTGAGTTCAATCTTGAACTCCTCCCATGTGTCAAGGTTGCATGTTCCTTTCTTGATATTTGCAAGCTTCCTTTGCCACCAAAAAGATGCAATATCTAAAAGATAGTAGCTTGCAGTATTTACCTTAAGTGCATCCTCTGTGAGGTTACATCCTCTGAAGTAGACCTTCATTTGATAAATGAAGTGTTTTAACTTCATTACCATCCCTCTTTCTAGTGAAGGGTTTTGGTTTAGGCACATCGATCCTTGAATTTGCCACAACCCCACAGTTGCAACCATTAGCGATGACATTCTTGCATACGGCCAATTCCTCCCCCAATTTGGTGATTCGCTCCTCATAGACATCCTCAAGTTGATCGCACCTTTGTGTAATCTTCACGTTTGCATCAAGGCAGGTTTGGATTTGAGCTTTCAATAGATCCAGCTCTCTGCAAGTACGTATCACTTGTTCGATGGCCTCTATCTCTCCACAAACATGTAAGCGGTCCAGTTCCACCACCGTCATGCGCTTGTCCCAATTCACCAAGGCAAGATCTAAGTCTTTAAGCTCATGAGATTTACTTTGGCTTCTCTTCTACCTTTCAATTTGTTTCCTTGCCTCCTGGCCACACTCGTCCATGTTCATATTGTTCATTTCACCAACCATCTAGTCTTCTCGTGCACTAAACACGGACTAGAGTGAACCACCCTCTGGTACCAACTGTCACAGACTTGTCTCTTTTCAAGCTTTCATGTGGCCTTAGCTCCTCCTTTCCACACTCTGCGTAGCCAATCTAAGTCAACCTTTCCCCTCAAGAACTAGGTGGTGATGAGAATGGGAACAACTCTAGAGAATGCTCATAAGTAAAAGATCTCAAAGAATTGAATAACTTGTTCCAAACTTTGGTGAATACAAATGAGGGTGCCTTCCTCTTTTTATAGAACACAATGATGTTTCCCTCCAAAATACTGAAGGTTCTCAATACTTACTATTCTAGATTATTCCATACATCTGTAGCTTGTACAAGATACATGAATTCTCTATAAAGTTCCTGACTCTTCTTATGTACATGACTCTAGATTTCTCTAGAAGGAAGCTGGTGGTCCGCGACATCAAGCTCATGCCTTAGGATGTCGGTTGAGATCAATGAGATGTTATATATTTTGTGTGTATACGTTTGAAAGATAGTGTATATGTTTGAAATATATTTCAGAATTGGATAATTTTGTACATTAATATGTACATTGCTTTGTTTGCATTTAAAGTTCCCTTGCTTCTCTATTTCTCGACAATACATAATCATTTTTTTCATATTTTTGAAACAATCAACTAGCGTGGATGCCACTTTTGTAATGATATTGTTGAAGCCAGGAAAATTCCCAACCTCAGAAATAGGATCAAGGCAGCCTAAGTTTATTGATTCTACGATCCGACATCACAATTCAAATGGCTAGCGAGAGAGAGAGAGAGGAAAATATCTATAAGCACACCCCAAGTGCTCCAACAGGGAGGTCCCACCACATACCCAGAAGTTTGGGAGAAACTTCTCCTCCACCACCAAAAGGCTGGGTGAGGTACTAGGCAGGCATGGACTTGACAAGCATCCACTTGGGGGGACCTCAACCTCTTCCAAAAGTGTCATTTCTAGTACCCCTGGGGGACTAACAGCGAGTTCCAAGGGCTACTCGCCCAAACTTGCGAGATACTTGCCCAAACTCGCCTCTGCTCACCCGAGCTTGCCCGAGCTCGCTCAAGCTCGCCTCTGCTCGCCCGAGCCCGCCTCTGCTCGCCCAAGCTCTCCCAAGCTCGCCTCTGCTCGCCCGAGCCCGCCTCTGCTCGCCCAAGCTCTCCCAAGCTCGCCTCTGCTCGCCCGAGGTTTACGGGTAGCCATCTACTAGGGTACTTTTGATCTCGACGAATTACAGGTTATACACAATCCCCATTTTTTTCGAGCTCGACACGAGCTCGGAAAAACAATATTGAACCCGTAGTTTGGAGAGATGGCGCTAGACGATGCGCCACAGGAGGTCCTTCCTAGGAGTGGAGCTCAATTGGAGGTAGAGAAAAGGTTGATACCGTACAGGAATCGAGTTCAACTGAATTGGAGAAGAGGTCGACACCTCACAGGAGGAAGCTCAACCGGAGGTGGAGAGTCGACACCTCACAAGAGCCGAGCTCAACTGGAGGTGGAGAAAGAGGTCGACACCTAGCAGGAGCCGAGCTCAACTAAAGCTGGAGAAGAGGTCGACACCTCGCATGAGCCGAGCTCAACTAGAGATGGAGAAGAGGTCGACACCTCGCGGGAGGAAGCTCAATCGGAGGTGGAGAGTCGACACCTCACAAGAGTCGAGCTCAACTAGAGGTAGAGAAAGAGGTCGACACCTAGCAGGAGCCAAACTCAACTGAAGGTGGAGAAAAGGTCGACACCTCGCAGGAGCCGAGCTCAACTAGAGGTGGAGAGAAGACTGACACCTCACAGGAGCCGAGCTCAACTAGATATGGAGTCGACAACTCTCAGGAGCCAAGCTCAACTGGAGGTAAAGAAGAGGTCGATACCTGATAGGAGCCAAGCTCAACTGGAGGTAGAGAGTCGACACCTCACAGGAGCCGAGTTCAACTGAATTGGAGAAGAGGTCGACACCTCGCGGGAGAAAGCTCAACCGGAGGTGGAGAGTCGACACCTCACAGGAGCCGAGCTCAACTAGAGGTGGAGAAAGAGGTCGACACCTAGTAGGAGCCGAGCTTAACTGAAGGTGGAGAAGAGGTCGACACCTCGCAGGAGCTGAGCTTAACTGGTGGTGGAGAAAGAGGTCGACACCTAGCAGAAGCCGAGCTCAACTGAAGGTGGAGAAGAGTTCAACACCTCGAAGGAGCCGAGCTCAACTAGAGGTGGAGAGAAGACTGACACCTCACAGGAGCCGAGCTCAACTAGAGATGGAGTCGACAGCTCTCAGGAGCTGAGCTCAACTGAAGATAGAGAAGAGGTCGACACCTGACAGGAGCCGAGCTAAACTGGAGGTGGAGAGTAGACACCTCACAGGAGTCGAGCTCAACTAGAGGTGGAAAAGTGGTTGACACCTCACAGGAGCCAAGCTCAACTGAAGGTGGAGAAGAGCTCGACACGTCACAGGAGCCGAGCTCAACTGGAGGTGGAAAAGAGTCGACACCTAGCAGGAGGAAGCTCAACTGGAGGTGGAGAGTCGACACCTCACAGGAGCCGAGTTCAACTGAAGGTGGAGAGTCGACACCTCACAAGAGCCGAGCTCAATTAGAGGTGGAGAAAGAGGTCGACACCTAGCAGGAGCTGAGCTCAACTGAAGGTGGAGAGTCAACACCTCACAGAAGCCGAGCTCAACTAGAGGTGGAGAAAGAGGTCGACACCTAGCAGGAGCCGAGCTCAACTGAAGGTGGAGAAGAGGTCGACACCTCGTAAGAGCCAAGCTCAACTGGTGGGGGGGAAGTAGTCGACACCCAGTATGAGCCAAGCTCAACTGGTGGTGAGAAGTAGTCGACACCCAATAAGAGCCAAGCTCAACAGGAGTGGTGTGAGACGACTCGGGAAGGCAAGTAGTCGGTCTGCAGGAGGGGAGCTCATACAGATATCATGGACTATGACAACACTCCAACGAGGAACTTTGTTGGAGTCGACAACTCTCAGTAGATGAGCTCAACTGGAGTGGTGTAGGTCAACTCGGGAGGCGAGTAGTCGGTCTGCAGGAGGGGAGATCGTACAGAGATCACGGACTACGACATCACTCCAACGAGAAACTGTGTTGGAGTCGACAACTCTCAGGATCTGGGCTCAACTGGAGTGGTGTGAGTCGACTCGGGGAGGCAAGTAGACAGTCTGTAAGAGGGGAGCTCGTATAGATATCACGGACTACGACAATACTCCAATGAGGAACTTTGTTGGAGTTGACATCTCTCAGGAGCCGAGCTCAACTAGAGTGGTGTGAGTCCACTCGGGGAGGCAAGTAGTCAGTCTGTAGGAGGGGAGCTCGTACATATATCACGGACTACGACAACACTACAACGAGGAACTTTGTTGGAGTCGATAGCTCTCAGGAGTTGAGCTCAACTAGAGTGGTGCAGGTCAACTCGGGAGGCGAGAAGTCGGTCTGCAGGAGGGGAGCTCGTACTGAGATCACGGACTACGACATCACTCCAATGAGGAACTGTGTTGGAGTCGAGATCTCTCAAGAGCCGGGCTCATCTGGAGTGGTGTGAGTCGACTCGAGGAGGCAAGTAGTCGGTCTGCAGGAGGGGAGTTCGTACAGAAATCACGGACTACGACATCACTCTAACGAGGAACCATGTTGGAGTCGATAGCTCTCAGGAGCCGGTCTCAATTGGAGTGGTGTGAGTCGACTCGGGGAGACAAGTAGTCGGTCTGCAGGAGTGGAGCTCGTACAGATATCACGGACTACGACAACACTCCAACGAGGAACTTGGTTTCACTTGAGGAGGTCATTGGCCGATGTGCAGGAGAGGAGCTCGTGCAAGAACTCGGACTTATGATAACTCTATCACTCGAGGACTTCAATCAGAGCTCTCACTCGAGGAGGTCATTGGCCGGTATGCAGGAGAGGAGCTCATGCAGGAACCCGGACTTACGATAACTCTACCACTTGAGGACTTCAATCGGAGTTCTCACTCGAGGAGGTCGTTGGTTGGTATGAAGGAGAGGAGCTCGTGCAGGGACCCAGACTTACGATAACTCTACCACTCGAGGACTTCAATTGGAGCTCTCACTCAAGGAGGTCATTGGCCGATATGCAGGAGAGGAGCTCGTGCAGGGACCCGAAATTACGATAACTCTACCACTCGAGGACTTCAATCGGAGTTCTCACTCGAGGAGGTCGTTGGCCAGTATGCAGGAGAGGAGCTCGTGCAGGGACCCCGGACTTACGATAACTCTATCACTTGAGGACTTCAATAAGAGTTTTCACTCAAGGAGGTCGTTGGCTGGTATGTAGGAGAGGAGCTCGTTCAAGGACCCAGACTTACGATAACTCTACCACTCGAGGACTTCAATCAGAGTTCTCACTCGAGGAGGTCATTGGCCGGTATGCAGGAGAGGAGCTCGTGCAGGGACCCAGACTTACGATAACTCTACCACTCGAGGACTTCAATCGGTGCTGAGGTAGTTCGCCCTATTGCTTATGAGATTGCCAAGGAGTCAATTGCATCAATATCTTTGAGGACGAAGGAATTCTAAAGAGAACGACGATCTTTCTTCCGTCGAGTTGGGAGGTTCGCATCCAGACCTATTTGATGATAGTTCCTCCAGTCGGAGGAGAGATGCAATCAGGGGTAGTTAGGCCAACATGCAAGGGGGGAGCTGATCTCGGCCGCTAATGCAGGGGCTCAGTCTTACAAGGACGCTCATATCCCGAGGCATCGTCCAATTGTCTGCCCTGGGCTATCTATGAGAAACAGGTCGAAGGCTCATTTCCCAACCCAACCGTGGAGATCGTTTTCAGCTTAGCCACTTGGCTATGAAAACCAGAGTACAAGCGAAGGGAAATGGTCCTCGGGGGGTCCTACTAGACATTCTCGAGTCCACCATCCTTCCGCGAACTTGCATTTTTTGGAGCTTGGCAGATCCCGTCTTGGTAGTAACAAAGACACGTCCCGCCCCACAGGACAAACCATTGCTAAGAGCGGGTCTTCCTTCATCCAGTTTAGGAGGTTAGCATCCAGACCTGTTCCTGATTGTCTCTCTAGTCAGAGAAGAGATACAATCGGGGGTAGCTAGGCTGACATACCGGGGGGAGCTGATCTCGGCCGTCAATGTAGGGGCTCGGTCTTACAAGGATGCTTAAATCCCGATGTGTCATCCCATCATCCGCCCTGGGATTTTTAGGAGAGTCAGGTCAGATGCAGGTTTCCTAAAACGATCATGGAGATCGTTTTCTGCCTACTATGCCTGCTTGATACGCTTTCAAGAAGAGAAGCTAAAGCTCCATATTTCAGGGTGTTAGAGAAATATCATTGATGTATAAGTGTGGACAAGCATACCATTCCCTTCTATAGGTAGAACCCTTTCAGGTTATCGTAGTTCCAGGTATTCGAGGAGATGACATGAATAACATGACGGCCTGGTTGCTGAAGCGATAACCTCATGCGTTTAAACTTGTAGAATCGAACCGAACACCAAAGTTACTGAAGTAGTGATCTCGCAAGTATGGAACTTACAAAATTAAAGGAGAGCACCACAACTGTTGAATAGATCACCTCACGAGTATGAAACTCGCAGAATTGAAGAGAGCACCTAGCTGTTGAAGAGATCCTCTCCCAAGTATGGAACTCACGAAATTGAAGAGAGCACTTGGTAATCATAAAGAGCATCATGAGTAGGAGCTCGTAGAATACTAGTTGGAAGATGTCATGAGTAAGCTGTCTCATGGAATGTAGGTTGTCGGAGGAGATCATCGCAAGTAGGAGCTCGCAGAGCACCCCGTATGTTTTTCCCTAGTGGTGAACTCGTTGTGATTCGCCATGCTTGTTAGTCATACAAAAAGTACTCACGAGCTTTACTAAAGCACCCATAAGTATGAACATGTATGAAAAGCACCACTACTGAAAACGGAGATGAATCAGGCGGAGGGTAAGTGTTACTCTTGACATTAGAAACCCTACGCAGAGTTTTCGGGGGTTCCGAAGATACTCGCCCCTCCAACTCGCCTTTGGGCGAGTAAGAAAGATACTCGCCTCTTCACCTGCAAAACTCGCATATTGGCGAGCAAAAAAGATACTCTTCCTCTTTGAAGTCTCCATCCCGCCTATACTCGCCTATGGGCGAGTAACAAGGAAGCTCTCCAACCTGCGAACGGTACACCTGCGAGTTGATTTGGAGCTCGCTGTATGAAGCTCGCCAAGGCATATCTCCATCTACAATTCGCTTGCATGAACTCGCTTGCATATACTCGCTAACCGAAGTCATCATCTGGAACTCGCCTTAGGAGGTCACAATCTGGAACTCATTTATGAGCGAGTAATAGGTAAGCTTGCCCTATGAAGCCGTCGAGCTTGAAAGTCTCCATCGTGAAGTTGCCTATGAGCGAGTAACCTGGAAACTCGCCCACCTTGATGAGAACTCGCCCACCTTGCAGAGAACTCGCATACCTTGTTGAATGCTCGCAAAAGCCTTTGGTCTCCAGCTCGCCATCTTAAACTATGAAGTCTTCTCGCAAAAATTTCTTCCTCGGCAACTATCCACGCTCAACGCACCAAGTGTTGAAGCAGGGAAAATTCCCAACCTCAGAAATATGATCAAGGCAGCCTAAGGTTACTGATTCTACGATCCGACGTCACAATTCAAATGGCTAGCGAGAGAGAGGAAACTATCTATAAGCACACCCCAAGTGCTCCAGCAGGGAGGTCCCACCACGTACCCGAAATTTCGGGATAAACTTCTCCTCCACCACCAAAAGGCTGGGCGAGGTACTAGGCAGGCATGGACTTGACGAGTATCCACTTGGGGGGACCTCAACTTCTTCCAAAAGTGCCATTTCTAGTACCCCTGGGGGGCTATTTATAGAGAAATCCTGGGGGGTATAGACGAGTATCCAGCTACTAGCAGTGAGTTCCAAGGGCTACTCGCCCAAACTCACGAGATACTTGCCCATACTCGCCCAAACTCGCCTTTACTTGCCTAAGCTCACCCAAGCTCGCCTCTGCTTGCCCGAGCCCGCCTCTTCTCGCCCAAGCTCTCCCAAGCTCGCCTCTGCTCGCCCGATGGTTTGCGGATAACACTCCTTTTAGTGGACAATATGTCATGATCAAGAACCTCCATTATTGAAAGTTGTGACCCACTATTGTTTAGTATTATATAGGTTGTTTGACAACCTATTATCTTGTAGGTTGCCACAAACAATCATCTCACTCCAATGTACTTCAAATTCTTCGATCGTGTCACACTTGCTAAGACATTCGTAAAATAAAGATCGTGCATCATGAACTGCATTGAATGAATAAACCTTAGTATTAGCTTTTTAAGCAATATGTCATTGACATAAGCGATTTCGGCTCTTACGTAGAACTCTCAATGACATCTGTTATTGCTTAATATTAATCAGTATAAATTGCCCAGGGTTGCTTACCAAAAACAAAATTTAAACATGTTTGAAGAGCCATGTAAATGATTCAATAGTTTCTTCGGCTACAAATGCAATAACAACTATCATATATTGTCAATGATGATTGGTTGCAATAACTCGAGTATGTGCAAGACTATATCTATTTATTCTAAAAGTGGTGTCGAATATTAGCATATCACCAAAACATTGATAGTATATTTTGTTGGATCCTATGGTCCACATCTCTTTGGTTTGACAATATCATAATCCCGAGTTATATTTGATCATACTTTTGTTGGGTAGAATGTGCAGGTTTCTAGGTACAAAAAGATCAAGAAAATTAACTTCTGCCACCTACCACCGCATGCTAGAACTACTTCACCGCGCTAGCGTGGGATTATTTCTTGACAAGCTCTCTGGACAAAACTCGTAGCGCTATATCTATCGCTCGCGTTAGTGTGGATTTATTTCTGGACAAGCTCTCTGGCACCTACCACGTGGCGCTAGGTCTACCGCTCCGCTCCAGCTCAAAATCGTTGTGAATACTCGACGAACCGCTGAGAAAAAGGTTATTGTCAGGCGCTAGCATCTTATCGCGCCGCGGTATCATAAAAGCGGAAAAATATTTATTTAATATTTTTCCAAATCTGCAGGACAGCTATCATCATCGCGCGAATCGACCTACCGCTAGTCCAGCAGAGCCCTACAGTAGGTCGATTCGCGCAATGGTGGCAACTGTCCAACCAATTTGGAAAAATATCAAAATAAAATATTTTTTCGCTTTTATGATACCGCGACGCGGTAAGATGCTAGTGCCTGACGGTAACCTTTTTCTCAACGGTTCGTCGAGTATTCACAACGGTTTTGAGCTAGCGTGGAGCGGTAGACCTAGCACCATGCGGTAGGTACTAGAGAGCTTGTCCAGAAATAAATCAACACTAACGCGGGCGGTAGATCTAGCGCTACGCGGTAGATGCTAGAGAGCTTGCCCATACATTATACCACGCTAGCGCGGTGCGGTTGTTCTAACACGTGGTAGTAGGTTGCAGAATTTGATTTTCTTGGTCTTTTTGTACCTGGAAACCTACACACTATACCCAACAAAAGAATGATCAAATATAACTCGTGATTTTGATATTGTCAAACCAAAGAGATACAGACTATAGGTTCCAACAAACTCCTCATTTTTATAATATCAAAACTCGTTCATGAGATATAAATAGTAATAGCAAGGTACAGTGTAATCTCATCAATAAGCATGAAATATAGTAGGTTTAATGATCAACATAGCATATGACTCCCCTACATGTGCGCTCATCTTATATATATGCTCCCCTACACGTGATCTTCTCCTAAGTGACTTAGCATAGGGTTAGCTCATAAACACTCAAATTAAACATGCACACTATAAACACACAACAAAACGTGATCAAATACAAACTGAGATTTGTTATTCTCAAACTAAGTGATGTGAAATGCATGTTCCAACAAACTCCCCCGTTTAATAATAATAAATCCACTATGAATAAATAATGCATAAATAATGGTGTTCGTGTCTATAGTAATTGAAAAGAATTCAGTGTGTACTCTCCTAGATGGATATTATACCTACATAGATTCTTCTTAGTTTATACTCTTCCTAAATGAGATATTTCTTCAAAATCATTCTCCACCTGTTGGTATTATCAAAAGAGGGTGGGATAGAGCGTATTAGCGAGTAGAATTTTTCTATGATACCACTAGTTGATTACTATAAGTTGCCACTTGTGAAAAAACATGTTACCACTTATTAAGATAATTATCATGATCTAGAATAAGTAGAGTATCAACGTCCTATGATTACTCCCCATACATAGATGTTTTCTATAAAAAATGTAATGTACTCCCCCTGAATTGAGAAATTTATGCACTATGTTCTCCCCCTTTCCAGTAGAACAAAAAAGGGTGGAGGTGAGTGTATGCAATAAGATTAAAAAAGAAAGTCTATGTTAGGGAATAAAATGGGATGTAAAGTGTAAGATCATAAATATCACTCTACGACTTATTAATGAAAAAATGTGCATGATTGAATAAAGTAGTATATTGAAAAAATAGAAAATATATCACTTGTTAAGCAAATAAAATCACTTAGTAAACATAGTTAACCACTTATTGAGAGAGTAAATATTTATGAATAAGACGAAGTAGTACGCATAAAAATATCACTACAAGAAAAATAGCATTTAGCAAGGAAAATTAGGAAGATCATATATTTCCTTGCTATTTAGCATCAAATTTAGATAGATAAATTAACTTTTTCATTACCTACAAAAATAGCAACGAATTTTTTTTGTTGCAAAGATAGCAACAAATTTTTTTGTTGCTGAATATTTGTTGGTAAAATAGGAACGAAATATTTTATTACAAATATTTGATTGAAAAATAAAAATGATTTTTTTGCTGCTAAATATATATGTAGAGAAAAAAAATTCCTTTCAAAAAATTTCTTCTCACTTTTAAAAATATTTTTTCCATTTTTATTCCTTCTTGTAAAATATAATTATTGTTTATATATTTATAAATGAGCATTAATATTTTAAATTCAACTAAATATTTAATAATATAGTAAATTCTTTATATAATTTTATAAATATTTTAAATATATATATATATATATTTATTTATAAATTAGTATAGATTATAATTATATAAGAAAATATATTATATAAGATAATATATATTATATGAGAATATATAATACGAGGAAATATGTATAATATACAAAAATATATATTATATAAGAATATATATATTATACAAAAATATATATTATATAAGAATATATAAATATTATACGGATATATATATTTATATATATACGAATATATATATATTTATATATATATATAAAGATATACATTATAATGATATATATATGCTGTATATTTATATATATTAAAAATATCTCCTCTTTCGAGCAGATTGACATGTTTGGAGTATTGGTTAAGAGAGTCTTAATGTATATGGCTTCATGGGTTCGAATCCCAGCAATGCCAAAAATGATGAAACATTTTGGTTATAAATATTATTATTTTTATACAAAATAATTTACAAATTCTTAAATATTAGCAATAAAAATAGATTCCCTTACTAATTTAGGAAGAAATAATTTCCTTCCTTAAAATCCTTGCAAAATAGGAAGGAATAATTTCCTTGCTAAAATTAGCTATGAGCATATTACCTACAAAATTTTTTTTGTTTCTAAATTTCTTGCTAAATAAAATTAGCAAGGAATTTAAGTAATTAGCAAGGGATTTAGCCCCTTGCTATTTAAAGTTTTTCTTGTAGTGATGATAAACACTCTTAAAATAAACATCTTGTTTGAAAATATCATCATAATAAGGATATGGAATTTTAAGCCAAATAAGAAGATGTTTTCAATTCAATTCAAATCCAAGAGATGTTATTTCATTGTAATTTTTGCAAGCATGATTTTAAAATATCAAAGAGAGATAAGAACTATAATGTGAGCTAATTTGCCTTTTAAGTAAAAATAAACATTGTATCGGTCATTCTTTGTTATCTAGTGCATTTACTTAAGATTTTAAAGAATAATATAGGTATGTATTAGGATCCAATTTTCATGAGTAAAAGTTTTATGATAAATAATGATGTGTACAAATAATTTTTTGATAAAGTATACAAGTGAATTAATCAAAATACATGACATATATAATGAATAATATAACATTAAAATACAAAAATAATATTACGTCCACTATTATTAATGCACAAGAGTAAGAAGTACAATTACCAAGGTGTTTTACACACACAATGCTTATTAAGACTTATCAGGGAGTTGAGTAGTGCTTGGGGGATCACATTTATGACTTTATTCATATTTTTTTTATTTTTGTGATTCAGTGTACTAAGAGAAATGGTGAATATTTTTTTGCTACAAGCCACTTTACAATTCTTTTTCCAAGGTGCTCAACCTTACGATACTTGTTAAGACTTATCAGGAGAGTGAGTAGTGCTCGGTAGAGTTTTCCTTGTCAAGTTTTATTTGATTTTTATTTTAGTGAAAAAGGACTCTAAATTCACTTGTTGCGCAAACAATAGCTGTTTTAAAAAAAAACACCTTTCTCTAATAAATAAGTGCATGAAAAACAAAGAATTGAAATAATCAATTAGGTATAGTGTAGGTAATCTATTTATGCATTTTAATTATTATATTATTACACAACACAATCATACAAGTATAAGATTAAAATCACATTTAGGTTATCAAAATATGTGAGTGAATAAAATCATTATCAAACATAAAAGATTACTCATACTTAGAGGCACACTAAGCAATCCTATATATATTTTCTATAATCAATTTCATTGCACATAATAAAATAATATTCAAGGCAAGACATAACAAAAATAATGTTTTAAGAAACTTGAAAATTAAATCAAACATTATAATTCATCTTAAATTGATACAATTAATCATCTTTAACAATGACAATGAATAATAAGAAGTTTTTATAATTTTTTATTTTTTATAAAAAGTCAAACAATAAACACATAAAGAGATATGAGAAAAGAACATATTTTTGTCATTTTATAATTTTATATTTGATTTTCAAAAATATAATTTTTTTCCAAAAATACTTGTGTTTTTCTAAAAATATGAAAAAACTCAAAGAGATATAAGATGCAAGCACAAGATAGGATGATAGAATATTATGCATGAATATAATGAACATGAGAGATGAAATACTATCCATGCAATGTATATGAGTATGCCCTAGATGAAGATATCCTAGCAATATATCTACACCCTAGCCCCATACTAAGTGACAGATGGGCATGAGGAGCTGCACACATGTCGTAGGCTAGGGTGTTAATCCCCTCAGTGCCTCTCAAGGCCCTACTGGAACCCTCCCCGGTTAAGGACAAGACACGGTGTATAGGTTAGCGTCTCTAGTGCATACAACCATATGCCCCCGCTATGGTGACACACATGAGATGGGTAAATGATCACAGACATACTAAGCGTTTAATCCTAATTACCAGTTTATTATAGTGAAAATATAAGACATTTTATAGGTAATGGATTTAAAAGGATAGAATTTAGATAATAAGTAAATTTTGATCACTTAGCAAGAATATGACTTTAATTTCAATTCATTCAGTTGGATTGATTTATCAACAGACTTAATATGTGTAAGTCATATAACAAATATATATGTAAAGTGTTCATGACATATTGTCTTTAAAAAAACAAAAACAAAATAACACAAAAATGGACATTAAGCACATCGTGAAGTAGATTATTGAGTAATTTTGTTTTGTTTAGTTTCTACTTCATGCAAATGGTAGATACTAATGGATAAGATATTTAGGTATCCAAAAGGAGCCAAGTGTTACGGTTCTTTTGGGTACCCAAACAAAGCGCGATAATCCATGGGGAGATAATGATGAATGTGCCCTTTCGAGTGGAATAGGTGCGCCATTTTTAAAGATGAGCCTCCATTCATACTTTGGTTGAATATTCATTTTATATGATAAATTTCCATAATCATTAATTTGAGGCTTATAATAATAGTGATTTTTGAAATTATTATTAATAAAAAATTTGTTGTCATTTACTTTAATATTGGGAGAAGTTAAATGCGGATTAAATATTCTACTAGGTGTATGTCTTATGAAATTTGAAACACTAGTAGACACCTTATATATTTTTGAAGATAAACTAAACATAATTTTTTTTATTATTATTTGAATTTTTTGCACAAATAATTTTAACGATTCTAGTTTATGAGTTAAGACACTTTTTCATTAATCAATTTTTCACTACATTTTTTTTGAAATATGTAGCTCTTTTTTAAAATCCTTGAATTTTTCTTTTATATTATTGCAATCAATACAAGATATAAAATTTTTATCTAAAGAGCATGTGGGAGGACAAGACACATCATAAGTGGATTCTACATTAAGTTGTGTTTTCAAAATTTTATTTTCTAGTCGTAGATTTGAATTAATATTTTTCAATTTCTTAATTCTACGTCTAGTATTTTCTAGCACACACAATATAGAGATAAAATTACAAGCAAAAAGGGAATTCGATTTTCTTACGGTGCTCTTTGATGAGGCAAGATTGGAGTATAAAGTTTCTTTGACTTCTTCATGTGATTCTTCATTCATAGTTGAGATTTCATCTTCCCTTTCCCTTGATGTGGTTATCATGTCTTCCTCCAAGAGTAGGTCGTCATTTGATTCTTCACTTGAATTCTTGAGAAATTACTCAGATTCATTATCTGTAGAAGGTGAACTATAAGTAATCTCAAAAAATTTCCATATATCATAAGCAGTAGGCAGCGTATCGATGAGTTTGAAAATTTCTTGACCAAGCCCACAAAATAGACTATTCATAGTTTTGACATTTAAATAACATCCATGCTTATTTAAATTATTTGGGGGCTTGATACTAGTCATGTTCCAAATTTCTATATCTAAAAATATAAAGAATTTTCTCATTAGTATTCTCCACGCATTATAATTCACACCTGTAAATAAAGGTGGTGCTGATGAATTTTCAATGTACAAAGTTCCATCCCCACTAATCGATTCGAGATCAACATTGGTCATTATTCCAGGTGGTGAAACCATTTTGGAATAACCTCTCTCTGATACCACTTGTTAGATCTAATGGTCAACCTTAAATGAGGGGGGGGGGTGAATAAGGTTGGTCATCAGATCCAATATATTTTACCTTGTCCATTTATTCATAATAAATTTGTCAATCTATTTAGATAATTCACTTGAACATAAAAAAAACATATTATCAGTAACTTATCGTTCCTTCAGTAGTTCTAATATAGTAGCAGCATAACCACCCTTTATATTTGATTTTCTATGAAGATCAATAAAATCATATGCATCTCTTTTAACAAATCTCAAATTTTGAGACCCCCACCCCACCCCGCTTCATCGACAAGATAACATTACACATCAGACGCTCTGATTTCACTTTTAGACATTGACTATAATATATTATCACTTTCTACCACGACAGTTTGATGTGAATGGAGAAGGTGTTGCTCATTTCTTATATCAATAGGATGGTTATGTTTCTCCACAAATTTATCAGCAGTCAATTTTTTATTTTCTCAATCAGCATTGAAAACAATACTTGTTGGACAGGTTTTTCTAGTTTACAAATGCCGGTATTTGAAATATGATGGAGGAACCTTGTCTATTCTTTTTACTCTGGCCTTACAATAATAATACTCATGCATCTTAATGATTTTTGTGTTCTTTACATAAGTGCAGTACATCTCACATAAGCGCAATACATCTCATATCAACCGACTCACATAAGTGCAGTACATCTCATATGCTCCAACTTCAGTTTCAACTACTTCATATACATGGTCGTTCATTTTGCTTGTAGCATATCAACCGAAGATGATATTAAATGAAGCAACTTTTCAGGATTCCAGATAGATCAAATTTAATCTCTAAAGATCAACTTGATCTCCACGAAGATCAAATTTGATCTCTTTGGAGATCAGATTTGTTGTCGCTTACTCGAGGCCCCTGCAAGCTGGATCTCTTTGGAGATCAGATTTGTTGTGGCTCACTCGAGGCCCATGTAAGCTGGTCTAAAAGGAATCGTCTTAGCCCGGGAGCGGTCGAGCGCACATACAGTCACAGAAATTGAGTCAGATGGCGAGACGGTTTTTTTAACATAAAAAATCCGTGAATAGGGTAAAAAACCACGTAGTCGAAGCTGTGCCAACAATTCACTATCTTCTTGTGTGATTATTGAGCTTTGACAGAGAATTTGATGGTGATAGGCTGCCTCTCGTTACAGTTATTGGTGGGGGGAGAGAAGGGTCCGAGGGTGACAGGCCACCACTCATAGAGTTAAGTATTTCTTCTTGTGTTGTGGGGAACAATGCGCTCGTTGTGCTCTGGAGTCTTTGGTTCATGCAAGATTGTATCTATTCATTCTAAAAGTGGTGTCGAATATTAGCATATCACCGAAAAATTGATAGTTTATTTTTACCTTGTCCATTTATTCATAGGAAATTTTTCAATCTATTCAGATCATTCACTTGAACATCAAAAGGAAACATATTATCGGTAACTTGTCGTTCCTTCAGTAATTCTAATATAGTAGCAGCATAACTACCCTCTGTATTTGATTTCCTATGAAGATCAATAAAGTCATATGCATCTCTTTTAGAAAATCTCAAATTTTGAGACCCTCACCCCACCCCGGTTCATCGATAAGATAACATTACACATCAGATGCTCTGATTCCACCTTCAGACATTGACTATAATATATTATCTCTCTCTACCACGACAATTTGTGTGAACGGAGAAGGTGCTGTTCATTTTTGGTAGCAAGAGGATGGTTATGCTTCTCCACAAATTTGTCAGCGGTCAATTTTTTATCTTCTCAATCAACATTGAAAACAATAATTGTTGGACAGTTTTTTCTTGTTTCCAAACGCCAGTATTTGAAAGATGATTTCAGAACCTTGCCTATTTTTTTCACTCTGGCCTTACTGCAACAATATTCACACATCTTAATGAATTTTGTGTTAGGCCAACAAATTTTGTGTTCTTTATGTATACTAAAATCCATCTTACTCACATAAGTGCAGTACATCTCATATACTCCAACTTCAATTTCAACTACTTTAGATACATGTCCGTTCATTTTGTTTGCAACATATCAATCGAAGATGATATTAAATGAAGCAACTTTTCAGGATTCCATATAGATCAAATTTAATTTCCAAAGATCAACTCGATCTCCAATCTCTCAAATTTGATCTCTATGGAGATTAATTTTGTTACGGCTCATTCGAGGCTCCTGTAGACCGGTCTAAATTGCACCTTCTTAGCCCAAGAGCGGTCGAGCACCCAAATAGTCACTGAAGTTGAGTCAGATGGAGAGTTGGTTTTTTAACATGAAAAACCCGTGCATTGAGTGAAAAACCACGTGGTCGGAGCTGTGCCAACCAAAATTTCACTATCTTATTGTGTGATTACAAAGCTTTAATAGAGAATTTGATGGTGATAAGCTGCCTCTCGTTACAGTTATTGGGAGAGAGAGAAAGGATCCGAGGGTGACAGGCCACCTCTCATAGAGCCAAGTATTTCTTATTGTGTTGGGGGAACGATACGCTTATCGTACTCTGGAGTCTTTGGTTGGTGCTCAGAAGTGGGAGCGGTGTGATCGGCGTGGATTGGAGTCTGCAACTGGTGCATGGAAGCATGAGCGACGCGCTTGGCATGATCTAGGATCTGTGTCTTGGAAGCTTGAGCGGTGCATTCTACGCGCCTTAATCTTTGTGTCTTGTCTCCTGTTGTGTTCAGAGGAGTCTGGAGAGGTTGACTTGTTGTTAACTGGGGGGCTCATTGCTGAATCGAGGGTGCAGGGAATGCTGCATACGGAATGCCCGTAGGGATGCACACGGAACGTGCCTTGCTTGTGGCGAAGTGCGTGTCGAGTACACTTGAGAGGTGGTTCGTGGTTTTTGCATGAAATCTTGTGGATTGTCAGTTTCTTTTTGTAGCAAAAAGCTCACTTAGGGGTAGTTTTGAGAGCAGAGTGCATGGTAGCACGCTTAGGAGCGGAGCGCACAAGGGCACGCTTGGAATGGAGCATGTCGGGGCACGCTTGAGGGCACACTTAGGAGCGGAGCGCACAGTGTGACGTGTGCAAGGTGAAATCCCCAAGGAGTGCTTGAAGGCATTTTAAGATCTTTGAGGGATCTTCAAAGGAGCAAGATGATCTTCGAGGGAACTCTCGTGCACGTAGGAGGAAATCCAGGAGGAGAAAACAATCCTAGGAGAAAATCTCGGGAGAGGAAGAAGATGCAAATGAAGGAGGGACTGAAGTTCTATTTATAGACCCTAGAGGTGGTTATGGTGGTTATACGTCTATTCGCGGACCATAACCACCCCTTTAATTATTTGGATACCTACTTAATATAGTTTGCAACACGTCTTTTATACTATTTTTACTACGCACACATCGATCAACTATGCACACCCCCACTATGGGTGGTTACATAGGTTGTTGGGAAAACCCTTATGATTTACCTTAACAAATTATTATTAGTGATTTACATCCTATGTCTATTACCCATGTTGTATAGAGAGGGTAATTTGGTCTTAGAATTCCTAGGTTGTCAATGTTATAAAGGACATGAGAAAGGCACACTGAATTTTAGAGGAAAGTCATGAAATGTCAATATGTGTCGACTAGAAGTCGATGTAACTCTGACTAGAAATCGACGTGACTTTGAACAGAAATCAGAGCATCAATATATGATGAAGTCGACTCTCTTTGAGAATGAAATTGACGCATACGTCGATATGATGTCGACGCACCGTCGATTATAGGGTTGCTTTGGCAGACTGTTTGAATGAAGCCAGAAGTCGATGTTACTTCGACATAAACTCGACGTTACGTCGAGTAATTTTCTAAATAAAGAGTGTTTTGAGGATTTAATCAGAGTTAATTCAAGAAAGGTCATCACTGATTAACCGTCTTCGTTGAGCTGTTAGATTCTCAGATATATATATATAGATACTTGAGGACAATAATAACACACACGCACACACACACACACACATATATATATATGCATACATACATACAAAACAATCACAAGAACAACAAATATATGATCATAATAGATAAATCAGATCGTGGCTTTGAGAGATTGAATTTGACAAATAAAGATAGAAGGATTATCATCTGTGTTTGACGATCTTCCTTGAATCGGATGTTCAATATCATATTTCTGAATCTGCAAAAGAGAAATAGCTCTTCTTCTTCTCAATAGATTGCTACAACAGATTCAGAGAAGATTAAAGGATCATCTGGAATTAAGGCTTATAATCCTTGTGATTTTCATACACAAGGATTCATCAGAAGTTCCAGAGATCATCTCAACAAGTCCTCAGAAATCTGCTGAGATGACACAATAAGAAGATTACATCTACATCAAATCATCTTTCATTTTATCATTCAAAATCTTATTCACGTTGAGAAAAGAGTTTTTAGAATTCCTCTTCAAAGGATTCAGTCATTTGTTCTAACAGTCTCCTTATCAAAAGACTCAGACATTATATTGGTTCAAGATCTCCTTATCAAAATATCTAGTGATTAGTTCTAAGAGTCTTCTTATCAAAAGACACAGTCACTGTTGATAGTGAATTCCTACCAAAGGGGTAGAAGAGTGAGCGTACCAAGATTTTGGGTAACTACTATAATTTTTTGTGTCTCACGTGCTTTGCATTTTTTGTGATTGTTCATTTAATATTTTATGATCTGTATCATCTATATATCATTCTAATTATTAACTTGTGAATGTGCAAATTTTGTGAAGTATAATAAATAATTTCTTAAAATAGATTTTATTCTCTATTCACCACCCCCCTCTCTAGAAAAAACTCTGAGGAATAAGATAACTGTTCTTCTCCCTTTCAATTGGTATCAGAGCGAGATTAATCAAAAACGGATTAATCTAGAATAAACTGATCAAGAAAAGGTTAACTCCTTGTTATAAAGATCAGAATAGTTATAAATATATATATATATTTATTGTTTTAATTTCAAAAGAAAAATGTCTTCTAATACATTCAAAGGATTTCCATCAACAAGGCCTCCAATGTGTAATCTTGAAAAGTTTACACTCTAGAAAACCAGAATTAGATTATACATGAATTCTATCGATGAAGGTATTTTTGGGTCAATTTTGACAGGACCACCAATACCTTATAAAAGAGATGCTGAAAGAAATATTATAACAGAATTAGTGTCAAGATGTCAATGATTAGATGAGAAAAAGAGAATAAAAGACTGGGGTGTTAAAATAATGAACATACTAGTCACAACTATGTCAGATGATGTATTTCAAAAAGTTACGGAATATCAATCAGCAAAATAGATATGAAAATCACTATCAAGAATTATAGATGACAATTCTGATGAAAGAAAGGAGGAGATCTCTTACTGAGATAAATTTATGATAGATTCAATATGATAATCAATGAGCTGAAAGGATTGAATAAAGATATATCTCTTACTGAGATAAATGATAAATTACTCATGTGCTTCTCACATACATGAGATTCTAGAATTTGGGTCATCAGAGAAGCATGGTGTCACAAAGAAATTACAACAGATGCTTTGCTAGGAAAGTTGAAATCATATGAACAACTTTTGAAGAGTAGAGCTAAAATAGAAGCAAACGAGATTGACTCAACATTTAGAGATAAATGAGTTGCTTTTAGAGTTACTAAGAATGAACCATCAATATAAGAATAAGAGATGTTCAATCTTTTGACAAGAAGATTTAGGAAACGGGTCAAGACAAAATGTTTCAGAAAAGGAGATAGAAGCGCAAGACCTCAAAGGATCGTACGTGAAGAAATTCACAACATGATCGCCGAAGAGCGCAGACAGGACGAACAATGAGCCGCTCTGGCCCCGTGCCCTACACACCACCGACCTCTTTTGGCAGCTGAAGCTCATAAATCTGAAGGCAGCCAAAAGAAAAATAAAGAACACGACAAGAAGAGTGACAGACACCACAATGAATCCCTCCAAGCTAGGGGCATTCTTGTCGTCAAACCTTCACACCTCTCAATACCTCCAGAGCATAAATACACTTCGCAATTCAAGGCACTAATCCACTCCATAAACCCAGGCCGCTCGTTAAAAATGCAGGCAACCAATCAAAATAATGTGAGTTCCATTGTGGGCAAGGGCACGACACAAAAAATTGTTCTAAACTCAAGGAAGAAATCGAACGACTCGTCAGGCAAGGACGGTTAGAAAGGTTCTTACAAAACCAATCACATGATCGATCAGCAAAGGGTCTGCCATCCACTCACCAAGAAGCCTAAGTCAATCATCCTAGGAGGAAGCTCCATATCTGTCATCGAGTCTCTACCCGCGCTTCTACGCTGCTTTGTCAACTTTACTTTTCGCAAATTACCGCAAGACCATGCTTATGATCGTAGCTAATTAATTTTGAAGTTTTTTAGACCTATAGAGGACGAACATCTTCCGCATTGTCAAAATTGCGAACACACCCTTCTAAAAGCAACTTCCTTCGGGCAGTGCGCTTACAACACCTGCCTTCGAGCAGTGCGCTCGCAGTACCTTTGAGCAGTGTGCTAACAGCAACTGCCTTCAGGCAGTGCGCTTACAGTAACTACCTTCGAGCAGTGTGCAAATAGCAACTGCCTTTGGGCAGTGCGCTCATAACACCTGCCTTCGGGTAGTGCGCTCACAGCACCTGCCTTTGAACAGTGTGCTAGTAGCAACTGCCTTCGGGAAGTGCACTCACAACACCTTCCTTCGAGAAGTGCGCTCGCAGAACCTGCCTTCGAGCAGTGTGCTAACAGAAACTGCATTCGAGCAGTGCGCTCACAGTACCTGCCTTTGAGCAGTGCACTCGCAACACATGCCCTCAGGTAATACGCTCACGATTCCCCCATGCGAGATTGGCGAAAGCCTTTCTACACCTCCACCCGGACGGACCCCGGTCCTCCCAGGAGAGATGGACAAAGGTCTGTTTGCACCTCCCAGGCGAGATGGACAAAGGTTCATCTGCACATTCACTTGGATGAACCTCGGTTCTCCTGATGTGCGAACGAACAAAGGTTCTTCACCACCTCCACTCGGACATACACCGGTCCTCTCAGGCAAGACGGATAAAGATCTGTCTGCACCTCCCGGGCGAGATGGATAAAGGTTCATCTGCACCTTCACTTGGACGAGCCCCGGTTCTCTTGAGGTGAAAACAAATAAAGGTTCTTCGCTACCTCCACTCGGACGGACTCCGGTCCTCTTGAGCCGCGACCGAAAAAAGGTTCTTCGCCACCTCAACTTGGACGAACCCCGGTTCTCTTGGATCACGAACAAACAAAGGTTCTTCTCCCCCTCCATCCGGACAGATCCCGGTACTCCGAAGGCATGAATGATCAAGGTTCTTCGCCACCTCAACTTAGACGAATCCTGGTTCTCCTAAGGCGCGAACAAACAATGGTTTTTCGCCACCTATGCTTGGATGAACCTCGGTTCTCCTAAGAGGCAAACGATCAAAGGTTCTTCATCACCTCCACTTGGACGAACACTGGTTCTCTTGAAGCGCAAACAAACAAAGGTTCTTTGTCACCTCCACCTGGATAAACCTCGGTTCTCCTAAGGCGCAAACGAGCAAAGGCTCCTCACCCCCTCTATATAGACGAACTATGTTCTCTTAAAGGCCCGAACAAAGGTTCTCCTCCATCCCCACTCAAAGAACGGGCCAGAAAGGGCACATCGCCACCAAACCCTCAGGAGTCCACAGCTCTCCTGAAAACACGAGTAAACAAGAAACACTCAAGCAAGGCGCTGCTCTGCCGAAGAAAATAAGCACGCACTAAAACACAACCAAAGCAAACGGGTCCAAAAGCAAAATGGATCTCCACTCAAATAAAAAGGTGTCGCATGGGCTACAACATCATAAAAAGCAAAAACATACAACGATGCAAAAGCATGCCGACAACAAGAAAAAAAAGCGCGAGCAAACTTGGGAATAAGAAGTCCCAAGGATCATCCATCTAAGACAGTGTCAACATCATCATCAGAAGCATCCTCCACGCCCAAGGTGTCGCGCTTCGGAAACCTCCGAGCCTCTTGAAATCCCTTGTCGAAGACCAAAAAGTACGCAACATCACGCTTATCCTCTATAAGTGATCAACCTCTGTCGTCATCATCTCAGAGCGCACCTCCTCCATAAGACGAGACCGATGCACCTTGAAGTCATGGGAAGCTTTATACTTGGCCACTATAGTCGCACACACGACCTCAACCTCCTCCCTCTCTGAAATCAACTGAGCATTCTCCTCCTTTAGTCGCTTGACCTCCCCCTCCTACTGACACATCACAGCATCAACCGCCTCAGTACGACAGACCGCCTCTTCAAAAGTCACCTCAGCAGAGGCTAACCTCCCGCAAAGAGTCCCGATTTCGGAGTCAGTGGCGCTCAAATTGGCCCGAAGAGACTCCACCTCGGACTGAGAAGAAGACAACTGTGACTCCACATTAACCAACCAAGAAGTGAACTCCTTCCTCAGGGCCTCCGCCAGCGAATCCTCAAATGCAACAAGCTTTGCCCGCAGTGAAAGAAAATCATCCTTCGTGGTAATATAAGCACCGTTCCACAAAAGTGCAATCTCGTGAACCTCATCAAGCTGCAAGCAAAAAAAGAAAGCTATTCTTATGCACAATGCAAGGCGAAAGAAAGAAAATACTGGGGCAACCAACGTATCCTCTGGATAAACGGATGGTAAGCAGAGCATTCCCATTCCTTCTCTCTCCCTGTCTCCAATGGCAGTTTAGGAACCACTCGAGAGGCCGACATGACTACAGGAATCTCCGAAACATCCTCAGATTCCATAGGCGGAGGATCAACGACTGGATCATCCGGGAAATCGTCAGCAACGCCGATAACAACCTCGGGGGTAGCAGAAGATAGACCGCCTTCTCCCTACCACTGCAAAAAATCCAGCTTCCTCGTTTTGCTCTGCACCAGCGGCACAGCTCTGCTCCGCATCCGTCGAAAGGCCTACAAGAACTAATCGTTTGTCGACAACAAAGGCATTTATCTTATAAAGAGCAGCCCCCAGCTCGCGTGGATCCTCAAAGCCCAATAACGGAATGAAGTCGTGCTCTTACCCCGTAAGACGACAATAGTGTTAGAAGGATTTCGCCAAACCTCGGGCAGCTCCCACTGGTTCTTAACAAACCCGTACAATGTCCCTCTATGGCGATGATCGGTCTTATTCTCAACGACAACCATCTCTTATTGCTTAGGACTTCGCCCGATCGCCCGGGCCTGGGCAGACCTCGCACCATTCGCGAAAGAGGGGGACTAACATCCAAGAGTCATGCTCCCGGAAGAAGCAAAGCAACCCCATGATCCTTGTCAGACCCACTAGAGAAAACTGCGTCACCGGGACGCCGCAAAACTGGACTACAATGATCGCCTCCTCAGCGGGAGGGATCCAAAACCCACCTTTAAGCACCCCTCTGTAATCATAACGGGGAAGGGATCATGATCTCGACGTTCTCCAAAATCCTGAAGCGCTTCCTCCAACTTGCCCACGCGTGTAGAGGTCAAAGACGATGGAAAAAGGCGCATCGATCTCTACGAAACACCACCTTTTGGAACCTGCAAAAGAAACGGGCATGAGTGCCAAAGCAAGCCAAAAAAAAGAATCAACGTGCATGAAGGATGGCGCGACCACGGAAACGGCCCCCGGGCGCAAGCGCAGGCAAACCCACGTGCACGTCCGCACCCGCGCATGGGTGGCCCCCCCGCGCACGCGTAGGCAGCCCCGCCCGCGGGCCGCTCAGCGCGCGTGGCCGCACCCGTACGCGGGAGGCCCCCCGAGTGAATGTGAACGTGATCGCTCCCGCGCGCGGGCAGCCCCTCGCACGCCCTGTGTGGTCATGCCCGTACGCAGGCAGCCCCAACACCCGCGCGCGCGACCGCACTCGCGCGCGGACAGCCCCACGTGTGTACGCACACGCGACTACATTCGCGCGGAGGCCGCCCTGCGCCCGCATGCAAGCCGCACCGCGCCCACGCGTGCGGGAGCCCCCTCCGCGCGCTATCACGTACGTCACCTTCGCGTATGCCGCCTCTTCGATCATCTTCCACACTGGCGCCCTTTGATGCATAACTACCATCGGCTCCCTCTCCCGCTTGCCTCGTTACTCACTCAAGAAAATATTGACCTTCTTTGAGTGAGACATGATGGTTACAGAAGCTTCGTGAACTCCAAAATATCTACAACAGTGTGAGGAATGAACAGAACGATCCCCTTTAATTTATAAGCGTAGAGGGAAGACTCATAAAAGGCATCAAATCTGTCAGATATTTCTTGTCTGATTTTCCTGTCTCAAACAAACAGCGAATGAACAACAATCTTTGACTGACATCCCGTAAAATGTGCCAGATAATTTATTGATGTTTGGGACGCATCAGAAGAAGCAGAAATTTTCGTGTTCCTCGCTTCCCGGATCATAACTCGCAAAATGTCACAACAAGAAACTGGACTTTTAGCCACGACAGATTTTCAAGGCTTAAAGTCCAAAACCATGGCAAAAGGCTTTTAGCCACGGCCTGACCACGACAAATGTGTGCGGACAATATGAGCGTGACAAATACTATTTGCTATGCTCATTCCATGACAAATACTATTTGCTACGCTCATTCCGTGGCAAATACTCTTTTGCCACGATCTTTAGCCACAGTATTAATTCGTGTCTACAAGTCTTTATTTTAGCAACTATTAACCACGGGTTCCATATTGTGGCCAAAATGTTGATTATTGGTCACGATGCCAACTTCGTGGCTAAAAGTCTATTATTGGCCACAGTATTAACCGTGGCTAATCAAATTATTTTTAAAAAATATTTGGTAAATACATGACAGTTTTCTTTTTTTAAAAAAAATACTTATCAAATTTAAATCATGACAAATACCGGTATGCTTTATTTAAAAAAATTAAATTAGATGATTGTATCCAATAAAAACTTAAGTATGTCCTCTTCAAATAATTAATAAAATGCATTGAAAACTACAAAATTACATTGATGCAGTCTTCATAGAAAAACTAAAATCCAGACTTCTCAAAGTGCATATCAAATTGAAACATCTACCAAACTACATAATGTCATCTAACTCTCTTTTAATCATAGTCTACTAAATTGCATCAAAAAAACAAGACATCAAAGTCTATAAAAAAGTATATCTAAATAAACTTAATCTTCAAATCTTCTTCATAATCCATGGTCAAGAAGCTTCTCAGCAGCTGAGGGGAGTAGATAAAAAAAAAAGATCATGGCTGTAGCAACCATAACAATGGGCAGGCAACTGCTTCCACACAAAAACAAAATCACATTGATCAATCTTCATCCCAATCTGGAATATATGGGTAAGATAAAAATAACTTAGAAGCATTTTATAAAACACCTCATGTGTAGCTATGAGATGAATTAATATCAAGTTTTAAAAATTTTGATGACTAAAGAACCTGACTAAGCAAAAATGGATGAGAATTTACTGAAAGAAACTGCATAGTTTGCGAACACATGAAATCAAACTTAGGAAGGGCATCAAGCACTTAAAATTAGCACGAAGCATAAGATGTAAAAAATTAGGGGTGCAATTCGGGGCAGTTCCGCCAAAAACTAAGAACTGATCCATAAAACCCACATCTCCCTATGATTCATAGGCTGTAGAAAATGTGGGGTTGCAGGCTTGAAACAATTTATAGTCTAAGGTATTTGTTTCACCATATATTATATATAATAACCCTATTCCTCTTTCACATTCACTTTTTTGGAGGAAAGAAACTATCAAAGCAGTGGATATTTAGCATTGGAAATCAATTAAAGCAACAAGATCTATACAATCTTCTGTGACATTTTATAAATCCTCAAGAGAAACTAGAGCTTATTTGCATGGCATACTTGGGCTCTGTTTGGGGGAACTTATTTTCACCGGTCAAGCAGTTACGACCGTATGAATCGGGCCTTTTCCTCAGGCCAGCGGGCAGAGGAGGTTCCTATTGGTAATGATCGACTATTTTTCCAAGTGGTTGGAGGTGATAGCGCTGGCCAAGGTGACCTCCCAGGTGGTCAAAAATTTTGTTTGGGGGGAGATTATCTGTTGGCATGGACTACCCCAGGTCATAGTCACGGACAACGGACCTCAGTTCGCTAGCACCGAGTTCATCAACTTCTGTGAGCAACTCGGGATCGACCTCAGATTCACCTCAGTTCACCACCCCTGAAGCAACGGGCAGGTGGAGGCAGCAAACAAGATCATCGTCAACCTCCTAAAAAAGAAGGTGGAAAACTTGAAGGGGAGCTGGGTTGAGCAACTCCCCTAAGTCCTTTGGGCCTTGCGAACTACCCCAAACACGACCACGAGAGAGACTCCCTTCAAGCTTTCCCATGGTTGTGAGGTCGTGCTTCCGATAGAGTTCGAAGTCTGAACGCCTTGAGTGGCGGAAGCCCAGGAGGGCCGGGAAGAGTGGAGAGCCGGGAACGAGGAGGAGCTGTGTCTCACTCTAGACCTGGTCGAGGAGCTGCGCGATCTATTGGCTGTCCGGCAGGAAGAGGTCAAACGTAGGATGGTCAAGTACTTTGACAAACATGTTCGGGTCAAACAATTTATCAAGTGAGATCTGGTCCTGAAGAAGGTGGACGAGGCAGGGAGGTCGGCCGCCGTAGGAAAGCTTAACCCCAACTGGGAGGGGCCTTATATTGTACAGGAAGCGCTAGGTCGGGAGGCTACCGCCTACAGAATGTAGAGGGCAAGGCCCTGAGCCATACTTGGAGTGGCGACGACCTGAAGCATTTCTACCCTTGAGCCTTGTAAATCTCTCTTCTGTGAATATAAATAATCCCACTCTTTCAGTCCCGTGCTTGGTTGTTACCTTTCTAGAAGGTGAAATTCTGGCGCCCACCATCAATGAAAATTCTAAGTATTCTCGCTCTGGGGTTAGATCTCGATTCACCCATTGTCAGGCTCCCACCTAGCTGGCAGGGCTGGGGTCTCGATGGACGTTGTTATGACCCTGGGGCTGAGCCCGGAGGATGTTCAACACCCGCCGTCAGGCTCTCACTTAGCTGATTGGCCCGGTGGTAGCACCCGGGAGAGGCAGATGTTTTTAAGTATTCTCGCTCTGGGGTTAGGTCTCGATTCACCCGATGTCAGACTCCCACCTAGCTGACACAATTTGACGCCGTCTGTGGGAAAGAGATTCCCAACATCCTTCAAAAGCCAAGACCTCTCTCCTTACGACATCTAAGCTCCACTTCAATGGCGAAAAGAAGCGCCCGCGCTCCTGAAGGATCTGTCCTAGAAGGACACGCTGAACCACCACGTTCCCACTCTCTGGTAGACGTGTCATTGACCGCAGAGGCCGCTTTCCCGCCTGTCACCGCTCTCAAGGGGCGAGTTCAACAAATAGAGGAACAACAAACTGAAATGCTTGTTTTGCTCAGGAATCTGGGAACGCCTCCTGCTCCCCCTCCAGCATCAGTCAACGCGCAACTGACAAATCATGAAAGGGCGCAAGAAGCTCCAAGACAAGAGGCACCCGAAGAATACTTTGGCGCCGATATCCCCACTCACCCGGCTGCCGAAGCTGAAACTAGGCATCACCGTTACAACTGGGGAGACGAGGCCCAACTTCCCCCGCTCGAGAGGTTTACTCGGGAAGAAATTCGGGAGATGATCGCAGAAGAATATCGGCAAGCCAGCCGACATGATATTCATACTCGCCGGCCACTCTGCCAAGGCTCCCCCCTCGCACCAAAAATCCTGGCTCATCCCATTCCTCATGATTTCAAACTGCCCGATATCGAAACTTTCGATTGAACTGACGACCCGTTGGAACATGTCAACCACTTCACTACCATTATGAGGATCTACAGTGCACCTAATCAGTTACTCTGCCAAGTGTTTCCAACCACTCTCAAGGGGCAGGCCCGCACATGGTTTCACTCCTTGAGGGTGGGCTCTATCGCCAACTTCACAGAGTTAACGAGACAGTTTACAGATCAGTTTATAACAAATCGGAGGATCGTCCGTAACCCTTCCCACTTATCAAGTATCCTCCAGAGCGAAGGGGAGTCCTTGAAGGACTTCTTCCGCAGGTTCTCCGCAGAAGCTCGCCAAATCCCAGGGGTGGGCCCAGAGCTGCTAAGAGGAGTGTTCCTTGGGGGTCTCCGTCCTGGCAGCTTATATTCAGCATTAATGAGGGAAACCGTCGCTAGCTACCCCGACCTCGTACACCGCGTAGAGGCGCAGATTGCAGCCGATGAGGCTATTGAAGCTCATCGTCAACAGTTCGACGGCAACCAGAAGCGAAAAAGGGAGGAGCCGACCCCTCAACACCATGAAGGAAGGTTCCGAGAAGAGCTTCAGAATGGGTAATGCCGACGTGACCCTCAGAGAGATGAGCTGCCCCGGGATTACACGCCCCTCAACACCTCCAGGACAAATGTATTTTATACAATTCAAGGCAACGAGGCGCTCCGCAATACCAGACCCCTCGCTAAAAATACAGGAAACCAGACGAAGTGCTGCGAGTTCCACCAGGGACGAGGACATGACACAGAAGATTGCTCAAAGATTAAAGAAGAAATCGAGTGTCTCGTCAGACAAGGCCTCTTGGGGAAATTCTTAAGGGGATAAACACAAAGTCCGCTGACAGGAAATCAGCCAGATGCTCTCTAGGACGAACTGGGGGGCAACCCCTAAGTCGACCAACCCAAGAGGGGGGCTTCGTGCCTATCAGCGGAGCTCTACCCATTTTTTCTCATTTCAGGACTATTGATGACAAGCATCATCCACGCAGTTTGAAAAGTAACCGCGATGAAGTCCATTTACATCCTTACAGCAACTGCCTCCGGGCAGCGCGCTCCTTACATCAACTGCCTCCGGGCAGCGCGCTCCTTACAGCAACTGCCTCCGTGCAGCGCGCTCCTTACAGCAACTGCCTTCGGGCAGCGCGCTCCTTAAAGCAACTACATCCGTGCAACGCGCTCTTTACAGCAACTGCCTCCGGGCAGCGCGCTCCTTACAGCAACTTCCTCCGGGCAGCGCGCTCCTTACAACAACTGCCTCCGGGCAGCGCACTCCTTACAACAACTGCCTCCGGTCAGCACGCTCCTTACAGCAATTGACTCTGGGCAGCGCGCTCCTTACAACAACTGCCTCCGGGCAGTGCACTCCTTACAACAACTTCCTCCGGGCAGCGCGCTCCTTACAGCAACTGCCTCTGTGCAGCGCGCTCCTTACAACAATTGCTTCCGGGCAGAGCGCTCCTTATAGCAACTGCCTCCGGGCAGCGCGCTCCTTACAGCAACTGCCTCCGGGCAGCGCGCTCCTTACAGCAACTGACTCCGTGTAGCGCGCTCCTTACAGCAACTGCCTCCGGGCAGCGCGCTCCTTACAGCAACTTCCTCCGGGCAGCGCGCTCCTTACAACAACTGCCTCCGAGAAGCGCGCTACTTACAGCAACTGCCTCCGGGCAGTGCGCTCCTTACAGCAACTGCCTTCGGGCAGCGCTCTCCTTACAGCAACTGCCTCTAGGCAGCGCGCTCCTTACAGCACCTGCCTCCGTGCAGGGCGCTCCTTACAGAACCTGCCTCTGGGCTGTGCGCTCCTTACAGCAACTGCCTCCGTGCAGCGCGCTCCTTACAGTAACTGCCTCCGGGCAGCACGCTCCTTACAACACCCGCCTCTGTGCAGGGCACTCCTTATAGTAACTGCCTTCGGGCAACGCGCTCCTTACAGCACCTGCCTCCGTGCAGGGCGCTCCTTACAGCGACTGTCCCCGGGCAGTGCGCTCCTTACAATAACTACCTCCGTGCAGCGCGCTCCTTACAGCAACTGCCTCTGCACAGCGCGCTCCTTATACCAGCAGCCCTCACGTAAACTAAGCCGTGAGCAACCCTCGTGCAAACTAAGCCACAAATTGTAACTAAATCGGGTTTTGGACCCGTTGAATCCACATCTAACCAACCACAGCCACACTGTGGCGCGATGGCTTCACTCTCTCTGGCGTGGTTCAGGGGTGCACCCTTCATCCGCCCAGTGGCTTTCGACATCGTCGGGGACCAGCTCCCCTAGTTGTGCGCAGCCAACAGTGCGATGTCCTCGGCCTAACAACAGTTTGCGGAATCGCCAAAGGGAACAGACGTTGAGTCCCACGCAGACTGTAGCGCGGCGACTTCGACCTCGCTCTCATGGTGGCAAGGCTCGCCCTTCTCCTACGAAGCAGGTCACGACGTCATCAGTAGCCAGCTACCTCAGTTATGCGTAGCCGGCAGCGCGATGGTCTTGGCTTCTCTACCATGGCACAAGGGAACGCCCTTCGCCTCGTAGCAAGTTGCGACATCGTCAGGGTCTTCGGGGCCACACCCCCCCCATTGCCACCGGGTTCACAGCAACTCGCAGGGGTTCGAACGAATATGACCTCCCGCCAGTAATAGGTCGGAGCTCCCATAACTCTTCACCCCCATCCAGAGCAAACACTCTTCCACCGCTCAGGGTCTGCCCCTCGCAGTTGGTGCTTGGCTAAGACAACAATTTGTCACAACAGTCAGAAGCAAAGGCAATGACAACCACTCAATAAATATATCAACAAATCAAAGAAGTATAAAGGTACAAATTAAAGAAGTACAAAGGTACAAACTGAAAAAGTACAAAGGTACAAATCGACGAAGAAAAGCCCACCAATACAAAGAAGTACATGTATACAAATCAACAAAGAGCATCAAAGAGATGTAGTTATCACTCAGTGGCCTCGCCCGTCTCAGCATAGGAGCCCTCCTCCTCTGACAAATCCTCAAGCCTGAGGCCAGCAACGTCGCATCCCCGCTTCCGGGATGCCATCCAGAGGGTCTTCGCCATCCCCTGGCAGAAAAACACTTACCGCAAGTCCTCCATCTATGGCTCCACCTCCTGAGTCCACACCTCCTCGCGGACAACCTCCGAGATCAGACACCGGTCTCGCATGTAATCCACAGAGTCCCGGTACTCTTCCAGACTAGCCCTCTTCAGCTCAACCTCCCGCTCCGCGGAGGAAAAGCGAATCACCACCGCCCTGGATAGCTCCAGCTCTACCTGAGCTTCATCTAGAAGACGCAAAGTCTCCTCCGCAGCCGTCTTCTCGGACCTGTGTGCAGCTCTTGCATCCTCCAGCTCGCACCGCAGCTCGGACCCAATCTGCCTAAGTCGCGAAAATATCGCGGTCTCGTCACCCCTTCAGATCCGAAAGGGCACTCTTCGTCTCCTCGAGCTCACCCTAAAGGGACATATAGCCGTCATTCAGGCTCACATAGTGGTCATTCCACGTAAGCGCAATATTCGCCTGAGTCTCCATCTGCAAAAGAAAAGGGATAAGTAAGAAGAGCTTTCCTCAAAAGCCACTACTCAAAAATTGAGATCATACGTACCGCATGGTTCATCGCCTCAAAGGAAGAGGAGACCCTCTTTCCTTTCACCACCTGCCGCACCGCAACCCATGCTGGGGAGGCCTGGGGGGCAGAGGACCCCAGGACCTCAAGATCCGCGTCATCCGGCTCGCCTCCAACTCTAGAGCCGCAAGGGGCAGCACCCCTAGAAAGAACATCTGTCGCGGCAGAAGGCTAGGACCCGCCTCCTCAGCTCCATGGCCTCCAAACACTAGCTTCCTCTTCGTGTCACGGGAGAGAGGAATGGCGGCAGCACGTCCCGAATCAACAGACAACCCGCATAGCAGCAGGTGCTTCTCATCAATGAAAGTAGAAATGCTGTAAAAGATATTCCCCAGCTCTCGGGGCTCCACAAAACCAAGGACGGGAGTAAACTCCCGCTCGTGTCCTCTAGAACGCCGGCAACGGTCCGGAAGCACGTTCCACACCTCTGGCAATCCACCTGGGTTCCTGACATATCCAAATAAGGTATTCCCATAGCGATGATCCGGCCGGATTTCGAACTCCATCCACCGCTTGTTGCTGAAGACATCCACGCGGCCCCCACCGTGGGTACGCATCTCACACCAATCCTTAACAGTATCCAAGGAAAACCTCGATCCGCGCTCGCGAAAAAACGCGATCAACCCTATGATCCGCGTCATCCCAAGAGGGGTAAACTGCGACACAGGAACGCCGCAGAACTTCAGAATCTCGGCAACTTCCTCGCAAGCCAGAAGGCGAAAGCCGCACCGAAGAGACGACTCACAAAGGGTCATCCAGCCTCGCGGAGGGTTTGCACCCGCTCTTCAGGACTAGGGATCCGTACCTCCAAATCGGGGGGGGGGGGGGGGAGGTTGAAGCGCCTCCTCCAAATATCTACGTGCTCGAGGGAGAGACTCGAGCGCAGCCGCATAGGACGACTCTGCACGCACCGCTTGGAAACCTGAAAAAATGGGAAAGTAAGGTCAGAAAAGCAAGTCCGAGCGCACATTGCGCCCGTGCATTCGAGCCACACGCGTGCATAAAGCATGCGCAAAATCAGCCTGCACACGAGCACGCCGCCGAGCCACGCACAAGCGGGCGGTCGCACCGCGCGCCCCCCGCGCGGGTCCAGCCCCGCGCGCGCCCCGCGCGCGCCCTGCACGCGGGTCCAGCCCCGCGCGCAGGTCCAGCCCCGCGTGCACCAGCGCACGTGTTCAACCCCGCGCGCGGGTCCAGCCCCGCGCGCGGGATCACCCCCACGCGCACCCACGCGCAGATTCAGCCCCGCACGCGCGCCTACGTGCGTGTGGCACGGGGAGGGCCTTCTCCCCTCCGGCTTCGTCCGGTGCCCGAACCTTTCCCTCGGTCAGAATCTCACCTTAGCACTATCGCCGTCACCGCCTAGCCTCATCGCAAAAAAGAAAATTCTCGCGCTTTCTGTTCGCTCCAAGACGATGGAATTTTGGGGTGCAAATGATGGGTACCCCCTAATTTATAGAAATTATGTTAACTCCCGCACACCGGATCGCAACTCCCGCACACCGGATCATAACTCCCGCACACCGGATCGTAACTCCCGCGCGCCGGATCGCAACTTCCGCGCGCTGGATCACGTAACCACCACGCGGCAAATCGCAACCGCCGCCGCCATTACGGGCGGGCGGCGGCCGGCCACCTATGGTCGGCTGCCACCCCCTTGCGGCCGGCGGCCCCAGCTGGCCGCCCCCTTGCGGCCGGTGGCCGCGGCCGGCCGCCCTTGCGGCCGGCGGTCCCGACCGGCCCCTCCGTGCGGCCGGCGGCCGCGACCGGCCGCCCCCCTTGCGGCCGGCCGCCTTCGTGCGGCTGGGGGCCGCGACCGGTCGCCCCTTGCGGCCGGCGGCCCCGGCCGGGGGCCGCGGCCGGCCGCCTCCTCGCGGCCGGCGGCCACGGCCGGCCATCCCCCTCAGACGGGACGGCCTTAGCCGGCCGACCAGAACCGTCCGCCCGCGGCGGCCGCCCCCTCCCTCGGGCGACCGCCGACCAACGCGCCTCCTCCGGCCACCATCGTGGGTCGGCCTTCTCTCCACCGTCCGATCATGGCGGGCCATCACGGCCCTCCGATCGCCACAAGCTATCACGACCCTCCGATCTGCGATTAACCACCGTAACCACCCTAACCACCTCGAAAACCTATATAAGCGCCCCTGGTAGTTCATTTTAGCGGATCCGGCTTCATTCTCTCCTTCGCTCTCTCTCTCTCTCTCTCTCTCTCTCTCTCTCTCTCTTCATTTCTGCTTCTTCCCAGAGCTTCTCTCTCTATGTTCCTCCTCTCCTCCTCTTTCACTCACTAATCTGACAGGTTCTCCTCTAAGCGCCGCCCAAAGAAGAAAGAGTGAAGTGCCGACTAAGGCGACCCTCCTCACTCTGAGGGATAATGTGCATGCATCCTACGGAGCGCAAGCCTGAAGAGCAAGCACTCAAGAAAGACGCACGACAAAGTGCACGAACTCCTAAGCGGTGGCTTGTCACCCAAGGAGAGCTCTCTCAACCCCCCAGTATTTGTAACGAGGCGCGGCCTGTCGCCCTCGCATTCTCTTTACAAGAGCACTGTAACAGAGGCAAATAGTGGAGTTTGGCTGGCACAGACCCGACCACGTGATTTTTTTCCCTTTCCGGGGTTTTCCACGCTAAAGTTGTGTGTGTACAATTTCTCTGTTTCTAATTTGACTGTGTGCGTATTCGATCGCCCGGGACTAAGACGGACCGATCCGGAACCGGTCTATCGAGGGCATTGAGCGAACCGCAACAGACATTAATGAGTGTTGTAAAGCTGTATCTAGAAATACCTTGAAATATTGTAAATTTGCCATTTTTGGATGTCACCCTTCCTGCAAAGAGGCGCAACAGTAATGAGACTTAATGAAATTTGTATGAAACTGTATATTCCAATCTAATTACCATTCAAACAATGTTAAGATAAATTTTAATTGTATCTGTTTCAGTATGCAAGTAAAATTAAAAATCACGATGTAATTTTGAGGAATTGCTACCATCAAAATTATGTCTCCTTTGTTGAAATTTGATATAGCGAAAGACGGGAAATTAGCCGCAGGAATACTCAATCTATCCGAGCCCAAATAAATCAGATGCAAACCAGAAGATCAAGAATCTTGTACTAAACAATCTTTATAAGGCGAGACATACATGACGAGACATGATTTCGCCAAGTACAAAGAAGAAATAAATAAGCAAATAAGAGAATTAAGCTGAGCGGACTGCCTCAGAGACCGCCGAGTCCGCTGAGACCGCCAAGCCGCTACTACACCACTGATCTACGGAGTCCGCTCAACCCGCCTGGTCGCCAGACCGCAACCAAGCCACGCAGACTGCCTGTTATTTCAATGCTGAACTCTAACCGTCGATCTGCAAGCCGCCTAACCGCGAGGTCGCCTTGCCGCCAGACCGCTCGAGCTGCTGCTGAACTGAACAGGCTGCCAGAAGCGGACAGCTTATTGAACTGGGAAACTAGTTGCAGAAGAGAGACCACCTAGTCGCAACCCACGACCTGTTATTAACCGCTGGTTGCTATCCGCAGAGTCCGCACTGTACCTGATCGCAATCAGAACCAAATCCTTGTCTTCCAGCGCTATCCACACAACCTGCGCTGCACAACCCGGTCAACCTTCTTAAACCGCGCGGATACAAAAATCCAGTCCGCAGCAACTATCCGCGAGTTCACTTACTGTTCATTAGCTTATTTTTTGATGTGACAGGGGGTCCTATTTATAGGCACGATGAGGAGTGTGGTAACCGCCCTTGCCGATATGATAACCGTCCCCATCCCGCAGCAAGAACCAAGTGTATCTGCAAACCGCGGATACACAACCAGTCCGCTTCGACCTGTGCTAGATATCCAGCCCGCTAAGTAGCATCACCAAGGCCGGACACCAACCTCTACCCGCCTTGTCTCCAAAGGCTTGGTCAGGACGCCGCCACCAGGCCAACTCTGCAGCAACATCTTGTCCGCCTATCAGCGGACACCGCTCCAGTCCGCACGCCCTGTGGACTCACCTCCAGTCTGCGTATCCCGAGCCCGCAGCCAAGGAACTAACATCAACTGCCGGACTCGGGGGACAAGGAGAACAGTCCGCATGCCCAGGCGGACATAACACCAGTCCGCACACCAAGTTAGCAATCAAGGCACAACAACCAAGCTTCTCAACTCGGCAGATACAGCTCCAGTCCGCACGCCTTGCGGACTCAACTCCAGTTAGCATTCCTCAAGCTCGCAACCAAGGTACGCGACACTGCTGCCAAGCTTGGCGGACTGAGAAGCAGTCCGCACTTACTGTGAGATCTCCCTGGACTGAGCCAAACCTGGACTTGGTTTAGAACCAACCAAGTCCACACCACCTGCCACAAGGGCCAGTCCGTGCTTACTGGTGGACACTGGAAACAGTCCGCGAATCCCGGCGACCTCCAGATCCAGTCCGCACTAACTGGCGATCCCTGCGGCTTCCACCAGTCGCACCACCAGAGCTAGACCAAGGCATTTGTCATGCCAATCTCCCGAGCTCCAGTCTAGTCCACATCTTGCCGGACTCCGCGGATAGAGAAGCTATCCGCCCGGTTACCTTCTGTGACCAAACCGCTGGTTGAGCATAAGCTGGCCTGGTTGGCCGCCGCCTCTGTCCGTACAGTCCGTGCGAACAGACCGCCCAGGCCGCCATAGAACAAGCCGTTTGCAACAGCTCTGCCGACCTTGCTAACCGCCAGTCCTGTCCGCATAGGCCGCGCGGATAGGTCGCCCAGGTCTCCCAATCACCCACTCTCACTTCACCATTTTCAACATCCTTTGGTCCCATTTGGTAGCTTGAAATTAAAAAACATGCTTCTAAAAACAATGAAATTGAAGAATCATTCAATTCATGGGATGTAATCAAAACCTCAAATGTGATGATTTCATTCATACTAAAAAGAGTGAAAATAGAATTTAGTTTGATTTTGCATGAAATAATCCTAGTTATGCATGATATTTAAAGCAAGGAAATTTAGTTTAATTTTCATTGCAAAAATATAAAAGAGATAAGGAAATAATGACGTTAGATAAATCAATGTCGTTGATGGGCGAATATCGAGAGCAAACATATTAAGATTTTGGACATCCCAACCATATCACATTTAAGTATTAATTACCTTATTCATATTGAGATTTATCTTGAGGGCCAAAATCTTATTAACATTGGGGAAAGTTGCATGTGTGAAGTTTTATTTGAGCATTACCCATAAAGCTATAATGAAGAAGACACAAAAAACCTAAATGCTTGATTTTGTTAATAAAATTGCATCAAAGATAATTGGAAGAGCCCAATCAAAATTCCAAATAACTACGAAATATTTGATAGAGTAGGGGTTTCAGGCTAAAACCTGAAATTTGTTTTCGTGGAAGAAACCTGAAGTTATGAGAACCTAGGATCGAGAGGTTATATTTGGGTTAGCCATGGCTTAAACAAAATCATATAATCTCATGATTAAACAAAGGTTTGAAAAAGTTTAAAGAATGCAGTTGCAAAAGAATTATTTCACAAAAAACAACTAAATACATACTTAGAAGCTTCATTAGAGCATCTCCAATGATTTCTCTATATTTAGAGATCTCCATTGTATTATGTTCTTCAAATATGGAGAACATGGTAGGTACAACTCCAATCATGTTCTCCATATTTGAAGAACATGATAATTATATATATATATGTATATATATTTATAATGTACATAATAATAATATATTTATATGTATACATAAATATATATATAATAATTATAATGATAAATTTTAGCTTCACTAAAATCTCTTCTCCTTCTTTTTTATGTCATATTTGAAAAGTATATTATCGACTACGAATATTATAGCTTAATACTAACATTTTTTAAATAAACAAATTAAGTAATAAAATAATAATTAAAAAAATGCTGCCCGGCTGCATTTCCTCCCTCCCTCCTCTAAATTTAGAGGATAATTTAGAGGAGAAGAGAGAGGATCTGCATTTATGAAGCTCAATTAGTGACCAATTGGAGCTCATTTTTTCGATAAAAATGGAGAATCGGCTTTTATAGAACACAGTTTGAGATGCTCTTAGTCCACCACCAAACATAATTTTATGAAAGAATATCATTAAGAAATCCTGACAAAAAAAAGATAGTCAATAAAAGACTAACTCCTACAGAAATACAAATATAAAAGACTATCATTAAAAGTGAGCTCCTCACTCAAGCTAGCTGGACAACTGACACTCATCAAAATGTCCAATACAGGCTAGGTGGTAAGCATTCAAGGGGAGGGGTTGATGGGCTTGGGCTTGGGAGTGAGGAAGTGGGGAAGAATAGAGGGTTGGGCCTCGTCTTGGCCCATGGGCCATCTCGTCCTTTTCTTACTGATTTGATGGCCCAAGGGTGACGGGAGTAAAAGCCCTAAACAAAGAATGGTGAGGGGGTTACCCACTTTAGGGAAAAATTTCAAAAAAAGAGAAAAAAAGGAGGGTTTGACAAAAGGCAACCCTAGGGTGGGTCTCTCTTGCTGGTCAAAGTCAAAGTAGGTCCAAGTCATCAAAACTGATCGGAACAAATTCTGTTGACTTTGTATTGACCATACTAATCCAATGCCACTGACCGGGCGAATCAGAGTTCATTTGATAAATATTCAAAATCTGCGCGTCGCGGCGCACTGAAATGGTCAAAACACTCAAATTAACCGTTATACTTCGGATTGCGACGCAACGAGTTCCAATGCATTTGTATCGACTTTACGAAGTCATAGGAACTGACAGAACTCAGATAGGAGTTTTCTAGCTCGATATTCAAAAATCTCGTTTTCGCAATGTTCTAAGAGAAATGACTATATCCACCATATGACCTCGAAATTCAACGGAACGAGTTTCAACACACTCGTATTGACTATACGAGGTCACGGGAACTGACAGAACTCAAATCGGAGTTCTCTAGCTCTATATCCATGTCTAGGGTTACCTCCTACCTTGGTATAAGCAACGGGTAGAGGTTCAGGTCACTTTTATCTGGCCCACTAGGGTTCCAGTGGCCCAATAAAAATCGGGATGTTACACCCTGTCTCCAACGGCGGTTCAGGAACCACTCGAGAGGTTGGCACGATTGCAGGAATCTTCGGAACATCCTCAGTTTCCGCAGGCGGCGGATCAGCCACCAGATCATATGGGCAATTGTTAGCAATATCGATAATAGCCTTAGGGGCAGCATAAGACAGACCGTCTTTTCCCTGCCGCTGCAAAAATCCAGCTTCCTCGTTTTGCCCCGCTCTAGCGGTATGGCATAACTCTGCTCCGCATCCGTCGAAAAACCCACAAGAACTAGCCGTTTCTCGACAATAAAGGCGCTGATCTTATAAAGAACATCACTCAGCTCGCGCGGATCCTCAAAGCCCAACAACAGAATGAAGTCATGCTCTTTCCTCGTAAGACAACGATAATGGTAAGAAGAATTCCACCAAACCTCAGGCAACTCCCACTAGTTCTTAACAAACCCGTACAATGTCCCTCCTTGACGACGATCAATCTTATTCTCAAACGACAACCACCTCTTGTTGCTTCAGACTTCGACTCGATCGCCCGGGCCTGGGCAAACCTTGTACCATTCGCTAAAGAGGGGGACGAATTTCGAGAGCCATGCTCCTAGAACAAGCAAAGCAGTCCCATGATCCTTGTCAGTCCAACTAGAGAAAACTGCGTCACCGAGATGCCATAAAACTAGAGTATAGTGATAGCCTCCTCAGTGGGAGGGATCCAAAAACCATCCTTGAAGCACCCCTTCGTAATTGCAAAGAGGTTGGCATGAGGGAGTTGAACGCGCTCCAACGGGGACAAGATCAAGATCTCGACATCCTCCAAAATCCTGAAGAGCTTCCTCCAACTGCCCACGCGGGTAGAGGTCAAAGATGATGGAAGGTGCATCGATCTCTACGGAACACCACCTTTTGGCACCTGCAAAAGAAATGGGCATTAGCGCCAAAGCAAGACAAATAAAAAAAATCAACGTGCATGAAGGACGATGCGACCACATAAGCGGCCCTTGGGCGCAAGCGCAGGCGAACCCACGTGCACGCCCACACTTGGGCTTGGGATGCCCCATGAGTGCGCATACCGCTCCGCGTGTGTAGTCGCACTGCACATAGGAGGCCCCGCGTGCGAACGCGGTCTCGCCCGCGTGCACCCCCATGCACGTCTTGTCTGGTTGTGCCCGTATACAGGCAGCCCCGACACCAGTGCGTGGAATGCCCCGCATTTGCACGCGCACGCGACTACACCCGCGTGTTGGCCGCCCCGCGCTTGCGCGTGCAGGCGCCCCCTCCGTGCGTCGCCGCGTCCGTCACCTTCACGTTTGCCGCCTCTTCATTAATCTTTCGCACTGGCATCCTTCGATGCATAACTACCATCTACAACAGTATGAGGAAAGAGCAGAACGACCCCCTCTAATTTATAAGCGCAGAAGGAAGGCTCATAAAGGAAAGCCGCCAAATCTGCCAAATATTTCTTGACCAATTTTCCCTTTTCAAACAAGCAGCGAATGAGTAGCAATATTTGACCGACATCCCAAAAAAGGTGGCAGATAATTTCTTGACATTTGGGATGGCCGAAAGAAGCAGAAAATTTCTGCGCTGCTCGCATCGCGGATCATGACTCGCGAAAATGTGAGGACATTTGATGGGTTCCCTCTAAACTATATAAGTCAAATCGGCAAGACTCGATCCGAATACGTGCAAGCCCGACCAGACCAATTACATATAGTAGAACTGCAAACCCCGGGAGCCCCTAGAGGAAGAACCTGAAAGTGAGGGATAGATCTTATCTTTACTCTAGAGGGGGGGGGGGGGAGGGGGGGATGAATAGAGTGTTAAAAATTTATTAACTTGTTTTTACAGCGAATTAAAAGTTAGTGATATATATATATATATATATAAAGAGAAATATCACAACACACAAGCACAAAAATAATCAACACAGACGACACAAGAATTATAGTGGTTCCCCAATAAACCTGGGTACATACACTCTTCTACCCCCTGGTAGGAATCCACTACAAGTTTTTGATTAGGTGCCCTGCCACCATAGGTTTTTGCTCAGGTGCCCTGTCACCACAAGATCCATTTTTCTAAGGGAGATCAACCCTTTGAGCTTTTTATCAGGTGCCCAAAAACCAATCTCAAGTCTTTTGATCAGGTGACTTGTGAACCAAAAGGGGCTAACTTTTGAAGGGAGTTAAAAACCCTGTATACAGGAAATGGAAAATAAAAATATATTGTCTTCTCTGTCTCAAAGCTCTGAGAAGACTAATGGACTTGATGATGTCAAAGCTCCTCCTAAGTTGTATGAATTTGATCAGGAGTGGAAGCTTTGCTTCAGGGTATAGACCTTCAAATGATGTTGCTCTTCAAGCTTTTATAATGATTTTGATTGTTTGTCTCTTGAATGCCTGAAATAGATGAAGAACACTGAGTGTGTGAGAGCTGTATTGTTCTTTACTGTCTGCTAATACTTTTTCACTGATTCACTTCTCTTGTGATTGTTATTTTTGATCTGTGTATCTCTATATTCTTCTGAAAGAAAATCACTTTATATATGTTTTCAGATTCAACAACATTTGAATTTTAAATTTTTTCCTGAAATCCTCTGCAGAAATTCTGGAATTCTGAACGGTTAATTTGAATGCATTTCCCTAACTATCCCAGTAAATATGGTAGAGCAATAACTCTATGAAAACCATAATTAATGCTGCCCGGAACGGCTATATTCTGTAGAATATTGAGCATTAATTATTAAAGCATTACTATCTTAATATAATAGAATTTGAAATCAAACTGATAATCGAACTGAGAAACTATAGGGAAGAATAGTCGAACAGAACCTGAAAAGAGTTGGTCGAACTCAGCAATGATTTCGTCGACCTGAACTCCAAGTTCGTCGAGTTAAGAATTCTCCTTCGTCGAGCTGAGCTCCAAGATCGTCGAACTAAAAATATACTTGCCAATCTGAGCTCCAGGTTCGTCGAACTGAGATAGTCCTTCGTCGAGCTGAACTTCTGATATGAGATCATAGTTTGTCGATCTCAGCTAGACTTTCGTCGAGCTCAACTCAGAGAAGGAACTCTGAGTTCGTCGATCTGAGATCAATGATCGTCGAGTTGAGTTCAGCTATCGTCGAATGACTTTCCTGCAATCATTTTAACTGCTTTTCCTTTGAGGTCTTCTGTCTCTAAAGTCTTTTGAAGGGTACTAACAGTCTAAGTAGGTGTTGCTGACTTTGACCCTGGAAAAAACCTATGACCCTAGACTATACATGTTGGGTCATTCTAAGCAATCCTAATAGTAGTCCTTGCCCAAATCCAAACTGGGGTTCCAACAGAACCAAGCCTGCATAGGCTCCCCTAACGTGCGTGCCGCTGCACACGGCCAGCCTGCGCGGTCGCACGCGACCACCCTACGCGGCCACAGGGCCGCGCCCCTGACACAGTCGTGGTACCGCTCCCTCGGCATAGCTGCCGGGCCGCGCCTACGCGCCCCCTCGCGACCGGGGTATGACGCCCCCGCGCAGTCGCGGTACCGTACCCCCGTGCCCCCGCGGTACCGTGCCCCCGCACCCAGCGCCCCGCGCCCCTGTGCAGTTGTGCCCTTGTGCGGTCGCGCCCCACTCCCCGAGCCCCCGCTCCAAGTGTACCCGCGCGTGGTTGCGCTGTCGCGCCCCGCGCCGCCGCGCCCCACTCCCCCGCATACGGGCGCCGTCGATGGATGTCACAACCACATTTTCTCCGCATTTAAACAATATATCAGAGTAAGAGAAAAAACATGTCATGATGTCATGTCGTGAAGGAGATAACTGCAGGCCCTCAGGCAAGAATTCGAACCTAACACTTTATATGAAATCCTCAAGTTTATTATGAAGAATGTTATAATTTAAGTTAATTTTGATGGTTGTATCTCTCGGCTCAGTTGATCAACTAGTTCACAAGTGAAAATATGAATATACGCTGCAGAAAATACTTTATTTATATTGATTAATATCCTACATGAGCATAAACATCTAAATTGGATAACTCATGATATGCATACCTCTACATTTAATATAAGTATAAAAATAGTTTTTACGTTCATTAAAGTATAGTGACTTTGGTTTAAAACAAAACTTTCAATGAGATAGTCAAAATGATACTTTTATATTTTTTAAAAAATAACTAACATGCAATCCTAGCATAAAACCTTCCCAGAGAGTAAGTAAAATTAACAAGTCATCTAGAAGAGACTGAACAGCTAGCAAGTAACTTAAAAATATAAAAACTCCAGTGTGTGTCAACAACATGACACAAACCCACCAAAAAGGCATGTATATCTGAACTAAAAAACAACACTACCTCACAATGGTGAGGGAAAGACGGCTGTCACAACTACAAAATACCAGCAACCACCAACCCTAGCCGCTCAACTGGCTACTTCTCCAAACCTGAGGCATTCCAAAGAAAAGAATACCTCAGCAAGAATATACAAGTGGCAAAGAAAGATCAGTTTCAAATGAAAGAAAAGGAGTCAAATGGTTACCAACCCAAACAAGAAAACTGGAAGGAAAGCATTAACATTCAACCACAAGGTAAAAAGTGAGAAAGAACTCACAAGGGTTAGACATTCCAAGTTGCAGATCTAAGCTTTATAAACATATACACAAGTAAGTACATATATAAAAGTAGCAAGCTCATCATAGAATGAGCATAAACACCGGCAAAATCCGGCACCTGCGGTGGTGGGAACCTACCCAACACACAAACAGTAAAAAAAAACTTCGCAAGGGCCCAAGGAACGACGGTCTCATTTATTGACACACCCATAACCGGGGAAAAACAGACACCTGCGGTGGTGGGAACCTACCCAACACACCAACAGTCATAAACCCACACCGGGTAAACCCACCAGGGCAAAGATTCACAAAACAGGTTACTATGGCGGAGGTACATTCCACTAACACCCACATCCCCAAATAGTCCAAACATCCACAAACCTATAAAACCTCAACCAAAAACACAGGTTTACTCCAATAAAAATAAGGAAGAGAAACCCCAAAAATCACCATAAGGCCATACTCGACGAATTGGACTCAATTCAGCAAGAAAATTCTAAGCCCACACTGATTCGTCGAGTATACTCGATGAATATAATAGACACTCAATGAATTATACTTAGCAAAAAAATTGGTTAACTTGATACACGACGAATCGACGAAAATAACCCAAGTCCACGGGAAAAAAACGTCGAGTATACTCGACGCCTAGCCGAGTTCACTCAGTGCACTCGACGCCAAAGTAGTCTCACTCGACTCCTGGACTTAACTCCACAGTTTTTACTTCAATCAACGCATTCACTCGATGCCTAGCTGAGTCCACTCAGCGCACTCAACGCCAGATGCATTAACACTCAAAGCACTCAACGCCGTCTAGTTCACGCGACGCTCTCGATGCCAAACTGCCAATACTCGATGAATTCGTCGAGATTACAAGATGCATTTTACTTAGACTCACAGATCACTTGACGCTCTCGACGCCCAGATAATAATCGACGAATTCGTCGAGAATACTCGACGAATTTTATTTAGTCTCTCCGGCACTCGACGCTCTCGATGCCAAAACCAAATCACTCAACGCCAAGCCTGATACTCGACGAATTCGTCGAGAGTACTCGATGAATCAGACGTTACTCAACGCCTAGACTATTCGATAATTTTGACTCAGTCCAAAACCCATAACGAATTTCACTCAGGCTGACCCCACCATATTCGATGAATTTAAACTTAAGATAACTGTCATATACGACGAATTTTACTTAGATTAACTATCATCTAATTGACGGGTTTACTTAGTCTAACTGCCATCTAATCGACTAGTGGCCCTTAACCAGAAATCCAACACTACACAGCAGATCGGCCTTATCTGAACCCTACACTACTCCTAAATGTTAAGGAGGGAAGGAAAGCAACAGGAAGTACACAAAGGAAGACATAGCAAGGGGGAGAAATCACCACTTGTTTCAAATCGCCCGAAATCCGGCCACGCAAGCACTCCATCTCTAGGATCTGACGCAAGAACACCTAGGTAACAATTCCTGAAACTTTTCGGGGGAAACAAGGGTCAAAAATGAATTCCCTATGCCTAAAAATTCAAGAAACGAGGAAAACTCACCGTACGAACGTAGATCTCGGCAAGAGCTATCCGAATCTACCCTCTGACAATGATTTTGTGCACCTGAGCTCCTACAATCGACGACCGAAAGCTCTGCAATGACCACCACTTTCCCTCTTTCGCAAATCGTCTTGACGGCTTTTAGAGAGACGATGAATAAAGTTTCCATCATATCGTAAGGGTATTTATACTTATAATATATATTATTATTATTATAATAAATGTTTAAACTACCAAAAAATCCAATCAACTCATATTTTCACGAAATTCGTACTGAAGCTAAATATCGATGTTACGAATCCAACGATAAAGTCAAAATTGAAATTCGACAAACCAAACTTGGATAAAAACTTCCCAATGTCAAAAACACCAAATATCCCAAAAAGGCTCCACCGAGTTCCAAAACAAACCCGTCTCACAAGGGAAATCTCAAAAACACACTAGAAATTAGGCATGTTAATATTCTAAGTCAAAACCTCGGATACCAATGAGCAAAAGCCACGCTCCAGCAACGGTACCCGTCAACTACGCGTCAACGTAACGCTTTGACGTCAAAAATCTGCCACTAAAGGAATTAAAATAAATATCGAAAAATCAAGGGAGTTACAATCACTCCCCCTAAAAGAAAGTTTCGTCCTGAAACTTGATACACATTTGAATCTACTATAGAAGGAAAGTAACCAAGGGTTATTGAATAGAAACACTTACCAAAAGAAACTAGGAGAACAGATGAGGATGAGTCTCCCTCATAGGTTACTCAAACTACCAAGTCGCGCTCTCCACGTCTTGGTTTCGTCACAAAACTTTGACCATGGGTATTATCTTCCTTCGCAACACCCGATCTTGAGTATCCAGAATGCAAACAGACATCTCAACATAAGAAAGGTTAGGCTGCAATTGGGGCACCGAATTGAGAACATGCTCGTCATTAAGCACACATTCCATAACTGGCTCACATGGAACACCTCGTGCACACCAGGTAAATTTGCAGGCAAACTCATCCTATAAGCTGACACTCTGATGTGTTCAATAACTTGGAAAGGTTCCACATACCTGGGATCCAACTTGTGGTTCCTTTCAAACCTCTTAACACCATCCATCAGAGAAACCTTGAGAAAAACTATGTCCCCAACTGCAAATTCCAAATCAATCCGTCGTCGATTAGCGTTCTTCTCATAATGCTCCTGAGATATACGAAGCTTCTCTTTAATATGCATCACAGAAGTATTCATCTCTTCTAAGGCTTTCGGACCCAACAACGGTCCTTCACCAACTTCGGCCCAAAACAAGGGAGTCCTGCAACGTCTCCCATACAAAGCCTCAAATGGGGCCATCTGCAAGCTCTCTTGATAACTGTTATTATAAGCAAATTCCATCAATCTCAGTCGCTCGTCCCATGCTCCCTCATGGTCCAAGATGTAACGTCTCATCATATCCTCCAAAATCTGATTAACTCTCTCCGTCTGACCATTGGTCTGTGGATGATAAACGGTTGAATATCTAAGGTCGGTACCCAACCCTTCCTGTAAACTTTTCAAAAAATGAGATGTAAACTGGAAGAATATCGATCTGACATAATACTAATAGCTACTTCATGCAATCTAATGACCTCTTCCAAATACAACTGTGCTATCTTCTTCATTGAGCAATCAATCTTGAACAGTAAGAAGTGAGCACACTTTGTTAGTCTGTCAATTATGACCCACACTGAATCATGCCCCTGGGGAGATCTCGACAAACCGGTAATAAAATCCATCAAAATACTCTCCCACTTCCAACTTGGAATATCCAAAGGCATCAGCTTGCCACCATGCCATCCATGACCTGCCTTAACACACTTGCAGGTGAAGCACTCAAACATAAACTTGGTTATATCATTCTTCATTCCATACCACCAAACGATCTGCTTCAGATCTCTATACATCTTAGTAGAACCAGGGTGGTAGGCAACACAAGAACCATTCGCCTCAATGCACAACTTAGCTCGAATATCCTCAATAGCGAGGATACAATATCTACTGCAGTACTTCAAAGTACCCGCGTCATCGATTGAAAAGTCCGGTAATTCCCCTTTCTTAGTCCTACTTCGAAGGTGCTGCAAATCAAGGTCATCCTTTTGATATAGCCTTGTAAGCATAATACATGAAGGCTCTGCTACTTCCAAGCTGCTTGGCGAGTCGCTACTTCCGACAGAGATACCCATTAACAGAAACTCTTCCACCAAGGAATCCATAGAAAGATCAAAGATCTGCGCGGTCTTTTTACTCAAGGCATCAGCTACCACATTGGATTTGCCCGGATGATATAGAATATCAATATCATAATCCGCGACATACTCTAACCATATACGCTGGCGCAGATTTAACTCCTTCTGATGAAGACATACTTCAAGCTCTTATGTTCCATGTAATTCTTGCACAATGTGTCATACAACAGATGTATCTACAACTTTAAGGCATAAATCACTACCGCAAACTCCAAATCATGAGTAGGGTAGTTCTTTTCGTGTATCTTTAATTGCCTTGACCCATACGCAATTACCTGCCTTCTTGCATCAAGACACATCCAAGCCCGACGTCTGATGCATCCACATAAACAACATACTTCAATCCTTCGATAGGCAAAGTCAACACTAGAGCAGTGCACAATCTCTTTTTCAATTCCTGAAAGCTTCATCACACTTATCGCTCCAAACAAACGCTGCATTCTTCTGCGTAAGCTTAGTCAGCGGTACAGTCAACATAGAGAATCCATCCGCAATCCTCCTATAATAGCCTGCCAACTCTAGGAAGCTTCTTATCTCTTTGGGTGTGGTGGGTCTTTTCCAATCCATTACGACAACTATCTTTTATGGGTCAACATAAATTTCATCCTTATTCACAACATGACCCAAAAAGGAAACCTGAGGTAGCCAAAACTCGCACTTACTCAACTTTTCATACAACTTATGCTCTCTTAAAGCAGATAGAACTAATTGCAGGTACTGGGCATGCTCCTCAGCGTTTCAAGAATAAATCAGAACATCATCGATAAAAAAGACCACAAAATGGTCTAGAAAATCTTTGAACACTCTGTTCATCATGTCCATAAAAGCAGAGGTGCATTCGTCAATCCAAAGGATATTAATAAGAACTCAAAATGTACATGTCGATAACGAAAAGCGGTCTGTTGAACATCCGTCTCACGGATTCTCAACTGATGGTAGCCTGAACGAAAGTCAATCTTCTAAAACACTGTACTACCACACAACTGATCAAACAAATCATCTATTCGCGGCAAGGGATACCTGTTCTTGATAGTTAACTTATTTAACTCCTTATAATCAATGCACAGCCTCATAGATCCATCCTTCTTCTTAACAAACAACACAGGAGCACCCCAAGGCGAAAAACTTGGCCTAATGAAACCACACTACAATAACTCATCTAGCTTGGTACGCAACTCATCCAGCTCACGTGGGGCCATACGGTACGGTGCCTTAGCAATAGGGAGAGTACCCGGATCAAAATCTATAACAAACTCCACATCTCTCTCAGGCAGAAGTCCAGGAAGACTATCTGGGAAAACATCAGGAAAATCACACACTACAGGAACATCCTTGACACACAGAAAACTACTAACGATTTCCAAAACACAAACCAAACAAGCAAAAAATCGGAATCTAAAAGTTTCCGAGCACATACTGTAGAAATGATCGGGGAATCTTAGTGTGGAAAACCATACACACTCCTGGGGTGGCTGTTGTCCATCTTGAAGTCCAAAGGCTTAACCTTGCATTGGATAACCGTATCATATCTGGAAGACCAGTCCATGCCCAAGATCACATCAAAGTCCTCCAGGTCCAGCACCTTCAAATAAGCAAAAGCTAGGAAATCACCTAAAAGGATCAGATAACTCTGGATACCTTGGTCCGACACCACCAAATCACCGGAAGGAAACTTAACGCGAAACGAGTCGCCAACAAGATCGAGAGTAAGACAATGATGCTCTATAAAAGCCCTAGCCACGAACGAGTGGGTAGCACCAGAATTGAAAAGAACGTGCGCCCAACGGTTCTTTACCTTAAACTTCCATATAAAATCACATACGTAACTAGATGAACAAACATCAAAACTACAGCTACGAGTTAAAAGCTAGAACTAGATTAGAATCTAACCTGAGATCACTTGGGTGGACATCTGCGCTTCCTCCATAGTCATCACATTCAGCTTGCCCTTCCCTTTATCCAAAAGTTGCAGCGACGACAAAGATTGAAGTGGAACTGACTGCAGCAGGGGCTGAGACTGTGGGCACTTTGACTTAAAATGTCCTTTCTATCCACATTGGAAGCAGACCTTCTCCTTACCCCAACAATGGGCAGCATCGTGCCCCTTCTACTGACACAAAGTACAATATAGGTCTCCTTTGGGAGCCCCCTGAATTACATGCACTTGTTGCTGCTTTTGAGCTCCCAACCTCTTGAAACACTTTTCAAATGGGTGGCCCGGTCGGCCACAGAAACTACATACCTTCTTGCTTCCCTTCTTTGAAGCAGGGCCAAATTCCCAAGAGCTCTTACCATCATTAGACTTTCTATTATCCTTCCTCAATTGCTTGACTCGATTCTTAGCATTATCTTTCGCTTCGACTTTAAGATCAACTTCCACTACCTTAGCATAGTTCTCAGATCCATAAGCGTTAGCCAGCTGCTGTATGTCACTCCTAAGACCACCCAGAAATCGCTTGACTCTGATAGCTTCAGAGGCTACTAAATCCGGGGCAAACCGGCTCAACTTGCTTAACTCTACCTCATACTCACTGACCGTGAGTTATCTTTATTTCAGATGCAGGAAATTGTTCATCAAACAGTCTTGCTCGACCAACAACAGAAACTTTCTAAGCAGCAACTCCTTAAATGATCCCCACAAACATACATCAGTGAGATTTTCTTTTTCTCTTAACCACCAGCTCTTTGCAAGACCCTTAAGCTGGTAAGCGATGAACATCACTCTCTGGTCTGTAGAAATTCCTGAATATGAGAATATCTCCTTGACCGTGATAATCCAATCGTCTAATGCCATAAAGTGAGTTCTACCATCATAGGTAGGATGCCCTAATCGTTAAAAATGCGAGATTAAATTCATCTCCGGTGGCAATAGAACTGGAGGCACCAAAGGAGTAGGAGGAACATGAACACCTAGACCCACCGTAGGGTCCTGCACTCTCGGTGGTTGCCATGAAACGTTAGTCAAAAGCGCCTGGATCTGCGATTGCATCTCCACCATCTGCCTTGACAGAGGCTCATTGCTCTGCTGCAGGCCCTCAATCATAGCCTCACTCTGCGCACCAGGTTACTCGCCCTCAGATAGGGGAGTCGACCTCACCACTGTATGCTTAGGCGACATCCTAATAATATAACGAACAACCAATCAAAACCTAGCTTAACCGCTAGAACTACACAACTTAGTTCAGACCACACATGTTTAAACACTTGCTCATGCTGCTAACTTGCTCTGAGATTTTCATTAATGATGTCATGCTTAACTTATGATGATATACCGTCATCCTATTGACTCAGGTGCATAACCCATGAATGCATGAATTCTTATTCTTTTTTGCTTTAAATCCATGTGTGTACGTATGTCACCATGTAGATCTTTAGCTTGGTGTGTGTGCTAATGATATATTATATCATGCATGTTGTGATATGCAATCTAATAAAGGCCTTAATGTATGTTATGAGCGGCGTACACATGAAATATTATGCATCCCATACTACATAATATCGCATGTAATAAAAAGTAAAATCTAATGCGCATTCATGTGATGATTGTTATACATCCCAAACTATATAACAGTCATATGTTGCTTCCTATGAGGATCCATATACAAACACAAATTATGCATCTCATACTACATAATATGTCCCATATATTTCTTATCATGCTTATGAGTGTAGTGTTCATTCTTCAGCCAAGACGAACCAATGACACATTCGTGTGTGTATGTAATGGAACAATACAACTAAATTTGTCAAACAACCTATCCCTCTGATACCAACTATCACAACTCGCATTTTCTACGCATTTAAACAATATATCAGAGTAAGAGAAAACACGCGTCATGATGTCACGCCGTGCAGGGGATAACTGCAAGCGCTCAGGCAAGAACTCGAACCTAACACTTTATATGAAATCCTCAGGTTTATTATGAAAAACCTGTAATTTAAGTTAAGTTTTGATGACCGTATCCCTCGGCTAAGTGGATCAACTAGTCCACAAGTGAAAATATATTTCATTCCAAGAATTAACAGAAAATGGTTTTACAATTACAAACTTGTGATTCCTGTGATGTCGGGGATCGAAGGCGGTGAAAATGAAAACTTTTTTGTTTTCTATACCGACCCGCTCCACAGACCGATTGGCTCTCTCCTTTTCCCTCCAAGAAAAATCTTCGAGCCGGCTATTCACCTCCTCACAAGGAAGGGTCTTAGAGCCCTGCTAGATCCTCCGATCTAGACATCCCTATTCCCAGAACGATTTACTGCAGAATTCTACCCAGATTCCGACGACCCTTACCGGTCGATTTTCCTCTCCAGAAGATTTAGAAACAAACGAAAAAGTACAAGAGTAAAAGATGTAAATAATCTAAAGGATGAAGTTCTCCCTCTTGATGACTTCTCTGTTGAGCGATCTGCGACCGGTGCTTGAGATCTTTGTTTGCTTGCAACCATTCGATTCTTCATAGTCGATGTAGATCTTCGATCGTCGGAGTGGTTCGTTCACTAACAGGAGGGAGACAACTCTCTACTTCTTCTACAATGGAGACTTTTGGAACAGTGCACAAGAAGGCGTCCGAACCCTAGAATTCACGTACTCCAGTCCTTCAATTAGAATCACTCAACAAGCACAGAAACCAAGGCGGCCTTTTATACGTCTTCATGAAAATAGGCTACCGTCAGCGGTAAGGCTAGTGCCTGACGGTAGGTTCGCGCTCTTGTTGTGCCAGCTGTCCTATAAATCTGGAAAGAAATATTTAAAACGAATATTTTCCGTTTCAAATGTGCTAGCGCCACGCGATTGCAGCTTCCGTCGCACGGTAATGTTGGATGCAACGATTCAAGAACAGTCGTGTCGAGTCGTCGAGAGGATATCACAGAGCGGTAGGGATAGCGTCGATTTCTTCCAGTGCGCTAAGTCCAAATACTTCATTTTGGTAGCGCCCGCGGTAGTACTAGCGCTAGGTGGTAGGTCAGTAGCTCGATGAACCTGGTTCGACGCTCGTCGAGCGGATAGCGCGGGGCGGTAAGTGGTAGCGCCTGGCGGTAGGCTAACAGCTCGATGAACTCGGTTCCACGCTCGTTGAGCGGATAGCGCGGCGCGGTAAGTGGTAGCGCCTAGCGGTAGCATCAAGTCAACGCCACTGTCTCGATGCACTCAATGCTTTTCTTCTCAATGCTCTCAACGCGGCGTTGAGTGAGCTAGCGTGGCGCGGTAACAACTAGCGCTGTCTAATAGCTTCCCGAGCGTCATGTCAAATTAATCCATTGGGCTAGCGCGGGTGGTAGTACTAGCGCTTTTTGATAGCTTCCCGAGTGCCATGTCCATTTAATTCCAGCTACCGCCCAACAATAACTTCTAACGCCCGACGGTATCTCCAGAAGAGATTTTCTTTCCTTGCACCTGTCAACCTGCACACTCTATCAACACAAGACGTGATCAAATACAACCTGCGAGTTGATGTTTCACAAGGAATGTGAAACATCGGTTCCAACAACCTCCCCCTTTTGATAATATCAACTTCCGTTCATGAGAAATAATAGAGATAAAGTGCATATAAAGAATACGAGTTATAGACTATCATCAGGTTGCAGCAGGTTCTCTATATGGTTTCCCTACACGCGCTCCCCCTATCTACATATTCGACATGCTCCACCTATCTATATGCACTCCCACTACATGTTACCTCTCCTAATCCCATACTCAAGAGCGTAGAGCGTACTCATGAACATTTTATTCTCCCCCTTTGATAATATCAAAAGGGTGGGCGAGGCCGACCAGACATGCAAGATGAAAAATAGTAGAAATGATGAGCGTTGAGACAAATATCAAGTAGTGCACGCAGAAAGGTAAAGATAAACATGACACGTATAGAGGTGACTCAACAAAAATGCATATCAGAGAATTTCAAGCACATGAGTCACACAATGGAGCAAAGTACACAGACATAGAATGGTTCAGTTTTACAGAGTTAATATGTATTGGACAACACAAACTATACTAGGCACACAACGAGTATGACTATAATGTTATGAGAGTTATGAATTAAATCAAGTTAAAAATATTGTAAGTGTCATGAGTGTAAATCATGTACTAGTACATATTGTGCTAAAAGCAGATAGTGTAGTTTCAGTCCAATTTTTATGCACGAGAGTCTTAGATAAGGCAATGACGTGTAAGTGTAGCATCAACAGAGAGAAAACACCAAGTCGAAATAGCATATGCTACATGTTTTATCTCGATCTTTGAAATGCAAATATAAGATAAATAGAGTGAATGATCACGTCACATATCTATCTATGTCATACCCAGATTTGAACTAGGGGCACTAGACTTAAGTTTGGGTCTATGCACAAGATCGAAATGACTCTTTGAACCAAGGTGCTCAGCCTCACAATGCTCATAAACACTCATCAGGAGGGATGAGTAGTGCTTGGGGGTCCTTGACCGCACATTTGATAGCTTGCACAATTTGCTTTTTAGTTTGCTTTGAGCTATCACTTTTTTCATATTTTTGAGTTCAAGGATCCCCAAGTCAATCAAAATCTATCCACCTAGATAGATACACTTTAACTTGTATACATAATACCTTAGCACTGGAGATTTGACCCACAGTTTTAATATTTATACAAGCACATATGTATCGTTACATTGATTATTCAAAGTATTTCTAACGTGTTAAGGTACAACGTCACAAGTTATAGCATGTAAATCTAGCATTTGTCTTGAGTGCTTCGTCTAGCAATGTGTAGAACATGTGAAGTCATTCCCCTATCTAAATCCTCACACATACTTAGAGGCATAGTCAACAAGCACTAACTCGTCTTGCCGCACTCAATAGCTACGCACTTATAGATTCAGCCCACTATGACCCGAGGAAAATGTTTGCATAGATTAAAAGTCTGAACTCAAAACATTGTACGTATGCGTTATGGTCTAAGTCGCAGTCATGTGAGCTCTTAAAGAGATGAACGGTCCACAATGTTTTGTTTTAAATATATATATTTTAAAAACTATTACACAACATAAACAAAGCGAATAAAACAAGATAAACATGTTTTTGTTGTTTTTTTAGTTTTTAGTTTTTTTAAAAAAATAAACACATAAAGAGATATAAACTTTTTATTCTTTTAAATTATTTTATAAAAAAAATACTTATGTTTTTCTAAAAACATGAAGGCTCAAAAATAAATGATGCAAACACAAGATAACATGATAGAATATTGTGCATGAATATAAGGTACATGATAAGTGAAATAATGTTCATGCAGTGGATATGTGAATCCTAAGTATGCCTAACAATCCATTACCTAAGCTACATTTCTACACCCAAGCCCCGTACTAAGTGACAGATGGGCATGAGGAGCTGCATAAATGCCGTACGGTGGGGTGTTAATCCCATGTGCACACAGAAGAACCCGCTCAACCTAACTCTCTTTCCCCCCAATGCCACACAAGGACCCACTAGAACCCTCCCCGGTTAAGGACAAGACGTGGTTTATAGGTTATCGTTTCTAAAGCACACATACCTACGCCCTCGCTATTGTGAGACATACAAAATGGGTGAATGATCACAGGCATTCTAAGACAATGCGATAGATTTATGATAAAAGGTAAATTATGACCACTTTGATATGATATGACTTATATTCAAATTTATTAAGTTAGATTGATTTATCTTTAATCATAATATGGGAAAGTCATATAGCAAAAAATATATATCTAAAGTGTCCATGACATGTTGGCTTAAAAAAATACAAATGCAAAAAATAAACAAATGCAAAAACAAAATACAAAAAAAATAGCAAAAACAAAAAAAACATTATGCATATCGTGATGTAGATTATCGAGTACTTTTGGTTCGAATAGTTTCTACTTCACGTAAACAGTGGATATTAATAGATAAGAGATTTAGGTACCCAAAAAGACCCAGAGGTGATGGTTCCTTTGGGTACCCAAACCCGGCATGATATGCCTTGTGGAGATAACGACGAATGGGCTCTTTTGAGTGGAATAGGTGCGCTATTCTGAATGATTGGTCTCCATTCATATTTTGATTTAATATTGTTTTTATGTTGTAAATTCCCATGTAGAGTTCTACGTGTCTTTATGTGAAGATCTTCAATTGAATGAAACTGCATTGGAGGTTTGAATGTATTGAAGTTGTTCTTCAGGTTGAAATTATTTTGCCCAACATAGGGACTCCTAGAGTAGTAATTTCTAAAAGGAAATTTACGTTCATTCGATTTTATGAAGGGAGTAATTTGTTTCTTCACCTAAATATAATTTTTATGTTTAGGACTTTCGCATGCTCCAACTTGAGGTTTTCTACTCCCTTCGATTTGCTTAACTAATGGGTGTGAGCTATTGTTCAACATGCTTCTGGCTTTTGCTTGATATTGTACATTTATGTTTTGCGAATTTTTCTTTATAATTTCCTTAAGCACGTTGATTTTCATTTCCAAATCCTTATTCTTATTTTTGAGATTCAATCTAGCTTTATTGTAAGCGATTGTACTATTCTTAAGAATGGTGACTATAGAGTTAATGTGAGCTTCATACTTATCTTTGTATTCTTCAAAAGTCTCATTCATCTCCTTAATTTCAACTTTATAGTCTACGCTTCTAGCACAATCCCTTTTTAAAGATGAGTTTTCTAGACATAGTTTCTTAGTTTGTTCTTTTGCCACGAGAAGCACTTTCTCAAACACCTCTTATTTTTATTTTAATTTATTACAATCCATACACTGTGTAGAGTTGTCATCAAAATAGCATGCAAAAGAACTAGACACGACAATGACAAATTCTATATTAACATTTGCTTTTAGAACGTTATTCTCTAAACGTAGTTTCGAGTTGATACTTCTTAGTTTCTTAATTCTACGTCTAACAGTGTCTAGCATATTGATTGTAAACATAGAATTGCATACAAGAAGGGAGTTTGATTTTTTTACAGTGCTCTTGGATGGGTCAAGATTGGAGCATATAGTTTCTTTGACTTCTTTGTGTGTTGCCTCATCCATAGTTGAGAGTTCATCTTCCCTTTGCCGTGATGTGGTTGTCCTGTCTTCCTCCAAGAGCAAGTATCCATTTGGTTCTTCACTTGGATCCATGAGAAATTGCTCGGAATCATTATCTGCAGAGGGAGAACTATAAGTAGACTCAAGAAATTTCCATATATCATAGGCAGTAGAAAACGTGTAGATGAGTTTAAAAATTTCTGGACCAAGCCCACAAACAAGCTATTCATAGCTTTGACATTTATATGACACTCGTGCTTAGTTAAGTTATTTGGGGGCTTGATACAAGTTATGTTCCAAACTTTTATATCTAATAATATAAGAAATTTCTTCATTAGTTTTCTCCATTCGCTATAGTTAACTCCTGTGAATAGAGGTGGTGCACATGAATTTTCTATGTATAATTTTTCGTCCCCACTAGTCGATTCGAGATCGAGGTTGGCCATTATTCCCGGTGGTGAAACCATTTTTGGAATAACCCCCCTCTGATACCACTTCTTGGATCTAGTGGCCAACCTTGGAGGGGGGGGGTGAATAAGGTTTGAAGCATTATGTGAAATTTTAATATAATTCGTTCCATGAATTCGAGTTCTAGAAGCTACCGCAAGGCGTTAGGAATCTAACGCGCGGTGGTAAGTCTATGAACTCGTTTCCTGTATAAATTTTCTTGTACACCACACACCAGAAATTAAACTAGCATTCACAACAGAATTGTAGAAGAAATAATACAGAAAATATATTTCATTCTAAGAATTAACAGAAAATGGTTTTACAATTACAAACTTGTGATCCTTGTGACGCCGGGAATCGAAGGCGGTGAAAATGAAAACTCATTTGTTTTCTATACCGACCTGCTCCACGGACCGATTGTCTCTCTCCTTTTCCCTCCAAGAAAAGTCTTCGAGCCGGCTCTTCACCTCCTCACAAGGAAGGGTCTTAGAGCCCCACTAGATCCTCCGATCTAGATGTCCCTATCCCCAGGCGATTTACCGCGAAATCCAACCCGGATTCCGACGACCCTTACCGGTCGATTTTCCTCTCCAGAAGATTTAGAAACAAACGAAAAAGTACAAGAGTAAAAGATGTAAATAATCTAAAGGATGAAGTTCTCCCTGTTAACGACTTCTCCGTTGAGCGATCTACGACCAGTGCTTGAGATCTTCATTTTCTCGCAACCGGTCGATTCATCGTAGTCGATATAGATCTTGGATCGCCGGAGTTCTTAATTCACTAATGGGAGGGAGACGACTCTCCTCTTCTTCTACAACAGAGACTTTTGGAACGGTGCGCAAGAAGGCGGCCGAACCCTAGAATTCAAGTACTCCAGTCCTTCAATAAGAAACGCTCAACTAGCATAGAAACCAAGGCTACTTTTTATATGTCTTCATGAAAATAGGTTACCGATGGCGGTAGGTTCACGCGCTTGTTATGCCAGTTATCCTCTATATTTGGAAAGAAATATTCAAAATGAATATTTGCCGTTTCAAATATGCTAGCACCACGCGGTTACAGCTTCCATCGCGCGGTAATGTTGGACGCAACGATTCGAGAATAGTCGTGTCGAGTCGTCGAGAGGCTATCGCGGAGTGGTCGGGCTAGCGCCGATTTCTTCTAGAGCGCTAAGTCCAAATATTTCATTTCGGTAGCGCCTGCGGTAGTACTAGCGCTAAGCGGTAGGTCAGTAGCTCGATGAACCTGGTTCGATGCTCGTAGAGCGGATAGCGTGGGGTGGTAAGTGGTAGCGCCTAGCAGTAGGCTAGCAGCTCGACGAACCCGGTTCGACGCTCGTCGAGCGGATAGTGCGATGCGGTAAGTGGTAGTGCCTGGCAATAGCATCCAGTCAACGCCACTGTCTCGACGCAATCAATGCTTTTCTTCTCAACGCTCTCACCGCGGCGTTGAGTGAGCTAGCGCGGCGCGGTAACAGCTAGCGCTGTCCGATAGCTTCCCGAGTGCCATGTCGAATTAATTCATTGGGCTAGCGCGAGCGGTAGTACTAGCGCTTTCCGATAGCTTCCCGAGCGCCATGTCCATTTAATTCCAGCTACCGCCCAGTGCTAAATTCTAACTCCCGGCGGTATCTCCAGAAGAGATTTTCTTTCCTTGCACCTATCAACCTGCACACTATATCAACACAAGACGTGATTAAATACAACCTAGGAGTTGATATTCTCAAACACAAGGAATGTGAAACATCGGTTCAACCAGGAATAACCTGAAAGACTTGATTTCAAGAGCTTAGACACCTAGAGGGGGGGGGGGTGAATAGGTTCTAATTTTCTTTAAGAATTTTAGGCAATTAGCTAGTTCTAACTCAGCACAGAAAATTCAATACACAACACAATAATCATAGCACGACATACACCAGATTTATAGTGGTTCCCCAAGGTATGGGTACATCCACTTTCCCACTTCGCCTATCAAGTAGAGAACTGGATTCAACCCAACTTCCTTCCACTTACTCAGATCCATAGATTTTAACAAACAGAACCAGATTGGTTCCTACAGTTCAGACTTATACAAGTATTACCTCAGATTCTTCCCAAAAACCCTACCTCAGGCCTCAGCCTTACCTCAACCTTTATCACTAGGCTTATAACTCAAACTTTCACAAGTCCTACACCTCAGGCACTCAGCCCTACCTCAGCCTTTATAATTACAGGCTTACAACTCAGATATTACAAAAGATCCTACAAGAAATCAAATGTTTTAAAAGGTATAGAAATTTCACCAGATAGAACTCTCTATTGGTGTGAGCTTCTTGATCAGTTCTTGAATAAACTGAATCTTCAGATCCAACCCGACTTAGCTGTTTCAAAGCTTCTTGATTGAACAAAATAAGGTTGATCTTCACTTGATATAGAAGTTGATCTTCAGATAGCTCCCTCCTTAAATTCAGAATAAGATCTAAATCTTTCTTACAGACTGTTCTGGATCTGCCTTCTTAAAGGTTTCCCCTTTCTTGTTGTTGAATTCTCTCTCTAAATGATTCACTTTCTCAGTTATCTCTGGTTGTCAAGGACCAGTCCCTTATATAGAGTTTCCTCATGATTACCGGCTTATCCGATTTGTAACAACCTTTTGATAGTTCTGACAAAGGTGTCAGACCTATTGGTTATGACAGCTGTCGAGTCACGAGTCATGACAGTTGATTCTTCAAAGACTTTATAACTCAGCATGAACCACTCAGCAAACTGCTTCACATGTGTTGACACAAATAGACTAAGTGTCGATATAAGTCTTGATGATGTCGACACAACACTCCATGTGTCGACATAGTCATTCTTCTGCTACTCGACACAGCTTCTGTTAGATGTGTTGACACAAGTCATGTGTGTTGACACAACTGCTCCCAGTCTCGACATAACTGATGCTGATAGATGGAGTTGAGTGTATGTCCAGATGTAGTTGAGTGTGTGTTGACACTAGTCTTGTGTGTCGACACAACTGCTCCTGGTCTTGACATAGCTGATGCTGACAGATGGCATTGAGTGTATGTCCAGATGTCATTGAGTGTGTGTCGACACAAGTCCTATGTGTCGACACAATCCCTTCAGACTCAGTATAGTTGTTGCTTATAGATGGCATTGAGTGTGTGTCGACACAAGTCCTGTGTATTGACACAAACCTTCTTCATGTGTCAACACAATTCCTGGGTGTCGACACAGCTTCTGCTTCAGGTGTCGACACAATTCCTGCCTCAGGTGTCAACACAATTCTAGGTGTCGCCACAGCTTCTTCTTCAGGTGTCGACATAATGCCTGGGTGTCGACACATGCCTTGCTTCTAGTGTCGACATAACTTCTGGGTGTCGACACAATTCTTCACAAGTGTCGACACTTATACTTAGAGAATTTTCTTTCAAACCTTACACCTGCACAATGAAACTCAAATATCCCATCAAATACAAACTGATGTATATCATTGAGTGGGAGGCTTCTCCAAATCTGGTACATATTTTTCAGTGTACCCAACAATCTCCCATATTTGGAGAAGTCATAACTCTTAGTCAAAGATATACATCACTCATAATAAACAAAGAAAAATAGATGTACATACATTTCACTGCAGGAGAACAACTAAAATCAATACTGAAACTGATTTCATTCATTATTCAGAAAATTCTAGGTTTACATGTTTTTCTTTTGAACATAAAAAGATTACATTATTCTAGACATTAGCCTATCTATCCTAAGATAGACTAGGCTCCTTAATTACAATTCCTTTCCCAGATCTGATCTTAGCCTGCATAGTAGGTTCAGTATCATCAGCTGGTTTCTTTCCTTTTAGATCCTTCTTCTTCAGTTCTTCAGCCTTTATCTTTTGCCTTTCAAAATAGTGAAAAGGCTTTGGGAAGTACTTACTAGGCTCCAGAGCATTAGCAGGTAACTTCCTAGCTTTTGCACTCCTCCTGTACTGAAGAATGGCTTCTTGCCTGGCTTGATACTTGTTCCACTCTTACTCAGAGTACCATTTACCCCTATCATAGGTCTTGTCCTTCACAGCTTTCTAGGCAGTCAAAATAATATTCCTGGAAGTAGGGCTTCATTGCTCAAAATCAGGCTTCAACTCAGCCTATTCTCTGAACCTTTTCTTGGGCAGTTGTGCTTCCTTCTGAGCTTCCTTGGCAGCCTCTGACATTTCTACTTTTTCAATAATAACATTTTGTGCCTCCTGTGGAGGGCTATATATTTGCTGAACTTCTTGCTACATTATGTCAAAATCAGCTAGAGGGAAAATGACCTGTGTAATCTCTGGCTGATTACCTTCAATATAGGCAGGTTGAACACTAGACTCAGCTGTATTATCATCCTCACATAGGGGTGGAAATCCAAGTGTATCTCTGATGGTGTTAGATACCCATTTTGCATGATCAGAGTTGGCTTTGACTAACATTCTCTTCCCCTTTATGACTTCTCTAGCAATATGATCTCTTAGATCATTCTTTTGAAACCTTATTTGATCAGCTAGATATTTTGTACCTTCTTGGTAGTAAGCTTTGAATTTAGTCAAGGAATAAGAAATAGTCTTTTGAGAGGCTCCAATGGCTGTTTGGACAGCAGCTAGATCTTCTTGTATTTGCTTTAATATTTCAGTTTTCAAATCAGTAAAAATACTTCCCAGTTTTTTGAGAATTTCTTCATGGGAGTCTTTGAGATTTTCATTTGACCTGAATTGATTTTCTAAAATATAACCTTTCTTGGTTGCAATGTCCTCAACTTTAGTCTTTATTAGTTGTTGTTGCTCAGCCAAATATACTACAACCTTACCTCCCTCGTGGAAGCAATCTGTCATCTCTTTCTTATTCAGATTGACTTCAAATCTGATGGATTTAATGTCTTGAGCCAGCTGAAACTGCAGTTCTTTACTTGACTCATCCACATATTTCTCTAAGGACTGCCTTTGTTCATCTAATTTGACTTGTAGTTGGACCAGTAATGAACTGAAGTCCATGCTTGGAGCAGGTAGTGGAGTGACTGTTTGTAAGGCCTTTTTATAGCCTATGCTCTTTTTCCTCAGAGAAACAAGTTTTCTCTTTTTAGCCATGGAGGCTTCTTCATCATCAGAAGATTGAGAGGAGCTTTCTATATCTATAGTTGCTTTACTAACTGGGGCATCCAGTAGCTCCTCCCTCTCAGTTCCTGGCAGTTCTTTTTCTTCTATTAGATGCTCCCCCTCAGTCCTTGTTGCAGGTAAATCAGGAAACAGCTCTTCCTGCTGCATCTGAACAGGAGGAACAAGATTAGTTTGGGAAACAAAAGGTTCTCTCTGAACATCCAGATCTTTAAATGAGATACTTACTTGCTCATCTTGAGCTGTATCCTTCATCTGCACATCTAGTGCTTCCTTCTCAGCAATTTCCAGTGCTTCTTTGTTTATATCTGATACAATGTCCATCACTGTATCAGCAACATACTCACTCTCCAGAGTAGCTGCAACAATGCCTCCCCCTTAGGCAAGCATCTCAGATAGTTCAGTGTATTGTACTGTTATTTCAGGGTGTTCTTCCCCTAGAGTGGAGGCTATCTGTTGCTTTGGGTGCTGACTGCTCTCAACTTGATCTTGAGCTTCTTTTTGTTGTTGGTATTCATCTGAACTGAAGACTACCTCCTCTTCAGAATCACTAGAGGATTCTTCTTGCTGAACCATTTCTTTCTTTTTCTTATCCTTCTTGACCTGTTTCTGTGGAGTAGAAACCTCTTTGGTCAATACTCTATCCCATCTGGATAGAATCCTTACATCCATCCTTCTCATATGATTGATCTTCGATCCTGGTAGTTGGTTCATAACATCTGGTATTATAGAAGCTAGACATAAGCTTAGTATCCTTCCCAGATTTGGCTTCTTTATTCCTTCTAGAATCTTTTCAAACACCACTGATGACCAGTCTGTTTTGATAGTGTATATGACTCTGGTCATTAGGTTGAATATGTAGGCAGATATTCTGTCATGTCCACCAGTCTTGCACAGAATTACCTTGCCTATGATTTAAGAAAGAAACTTACCTTCGGAATTCATCCCCTTTCTGGTAATTGATGATCCAACTTTGGTATTAGGTTTCAGCCCGCACCAACTTAGTGCATCTTTTATCATGTATGGAACTATTTCATCAACATCCGTAATCTTGGGAAGTTGGAGCGATTTCCTGATCATCTTAAGTGTGAGTTTTACTCTTGAATCCTGAACGGTGGCTTTGATCTTCTTTCCATCAGTGTCCACAGTTGCTGATGAGTAGAATTCCAATACTTCCTTTTTCCAAATTCTTGTTGGTTCTGAGACCAAGAACTCCAATCTATTTTCCGAAATTAGGGTAATTACACCCTGGATGTCTTGTGAAGCTGTCGTGAATCCCCCACGAACCAGCTCATAACCTTCATTCACCTTATCGTCCTGGTGGGGCGCCATTGACGAGAGAGAGAGAAGAGAAGAGAAGTGAATATCTATGTCAACACAAGGTCTAGAGTCGAGAAATCTGAAGGCGTAGTCGACCAGATTTTGTCTCCCCCTATTTATAGTCTACTGGTAAAGGGTAGGTCAAAGGACGCATCTTACTTAGTAATAATACTTGTCGACATAGTTGTACATGTGTCAACATAAAAGACTTAGGTCTCGACAAAACTTATTTTTAGTCAACATGCCTATGTGTCGACATATCTATGTGTCAACATACTTGTGTTAGTGTCGATACGGGCTGGTCATGTCTCGACATAGTTGTGTCGACACCTATTCTTCTATCAACACAGATACTGTTTCTGTGTTGACACATCCTTTTTCTTTGTCGACACATCATACTGAGTGTATCGACACAATTTGCTTGTGTCGACACAAACTTTGTACTTAGACAAATTTCCTGAGAAATATTGTGCTTACATATTCTACTTAGGGAAGTTTGTGCTAACCTATTCTAGGTTCAACATACATAATTCAATTTTAAAATAATTGAATTTAATTTCATCCATAGGTTTTGTAAATATATCAACTATTTGATTATTTGTGTTCACAAATTCTAGACTAATATCTTCCTTCTCAACATGTTCTCTGATGAAATGAAACTTAATTTCTATATGCTTAGTTCTACTGTATAACACAAGGTTTTTAGCAATAGAAATCGCACTAGTAGAATCACAGAATAGTGGAATTCTACTTACCTTGATGTCATAGTCTTCAAGTTGATGCTTTATCCACATCAACTGTGCACAGCAGCTGCCTGCAGCTATATATTCTGACTCAGCATGAAAGTGAGGGGATAAGTTGTAAACTACTCTAGAGGGGGGGTGAATAGAGTATTCAAATTTTATGAGCAACTAGTCAGCTCCCTTGGAGTTTATTTGCGGAATAAATAATCTGATACTTGAACCCTAAGAGCCTAACACAGTGAAGTGCACAAGTGAGAGAGCTAATCTGAAATTTCAGTTTAACTATAAGCCTATCACAGCAACTAGCAATCCTAGGTAGTTCTATCACAGCCACAGAATAAGCAATTAAACAAGAAAGCCAGAGGGACACAGGATATATAGTGGTTCCCTCTAAATAGGTACTCCACTCTTCTACCACCCTGGTAGGAATCCACTGCAGGTTTTTGTTAAGGTGCCCTGCCACCAATGATCTGATTCAGGTAGATCAAACAGACCCTTTGAGCTTTTGATAAGGATGCTCAACCACAGGTTATTGATAAGGTGCCCTGTCACCAATGTTCACTTTTGAAGAGGTGTGAACAAACTCTTTTACAAAGGGGTTGAGAGGGTTAGATTATCTTCTCTGTTGTAAATACAGATTAGAGAAGACTTGTGGATTCTCTAAAGAATCAAAGTCTCCCCCTGGCTCAGTGAAAGTCCAGGGAAAGCCTTTGCTTCAGGATGAAGGAGTTTCAGATATACTGAAACTAAATCCTCAGAGATCTGTAGACTGATTTTTATCAGGTCTTCAGATTCTGGAATAATTGAAGCAGAACTGGAGCTCTTTCTGAAGTCTTGAAAACTCTAAGCAGATGCTCAGGAGACTTGAGAATGAAAGTAATTGCTCTGGGCTTTTTCTTCAGGGGAGCTTTTCTTCTTCTTTTTGTGAGATGGTGAAGAGTTGCTCTGAAGATGCTTGAGAGAATGCAGCACTGAGAAAAAATCTCTCTGTATCTGTAACTTGTTTTTTATGCTGAGAGGAAGATCTCTTTAAAATATATCTTCTATTATTCTTTTGAAACGGCTCTATTGATTTGAATATCTCGAGCCCTGCAACAGGTTATCTCAAAATAGAATATAGCAATAGGAATAGAATGAGCTATTAGTTCTCTGTCAGTCCCAATAAGGAAATAAATAAATGGGAAAATATCTCAGCATAAAGACTTACCATTCTTGGAAATAGTATACAGCACCAACGGCTAGAATACAAACTGGAAAGATAAAGTCAACGTATTTTGTATAGTAGGACAAAATACTTTATCAAATACAGAATCCCGCAATATATGCTTAACATATTTGGTAATTAATTTATTTGAATTTAAACCATAAATTATCAACAATAATTTCAGAAAATCTCTCTAACCACCAGCTAAAACACTTGGAAATAAACCAAGGAATAGAATGAATACGAACTGGAAAAGGCAGACAATAATCGTCGAACAGGAGTTCGAGGATCGTCGACCTAGCCAACAGATCGTCGACAAAGGCAGAAATCATCGAACAGCTCAAGCTATCGTCGACCAACAAAGAATCTGTCGAGACAGGAAACGTGAAGCAAGACTGCGATCGTTGAACTGCTGATGGCAGATCGTCGACCACTCCTTCAGAGCATAAGAAGCTTGCTCTGAGATCGTCGACCATCGGTCGACGATAATTGTCTTGACTTCAACTATCCTATAGCCCTGCTATCATCGACCGATGGTCGACGATCGCGAGGCCTCGTTCGACGATGGTCGAACGGAAAAAAACCTTAACCAAACATTCATTTTACAACTTCTAACCTAAGCTCTAGGTCAGTAATAAACTGTCCTAGGGAAACTTAACAAAGTCTAACCATGATCATATATAGTTATATGGATCAAGAGAGGCTGGAGAGGGATTACATAAGCCAAATCACATCTAGGGTACCAACAATCTCCCCCTATTTGGGTTATGTTATCCAATCCGATCTAAAAACTAATGCACACAATAACAAAAGCAGAGATTAACCAAAAATTTAAATCACAGGCAATCCACAGAAAAACATAAAAACATAAATCAGCAGAACTATAAAGTATCAAGCAGATTTATCAGAGGTTTTAGCATCAGATGAGTTCTTAGGGATTACAGCTAGTTTGAAAATAATTTCTCTGTTTGAATTTGCTGCTTGTCTTTTGGATAGCATTAGGTCATGTTCACCAATAATTTTCTTTTCAGCATAGCTTGGCAGAACTGCAGCAGGGTGCAACTTCATGTATTCTTCTTTCCTGTCATATGCTTTGAGCATCCACTATCCAGATACCATTTGTCATGTATGACTGGATAGGTCTTCACCTGCAGAGAGAACAGTTATACATTGTGGACCCAGGTTACCTTGGGTCCAGTATTCTTCACAAAAGAAAAACTAGATATAAAAGATTTTGCAGGCTTAGATTTATATCCTAAAGGGTGTGATCTCCTAGGTGGGATAATCCATTCAGTTGAAGGATTAAACAACCTAGGGTAGTGATTGGGATTTGCAATTCTGGAAGTTTGAAATTTATTTTCCAGCTTAAGTCCAGATCGTCGATCCACGGTCGACGATCGCAAGCCATATCGTCGATCATTTGTAGTAGTGCTATGTTCTGGATTCCACGATCGTCGATCACTGGTCGATGACTCAAGATGAGATCGTCGATCACTGGTCGACGACTCAAGATGAGATCGTCGATCTCCTGCACCAAAGATATCATACTTGGTGAAGGTGTTCAGCGATCGTCGATAGACGTTCGACGATTGGTTTGACGATCGTCGATTAATGTTCAACGATTTTTGTAAAGCTAGAAATTTTTTCTTCCTGTTCTCTTTCTTAATCTTATTCTGAATTTTCTTACATTTTTCAATTTCCTCAGTATTCTTTATTCCTGATTCAGAAATAAATTTTACTGGAGTGCTAAATCTCTCCTTTGTGAGGAGGATGGGTTCACTAGATGTAGCACCTAGGCCTAGTTTATCATTACCAACCCTAGTGTTTGCTATACTGGTTATTTCAGATAATTTAAGGCTTCTGCCATTTAATTGTTCTTCTAACCTCTTAGATTTAGCTAGTTCTAATTTTAGGAATGTTACTTCTCCTCTTAAGCTTTCTAATTCTTTTTCTAATCTGATTATTTCAGTACCTTCCATGTCTAGTTCCATTATCTTTGATCTAAGTGACTTGATTTCTTTTTCAGATAACAGTAGATCTAAACATAGAGTTTTAAATTTTAATTTGAACTCAGGAGATGAAAAATCAAATGAGTTGATTACCTGGTCTTCCATAAGAAGATCTTCTTCATTGTCTCCTTCTTCTTCAGAATTCTCTGCAGCTGACAAAGAGCTGCAGGCATCAATAGCCATGAGGCAGACCTCTTTGGCTTTCTTCTCTTCTTCTTCTTCTGAATCACTGGAGCTAGAGGAGCAGGTATCCTCTTCTGTTTCACTCCAGGTAGCAGCCACAAATCCCTTGTCCTTCTTCTTGTATTTGTGTGAGGAGGACTTGGAGTGGTGCTTCCTGTACTCTTTCTCCTTTTTCTTCTCCTTGTGTTTCTTCTCTGTACAATCTGGGGCAATGTGTCCAGGCTTGCTGCAAACATAACAAATGATTTCTTTAGAAGGAGTCTTGTCATACCTTGGTTTATCCTCATACTTGGAGAACTTCTTTCTGAAGTCTCTTCTTCCCATGTTGAAGAACCTCTTGGCAATGAGTGCCAGTAACTCCTCATTTGATTGACTTCCTTCAAAAGTCTCAGCAGCCTTAAGAGCTAGAGAGTGCTCTTTCTTTGTAGGTGTAGGAGTTTTTACTTCAGTTGCAGCAACTCTGCTCTTTAAAGTTTTCTCATATGACTTGAGCTTTCCCAACAGAGCTTCTGTGGAGAGTTCCACAGTGTTTCTTCCATCCTTGATGGGCCATATCCTTGAGTCCCAAGAGATGGGAAGGCACATCAGGATCTTGTCATTGACTTCTGTCAAAGTTATCTCCTTGTCCAAAGACCTCAGTTCACTTATTATTGAACTGAGTCTTGTGTACATTGTGTCAATGTCTTCAGCATCATCCTTCTTGAAATTTTCATACTGAGAAGTGAGGTTGGATCTCCTGTCCTTCCTCTCATCAGCTGAGCCAGCAACTATGTGGTTGAGGGAATCCCACATAGCTTTGGCTGAGGTACATTCAGCAAGCTTCTGGAATATTTCATCAGACATTGTCTGAGCTAGGATGTTCATTGCTTTTGCATCAGCTGCTTTTGCCTTCTTGTAAGTTTCATTGTAGTCAGGTGGTGGCACAGCACTGAGATCAGCAGAAGTGGAAGCAGCAGCAGGCCTAGCAGGTGGTCCTGTCAAAATAGAAGAGAAGATATCTTCATCAATAGAATTCATGTATAGTCTTATCCTGGCCTTCCATATGCCAAACTTGGACAAGTTGCATATAGGAGGTCTGGTGCTTGAATAATCCTTAGACTGGGCCATGTGTGAAAGTGTTTGTGAATGGTATCAGGAAACAACTTATCACTGGATCTTTTAACTCAGGTGTTAGCCTGTATGAACAGCCAACCTCGCTCTGATACCAATTGAAAGTGAGGGGATAAGTTGTAAACTACTATAGAGGGGGGGTGAATAGAGTATTCAAATTTTATGAGCAACTAGTCAGCTCCCTTGGAGTTTATTTGCGGAATAAATAATCTGATACTTGAACCCTAAGAGCCTAACACAGTGAAGTGCACAAGTGAGAGAGCTAATCTGAAATTTCAGTTTAACTATAAGCCTATCATAGCAACTAGCAATCCTAGGTAGTTCTATCACAACCACAGAATAAGCAATTAAACAAGAAAGCCAGAGGGACACAGGATATATAGTGGTTCCCTCTAAATAGGTACTTCACTCTTCTACCACCCTGGTAGGAATCCACTGCAGGTTTTTGCTAAGGTGCCCTGCCACCAATGATCTGATTCAGGTAGATCAAACAGACCCTTTGAGCTTTTGATAAGGATGCTCAACCACATGTTGTTGATAAGGTGCCCTGTCACCAATGTTCACTTTTGAAGAGGTGTGAACAAACTCTTTTACAAAGGGGTTGAGAAGGTTAGATTATCTTCTCTGTTGTAAATACAGATTAGAGAAGACTTGTGGATTCTCTAAAGAATCAAAGTCTCCCCCTGGCTCAGTGAAAGTCCAGGGAAAGCCTTTGCTTCAGGATGAAGGAGTTTCAGATATACTGAAACTAAATCCTCAGAGATCTGTAGACTGATTTTTATCAGGTCTTCAGATTCTGGAATAATTGAAGCAGAACTGGAGCTCTTTCTGAAGTCTTGAAAACTCTAAGCAGATGCTCAGGAGACTTGAGAATGAAAGTAATTGCTCTGGGCTTTTTCTTCAGGGGAGCTTTTCTTCTTCTTTTTGTGAGATGGTGAAGAGTTGCTCTGAAGATGCTTGAGAGAATGCAGCACTGAGAAAAAATCTCTCTGTATCTGTAACTTGTTTTTTATGCTGAGAGGAAGATCTCTTTAAAATATATCTTCTATTATTCTTTTGAAACGGCTCTATTGATTTGAATATCTCAAGCCCTGCAACAGGTTATCTCAAAATAGAATATAGCAATAGGAATAGAATGAGCTATTAGTTCTCTGTCAGTCCCAATAAGGAAATAAATAAATGGGAAAATATCTCAGCATAAAGACTTACCATTCTTGGAAATAGTATACAGCACCAACGGCTAGAATACAAACGGGAAAGATAAAGTCAACGTATTTTGTATAGTAGGACAAAATACTTTATCAAATACAGAATCCCGCAATATATGCTTAACATATTTGGTAATTAATTTATTTGAATTTAAACCATAAATTATCAACAATAATTTCAGAAAATCTCTCTAACCACCAGCTAAAACACTTGGAAATAAACCAAGGAATAGAATGAATACGAACTGGAAAAGGCAGACAATAATCGTCGAACAGGAGTTCGAGGATCGTCGACCTAGCCAACAGATCGTCGACAAAGGCAGAAATCATCGAACAGCTCAAGCTATCGTCGACCAACAAAGAATCTGTCGAGACAGGAAACGTGAAGCAAGACTGCGATCGTTGAACTGCTGATGGCAGATCGTCGACCACTCCTTCAGAGCATAAGAAGCTTGCTCTGAGATCGTCGACCATCGGTCGACGATAATTGTCTTGACTTCAACTATCCTATAGCCCTGCTATCATCGACCGATGGTCGACGATCGCGAGGCCTCGTTCGACGATGGTCGAATGGAAAAAAAACCTTAACCGAACATTCATTTTACAACTTCTAACCTAAGCTCTAGGTCAGTAATAAACTATCCTAGGGAAACTTAACAAAGTCTAACAATGATCATATATAGTTATATGGATCAAGAGAGGCTGGAGAGGGATTACATAAGCCAAATCACATCTAGGGTACCAACACAGCAGTTGAGATAGCTACACTTGTTTGCTTCTTGCTGCTCCATGACACCAACATTCCACCTAGGAATTGACAAGTTCCTTTGGTACTCATCCTGTCTTCTTTGCACTCTGTAAAGTCTGCATCTGAAAAACATGTTAGTAAGAAATCTCTATTCTTAGGGTACCAAAGACCTAGATTAGGTGTGCCCTTAAGATATCTCAAAATTCTCTTAACTGCAGTATAATGAGATTCCTTTGGGCAGGCTTGGTACCTAGCACAGACACATGTTGCGTACATGATGTCAGGTCTACTAGCAGTCAAGTAGAGTAGGGAGCCAATTATCCCTCTATACAAAGACTCATCAACAGGTTTCCCTGCCTCATCTTTGCCTATAGGCATACTTGTTCTCATTGGAGTTTTCATGGTGGAGGCTGAGTCTATTCCATATTTATTAATCAACTCTTTGGTGAACTTAAACTGGGATATGGACAATCCCTCATCAGTCTGTCTAACTTGAAGTCCCAAGAAGAACTTCAGCTCACCCATACTGCTCATCTCAAACTTCTCTTGCATAAGTTTGGCAAACTTTCTACAAAGGTTGTTTTCAGTAGATCCAAAGATAATGTCATCAACATATATCTGTACTAGGATTATCTTGCCTTTAGATTCCCTAAAGAATAGAGTTTTTTCTATCTTTCCTCTAGAGAATTTATTCTCAATAAGAAAAGCAGACAAAGTTTCATACCAAGCCCTAGGGGCTTGTTTAAAACCATATAGAGCTTTCCTAAGCCTATATACATTATCAGGATAATGAGAATCTACAAAACCTGTGGGTTGTTCAACATAGACTTCCTCTTTTAAGTCACCTTAAGAAATGCTGACTTTATATCCATCTAATATACCTTGAACCCTTGATTGGCAGCATAGGCCAAAAACAACCTTATAGCCTCCAGCCTTGCCACTGGGGCAAAGGTTTGATCAAAATCAATCCCTTCCTCTTGCCTGTAGCCTTTTGCTACCAGTCTGGCCTTGTTCTTGATTATAGTGTCATTCTCATCAAGTTTGTTTCCGTAGATCCACTTGGTTCCTATAATGTTGTGATCCTTTGGTTTAGGAACCAGTTCCCAGACTTTACATCTTCTTAATTGATTCAGCTCTTCTTGCATAACATCAATCCAGTTTGTGTCTAGCGTGGCTTCTTCAAACTTCCTGGGTTCTATTTGTGACAAGAAGCTAGAACATAGAACTGTGTTCATGCTCTTGCTCCTTGTTAGAACACCTTGACTTGCATCACCAAAGATTTGGTGAGCTGGATGATCCTTCAAGTGTCTTCTTATTAGGGGAAATCTGTCAACCTCATGCCCTTCTTAATTTTCCTCAACCTAATGCTCCTCATTGTCTTCTTCATCTAGTGAGTCTTGTTCTCCCCCTGGACAACATGCATCTTTTTCTTCATCCAGCCTAACAGGAACTTCTTCATTGATGGTCAGCTTGTCCAACCTGACTATTAGACCTGTAGAACTAACTAAAGAGCTAGACAATTCACTGTTAATCAACTTAGATTCATCAAATACAACATGGACAGATTCTTCTTCAACTTGGGTAGTCAAGTTGTAGATTCTGTATGCCCTACTATTATTATTGTACCTAACAAATATCACTTCTAGAGATTTGGAAGCAAACTTTGTTTGGTAGTGCTTACCATTAACTAGGACATAACACTTGCTATCAAAGATTCTGAAGTAGGAAATGCTTGGTTTTCTGCCTTTCAAAGTCTGATAGGAAGTCATCTTATGTTTCTTATTGATGGAGGCTCTATTGAGTACATGACATGCAATATTTACTGCCTCTGTCCAGAATTACTCAGGGAGAGTAGTATCACTAAGTAGTGTTCTAATTGCCTCAATTAGAGTCCTATTCTTTCTTTCAGCAACTACATTTTGCTGGGGAGTTCTAGGTGAGGAGAATTCCTGATGAATCCCATATTCTTCACAGAACTTTGTCATACATTCAGACTGAAATTCAGTTCCATGGTCACTTCTAATTTTGACCACTGAATTGTTATATTCATTCTGAATTTGTCTAACAAAAGTCTAGAAAATAATAGGGGTTTCAGATTTCTGCCTCAAGAATAAAACCCATGTGTATCTAGAATAGTCATCTACAATAACTAGTGTATATTCTTTCCTACCAAGACTATGAACTGGCATAGGACCAAATAAATCCATATGCAAGAGATATAAACATCTCATTGAATCTTTGGTGTCAAGTGCATGGAAAGAGGACTTAGTCTGTTTGCCCTTTTGGCAAGCTGAACACACACCCTCTTTAATGCACTTGACTTGAGGACCATTCCTCACTAACCCCATGCTAAACAGCTGTCCTACTGACTTATAGTTCAGATGAGCTAGCCTCTTGTGTCATTTAACATATAGTGAAGCTTTCTCTCCTGAACTAGATAAATGGGTGAGTTGTTAAACTCACAATCTAGGTTAAGACAATGCACATTCCCTTTCTTAGTGCCAGTCAAAATGATCTCTTGATCACTTGACCTCCTTATTTGAATATCATAACCTAGATAACTAAGTTGACTTATGCTAATCAGGTTATGTTTTAGACCCTTCACATAAGCCACTTTAGTGATAGTAATTGAATCACTTGAAATGTTACCAAATCCTTTGATGATTCCTTTTTCTGATCCACCAAAGATTACTTTGGGTCCATTCTCTATGGGTACATAATCCCTCAACATTCTTCTTGTTCCAGTCATATGTTTGGAACATCCACTATCCAAGTACCATATAAGGGTATGGCCACTTGGATTCACCTGCATCAAATAAAGAATCACTTATCCTTAGAACCCAAATTGTTATTGGGTCCTAGGTCCTTGTTAGTTTGAAATCTTGTAGCTGTTCTGACAGGTAAACTATTCTTGGTTTTAACACTTGTGTTGAACCAGCAATCCATGGAAAAGTGACCCACCTTGCCACAACACCAACACTCAATTCTATTGTACCTTCTTTTAGGTACAGACTTCACAACTTTGTTGCTAGCAGTCCTGTTAAGTGTAGGTGCTGGAGCAGCAAACCCCAAGAATTCCTTTTGAACCTGATGGGCTTGCCTATAGAGTGACCTATTGGCATTTACACCATTGCCCATGAGATCTCCATACTCACAGTGACCATGAGTAATATCATGATCATACCTGTTTATAGGTTGCATCACTTTCCTAAAGAAAATAGGGGGCTTTTTAGCTAGTGCCTGAAATGGGGCCTTACCTTTTCAATGAGAATTGGTGGCCCTAGTTCTTCCTTTAAAACCTAGACCAGTCTTTCCTTTATGAGAAATGAAATTGTCTATTAAAGGCAAGACAGATTTTGGCTTAGAGAATTTAGCCACTAACTCTCTTTCTTACTGAAGTTTTGCCTCCAGTTTCTTGATATGATTTTCCTTGAAAGAGATTGTGCCCATCTGAATAATAGTAATATTTTTCATTTTGGCAACCTCCTTCAATTTTAAATCTATCAACATGGCTGAATCTGATGCAGCCTGCTTAAGAGACTCAATATCCTTGGCCTTATCCTTGATAAGAAACTTGCTCCTCTTCAGAGCATGCAACGGCCCACCATACTCATTAATGAGTTGATGTAAATCCCCCTCAGAATCAGAACCATCTACTTCTCTTGTAGTTGATGCTACTGATTCTGATCCAGTAAAATAATCAGAAGCTAAGGGAGAATTGTATACCTTACTTAGAACAGGCTGATCCCGGCACTAATCATTTTCTGACAGAGCCATCAGCCCTCTATAGCAATAGTCTTCCACTCCATTTATGGAGTCCAGCATTTGTAGGAATTCTAGTTCCCTAGAACCCTCTTTTGTTGAGAACAGCCCAACATATGCTTCTGCATCATCTTCTTCTCCTGATCTTGAAGATGAAGAGTCTGTCCAACTCTTCTGCTTCTGAGCAACAAAGGATTTCTCCTTCTTGCCTTTCACTTAATGCTTCTTCTTGTCCTTAGATTCAGTCTTCTTGTCTGGACAGTCAGCTATGACATGTCTAGGCCTGTTGCAACAATAACAAACAATCTTAAAATTAGTTTGTTTACTAGGTTAAGAGGCACACCTGTCCTCCTTGGGAGTCTTCTTTTTCTTATAATACTCATCCTTGGAGAAGGATGTTGATGGCCTGGTTCTTCATTTCTTCTTTTTCATGAACCTTTGAAACTGCCTTGTAAATGCAGCAAAGTCCTCATCAGAGGTGTGGCTATCTGATGTGCTGTTGTCAGGATTTTCTTCTTCTGCCTCAGCACTCCTTCTGGGTGGAGAAGGTGACTTTCTCCTACCCTTTCTTGTGCCTTCAGCCTTGAAGGCTACTGACTTGTCTTTGTACTCAGACCTACTGCTTTTCTCCTCCTCTTTTCTAGCAGTGAGCTGCATTTCATATGATAGCAGCTTTCCAAATAGTGTGGGTGGAGGTGTATCAGCAAGCCTGGCCACCTCTCTGATGGCATATATCTTTGTGTCTCAGTCCTTTGTTAGTGACCTGAGAAACTTGTCATTCAGTTCATATATGCTGAAGACTCTTCCATAGGTCATCAGCTCATTTACTATCCTGAAGAACTTCTTGTAACATTAGGCTATTTTGTCAGTCTTGACTTGTCTTAAGCTCTCATATTCTTGATTCAGCATAGATTTCCTGTCCTCTCTAACTTCTTTTGTTCCCTCCATATAGACAATCAGGGTGTCCCACATTTCCTTAGAGGTTTTATAGTGCACCGGATTCTGAAATGTGGCATCATCTATAGCACTTACAATAATGTTTTGTGCTCTTTTGTCTAGTGTTGCCAGGATGATCTCATCCTTAGTCATTTCAGAATAGCTCTTAGGGGTTTTAGCATTTGCATCTAGAGCTGATACCTTCATTGGAATGAAGGGACCTTCTTGTACTGTGGTGTAGATTCTTGGATCAGATGCTTCCATAAACAACCTGACCCTTTCCTTCCATATGCCAATGCATTCTTTCCTGCAGATAGGCAATTTCATAGATCCAAATTCCTTCTGATTCTCATTTGAACCCATTCTTAAAATCTGTTAATTACCTTGGAGATTCACTCAGACTGTTAGGTCTATCTTTGAGTAATCTCCCTCTGATACCACTTGAAAGACTTGATTTCAAGAGCCTAGACACCTAGAGGGGGGTGAATAGGTTCTAATTTTCTTTAAGAATTTTAGACAATTAGCTATTTCTAACTCAACACAGAAAATTCAATACACAACACAATAATCACAGTACAACATACACCAGATTTATAGTGGTTCCCCAAGGTATGGGTACATCCACTTTCCCCCTTCGCCTATCCAGTAGAGAACTGGATTCAGCCCAACTTACTTCCACTTACTCAGATCCACAGATCTTATAACTCAGAACCAGATTGGTTCCTACAGCTCAGACTTATACAAGTCTTACCTCAGATTATTCCCAAGAACCCTACCTCAGGCCTCAGCCCTACCTCAGCCTTTATCACAAGGCTTACAACTCAGACTTTCACAAGTCCTACACCTCAGGCACTCAGCCCTACCTCAGCCTTTATAATTATAGGCTTACAACTCAGATATTACAAAATATCCTACAAGAAATCAAATGTTTTAAAAGGTACAGAAATTTCACCAGATAGAACTCTCTATTGGTGTGAGCTTCTTGATCAGTTCTTGAATAAACTGAATCTTCAGATCCAACCTGACTTAGCTGTTTCAAAGCTTCTTGATTGAACAAAATAAGGTTGATCTTCACTTGATGTAGAAGTTGATCTTAAGATAGCTCCCTCCTTAAATTTAGAATAAGATCTGAATCTTTCTTACATACTGTTCTGGATCTGCCTTCTTAAGGGTTTCCCCTTTTCTTGTTGTTGAATTCTCTCTCTGAATGATTCACTTTCTTAGTTATCTCTGTTTGTCAAGGATCAGTCCCTTATATAGAGTTTCCTCATGATTACCGGCTGATATGGATTGTAAAAACCTTTTGACAGTTCTGACAAAGGTGTCAGACCTGTTGGTTATGACAGCTGTCGAGTCACCAGTCATGACAGTTGATTCTTCAAAGACTTTACAACTCAGCACGAACCACTCAGCAATCTGCTTCACATGTGTCGACACAAATAGACTAAGTGTCGACAAAAGTCTTGATGATGTCGACATAACACTCCATGTGTCGACATAGTCATTCTTCTGCTACTCGACACATCTTCTATTAGATGTATCGAAATAAGTCATGTGTGTCGACACAACTGCTCCTGGTCTCGACATAACTGATGCTGACAGATGGCATTGCGTGTATGTCCAGATTTCGTTGAGTGTGTGTTGACACAAGTCCTGTGTGTCGACACAACTGCTCCTAGTCTTGACATAGCTGATGTTGACAGATGGCATTGAGTGTATGTCCAGATGTCGTTGAGTGTGTGTCGACACAAGTCCTGTGTGTCGACACAAGCCCTTCAGACTCAGTATAGCTGTTGCTGATAGATGACATTTTGTGTGTGTCGACACAAGTCCTATGTGTCGACACAAACCTTCTTCAGGTGTCGCCACAATTCCTGGGTGTCGACATAGCTTCTGCTTCAGGTGTCGACACAATTCCTGCCTCAGGTGTCGACACAATTCTGGGTATCGACACAGCTTCTTCTTCAGGTGTCGACACAATGTCTGGGTGTCGACACAGGCCTTGCTCTTAGTGTCGACACAACTTCTGGGTGTTGACACAATTCTTCACAAGTGTCAACACTTATACTTATAGAATTTTCTTGCAAACCTTACACCTGCACAATGAAACTCAAACATCCCATCAAATACAAACTGATGTATATCATTGAGTAAGAGAAGGCTTCTCTAAATCTGGTACATATTTTTCAGTGTACCCAACACAATCGACACTTGAGGTGGTGGGAACCTACCTAATACACCAACAGTCACAAACCCACACCAGGTAAACCCACCAGGGAAAAGATTCACAAAACAGGTTACTGTGGTGGTGGTAAGTTCCACTAACACCCACATCCCCAAATAGTCCAGACATCCACAAACCTATAAAACCTCAACCAAAAACACAGGTTTACTCCAATGAAAATACGGAAGAAAAACCCCAAAAATCACCCTAAGGCCATACTCGACGAATTGGACTCAATTCGGCAAGAAAATTCTAAGCACGCACTGATTTGTCGAGTATACTCGACGAATACAGTAGACACTCAATGAATTATACTTAGTAAAAAAACTGGCTAACTTGATACACGACAAATCGGCGAAAAAACCCAAGTCAACGGGAAAAATCGTCGAGTATACTCGACGCCTAGCCGAGTTCACTCAGCGCACTCGACGCCAAAGTAATCTCACTCGACGCCTGAACTTAACTCCACGATTTTTACTTCACTCAATGTCTTCACTCGACGCCTAACTGAGTCCACTCAGTGCACTCGACAACAAAGTTATTAACACTCAAAGCACTCAATTTCGTCTAGTTCACGCGACTCTCTCGATGCCAAAATGCCAATACTCGACGAATTCGTCGAGATTATACGACGCATTTTACTTAGACTCACAGATCACTTAACGCTCTCGATGCCCAGACAATAATCGATGAATTCGTCGAGAATACTCAACAAATTTTACTTAGCCTCACCGGCACTCGCTGCTCTCGACGCCAAAACCAAATCACTCAACGTCAAGCATGATACTCGACGAATTCGTCGAGATTACTCTATGAATCATACTTTACCTAACGTCTAGACTACTCGACGATTTTGACTTAGTCCAAAACCCATACTGGACGAATTTCACTCAGGCTAACCCCACCATATTCAACGAATTTAAACATAAGCTAATTGTCATATACGACGAATTTTACTTAGACTAACTGTCATCTAATTGACGGGTTTACTTAGGCTAACTGCCATCTAATCGACGAGTGGCCTTTAACCGGAAATCCAACACTACGCAGCAGATCGGCCTTGTCTGAACCCTACACTACTCATAAATACTAAGGAGGGAAGGAAAGCAACAAGAAGTACATAAAGGAAGACATAGCAAGGGGAGAAATCACAACTTGCCTCAAATCGCCCGAAATCTGGCCACGCAAGCGCTCTACCTCCAGGATCTGGCCGCAAGAACACCTAGGTAATGATTCCTGAAACTTTTCGGGGCAAATAAGGGTCCAAAACGAATTCCCTACGCCCAAAAATTCAAGAAACAGGAAAAACTCACCCTATGAACGTAGATCTTAGCGAGAGCTATCCAAATCTACCCTCCGAAGACGATTTTGCGCACCATAGTTCCTACAATTGACGACCAGAGGCTCTGTAATGACCGACGCTTTCCCTCTTTCGCAAATCGGCTTGACGGCTTTGGGAGAGACGATGAATAAGGTTTTCGTCATATCGTAAGGGTATTTATACTTATAATATAATAATATTATTATTATTACCAAAAAATCCAATCAACACAGATTTTCTTGAAATTCGCACCGAAGCTAAATATCAATGATACGAATCCAACGGCGAAGTCGAAATCGAAATCCGACAAACCAAACTTGGGTAAAAACTTCCCGATGTCCAAAACACAAAATATCCCAAAAAGGCTCCACTGAGTTCCAAAACAAACTCGGCTCGCAAGGAAAATCTCAAAAATACATTACAAATTAGGCAAGCTAATATTCTAAGTCAAAAATTCGGATACCAATGAGCAAAAGCCACGCTCCAGCAACGGTACCTGTCAACTACGCGTCAACATAACGCCCTGATGTCAAAAATATTTCACTAATGGAATTAAAATAAACATCAAAAAATCAGGGGCGTAACAACGGCCGCCGCTGCCGACCCTCGCCGCCCTCGATCGACCCTCCTTTGTCGTCGGCCACCTCCAACCGCCGTCGTCTCCTCTGGGCACCTTGCCCAGGCCGCCCGAACCGCTCGGGAGGAAGGGGGCATTCTCATCATTTTGGTAAAATTGCTTATTCAGGTGATCAAAATGGAGTAATGTCATTCGTCAGCACAAATCACTCCACGACGTAATAGCCACCATAACGCTCCAAAAACTATAAATATGCCCCAAACCTTCATTTGAAAGGGGAGGCAACTCCAGATGCGAGAGAGAGTTTTGAGGTTTTCCGGCGAGATCATGGATTTAAGTCGATTTTCTGCTCATGAATTCACTCTGCTCTCCTCCTTGCGCTACAGTTTCCTCAAACCTCAGGTGATGTCAACCGCCTCCGCGAGAGTGCTCCCATCTAGGCTCCCCATCAACGAGAGTGCTGTTTCTAGAAGATCCGTGTGCTTATAGGATTTTTCATCCGGAACGCCTCCTCTGAGGTTCGGTGAGTTCAACACCATCTCAAGGCCGGAGCGCTTTCATTGAGCCTCTAAGGAATTATTCGTTTCCTCCCCGTCGCATTTCATTCTTTACACTTGTAACGGAGTAGCGGCCTATCGCCCTCTTAGATCAAACTCCAACCTTTGTAAAATTCCAAGAACTAGTGGAATTTTCCTCGACGTGGATCCAACAACATGATTTTTCACCCTTCTAGGGTTTTCCACGCAAAAATGACTCTTGTGATTTGTTGCGATTCATTTTGACTATTTGTGTGTCCGGTTCGATTCCAAGCTAAGACGGTCCGATTCTCCGATCTGGGGAAAAAGCCTAGCGGTCCGCAACAATTACATTAAGGGTTGTTGCAGACTAACTCGACGTCCTGGTGGGGCCGGAATTCTTGGACCGTCTTAGCTCTCAGAACGGTCGAGCGCGCACACAGTCAAAAGAGTAGGTCGATTGTACACAAGCAGTTTTAATGTGGAGAAACCCCTCAACTGGGTAAAAAACCACATGATCAGATCTGTGCCGGTCAAAATCCACTATTTTTGGCGGTTATAGCTGGTTTGTGAAGCTGAGGGTGACAGACCACCTCTCGTTACACTAATGGGGTGAGAGAACACTTTGCACACGGAGGATGACAGGCCGTTACGTCGGGAGTTATTACAAATTGCGCTTTGTGCTGATGGTCTTCAGATAGCGACTTGCTGATTCTAGATGGGAGGTAGAGCACTTGGCCTTACAGTTGCAGGAGTTGCTTGGAACTTGGACGATTTGGCTTCGTCGGGTAGCTTTGACTTGACACTCTTGTGGCATGGTGTGGCTCGGGTGTGGCTCGGAGGTGGCTCATAGGAGGAAATTGGCAGAGCTTCGACCTGAGGAAGAAGAAGACTCCGAAGAGAAAGATGAGAAATGAGGAGGCTTGTGGCTCCTTTTATAGGCTCCGAGTAGTGGTTATGGTAGTTACGCGGTTATCCGCACACCATAACCACCATCATGATTATTTTTAATATAGTTTTAATGCGTGTATTGCTATTTGGAGACCGTCATAAATAAATAATAAAATATTAATTAAATTCTCCGATTAACCCGGTGGTTAGTGGGTGGTTATGTGCAAATCGAACAGCCGGGGATGCTCCCCCTTGATCGGACGGTGGGAGCGGGCCTCCACGGGCGGCCGGCGAACTCGCCGCCAAGTTTGCCGATAAGGGGAGGGCCACCAACGATGTCCGGGGAGGAGCGAACGCTCTCCTTGGCCGCGTGCCGGCGGCCGAGGGAGGGGCGGCCGGGACGGCCTCCCCCTGGGCTGCTGGAGGCCAAGGATGGGGGTGGCCCGGGCGCCCGCCCCCTTGGACGCGTGGGCAGCCGAGAAAGGGGCATCCTAGGCGGCCTCCCTCCTCGACCGTGTCGGCGGCTGCCCCCTCGGCCGCTCTGGCGGCCGAGCAAGGGGGCATCCCGGGCGGCCGCCCCCTCGGCCGATCTGGCGACCGAGCGAGGGGGCGGCCCGGGAGGCTGCCCCCTTGGCCACTTCGGTAGTAGAGCGAGGGGGCGGCCCGAGCGGCCGCCCCCTTGGCCGCACCGGCGGCCGAGCGAGGGGAGGCCCAGGAGGTCACCCCCCTGGCTGCTCTCTCGGCCGCGGTCAGGGCCGGAGTGGTGAATGGGTGGAGGCGACAGGTGTCTGGGGAGGAAGTCGACCGCCCGCCGCCAGCGAGGTGCGGCGATTTCCCTGTTAAGCGTAGTGGGATCAGTGCGCGGGGGATCGGGCGCGGTGATCGCGCGCGCGGTCAAACCCATGATCCCACTCCTTTTGGGTGGAGATCATGGGGGTGTGGCTATGTGCACACCTATTTCCTATAAAATGGGGATCATCCCCAACAATTGCCCCCCGGATCCTTGTTGCATGAGACCGCTTCAGACGAAGAATAACAAGGATCTTTCTCTGCTAATCTTTATGGCGGTGACGATGGAGAATGGTGACGGACTTGCGCCGGTGAGTGGTTACACCCTATAAACTCGAGTAAAAAATGCCAGCATATATTATGGTATAGGAGAGGTGATGATCGTGCTTAGGAGAGGAAGTTATCAATTCCGTAGTCATGATGGTGCGTGGGGTCATGCATGGGCATGCGTGAGCATGCGAGCGTGGACACGTGCAAGAAAGCGCGATGGAGTACCTGCGAAGGTGCGGGTCGATGTGCCCGTATTAAAGCATGCGTGGCTGGTAGTGCATGCATGCATGTGCCAGACCGCACGGGCGAGCGCAGCCGTGCGTGCCTAGCCATGCGCGTTCGGGTGCGTGCGCCTGGCCGCACATGTGTGCTTGTTCGTGGCCATGTGCGGGAGCTCGTGTCGGGGCCTTCTGTGCATGTTGGGGCACATGTATGTGTTTGTGCGCGTGACAGACTTTTTGTGCATGACGAGGGTGGATAATATTTGACTAGGTTTTTTAGTCTAAATTTTCTTTTTTGTGACATGCCTCGAAATATACTGCTCGGCTGATGCATCTTTGCTCTGTTGAAGTTGGTGACCGGGTGGTCTGGCGGTCTGTCTTGGCGGATTGAAGACCGCTCTGTCTGGCGGTTTCTCTTCAGTGGTTTGGTTGTTGTGCTGTTGCTGTCTGGAGTCCGAGCGGTCTAGCGGTTTGTCTCTAGAGACTTGGAGACCGGGCGGCCTAGCGGTCTCCCATGATGATCTCTCCTTCCTCTCTGGTGGTAGCAGAACGGTTATCCCTTCCATCTAACAACGCGGCTTGTGCGGGTTTTTTCTGTATAGACCGCTTTGTCCTGTAATTTTTTAGTCCCACATCTCTTATTTGTATTCTCTCTTCTCTCCTACATTCTATAAAAGGGAGATCATATCTTTGTAATAGATACCTTTTTCAGATAATAAAATTTCTGTTATACCTCTTCCGGTTTGTTTTTTGTTCGTTTCTTACATGGTATCAGAGGACTCAATCTTCTCCTCCTGATTCTGTGTGCCTTCTTTGTCTGCGCGATCTATCCGCGCGGCTTGATTATTCATCTCGCGACCTGGCTTCGTGGCTTGTTTCTTCCGCCGGCTTGCGCCCTGTTCGCGCGGCTTCTTTCTCTCCTTGTCGTTTCCCTTTGTGTGTGTGACCTCTTCTTCTCGCCGCGACCTCTTCTTTAGTCACCGCGACCTGTTGCCGCAACCTGTTTGTCTTATTTTCCTTGTTTGTCTTCCCGCAGTCTTATCTCTAACCGCGCGGTCTTCTCTTTCTTCTGTTCACTCGGGCTGCTTTCTAGCCGCTCGACTTCTTCCCCTCTGCTTGGTTCTACGGCTTGGTCGTTGCTTTTCTGGCCGCTGGTGTCTGTCATCGTGACCGTCGCAGATCTCTTTCTTCTAACCGCTGCGATTTCTCCCTATTCGCGCGGCTTGTTCCCTAACCATGCGTCTTCCTGTTGTTTTCTCCTATGGATCTTTCTGATGCTTCTACTGCTACCACTCCTGTCGCCAATCAGGCTCCGCCTCTTCCTCCTACTCCTTCCAGGAACCTTGGCACCGTTTCAAAACTTGTCGGCTCCAACTACCCAGATTGGAGAGTCTCCTTCATCTTTATCCTTTGCTCGCAACGCAAACGCCACCATCTCATTGATGACCCTCCTCCCACCACTTCACCTCTCTTTGATGACTGGGATGCGAGTGACGCACTTGTGCGTACTTGGCTCGCTAATAGCCTCTCCGATAAATGCCTCCCCGTCATCTGTCATGATGAGACGGTCAAGGCTGCTTGGCTTAATCTTGCCGCTCTGTACTCAAAGGGGGCTCAGACGTCCCACATCTATACGTTGTATGCGGACCTCTTTGCCCGTCCTATATTGTCTCCTACTGCTGTCTACCAACAGGTTCAGGCTCTTGGGGCTGAGATTCTTCAGAATCGCCCCTTTTCTGCAGATTTGGCTCAACAAAACAAGCATTTCCAGGAGCTTCTCGTTGTGTGTTATCTGTTCAGGCTTCCTGATACTTATGATTTGATCCGCCAACAAATTCTGGGTGATGCAGAATCTCCTACTTTAGATACCACCACTGCCCGCATCACTGCTGTCACCTCCCTCCTTCAGTGCCCGCTTCTGCCCGCTCCTTCTCCACCGGAAAACTATGCTCACCAAACTCAGTGGAGTGGCTCTGGTAGCCGCAGTCACCAGCCTGGCGGACGTGCTCTTTCCCTCTACCTCTGCTCTCACTGTGGCTGCACCGGCCATACTATGGAACGCTGCTGGACGAAGCATCCCCATCTTCGCCCCTCGGGTGACTCTTCCTCCTCCTCTTCCAAGCCGTCTGCCTCCGTGGTCACATCATCAGGTAGTACCCACGTGGTAACCCAAGGTAAATGGCTTATCGACTCTGGTGCTACTAATCACATGACGGGCAATCCTCAGTGCTTCTCTCTACTCGAACAGCATGATCGGTTGCCTCCTGTCCTCGTTGTAGACGGTTCTCCCTCCCCGGTTCAGTGGTCAGGAGAGGTTCATGTTACTCCGTCTCTTCGCCTAGCGGACACTCTCTATGTGCCCAAATTTCCATGCAATTTATTGTCGGTTACCTCTTTATGCAAGAAGCTTCAGTGCTCTGTGACGTTTACTCCGACTTCTTGTTCTTTTCAGGATCTGAGCTCCCAACGGACAATTTTTCTACTGGGACTGAGAGCGGAGGCCTCTACTTCCTCGACAACATTTCCGCCTTGTCTGCCTTCTCCTCTTCTTCTACGGATCTTCTCCAGTGGCATCTCCGCCTCGGTACTCCTCCTCCACAGCTTCTACATCAGTTTCTGCCCCACCTCCCTCCTTCCAGTACTCCTCTCAACTGCGACGCTTGTCAGCTTGGCAAGCATCACCGTTCCTCCTTCCCGCCGAAGCAAGGTCGGGGCTCTACCCGTCAGTTTGATCTAGTCCACTCCGATGTCTAGGGCCCTGCTCCTACCCTCACCATTGGTCGGGGTAGTTCTTATTTTGTAACTTTTATTGATGATTTTTCTAGATGTACTTGGGTGTATCTCTTACGAGATCGCTCTGAACTTTTGGATGTATGAATCTCTTTTTATCAATTAATTAAAACTCAGTTTGGTGTTTGTATTAAAACATTTCGCTCAGACAATACTAAAGAATATCTGAGTCATGTGTTTACATCTTTCTGTGTGCAACATGACATTATTCATCAGACTAGCTGTGTTTATACCTCCCAGCAAAATGGGGTGGCGGAATGCAAAAAACCATCATCTCCTCGATGTCGCTCGTACCTTGATGACCCAGTTGCATGTTCCTCGCTACTATTGGGGCTATGCTATTCTCCTTGCCTGCTACCTCATTAATCGTATTCCCTCCACGGTTCTCCACGGGAAAACCCCATTCTCCATTTTGTATTCGGGCAAGGAGCCTTTCCCTCTCCCTCTCTGAATCTTTGGGTGCACTACCTTTGTGCATGCCCCATCTGCCACCCGAGATAAGCTCTCTCCTCGCTCCACCAAATGTGTCTTTCTGGGGTACTCCCCAATTCAGAAAGTCTATTATTGCTTTGACCCCATTCTTCGTAAGCAATTCATCTCTGCTGACGTCACCTTCTTAAAGAATGCCTCCTACTTCTCGGCTGAATCCTCCCCTCTCCCCCCAACTTCAGATACTCCTGTTGTTCTCTTTGTTCCCTCGTCTCCTACTGCGATCTCAACCCCTACTCCATCTCCGTCCACTCCTCTCCCTCCGCCTCTTCTCCCTCTTCTCTGCCACCATCTCCCTCATCTCTGCCATCGTCGCTCTTTACTCCCGGGCCACCTCTCTCTGCCACGGATGCTCCGGATGTTGAGGTACCCGCCGACCTGGATCTTCCTGTAGCTCTTTGTAAAGGGGTGCGGACGTGTACTCTACACCCCCTTGCTGCTGTTGTTTCATATGATCGCCTTATCTCTTCTCGCAGGGCCTTTGCTCTGGCTATCTATGCCACTGCCACACCTCGTTCCTACCAGGAGGCTCTTGCTATTCCTCATTGGAAGATGGCCATGGATGAGGAAATAATGACCCTAACTGAGCAGGGTACCTGGAATCTTGTTCCTCCTCCCTTCGGTACTGATGTTGTTGGCTGTCGCTGGGTCTTTGTGGTCAAATTTGGCCCGGACGGCACTATGGATCGTTATAATGCCCGCCTTATTACTACGGTCTTTACTCAGACCTATGGGGTTGATTACTTTGACACCTTCTGTCCCGTGGATCGTCTCAGCACTATCCGGGTCCTACTCTCTGTGGCCGTCAAGAGATTGGCCGATTTCTCAGCTGGATGTCAAGAATGCCTACCTTTATGGTGATCTTTAGGAGGCCGTCTACATGGAGCAACCTCCTGGGTATGTTGCTCAGGGGGAGACACGGGTATGCGGGCTAAAGAAGGCCATCTATGGCCTCAAGCAGAGCCCTCGAGCTTGGTTTGATAAGTTCAGTGGCATCGTGGTGGCTGTTGGTTTTACGCGAAGCTCTGCCGATCACTCGCTATTCATTCGCAAAGCCTCCTCGGGACTGGTGGTTCTTGTTGTATACGTCGATGATATTCTTCTCACTGGCGATGACCAAGAAGGGTTGCCTTGACAAAGCGGCATCTTCGTCAACATCTCGTCACGAAAGATATGGGCTCTCCGAAGTACTTTTTGGGGATTGAAATCTCTTGGAAGCCAAAATCCTTAGTCCTCTCCTAACATGTAACGACCCCATCCGTTAAATGACGTATAGTAGAAGGTCCGGCCGGGGCCCCACACTATATGCCACAAACAGACGGTGAGGTCACAGGATAATACCAAACCCAATACGAATCCTAACTCAGAGCATTCTAGCGGAAGCTTTAAGTTACAACTTTGAACTCTTAACCGGAATGTCCAATATATATAAAACCACCTTTATATATAAATATCACGGAATGTACACAACCACAAGAGTTTGGCCTTAAGGCCTTACAGTTCCTCTGAACATACATCATGTTTTACAAACCTCGGCGCGCAGGCCGGCCATACATGAGTAAAAAGAGAAAACAAAACAAAGCCATTCGCTTAGCCTTCCAGGCTAGCCGCAGCAGCAGCAGCAACAGCAGTAGGGCTTCAGCCCATTATTTACCACTTGGCTCTCCAGCACCTGCACGGGAACAATCCACCCAACCGGTGGCAAACAATGCAACGGTCAGCATTCAGCTGACCCAATTATAACAATCCTACCCCTTTCTCGGGGCATGAGCATTCTTTCCCTGCAAGCATGGCATCATCAAATAGCAATTATGTGCGCGCAGGCACATTCAAGCCATCACAACTATCGGCCACACGGCCCGACAGTCCGTGCACTCAGGGCACATTCTCGGTGTACCGGAATACCAGGGTCAACACCACCGTCTACACGGTATTTGAGCATTTCAGTCTTTCCGGCGCGCGGGCCTAAGACTCTCATTAGGCGCTCCAACAAAACCTATACCAGGCTTCCAAGTCGGACGGACCTAACGCAGGTACGGATCAGCCACCCCCCGTTGCTCAAGTCGCCGAGCCACCTCGAATACGGAAGTATCCATGGCATTTTATAGGCGCGGGTCGGTTTCACCTTTCCTGTTCGGCAATCTGCCTTTTTATCGAGTTGCAGCCCAACGGCTCAACTACTCACAAAGTGGCAACGCACGGCCACAAGAGTTGCCGCCAACCCTCTTCATTTCCTGGACATCGTCCAGTACTTCCTGCCGCACCAAGCAACAGGTAGGAACAAGGCATCACAAGCCATAGGCATCACAAACCATTATCACGGAGCCTTCTCCGATATGCAAACAAGCATCACCAATCCAGATTACATCCAGATGGGCTTCACACAGCATGCCTAGAGCCGTACTCCAATTCCGGCCTCTAACAAGGGGGACTTCACATATCTACCCCAAGGGACACCACAACCCACCGCACACTCGCGGGGAAGGGCTTTCCCTATGCAATGCAGAAAAGAAGGACTTCACATGTCCAAGGAGGGAGATCGTTACCCTTGTCGATCTCTTCGGTGCCATCGAAAACTAGCCGGTGAGAAAGAACCGCAGCAGCCTTGCCTTCACAACGCCGGCTTCGGATCACAAATCGGACCACGGGATCTCCGCCGGTGGCTTGCTCTCCTCCTCCTTCTTCCACTCTCTTTCTCTCTTTCTTAAGCACACATGAAGAATGAATCTTCATCCTTCTCTCACGACTTAATCCAGCCCAAGAAACCACCTGAGCCTTTGGATCAAAAGAGAGGAAACTGAACGGCCAAGATTTTCCCAAAAATTCACTTTTTGGCCGACACGGCCTGTGACACGCCCGTGTCACAGGCCGTGTACCCCTTAAGCGGTACACACAGGTTAAACCGACTGAATAACACGGGGCATCGACACGCCCGTGTCGGACCTGACACGCCCGTGTCAAACCTGAGACACGCCCGTGTCTCCTGCTCCATCGAGCTGCAGCCAGTACACGGGTCGGAACACGGCAGCTGACATGCCCGTGTCCAGCCTGACACGCCCGTGTTCAAGGCCGTGTTCAAGGCCGTGTCCGGCTCTGACTTGAATAGGCCAAATTCGCAAAATAAATCGAACACGCCCTGGGACACGCCCGTGTCCCAGGCCGTGTACACCCGACACGCCCTGGGACACGCCCGTGTCCCAGGCCGTGTAACCTGACCTGCTACTCAAACTTCATGTTGAGTCTTTTGGGGCCTTTTTGGGGTGTTACAACCCTCTCCCCCTTATCAAAATTTCGTCCCGAAATTTGCACGGTAAGGAAACAAGAACCAGCAAAGCTATAACTCTGTTATAACAAAAATACACGGTCGACAGTTTATACAAATAACTCGGGAAACTCAGCTCGCATGGTCTGCTCTCGCTCCCATGTTAGCTCTTCACGGCCACAATTGTCCCATCGGACCTTGACCATCCCGATCACTTTGTTCCGCAACTGTTTCTCGGCTCGATCCTCGATCCGAATGGGTCTAACCCTCGTCGTTAGCCCATACTCGACCGGTACCCGATCATTCTCCACGACTTGAGCTGGATCCTTTACCGCCTTACGAAGGACTGAGATGTGAAACACATCATGTAATCCACCCAAGTCCGCCGAAAGTGCTAGTCGATAAGCAGCTTCCCCAACTCGCTCCACCACCTCAAATGGACCAAGATACCTCGGACTTAGCTTTTTCAAACGCCGAATCCTGGACACACCTTTGAAGGGTTTGATCTTCAAATATACCCAATCACCCACCGCGAACTCCACGTTCCGATGTTTGGCATTGTAGTACTTTGCTTGACGATCTTGGGCTATCAATAGCCTCTCCCGAATAGAGCGTATGAGCGAAGTAGCTTCTTCGACTTCCTTTTTCCCACTCAGCTTAGATTCGCCTGCTTCTGCCCAAGCTAACGGTGTACGGCATTTCCGACCATACAACGCTTCGAAGGGTGCCATACCAATACTCGCTTGGTAGCTATTATTATAGGCAAATTCGACGAGAAATATATAATCTTCCCATCTCTTACCAAAGTCTAGGGCGCACATGCGAAGCATATCCTCCATCGTCCTGTTGGTTCGTTCAGTCTGGCCATCCGTTTGGGGATGAAAGGCCGTACTCAACGCCAATTTTGTACCCAACATTTGATGAACGAGCCGCCAATCATTCGATGTGAACCGCCCATCACGGTCACTAACGATGCTCCGAGGAACACCGTGCAGTCGAACAACCTGCTCCACATACAGCTTGGCCAAGGTTTCCACTGAATCGTCTCTTCTATTTGGAAGGAAGTGCGCCACTTTCGTCAACCGGTCCACAATCACCCAGATTGAATCATGACCGCGTTGAGATCTCGGCAATCCGTGCACGAAATCCATCGAAATATCATCGAACTTCCACTCCGGAATAGGTAACGACTTCAGAAACCCGCCAGGCTTCTGGCATTCTGCTTTCACCAACGCACAGGTGTTGCATTTCGCCACATAACGAGCCACATCTTTCTTTAGTCCGGGCCACCAGAATAGCTTTTTCATATCCCTGTACATCTTTGTGCTCCCTGGGTGAACTGAGTACTTTGCAAAGTGAGCTTCGTACATCAACTCTTCCCTCAATTTACCCACACTTGGGACGCACACTCGACCATTTCTCCGTAACAACCCGTTATCCCAAGAGAATTGATCATCCGGCCCATCTTTAGCATAGCGCTGGAGACTTTCATCAAGCTCCGTTGCTCGCCGAACTCTGTCCGTAAGGTCATATTGCACCTCCGTCCAGTTCAAGCACGCATCGGTTGACGCACCCTTGTCAACACACGATATCTCCATTGCTTCCAATTCTTGGATCAAACGCTGATCATGCCTCTGCAACCAGCTTGCTCGTACCGGAGTCTTTCGACTCAAAGCATCAGCGACCACATTTCCCTTCCCGGGAGTATAGTGAATCTCGAAGGTGTAGTCCCCGAGGAACTCCATCCATCTTCGTTATCGCATATTCAGATCCTTCTGATCCAACAAATACTTTAGGCTCTTGTGATCTGTATAGATATCCACTTTCACGCCATATAGATAGTGCCGCCACAACTTGAGCGCAAAGATTACCGCCGCCAACTCCAAATCATGGACGGGGTAATTCCGCTCATGCACTTTCAACTGACGCGAGCCATAAGCAATCACTTTCCCAAACTGTAAAAGAACGCAGCCTAAGCCGCTCCCAGATGCATCACTATAGATCTCATACCCATCGGTACCACATGGCGATGTCAACACCGGCGCTGTGGTCAAACGACACTTCAAGTCTTCAAAAGCTCGCCCGCACTCCGGCGTCCAAATGAACTTTTGATCTTTTCTCGTCAGCGTGGTCAGAGGTAAAGCAATCCGTGAGAAGTTTTCCACAAACCGTCTATAGTAGCCCGCAAGTCCAAGAAAGCTCCTGACCTCGGCCACTGAAGACATCACTGGCCAATCTCGGATGGCACTTATCTTCAACGGATCCACCGCGATACCCTCTCCGCTTACCACATGGCCTAAAAAGGCTACTGAAGAGAGCCAGAACTCACACTTTGAGAACTTGGCAAACAGCTTATTCCTCCGCAGGGTATGCAAGACCAACCGCAAATGGTTTGCGTGATCCTCTTCCGACTGAGAGTATACTAATATGTCATCGATAAACACAATAACAAACAAATCCAAATACTCTCGGAACGTTCGATGCATTAGGTCCATAAATACCGAAGGCGCATTACATAGGCCAAACGGCATTACCGTGAACTCATAATGCCCGTAGCGTGTTCCAAACGCTGTCTTGGGAATGTCACCTTCCCGAATCCTTAGCTGATAATATCCCGATTTCAGATCCAACTTGGAATAGACCGTTGATCCCGCCAGCTGATCAAAGAGGTCATCAATCCTCGGAATCGGATATTTGTTTTTCTCCGTCAGCTTATTCAACTCGCGGTAGTCAATACACAACCGTAAGCTACCGTCTTTCTTTTTCACAAAGAGAACAGGCGCGCTCCAAGGTGACATACTTGGGCGTATATAACCCTGCTCCAACAACTCTTGCAATTGGACTTTCAACTCAGCCATCTCTTTTGGCGCGACGCGATATGGAGAGCAGGCCACAGGTTTCGCACCTGGCACCAACTCAATAGAGAAGTCAATCTCCCGCTGGGGTGGTAACCCAGGAAGATCTTTAGGAAACACATCGGCAAACTCTGACACAACTGGCACTTCACCGACACTGGCCTTTGGCTCAACAGCCTGAATTAGCGTGAAGAATAACTCCGCGCCCTTCCGAACAGCATTGACGACTTGGAGTGCAGACAACAAAGTCCCGCCAACTCCTCGCATACCAGCGAACTTCGTCACAAGCCCGGTATTCTGGCCCAGTGTAATCTCTTTGGAGTTGCAATCAATAAAGGCACGCTGCTCCGAGAGCCAGTCCATTCCAAAGATCACATCAAACTCCGATAATGGTAACACAGCTGCACTCAAACCGAAATCCCGACTTCCTATTTGCACATCCACATCGCAAGCCCTATCCGCAAGCATCACACAGCCATTCGGCAATAGCACCCTTGTACTATCCACCGTCACATGACTCGGTACCCCAATGCGAGACACGAAATCCTCAGACAGAAAAGAATGCGAAGCACCCGTATCAAACAGGGCTCTCGCCAAATTATTCCGAATCAGGACAAAGCCTGCAGCACACACATCATGCACAAGCTATGCAAAACCAAAACCAAAAGCACCAGCAAGTAAACTAAATCAACTCGTACCTGTGACGACGTCACTTTGCTTAATCGCTTCTTGTTGGCCAAGTTGATAGATTCGGGGCTGCGCCTGGGAAGCAGAGGAATCCACCACCGCTTTGCCCTTCTCAGCATACGACGCACCCGTCTTCTTTTCCCCTTTGGGCTGCACAACCCGACAGTCACGAGCAATATGCCCCACCCGGCCACAGTTATAGCACGTACGAGCATCCGGCCTTGATGTCGCTCCCGATACCACGGTCGTAGTCACTTGCCCAGATGGCTTGGACCTCTTTCCCCCTTTCTTCTGGTAAAACGACTTGCCTGAGCGAGGTGCTTGAAACTCTGGTTTAGACACCACCAAGCCCTTATTCCCTTGCACTCGCCTCATGTCCTTCTCCAACGCGCACGCAGTATCAACCAACGCCTGAAACCCTTGGCTCACAGAACTCGAAAGCAGGAATCGTAACTCATCCCGCAATCCTTCATAGAACCGATTCGTTTTCCTTTGGTCATCCGCGAAGATTGTTCCCGCATATCGTCCCAACCTGGTAAACTCGTGCAAGTAGATATCCACACTATCGTCCCCTTGCTTTAACCGTTGGAACTCATTTTCCATAGCAATACGTTGCGCCGCTGGGACATGTTTCGCCAGAAATAATCGAGAGAACTCCTCAATCGATACTTGTGTTAATTGCCTGCCCGCCAAATGGTGTAGCTCAACCTCGTCCCACCACAACCGCGCCTCCCCTTCAAGCATGAAGGTGGCTAAGGTGACCTTGAGAGTTTCCTCCGCCCTGATCGCTGTCATTGTCCTCTTGACACGCGATAACCAATCTTCCGCCTGCGTTGGGGATCCCATTCCCGCAAACGTAGGAGGACTGAAGCTCATGAATTGCTTCAACTGTCGGTCAGCTGCTCGTGGATCTACAGCCTCAACCGGCTCGGGTCTTACATCAACACGAACTGGCACTACCGCCGGCTGCGCTTGCCCGGTCGGCTGAATCATGGCAAATAGCGCCTCAGCCACTAAGCGAACAGTTTCCGCAGATGGAGGAGGTGTTGGCACCTCAGTTGGTGCCGCACTCTCATCAGAACACTGGGGCTCAGACTGCCCAGCACCACTACGTGTCACCTATAGGTGGACAAGACACACATTAGCGAACGTATGCAAGCAAAACAACACAAAAAGGAACGCGCAGATTCCTCAAACAAGAGTTTGTACATTCCTTAATGGACATTCCAGAGTTCATTAGCGTTACAGCAGGTCGCACAAACACGTGCTCGCCACCCCACAAAAGAATTCGACCACGAATTCGAAAGAGGAAGACCGACGAAAGCTGATACCAAAATGTAACGACCCCATCCGTTAAATGACGTATAGTAGAAGGTCCGGCCGGGGCCCCACACTATATGCCACAAACAGACGGTGAGGTCACAGGATAATACCAAACCCAATACGAATCCTAACTCAGAGCATTCTAGCGGAAGCTTTAAGTTACAACTTTGAACTCTTAACCGGAATGTCCAATATATATAAAACCACCTTTATATATAAATATCACGGAATGTACACAACCACAAGAGTTTGGCCTTAAGGCCTTACAGTTCCTCTGAACATACATCATGTTTTACAAACCTCGGCGCGCAGGCCGGCCATACATGAGTAAAAAGAGAAAACAAAACAAAGCCATTCGCTTAGCCTTCCAGGCTAGCCGCAGCAGCAGCAGCAACAGCAGTAGGGCTTCAGCCCATCATTTACCACTTGGCTCTCCAGCACCTGCACGGGAACAATCCACCCAACCGGTGGCAAACAATGCAACGGTCAGCATTCAGCTGACCCAATTATAACAATCCTACCCCTTTCTCGGGGCATGAGCATTCTTTCCCTGCAAGCATGGCATCATCAAATAGCAATTATGTGCGCGCAGGCACATTCAAGCCATCACAACTATCGGCCACACGGCCCGACAGTCCGTGCACTCAGGGCACATTCTCGGTGTACCGGAATACCAGGGTCAACACCACCGTCTACACGGTATTTGAGCATTTCAGTCTTTCCGGCGCACGGGCCTAAGACTCTCATTAGGCGCTCCAACAAAACCTATACCAGGCTTCCAAGTCGGACGGACCTAACGCAGGTACGGATCAGCCACCCCCCGTTGCTCAAGTCGCCGAGCCACCTCGAATACGGAAGTATCCATGGTATTTTATAGGCGCGGGTCGGTTTCACCTTTCCTGTTCGGCAATCTGCCTTTTTATCGAGTTGCAGCCCAACGGCTCAACTACTCACAAAGTGGCAACGCACGGCCACAAGAGTTGCCGCCAACCCTCTTCATTTCCTGGACATCGTCCAGTACTTCCTGCCGCACCAAGCAACAGGTAGGAACAAGGCATCACAAGCCATAGGCATCACAAGCCATTATCACGGAGCCTTCTCCGATATGCAAACAAGCATCACCAATCCATATTACATCCAGATGGGCTTCACACAGCATGCCTAGAGCCGTACTCCAATTCCGGCCTCTAACAAGGGGGACTTCACATATCTACCCCAAGGGACACCATAACCCACCGCACACTCGCGGGGAAGGGCTTTCCCTATGCAATGCAGAAAAGAAGGACTTCACATGTCCAAGGAGGGAGATCGTTACCCTTGTCGATCTCTTCGGTGCCATCGAAAACTAGCCGGTGAGAAAGAACCGCAGCAGCCTTGCCTTCACAACGCCGGCTTCGGATCACAAATCGGACCACGGGATCTCCGCCGGTGGCTTGCTCTCCTCCTCCTTCTTCTTCCACTCTCTTTCTCTCTTTCTTAAGCACACATGAAGAATGAATCTTCATCCTTCTCTCACGACTTAATCCAGCCCAAGAAACCACCTGAGCCTTTGGATCAAAAGAGAGGAAACTGAACGGCCAAGATTTTCCCAAAAATTCACTTTTTGGCCGACACGGCCTGTGACACGCCCGTGTCACAGGCCGTGTACCCCTTAAGCGGTACACACAGGTTAAACCGACTGAATAACACGAGGCATCGACACGCCCGTGTCGGACCTGACACGCCCGTGTCAAACCTGAGACACGCCCGTGTCTCCTGCTCCATCGAGCTGCAGCCAGTACACGGGTCGGAACACGGCAGCTGACACGCCCGTGTCCAGCCTGACACGCCCGTGTTCAAGGCCGTGTTCAAGGCCGTGTCCGGCTCTGACTTGAATAGGCCAAATTCGCAAAATAAATCGAACACGCCCTGGGACACGCCCGTGTCCCAGGCCGTGTACACCCGACACGCCCTGGGACACGCCCGTGTCCCAGGCCGTGTAACCTGACCTGCTACTCAAACTTCATGTTGAGTCTTTTGGGGCCTTTTTGGGGTGTTACATAACATAAGTATGCTCTTGATCTATTAAAAGAGGCAGGATTGACTGGATCAAAACCTGCCCGATGCCCCATGGCAACTGGAGAAGACAAAACCTGGACAGATGATTCACCTCCTCTTTCAGATATTACGTGATACAGGCGTTTGGTTGGTAAGATCATATATCTCACAGTGACCAGACCTGACATTTCCTATGCTGTGGGCAAGGTGAGTCAATTCATGCAAGCGCCTAGGGAGTGCCATCTACAGTCCTCCTTGTGGATCTTGGAGTATGTCAAAGCAACACCTGGGAAAGGATTACTCTTTCATAAGAATGGTCATATGAGGGTTGAAGCATACTCAGATGCGAGTTACGTTGACGACAAAGGGGATCGCAAGTCAACTTCGGGTTTTTGCACCTTTGTTGGGGGAAATCTGGTGAGGTGGAAGAGCAAGAAGCAGTCTGTTGTTTCCAGATCCAGTGCAGAAGCAGAGTATCGTAGTATGGCATCGACCACTTATGAGTTAAAGTGGTTACGGGCACTCATGATGGATTTAGGAGAGGTTTACAACCATCCTCTACCTATGTTTTGTGATAACAAGGCGGCCATATACATCTCCAAAAATCCAGTCTTTCATGAAAGAACCAAGCACATTGAGTTCGACTATCATTTCATTCGTGAAGAGATTTTGAAGGAATGGATTTGCACTCCCTTCATCACTTCTGATAAAGAGTTGTCTGACATCTTCACTAAGCCAATATCCGCCTCGTTTCTTCAAATTTGCGACAAGCTGGCATGATCGATATATATGCTCCAGCTTGAGGGGGAGTGCTGAAGTTGATTACCGGGCAGTCTGGCGTCCTGTCTTGGCGGATTGAAGACCGCGCGGTCTGGCGGTTTCCCTTCAGCGGTTTGGTTGCTGTGATGTTTCTGTCTGGAGTCCGAGCGGTCTAGCGGTTTGTCTCTGGCGGCTTGGAGACCGGGCGGCCTAGCGGTCTCCCATGGCGATCTCTCCTTCCTCTCTGGTGGTAGCTGAGCGGTAAGCCCTTCCGTCTAACCGCGCGGCTTGTGCGGGTTATTTCTGTATAGACCGCTTAGTTCTATAATTTTTTAGTCCCACATCTCTTATTTGTATTCTCTCTTCTCTCCTCCATTCTATAAAAGGGAGGTCATACCTTTGTAATAGATACCTTTTTCAGATAATAAAATTTCTGTTATATCTCTTCCGGTTTGTTTTTTGTTCATTTCTTACATGCTCCTCTCTTGCTGAGGATCAAGTTGCAATTTGGAGGAGGAGATTCGGCCTTACTGCCGACCTTGAAGTGAGGATACTGCGTGCTGAGGAGATGGTCCAAAATCCTCCTCGTGGCTGGCTGACGATCTGCGATACTACCTTGAAATCAGGATTTCGGTTCCCCCCATGCGTGGAAGTGGTTGAGATTCTGAAGTTCTGCGGCGTGTCGATTTCCCTGTTTACTCCATGGGGAATGGTACACCTCATGGGGGTTAGTTGTCTTCTTTTGCGAGCATAGCGGGAAACTTTATTTGGATTGCTTTCAGGACTGGTGCGCTGTTTGCTCTGATGGTGGTGAGCGGGTGGAGATTTACAGTAACAAGAGTTGGCTTGATTTTGAGATTCAGACAGATCGTCGCTACGGAAATACTTTGTTTGGTTATGCCAGGAATTATTGGGGCTTGCCGGAGCTGTGGAACGTGTTGCCTGACCGTTGTCGTCGCCAAAAGGGAAAGGAGCGGGAGTTCTCTCTAGTACTTGGATTTTTAAAGCCTCGCGAGTTGGCGAACCGTCTGTTCAGAATTTCTTTGTTTATGGAGGAGAAGCGCTTATTGCGGTGTGACATTTCTTCAGTCTCTGGGAGGACCGCTGAGACGTCTTTGGGTTGTAGTCGAAAATAGAAGGCCATTGTAGTTTCTCGAGGTAGCGGTAGCTCGGCTCTTTGTTTGTCTTCTCTTAGTGATGACTCTCCTTCTGGTGGCCGTGGCGGTTCACCTCTCAAGGTGCAGGTGCTTGGCTCGTCTGCCCCTAGTCTTTCCCTGCGGAGGCAGCGGCTCCGAGGCTATCTTCTTCTTTGAAGGCGATGAATGAAGTGGTAAGTGAGCTTAATCATTTTTTGCTCTTCTTTATTGTTGTATTGTGCTAACTTCTCTCCATCCTTCTTCTTTTGCAGATTGAGACCCAGGTTCAGATTTTTGTTACCTAGAATGATCATTATGTGAGCTTGAAGGATGGATATCTGGGCCTTCAGGAAAAATTTCAAGCCACAGCGGGTTCTCTTGTCGCCTTGAAGGATGATCATGACTGGGATGTTTCTCGATTTTGCTAGATTGGATCGTAGCTGAAGGCGGAGTTGGAGGAGACTCGGGCTTCTCTAGAGGTGGAGAAGTCTCTGGTGGAGAGGAATACGCAGATGCTGAAGCGTGCTCAAGAGGAGACTTCTTGTTTGGAGACAGAGCTCGGTGCGGTGAAGGCCCAAGTGGAGGTGTTGTCTTCTGATAGTCGTGTGTCGAAGTTGAAGCCTGCTGGCCTTGCGGATTATCTGGAGTCTCTGGATTACATGCGGGATCGGTGCTTGATCAGCGAGGAAGTTCGCGAGGAGATCTGGAGCAAGGAGGTGGAGCCTCAGATGTAATATGTTCGAGAGTTGTCCCTCAGGCGTGGAGTATCGAAAGCTTTTTGTATTATTACCAGGAGCTTGGGATGTGATGTATTCGGCCTTAGCTTTGATGATATCTCTAGTGACGAGGGTTCTGATGTTGATGCGGTCGACGTGTAGTGGCGCTATTTTCTTGTATTAGTGTTTGTTTGCATTATTTGCCTTTCTAGTAAGTCGACATTGTTGTTTGACGGTTGTTGATTGACGCGCTTGCGTATGTATTTGTACGTTGCTGTGATGATGATTGTGTCCTTTTTCCTTTTCTTTGCATGAGCATTGTTTGGCTCGTAATGTTGCTTTGTAGGAGTCATAATTGTGCCTGTAATTGGTTAGTAGCCTAGTTTAAACGAGGATCGCTCGCGGCTTAGTTCGCGCGAGGATCGCTCGCAGCTTAATTCGCATGAGGATCGCTCGTGGCTTAGTTCGCACAAGGATCACTCACGACTTGGTCGTTAGGGGGGCAGGCCCTGACGACGTCCTGGTGTAGAAAGATAGGTTTGGTGAATAGCTTTTGTATTCAAACCGCATGCGCAGTCTTACCTTTCGCACGAGGATCGCTCGTGGCTTAGTTCGCACGAGTATCGCTCACGGCTTAGTTCGCACGAGTATCCCTCGCGGCTTAGTTCGCACGAAGATCACTCGCGACTTAATTTTACCTTAAACTAGTTGGATGTTGTTGGAGAGGAAACATAATGTTTGAATAACTGATTGACTCTACGTGTCCAGTCTTGTGGTCCTTACTCATCATAGAGTTTAATTATGATAGAAACACTTTTTTTGGAGTTCGACAAAAGGAGTCATTGATAGAATCATTGCAGGTTTTGCGCGTTCCATGTGCAGGGGAGGATCTATCCCTCTGTGTTTTTTAGCTTGTAGGTTCCTGGCTTTACGATTGCGGTAACGACGAATGGTCCTTCCTATGAGGGAGAGAGTTTGTCTCCTTATGGTCCTTTGCCGACAACTTCTATACTTCGAAGGACCAGATCTCCAATGTTGATGGGTCGGGTTTTCACCTTCCGATTTTAATGTCGTGCTACTCGTTGCTGATAACTGGCGGTGCGAAGGGCGTTGCATCTTGAAGTTCGTAGATCAGATCCAAATTCTCTCGGAGGCTCTCGTCATTATTTTCTTGGTTAACATTGGCAACTTGCGGGCTTGGGATGCCGATGTCGACTGGGATGATTGTTTCTGTTCCATAGCAGAGGTTGTATGGTATTTCTTCGATCGAGGTTCTCTCTGTATTACGATATTACCATAAAACATTCAGGAGTGCGTCGATCCATTGCCCCTCGTCCTCATGTAGTCAGGTTTTCAACCCTTTCAAGATTGTTCCATTAGTCACCTCAATTTGCCCGTTGGTTTGGGGGTGCGCCACAGCGGTGTGTCGCAGACTGATCTTTAAGTCCTCACACATTTTTGTGAAGGATTTTCCTGTGAACTGGGTCCCATTGTCTGCGACGATGATTGCTGGGATGCCAAATTGACAGATGGTGTCTTTCTATACGAATTGTCTGGCATTCTCTTTAGTGATCTTAGCCAAAGGTTCTGCCTCAACCCATTTAGTGAAATAGTCGATGACCATTATGATGAACTTCCTCTGTCCTAAGGCTTGAGGTAAGGGACCGAGGAGGTCAATTCCCCACTGTGAGAAGGGTCAAGCTCCTTGTAATGCGGTGAGGGCGACAGGCGGTTGTTGAGGAATGTTTGCATGTAACTTGTTGGGTACATTGGAAAATGTGTACCTGATTTGAAGAAGCCTAACTTAGCTTAATGATATACATCAAGGTGTATTTGATGTTGTTTTAAGTTGACATGTGCAGGTGAAGAAATATTAAAGAATACAAGAAATTATTCTAAGTCCATATGTCGACACCTGAAGAAATTGTGTCGACACTTCAGAATAATTGTGTCGACACTTGAAGGAAGCAGTGTCGACTCACAGAAAGATAGTCGACCACATTTGTGTCGACACTGGGAAGCAGTGTCGACTCACAGAAAGATAGTCGACCACATTTGTGTCGACACTGGGAAGCAGTGTCGACTCACAGAAAGATAGTCGACCACCTTTGTGTCGACACTGGGAAGCAATGTCGACTCACAGAAAGATAGTCGACCACACTTGTGTAGACACTGGGAAGCAGTGTTGACTCACAGAAAGATTGTCGACCATATTTGTGTCGATACTGGGAAGCAGTGTCGACTCACAGAAAGATAGTCGACCTCAACTATATCGACACCTGAAGGCAGAGTCGACACATACTGAGTTCTGAATCTACAACAACTGTGTCGACACACAGGACTTGTGTCGACATACTGCAAAGTCAAGACCAAGTTATTTTCTGAAGAAAGATGAAGTGTTGAGTCGACACAGATTCTCTGTGTCGACTCATTCTCAAGATGAAGTTCTGAAGAAGCAGTGTCGACTTAAAGGCAAACTAGTCGACATCATCAAAGCTGTGTCGACACCAAAGTCACTTGTGTCGACACATATAGACAGTTGGTCTCGACACTTTCTGACAGTCTGTCTCAACACTTTGCTGACCAAGACTAAGGCACAGGATCTGTTTGAAGACTTGATAGCTGTGGGTTATGACAGGTTAACTGAAGCTGTCAGACTTGTCAGAAGTCAGTTAGAAACCGGATCAGCCGGTTACCATGAAGAAGATCTATAAATAGACAGATTCAGAGAGAAGTAACAGATTGAATTTTGGCAATCAATTTGAGAAATCAAATCAAGAAGGAGTAATACACAAAAGAAGATCTTCATCAAAAGATCTAAGAAGACAATCTCAGGATCTGTCTAAGTAGAGTTCTTTCAAGAATTCAGAAGTATCATCAAAGGTGTTGGATAGAGATGGATCCAGCCTCTTGAAGAAGAAGAAGGAAGCCATCATTGGTTTCTCAAGAAGCTGTTTGGAAATCAACTCAGCTAAGTTCAGATTCAAGAAGCTTTGAAGAAAGCTCAGATTCAGTTGATTTCATCAGCTAATCAAGATTTGTCTTGTTCTTTTCTCTCTCAACAAAGGCAAGATCTGAGTTGTAAGCCTGTGTTATAAAGGCTGAGTGTAGGAGAGTTGATCTTTGAGTGGTAGGGCTGTTTGCCTGAGTGTAGGAGAAGGTTCTTCTCTGAGTTGTAGGCTTTGTGATAAGGCTGAGGTAGGGCTGTTGAGCCTGAGTTGTAGGAACCTTTTCAGGTTCTGAGTTGTAGGATCTGTAGATCTGAGTAAAGAGGAAGTTTGGCCAAATCTAGCATACTGCTAGATAGGTGAAGGGGGAAAGTGGATGTACCCAGACCTTGGGGAACCACTATAAAATAGTGTGCAATCTGTGATGGTTAAATTTCTGTGACTGCTGTGCTGTGTGTTTTAATTCTGTAATTGAATTCTGCCAAAAAGTGTTAACAAGCTTTAGAACCTATTCACCCCCCCTCTAGGTGTTTAGGTTGTCTTGAAAGTAAAACTATCATAACTGACAACTTTAGCACTTTCAGACGAACTCTGTGACTTGTTTCTTCATTGTGGGCTAGTAAAAGCCTTGTCATAATATTTTACGTGTCAGGGACATTCCACCGAGGTGCTCTCCGCAGACTCCTTTGTGAACTTCTCGCAAGGCATACTCTACATCATATTCTGACAAACATTTCAAGTACGGTCCAGAAAAGGACCGTTTATACAACTCCCCATTGATTAGGGTAAAGGTGGCCGCTCGCATCCTCAGGCGGCGTGCCTCCCCCTAGTCTTTTGGCAAGGACTGGTGTTCCAGGTAGGCCATCAGTGGAACGATCCATGATCCTTCCGTTTCTTTGATTTCCATGATCTCTCAAGCCTTGGATGTTGGGGATGACGATTTCCTCTACCTGGCATCTCCTAGATTGATATTGGGTAGGTGACGTAACTAGCTTCGAGAGGGCGTCTGCCCTGGAATTCTGTTCTCTAGGGATGTGGAGAATTTGGAACTGCGGTATTTTGAGCAGGAGTGACTTTGCCGACGAAAGGTATTGAGCTAATTGCGCATTATTTTCCTCGTAGTCACCTTCTACTTGTGAGACGACGAGCTGGGAGTATGAGTAAATGATTAAGTTTCTTGCATGGCATTCGATGGCGAGCCTAAGTCCTGCGATCAGAGCCTCGTATTCTGCTACATTATTGGTAGCTGTAAATTTTAGTTTAAGTCCGTACTCAAGGACGGCCGCCTCTAGGCTTATTAAGAGTATTCATGCGCCTGCTCCTTCGATTCTCGATGCTCCATTGACATATAAGACCCATTGAAGGTTGTTTGCAGCCTAGGTAGTGGTTGTCTCTGGCGGAATAGTATTATCTACGACAAAGTCTACTAACACCTATGACTTTATGACCGACCGAGGTAAAAATTGGATATCGAGCTCACCAGACTCGACCGCCCATTTTACCAGTCTGCCAGAGACTTCTGGCTTTTGAAGGATGGCACAGAGTGGGAGTTCGGTCAATACCTTTACTGTGTGGGCTTGGAAGTATGGTCAGAGTTTCTTAGCTGAGAAAACAAGTGCTAGTGCTGTCTTATCTGCTGTAGGATATCGGGCTTCTGTGTTTGAGAGGATCTTACTGAGGTATTAAATTGGTCACTGAATTCCGCCTTCATCTTTAACCAATACCGAACTCAATACTATGGGCATGACTGCTTGATATAAATAGAGTGTATCTTTGGGGACAAGCTTCGAGAGGAGTGGCAGGGAAGCCAGGTATCGCTTTAGGGACTCGTAAGCGACTTGACACTCATCCGTCAACTAGAATCATGTGGTTATTGCCCCCTAAGGATTTTGAAAAATGGAAAATACTTATCCCTAGTTTGCGCTAAAAATCGTGAGAGTGTCGCAATCTTACCATTCAGATGTTGAACTTACTTCAAAGATCGAGGGGGTGCCATATTTTCGATAGCTTTAATCTTTTCTGGGTTTGTCTCTATCCCCCGCTGGGTTACCATGAATCCTAGGAATTTTCCTGACGTCACCCCAAATGCGCATTTGCTCGGGTTGAGTCTCATGTCATGCTGTCAGAGAATTTTGAAACATTTTTCTAAGTCCTCCACATGGTCTTCTCGCCGGATGCTTTTTACTAGCTTGTCGTCTACATAAACCTCCATGGATTTTTCGATGTGCTCTTTGAATACCTTGTTCATCAGCCGTTGGTAGGTGGCTCCGGTGTTTTTAAGACCGAAGGGCATTACCTTGTAGCAGTATTGTTGAAACCAAAAACTTGGTCTCTCATGAAGTTCAGGGTCCCAAAAGAGGGGTGACCTCACACCTACTACACTCGGGGGAACGTCACGAACAAAAGACTTGGGAAACTAGGAACAGACCCTCGGCTCTAGCGTGGAGGTCCCACCACACACCCGGAAGATCACAAGAGCACTTCATCTCCCTCACCAATGGCTGAGTCGGGTACCTTGAAGAGCTCTCTCAACTCAACCAAGAAGAAGAAACCAAGGGAGGAGGAAGCCAAAAACTCATCCCTCCAAAGGTACCCAAGGGGATCTGAAAAAGGAATCATCAAAGGGTTTGGTAACATTTCTACTAACCTAATTACTATCACCCAAGTGGCTTATGTAAAAGGTTTGAAACACAATCTAATAAGCATAAGCCAGCTGAGTGATTTAGGATATGACATTTCATTTGTTAAGGATGGATGTCATATCAAAAGGTCAAGTGATCAAGAGATCATATTGATTGGATATAGGAAGAGAAATGTATATTGTCTTAATTTTGTATGTAAGAGCAAGGCTTCTTCCATCTGTCTTGTAGCTGATGATAATGCTTCTCATTGTGTCAAGTGGCACAAGAGATTGGCTCATCTTAACTACAAGACAATTGGCCAACTCTTTAGCAAAGAGTTAGTAAGGAATGGTCCTCAAGTTAAGTGTATAAAGGAAGGGATATGCTCAGCTTGTCAAAAGGGCAAGCAGACAAAATCCTCCTTTCATAACCTTGAAAACAAGGATTCTGTGAGGTGCTTATACCTCTTGCATATGGATCTTTTTGGTCCTATGCCAGCTCATAGTCTAGGTAGGAAGGTCTACACTTTTGTGGTTGTAGATGACTATTCTAGATTTACATGGGTGTTCTTTCTGAGACAGAAATCAGAAACCCCAAGTGTCTTACTTAATTTTATGAAGCAGATTCAGAATGAACTGAATAGTACAATGGTCAAAATCAGAAGTGACCATGGTACTGAGTTTCAATCTGAAAGCATGACAAAGTTATGTGAAGACTTTGGGATTTTCCAAGAGTTCTCCTCACCTAGAACACCATAGCAAAATGGCATTGCTGAAAGAAAGAATAGAACATTAATTGAAGCTGGTAGAACTCTATTGAGTGACACCTCTCTTCCAGAATATTTCTGGGCTGAGGCAGTTAACACTGCATGTCATGTGATCAATAGGGCTTCTATCACCAAGAACCACAAAAAGACTCCCTATGAGATTATGAAAGGTAGAAAACCAAATCTATCCTACTTCAGGATCTTTGGTTGTAAATGCTATATACTTAACAATGGCAAGACATACCTAACTAAGTTTTCTGCCAAATCCCAAGATGGGATATTTGTTGGGTACAGCATAAATAGTAAGGCCTATAGAGTCTTTAACTTGACTACTCAAGTTGTTGAAGAATTTGTACATGTTGTGTTTGATGAAACAAGATTAATCAACTGTGAGTTGTCTTGTAGATCAAATGATTCAACAGGTATAAGCAAAAGAATAGACAAGCTCTCCATTGCTGAAGCATCAAAGGAAGATGGAGCATTGGAAAATGAAGGCTACTGTCCAGGGGGAGTACAAAACTCAATAGATGCTGATGAAAACCAAGAGGTTCAGTATGAAGAAGGAGCTGGAGATGTTCAACCAGAAAGGAACCTTCCTCCAGCTACAAGACATTTAAGAGATCATCCAGCTGATCAGATTATAGGTGATCCAAGACAGGGAGTGCAGACTATAAGCAGAAATCAAAGCACAGATCTGCATTCAAGTTTCCTGTCTCAAGTGGAGCCTAAGAAGTTTGAAGAAGCCATCCTAGACCAGCACTGGATTGATGCTATGCAAGAGGAGCTGAATCAATTCAGAAGGTGCAATGTCTGGGAGCTTGTTCCTAAACCAAGAGGCCATAACATAATTGGCACAAAGTGGATTTATAGGAACAAATTGGATGAGAGTGGAATAATAGTGAAGAATAAAGCAAGATTGGTTGCAAAAGGATACAGACAGGAAGAAGGGATTGACTTTGATCAAACCTTTGCCCCAGTAGCAAGCCTGGAGGCAATCAGAATGTTCCTTGCCTATGCAGCCTATCAAGACTTCAAAGTGTACCAGATGGATGTGAAATCAGCATTCCTGAATGGTGATTTAAAAGAGGAAGTCTATGTAGAGCAGCCATCAGGTTTTGTAGATCCTCTTAAACCTGATTATGTCTATAAGCTTAGGAAAGCTTTGTATGGGTTAAAGCAAGCCCCAAGGTCTTGGTATGAAACCCTGTCTACTTTCCTTATTGAGAATAAATTCTCAAGAGGAAAAATAGACAAAACTCTATTCCTTAGGGAATCCAAAGGTAAGATCATCTTAGTTCAGATCTATGTTGATGACATAATCTTTGGATCTACTGAAAACAACCTTTGTAAAAAGTTTGCCAAACTTATGCAAGGGAAGTTTGAGATGAGCAGTATGGGGGAACTTAAGTTCTTCTTGGGACTCCAAGTGAGACAGACTGATGATGGCCTGTCCATATCCCAGTCTAAGTTCACCAAAGAATTAATTAAGAAGTATGGTATGGAGTCATCCTCCACTATGAGAACTCCTATGGGAACAAGTATGCCTATATGCAAAGATGATGCAGGTAAACTGTTGATGAATCTTTGTATAGAGGAATAGTTGGCTCTCTACTATATCTCACTGCTAGTAGACCAGATATTATGTATGCTACATGTGTCTGTGCTAGGTACCAAGCCTGCCCTAAAGAATCTCATTATACTGCAGCCAAAAGGATTCTGAGATATCTTAAGGACACACCTAATCTAGGCCTTTGGTACCCTAGGAATAGAGATTTTCTACTAACAGGTTATTCAGATGCAGACTTTGCAGGCTGTAGAGAGGATAGAAAGAGTAAAACAGGTACTTGTCAATTCTTGGGAGGAAGATTGATATCATGGAGTAGTAAGAAGCAGACCAGTGTGGCAATATCCACAGCTGAGTCAGAATATATTGCTGCTGGCAGCTGCTGTGCACAGCTATTGTGGATACAGCATCAGCTTAAAGATTATGGTATTCAAGTAAGTAGAACACCTCTTTTGTGTGATTCTAAGAGTGCAATTTCTATTGCTAATAATCCTGTTTCTCATAGTAGAACTAAGCATATAGAAATTAAATACCATTTTCTTAGAGAACATGTAGAAAGAGAAGACATCTCATTGGAATTTGTTAAAACAGATTATCAAATAGCAGATGTATTTACTAAGCCACTGGATGAAACAAGATTCAATAAATTTAAAATTGAATTAGACATGCTGACCATTGATTAGGTTATCAACAAACTTACAAGTGGCATTAAAACTATCAAGTGGTATCAGTAAAAACAGAAATTGGCTAAGTGGTATTGACAAAAACAGAAATTGGCTAAGTAAAATTGTGTCGACACATTCAGTGAAAATGTGTCGACTCAGTAAAGTCATGTCAACTAGTCAGAGAATATGTGTCGACACAGAGAATTTGTGTCGACATTTAAGAATCAAATAGTCGACTCATCCAGGAATGTAGTGTCGACTTCACCAGAATAGTGGTGTCGACACTTACAGATTTTGTGTCGACACTTATCCTAAGAGTCGACACAGAATTTCTGATGCTCTACTATGTCTCTCAGGTGTCGACATATCCACAATTGGTGTCGACACATAGTAGACAGACTTGCTGTCAAGACAATAGAATTTTGTGTCGACACACTCCATCTGTGTCGACACATATAGACTGTTTTTGCCCGCCTTTTGATCTTCTTTCAATAGAAGGTATAAATAGGTCAAGAACTTATTCTGTCGACACGCTTACAAGGTTTTCGAGACTGAAACCCTGTGTCGACATTCTCTCTCTCTCTTCTCTCAAGCTTTCTCGTCTGATCAATGGCACCAAAGGTTGAAGATAACATCAACGAAGGATATGAGTTGGTACGCAATGCCTTTGCTGATGCCCCGACAGATATTCAAAGGGTTATAACTCTAATCTCCGAATCTGGAATAGAGTTTCTAGTTTCTGAACCTTCAAAGATATGGAAGAAGGAGGTGCTTGAATTCTTTACCTCTGCATCAGTGGATTCAGCTGGTCTCAAGATAAAATCCACAGTTCATGGGACAAAGGTGAAAATCACACCAAGAAGTTTGAGAAAGATTCTACAATTGCCTATAGTTGAGAATGAAGAAGAGGTCCCAGCTTCTAAGTCAAGGGAGGCTCTCTAATGGTGTGGATTGGATCCAATCCTGAAGATTGGAGCTGCTTTCAACAGAAAAGGAATGAATCAACAAGGAAAATTTTTGTCTGAAGTAGTTGGGAAAGTAATTTTGTGCAAACCAGGTGGACATGATAGGATTTCAGCCTATATGTTCAGCCTAATGACCAGAATTATATTTACAATTCCAACTGACTGGTCAGCTGTAGTATTTGATAAGATCAAGGAAGGAATCAAGAAGCCAAATCTGGCTAGAATTGTGAGTTTATACCTGACTGAAGTGATCCCTGAGGTTATGCAACAACTGCCTGGGACAAAAATTAATCACATGAGGAAAATGGATATAAGATTATTTTCAAGGTGGGATAGGGTGCTGTCTAAAGATGTGCCTGATGAGAACAGGAAGGACACCCCTGTGAGATCCCCTACACATGATCTAGGCACTGCCCAACATCAAGAAGAGCAAGTGAGAAAGTAGGTTGAAGATCAGCCTGAGTCTGTTCAAGATGAAACCATTCCTGCCCAAATGCAGGGGGAGCAAGCTCACTCTCCTGCCCAGAATGTATCTACTTCAGAATAGGTAAAGGGAAAGCAAGTGAGTTTTCCTGCCAAGGACATTCCTAACATTTTTACTCCTGCACAGGTACAGGGGGAGCAAGTACATTCTCCTACCCAGGAAATTCCACATACTGAACAAGTGCAGGAGGTGCAAATGTCTGAACAAGTGCAAGAGGAAGAACAAATTGATTTATCAAAAGATTTGAATATTGCAGATCTGGATGATTCAACATCTGTTCAAGCTCAGAAGGAATACACTCTAGATGAGTTATTTCCTAATATTGAAATTGCTACTGATAGAATAGAGGAGGAGCAAGACAATGAGAAGGCACTAGATATGGAGATAGAGCAAGAAGCTGAGAAGGAACAAGGAGTTGAGAAGGAGCAAGTAGTTGAGGGGGATCCTGTGCATGTTGAGGCTGAACAACATGGCACTGAGACAGATATTCCTCCTACTTCTCCTGACAGAGTTCAAATTGAAAGTTCATCTGATTCTGAGAATGAAGAAGCCAGACTGGCTAAAAAGAAAAAGCTCATGGTCTTTAAGAGAAGGAGCAAAAGCTATAAGCAGACTCTACAAACTACACCTCTCCAATCTCCTTCTGAATTTAATTATAACAAGTTTATGATAGACTTGCAAGTTAAGTTGGATGAACACAGATTGGCTGTTGAAAAGTATGTTGATGAGAGAAATAAATCCCTTCAATTTGACTTGGCTCAAGATATTAAATCTATTATATTTGAAGTAAATATGAATAAGAAGGAGATAACAGATTGCTTCCATAAGGGAGGTAATGCTGTAGTGTTTTTGGCTAAACAACAGCAGTCTATCCTCACTAAAGTGGATGATATTGCTTTAAAGCAAGGTTATGTTTTGGAGAATCAGCTAAGGATGAACGATAATTTGACTGAATCTCACCATGAAATTCTTGAAGAGTTCACAAAGGCTACTGCAGGGATGACTGAAGCAAGAGCAAAGGAGATGGAAGAGTTTGATAAGAAACTTCAAGAAGCCATTGAATCAGTTAAGACTGCCATCACTACATCTCAGAAGGACATATCTGACAAACTACAAAAATTGAAACCATATTTTAAAGAAGGTGTGAATTATCTAGATGGCCAGATCAGATTTCAGAAGAATGATCTAAGAGATCATATTACCAGAGAAGTCATAAAGGGGGAGAGGTTGTTAGTTTATGCTGGCTCAGAGCACACCAAATGGGTGACAAATAGTATTTGAGCCACATTGGGATATCCACCTTTGTGTGATGATGCTATGGTGGCTGAGTCCGGAATTCAAACAGGTCTACTTGAAGGCAATCAACCTGAGATTGCCCAAGTCATTTACCCTCCTGATTTTGATATGATTGATCAGCAAGTTCAGGATATGTATAGTCCTCCAAAGGAGGTTACCAAGGTTGTTATTGAAAAAGTTGATAAGCTTGATGTCAACTTGCAAGAACAGCAAGATGCTCTACTATCAAAGAAAAGATTTAGAGAGCAGGCTGAACTTAAGCCAGATTTTGAGCAGTGGAGCCCTACTTCAAGAAATATCATACTAACTGCATGGAAGGCTGTAAAAGACAAAGTACATGAAAGAGAAAAGTGGTATAATGAAATGGAATGGCAAAAGTATGAAGCTAGGCAGGAAGCCATAGTACAGTTCAGGAGAAAAGCCAAGCTGGGAAGGCTGCCACCAGATGCTCAGGAGCCGAGCAAGTACTTTCCAAAGCCCTTTCATTACTTTGAAAGGCAAAGGCTCAAGGAAAAAGCACAGAAGAAAGCTGAGCTAAAAGGCAAGAAGCCAGCTGAAGTTGCTGAAGCTCCTGTGAAGGCTCAAATCCAATCTTGTTGAAACCGGAAACCGGCCTCTGTGGAGTTCGACCCTTGGGGAAGGGGTGGTCTCGCACCTACTTCGCTCCTGCAAGAGAAACAACAAGGGAAAGAAAAACAGAGGACAGGACCAAGGGCCCGGCTCGGAGGTCCCACCACACACCCGGAAGATCTTAGAGCGCTTCCCCTCCTTAACCAGTTGCCGGGCTAAGGTACCTCAGAAAGCGCTATAAGATTTGTGAACTAGTAAGCGTGCCTTCTGAGGTACCCCTTGGGTCTTATTTATAGATTACCTTGGATGATCTGCAAATAACCTGCCCCTGGTAGCCTGAATTTACTAAAGAGCCCCTTGGGTTGGCCTGCCAACAGCCAAACCCCGCTGTTCTGGCTGGTTATGTGCACCTCTTGTCGAGTCACCCCCTGTCATCTGGAGGGAGGTGGACTGCAGCCGATCCGCCTGAGAGAGGCGGCTGGGGGCCCGGCCCGCCTAGGAGAAGCGAGCGAGGGCTGGCCCGCCCGAGAGAGGCGGCTGGGGCCCGGCCCGCCTAGGAGAGGCGAGCGGGGGCTGGCCCGCCTGAGAGAGGCGGCTGGGGGCCCGGCCCGCCTAGGAGAAGCGAGCGAGGGCTGGCCCGCCCGAGAGAGGCGGCTGGGGCCCGGCCCGCCTAGGAGAGGCGAGCGGGGGCTGGCCCGCCTGAGAGAGGCGGCTGGGGCCCGGCCCGCCTGCTTGCTTGGGCCCCTTCGGCGGACACGGGGTTGTACAAATCTGGCAAAGGAATTGTCATAAAAGAGCCTGATCTGTCTTAGTTCTAAGTTCTTTCAAAAGTGTTTTGTAATGTTTTGTTTAATCATTCAATGTAAACATCTGTAATCAAATATTACCAAGTTATAAACAAAATTTTGTTTGGAATCATATATTCATGTTCACTCTGTGATGAATTGTTAATATTTTGTTTATATTAAGTATTTCTGTAATGTCATACATCATCATATTATATTTGTTATAAATGGTGTATATCATTAACTAAAAGGGTTATGACTTCTCCAAATAGGGGGAGATTGTTGGGTACATTGGAAAATGTGCACCTGATTTGAAGAAGCCTAACTTAGCTTAATGATATACATCAAGGTGTATTTGATGTTGTTTTAAGTTGACATGTGCAGGTGAAGAAGTATTAAAGAATACAGGAAATTATTCTAAGTCCATATGTCGACACCTGAAGAAATTGTGTCGACACTTCAGAATAATTGTGTCGACACTTGAAGGAAGCAGTGTCGACTCACAGAAAGATAGTCGACCACATTTATGTCGACACTGGGAAGCAGTGTCGACTCACAGAAAGATAGTCGACCACATTTGTGTCGACACTGGGAAGCAGTGTCGACTCATAGAAAGATAGTCGACCACCTTTGTGTTGACACTGGGAAGCAGTGTCGACTCATAGAAAGATAGTCGACCACACTTGTGTCGACACTGGGAAGCAGTGTCGACTCACAAAAAGATAGTCGACCATATTTGTGTCGACACTAGGAAGCAGTGTCGACTCACAGAAAGATAGTCGACCTCAACTATGTCGACACCTGAAGGCAGAGTCGACACATACTGAGTTCTGAATCTACAACAACTGTGTCGACACACAGGACTTGTGTCGACACACTGCAAAGTCAAGACCAAGTTATTTTTCTGAAGAAAGATGAAGTGTTGAGTCGACACAGATTCTTTGTGTCGACTCATTCTCAAGATGAAGTTCTGAAGAAGCAGTGTCGACTTAAAGGCAAACTAGTCGACATCATCAAAGGCTGTGTCGACACCAAAGTCACTTGTGTCGACACATATAGACAGTTGGTCTCGACACTTTCTGACAGTCTGTCTCAACACTTTGCTGACCAAGACTAAGGCACATGATCTGTTTGAAGACTTGACAGCTGTGGGTTATGACAGGTTAACTGAAGCTGTCAGACTTGTCAGAAGTCAGTTAGAAACCGGATCAGCCGGTTACCATGAAGAAGATCTATAAATAGACAGATTCAGAGAGAAATAACAGATTGAATTTTGGCAATCAATTTGAGAAATCAAATCAAGAAGGAGTAATACACAAAAGAAGATCTTCATCAGAAGATCTAAGAAGACGATCTCAGGATCTGTCTAAGTAGAGTTCTTTCAAGAATTCAGAAGTATCATCAAAGGTGTTGGATAGAGAGGGATCCAGCCTCTTGAAGAAGAAGGAAGCCATCATTGGTTTCTCAAGAAGCTGTTTGGAAATCAACTCAGCTAAGTTCAGATTCAAGAAGCTTTGAAGAAAGCTCAGATTCAGTTGATTTCATCAGCTGATCAAGATTTGTCTTGTTCTTTTCTCTCTCAACAAAGGCATGACATTAAAAACTTCTTTTCTAATTTCTGTAGGATCTGTCAATACAGATCTGAGTTGTAAGCCTGTGTTATAAAGGCTGAGTGTAGGAGAGTTGATCTCTGAGTGGTAGGGCTGTTTGCCTGAGTGTAGGAGAAGGTTCTTCTCTGAGTTGTAGGCTTTGTGATAAGGCTGAGGTAGGGCTGTTGAGCCTGAGTTGTAGGAACCTTTTCAGGTTTTGAGCTGTAGGATCTGTGGATCTGAGTAAAGAGGAAGTTTGGCCGAATCTAGCATACTGCTAGATAGGTGAAGGAGGAAAGTGGATGTACCCAGACCTTGGGGAACCACTATAAAACAGTGTGCAATCTGTGATGGTTAAATTTCTGTGACTGTTGTGCTGTGTGTTTTAATTCTATAATTGAATTCTGCCAAAAAGTATTAACAAGCTTTAGAATCTATTCACCCCCCTCTAGGTGTTTAGGTTGTCTTGAAAGTAAAACTATCATAACTGACAACTTTAGCACTTTCAGACGAACTCTGTGACTTGTTTCTTCATTGTGGGCTAGTAAAAGCCTTGTCATAATATTTTACGTATCGGGGACATTCCACCGAGGTGCTCTCCGCAGACTCCTTTGTGAACTTCTCGCAAGGCATACTCTACATCATATTCTGACAAACATTTCAAGTACGGTCCAGAAAAGGACCGTTTATACAACTCCCCATTGATTAGGGTAAAGGTGGCCGCTCGCATCCTCAGGCGGTGTGCCTCCCCCTAGTCTTTTGGCAAGGACTGGTGTTCCAGGTAGGCCATCAGTGGAACGATCCATGATCCTTCCGTTTCTTTGATTTCCATGATCTCTCAAGCCTTGGATGTTGGGGATGACGATTTCCTCTACCTGGCATCTCCTAGATTGATATTGGGTAGGTGACGTAACTAGCTTCGAGAGGGCGTCTGCCCTGGAATTCTGTTCTCTAGGGATGTGGAGAATTTGGAACTGCGGTATTTTGAGCAGGAGTGACTTTGCCGACGAAAGGTATTGAGCTAATTGCGCATTATTTTCCTCGTAGTCACCTTCTACTTGTGAGACGACGAGCTGGGAGTATGAGTAAATGATTAAGTTTCTTGCATGGCATTCGATGGCGAGCCTAAGTCCTACGATCAGAGCCTCGTATTCTGCTACATTATTGGTAGCTGTAAATTTTAGTTTAAGTCCGTACTCAAGGACGGCCGCCTCTAGGCTTATTAAGAGTATTCATGCGCCTGCTCCTTCGATTCCCGATGCTCCATTGACATATAAGACCCATTGAAGGTTGTTTGCAGTCTAGGTAGTGGTTGTCTCTGGCGGAATAGTATTATCTACGACAAAGTCTACTAACACCTATGACTTTATGACCGACCGAGGTAAAAATTGGATATCGAGCTCACCAGACTCGACCGCCCATTTTACCAGTCTGCCAGAGACTTCTGGCTTTTGAAGGATGGCACAGAGTGGGAGTTCGGTCAATACCTTTACTGTGTGGGCTTGGAAGTATGGTCGGAGTTTCTTAGCCGAGAAAACAAGTGCTAGTGCTGTCTTATCTGCTGTAGGATATCGGGCTTCTGTGTTTGAGAGGATCTTGCTGAGGTATTAAATTGGTCACTAAATTCCGCCTTCATCTTTAACCAATACCGAACTCAATACTATGGGCATGACTGCTAGATATAAATAGAGTGTCTCTTTGGGGACAAGCTTCGAGAGGAGTGGCGGGGAAGCCAGGTATCGCTTTAGGGACTCGTAAGTGACTTGACACTCATCCGTCAACTGGAATCCTGTGGTTATTGCCCCCTAAGGATTTTGAAAAATGGAAAATACTTATCCCTAGTTCGCGCTAAAAATCGTGAGAGTGTCGCAATCTTACCATTCAGATGTTGAACTTACTTCAAAGATCGAGGGGGTGCCATATTTTCGATAGTTTTAATCTTTTCTGGGTTTGTCTCTATCCCCCGCTGGGTTACCATGAATCCTAGGAATTTTCCTGACGTCACCCCAAATGCGCATTTGCTCGGGTTGAGTCTCATGTCATGCTGTCAGAGAATTTTGAAACATTTTTCTAAGTCCTCCACATGGTCTTCTCGCCGGATGCTTTTTACTAGCTTGTCGTCTACATAAACCTCCATGGATTTTTCGATGTGCTCTTTGAATACCTTGTTCATCAGCCGCTGGTAGGTGGCTCCGGTGTTTTTAAGACCGAAGGGCATTACCTTGTAGCAGTATTGTTGAAACTTAAAACTTGGTCTCTCGTGGAGTTCGGGGTCCCAAAAGAGGGGTGACCTTACACCTACTACACTCGGGGGAACGTCACGAACAAAAGACTTGGGAAACTAGGAACAGACCCTCGGCTCTAGCGTGGAGGTCCCACCACACACCCGGAAGATCACAAGAGCACTTCCTCTCCCTCACCAATGGCTGAGTCGGGTACCTTGAAGAGCTCTCTCAACTCAACCAAGAAGAAGAAACCAAGGGAGGAGGAAACCAAAAACTCATCCCTCCAAAGGTACCCAAGGGGGTCTATTTATAGTTTTTCTAAGCATGAGAGCCAAAATGTCCAAAATACCCCTACAACTAATTGGCCTTGAGCCAATAGCAAACCTCCACACCGGGGGATAACAAGGTAACTCCACCCCAAGGGCATAATGGTAAGAGCATGGCCAAAAGAAGACCCGGGCGAGCCTGCGCCCTAGGGGGCGAGCTGGCGGCCTGGGGAGCTCGGCAGCCTGGGGCGAGCTCGGCAGCCTGGGTGACCCCCCCCCCCCCCCGAGGGGGCCGGAGGGAGAAAAATATTTTATCTCCCTACTAGTATAAAACACAGATTCACACTAAATTGGCCTCCAAGAGTGCAAAACCCTCAAAAAAGCTTAAAACTGCACGATCAGTCTCGCGCCTGCCGGACGGACCCTACTTGGCGAATACGGGGTTGTACACAATCCCCTCTCTTTTCGAGGTTGGCACAAGCTCGGAAAGAAACATCCAACCCAACGTATTCGCTGAGTGGCCTCTTCTCGTGGTTTGAAAGATACTTGGCCTCTCCGGAGAGTCGACCTGTCATGCCAGCTAATGGGAGCCTAGGTGACGAGACAGCCTCGAGGTGAAAACACTTAGCCTCCTGAGGGGTCAACCTGTCATGCCAGATAATGGGAGCCTGGGTGACGAGACAGCCTCGGGGTGAAAACACTTAGCCTCCCGAGGGGTCAACCTATCATGCCAGCTAATGAGAGCCTGGGTGACGAGACAGCCTCGGGGTGAAAACACTTAGCCTCCCAGGGGGTCAACCTGTCATGCCAGCTAATGGGAGCCTGGGTGATGAGATAGCCTCGGGGTGAAAACACTTAGCCTCCCGAGGGGTCAATCTGTCATGCCAGCTAATGGGAGCCTGGGTGACGAGACAGCCTCGGGGTGAAAACACTTAGCCTCCCGAGGGGTCAACCTGTCATGCCAGCTAACGAGAGCCTGAGTGACGAGACAGCCTCGGGGTGAAAACACTTAGCCTCCCGAGGGGTCAACCTGTCATGCCAGCTAATGGTAACCTGGGTGACGATACAGCCTCGGGGTGAAAACACTTAGCCTCCCAAGGGATCAACCTGTCATGCAAGCTAATGGGAGCCTGGGTGACGAGACAGCCTTGGGGTAAAAACACTTAGCCTCCCGAGGGGTCAACCTGTCATGCCAGCTAATGGGAGCCTGGGTGACGAGACAGCCTCGGAGTGAAAACACTTAGCCTCCCGAGGGGTCAACCTGTCATGCCAGCTAATGGGAGCCTGGGTGACGAGACAGCCTTGGGGTGAAAACACTTAGCCTCCCGAGGGGTTAACCTGTCATGCTAGCTAATGGGAGCCTGGGTGACGAGACAGCCTCGGGGTGAAAACACTTAGCCTCCCGAGGGGTCAAACTGTCATGCCAGCTAATGAGAGCCTGGGTGACGAGACAGCCTCGGTGTGAAAACACTTAGCCTCCTGAGGCACATTCGACCCAACTAGCTAGTGAGAGCCTGGGTGAGGAGATCCTCTCAAGGGTTGGACTTGATCTCCCTGAGGCACATTCGACCCAACCAGCTAGTGAGAGCCTGGATGAGGATATCCTCTCGGGGGTGGGACTTGCTCTCCCTGAGGCACATTCGACCCAACCAGCTAGTGAGAGCCTGGATGAGGAGATCGGGATGGGACTTGCTCTCCCCGAGGCACATTCGACCCAACCAGCTAGTGAGAGCCTGGATGAGGAGATCCTCTCGGGGGTGGAACTTTCTCTCCCCGAGGCACATTAGACCCAACCATCTATTGAGAGCCTCGATGAGGAGATCCTCTCGGGGATGGGACTTGCTTTCCCCGTGGAACATTCAACCCAACCACCTAGTGAGAGCCTAGATGAGGAGATCCTCTCAAGGGTGAGACTTGCTCTCCCCGAGGCACATTTAACCCAACCAGCTAGTGAGAGCCTGGAAGAGGAGATCCTCTCGGGGGTGGGACTTGCTCTCCCCGAGGCACATTTGACCCAACTAACTAGTGAGAGCCTGGATGAGGAGATCCTCTCGGGGGTGGGACTTGCTCTCCCCGAGGCACATTCGACCCAACCAGCTAGTGAGAGGCTTGATAAGGAGATCCTCTCGAGGGTGGGACTTGCTCTCCCTGAGGCACATTCGACCCAACTAGCTAGTGAGATCCCTGATAAGGAGATCCTCCCGGGGGTGGGACTTGCTCTCCCCGAGGCACATTCGACCCAACCAGCTTGTGAGAGCCTGGATGAGGAGATCCTCTCAGGGATGAGACTTGCTCTCCCTGAGGCACATTCGACCCAACCAGCTAGTGAGAGCCTGGATGAGGAGATCCTCTCGGGGGTGTGACTTGCTCTCCCCGAGGCACATTCGACCCAACCAGCTAGTGAGAGCCTGGATGAGGAGATCCTCTCGGGGATGGGACTTGCTCTACCCGAGGCACATTCGACCCAACCAGCTATTGAGAGCTTGGATGAGGAGATCCTCTCGGGGGTGGGACTTGCTCTCCCCGAGGCACATTCGACCCAACCAGCTAGTGAGAGCCTGGAAGAGGAGATCCTCTCAGGGGTGGGACTTGCTCTCCCCGAGGCACATTCGACCCAACCAGCTAGTGAGAGCCTGGATGAGGAGATCCTCTTGGGGGTGGGACTTGCTCTCTCCGAGGCACATTCGACCCAACCAGCTAGTGAGAGCCTGGAAGAGGAGATCCTCTCGGAGGTGGGACTTGCTCTCCCCGAGGCACATTCAACCCAACAAGCTTGTGAGAGCCTGGATGAGGAGATCCTCTCGGTGGTGGGACTAGCTCTCCCTGAGGCACATTCGATCCAACCAGCTAGTGAGAGGCTGGATGAGAAGATCCACTTAGGGGGTGAGACTTGCTCTCCCCGAGGCACATTCGACCCAACCAGCTAGTGAGAGCCTGGATGAGGAGATCCTCTAGGGGATGGGACTTGCTCTCCCAGAGGCACATTCGACCCAACCAGCTAGTGAGAGCCTGGATGAGGAGATCCTCTCGGGGGTGGGACTTGCTCTCCCCGATGCACATTCGACCCAACCAGCTAGTGAGAGCCTGGAAGAGGAGATCCTCTCGGGGGCGGGACTTGCTCTCCCCGAGGCACATTCGACCCAACCAGCTAGTGAGAGCCTAGATGAGGAGATCCTCTCGGGGGTGGGACTTGCTCTCCCCTAGGCACATTCGACCCAACCAGCTAATGAGAGCCTGGATGAGGAGATCCTCTCGGGGATTGGACTTGATCTCCCCGAGGCACATTCGACTCAACCAGTTAGTGAGAGCCTGGATGAGGAGATCCTCTCGGGGGTGGGACTTGCTCTCCCCGAGGTACATTCAACCCAACAAGTTAGTGAGAGGCTGGATGAGGAGATCCTCTCGGGGGTGGGACTTGCTCTCCCCGAGGCACATTCGACCCAACCAGCTAGTGAGAGCCTGGATGAGGAGATCCTCTCGGGGTGGGAACTAGGCATGTCACCTGAACTTTACCAAAATCCAACATCCTCCAAAGGAGAAAACATGATGGATTACATGACCCCTCCGACTCAACTAGTCGGGGGCTAAACTCATTACAACATAAGAAAAAATACAAGACTCTGCCGAGGCGATGCTTCTTCAGGGGGTCTTGGCGTGATGGTCGTCATCCTTCCCCTCAGATACCTCCATCTTGCTCAGGCTATCCATGATCTTCTCAATCTCCTCTACCTTGGCCAACCAAGAGATGGTGTTGACGGTCGTGACATAACATTGTCTTGCCATCCTGGAGTCTCCCTTGACACTGACCTGGATCCCCCCTGAGCTGAACTTGAGGCATTGATGGAAAGAAGACGGCACGCAATGAAAGGCGCTGATGAGGGGACTTCCGAAGATGGCGTTGTAGCTGCTCAGAGCATCAACTATGACGAACCGATAGTTTCTTGAAGTCCCTCCTAATTTCACTTGGAGTCCTACTCCACCTTCAACCTCCTTTCTCTCCCCTGAAAATCCGAACAGGGGTCCGTTTGAGGCCAACACCCTCCCTTGCTCCACCTTCATTTCTTCAAACGCCTTCTTGAAAATGATGTTGACGGAGCTCCCGTTGTCAACCAAGATCCGGGAGACGGTATAGCCCTCGATGGCCGTCTTGATGACCAGTGCATCACAGAACGGATCTTCATGGTCTGGCAGGTCCTTCGCCGAGAAGGTGATCTTCTCTTCCGGGGGCGGGGTCTGGAATGTCGAAGCGACGCTCTGCTGGTACATAACATGGAGGCTCGCCTTCCGAGTGGCCTCGATCCCCACTCCACCGTGAATCACTGTTATTCCTCCTTAGTGTCCTTCATCAGCCTGATCCTCACATATATCTTCCTCCCCCACTCGGGGTGGAACCTCTTTGACCTACGCCGGCGGTGTAACATCCCATTTTCGGCTAGACCCCTGGGAGTGGTTGTGTCTTAACAGAACCCTAGGAAGCCCAGGAAATTGAAGTTTGCCGACCCTAATTTTGAGTAAAGGGGCAGTCACGCCCGTGACCGACCAGTCACGCCCGTGACCTAGGGCGTGACTCCTTCGACGATCGTCGATCTCAGGGAGACGATCGTCGGGCATAGAATTTTCAACCCGGCCATGTCACGCCCGTGACCCCGGGTTTCACGCCCGTGACCAAGGGCGTGACCCCCTTCGGCGATCGTCGATCTCAGCGCGACGATCGCCGAGTGCGGAATTTGCCTCATGACCCTGTCACGCCCGTGACCTTTGTGTCACGCCCGTGACCTAGGGCGTGACCACCCTTCGACGATCGTCGACCTCAAATCGACTATCGTCAAGCCCAGAATTTGCAGCTCGGGCCGGTCACGCCCGTGACCCAAGTGTCACGCCCGTGACCTAGGGCGTGACCATCCTTCAACGATCGTCGACCGCAGTCCGACGGTCGTCGACCCAGAATGGGTCACACGGGCCTGTCACGCCCGTGACCCACAATGTCACGCCCGTGACATAGGGCGTGACCATGTTCGACGATCGTCGATTTCAGTTCGACGGTCGTCGACCCAGAATCGACCACCCGGGGCTGTCACGCCCGTGACCCAGGTGTCACGCCCGTGACAACCCTTCGACGATCGTTGATCTGAGTTCGACGATCGTCGATCCCAGATTTGGCTATCCGGGCCTGTCACGCCCGTGACCTATGTGTCACGCCCGTGACCAAGGCCGAAACGTCAGCCAGACTTGAAATTTCGGTAACCGACGTTGTAATCAATTCGGGTTATGGGAAGTTACACCAGGAGTATTTATGGGCCGTTTCCTACTTTAATTGTTTAAATAAATAAGAAAATGTTAGTCCAATAGGAAACCGCCACCTGGCAAACATCTCTTCGTTTCCAGCAATTCAATTACCAGCATCATAACCGAAACGTTATAAAGAAGAAATATTAATGGCCGGGAACGTTTCAACCTTTCCCCTCCCTCCTCTCTTCCCTTTAAAAAGGCCCCTTAGGCTCAAGGATGAAGTTTCCCAGCCCTTACCTGAAGTTTCGAGTCTCCTACTGTGCCGTAGAAGAATTCCGACGACGCCACCACCGCGCCATGACAGTCCAACGTCCATCTCGCCGTCAAACCATGAATAAGGTCCTCCTCTACTCTTTCTTCTATGGATAGATCTTAGAAATCATTAGGAGAGATATCGGGCTCAAAAGAGCCGGATCGGGTGAGCGTTTCCATGCTTTTCCGAAATTTGCATGGTGGCGGGTTCGCCGGAAACCGCCTCTCCGGCGGCCGTGCCGCCGCCCGACGGTAGCCCTCACCTCAACAGAGGTGGTGGTGGTGGTGGCCGGCCAGGGAGATGGCTGGATGGACGGGAAATAGCTTTGGAAAAACTACAGGAAAAATGAGTTTTCAGGCTTCTGGTTTCGGGCTGTTGAAGAAGATGAACAGTGGCATGAGAAATAAATTCTATTTTTAAAATAATTTCTGAATGAAATATCTGTCTTGTTAAATAAATTGGGAAAAATACCTAGAGGCTCCTACAGGAAAAATGATCAACATAGGAAATGTAGCCCTTGAAGTCTACTGTAATTCAAAATTAATTTTACTCGATTTGGAATCCTGGTTAGACCACAGCACCCTTTATGATGAGGTCTATCTAGAGGGCTGTCTTGCCCTTAGAAAAATTCCCCACTCCAATCCAGTCATCAAAATGACTTGAAATTTGGGGTGTGGCCTAATATTACCTATATCCAGGTCTTATCCTAAAATGAGAATTTTTGGAGAATATTTTTCTATAGTTTTTAGAAAAATTCAATAATCCTAGCCGAATTTAATTAGATAGTTAAATAATTTCCAAACTCTCCCAAATTTTGGTGAGTGGTCCCTGGGTTCACTATAAGGTTCTGTATAATTTTTCATCTCATTTGGAGATGGTTTGGTTTAGAAATGATCAAACCTAAGTTTTGCCCTAATAAGGGGTCTTAGGTTAAAGGTGCACTTTTGAGATTTGAGTGGTCAAATCACCTCAACAGAGGCTGAGATTTTTACCACTGGCTAGTAATATTCTCTAGCACCCCCCATCATGGAGTTTGAGGTGGATCGGGGTAAGTTTACCCTAAGGACCAAGACCAAACCCTAAGGATGGATCTTGGTGGGTTGTGAAGGTCATGGGGTCAAATGACCTTGGACTGACTTGAAATTTGGTGGAGAGAACCATAGGGACATTAAAGTTCTCTGGTAGAAATATTAGGGTATTTGGAGACCTTTAGCCCACCTAAAACCCTAACCCTAGTTTAGGTCACCAACCTTAATTTGAATTATTAAGCTACTAAATGAACTACAAATCAAGCAAAAGTTTGGGTAGAGTGAGATTATGGTCCAAGTAGATATAATATAATTTTGTTGAGAATTTTATATTAATTTATACAGCACTTCATTTACAACTCTAATGGTGCCCTGGATATTTATTTTGATGATTATGGAATTTCTGTTCACTGGAATATTATGAGATCTTGGATTAGGGCATCTTATAGAATATTATATCTTCTGTAATTTTCTTGGAAATTTTATCTGAATATTTTGGGTACTTTATTCTTTAATGTGCTAAATATGATATACAGTCAAAAATACAAATAGTGCCCAATTATTAATTGGAAAATTATGAAATTTGATCAGTGAGTGTTTCAAATTATGATAGTCACCCGGTAATTTTCTCTGGAATTTTAGATGGATAAAAACAGTACCTCCTTCATTAAGTTAAGAAAATTAGCATCCTACCTTAAAATAGATTCAGAGTTCAGATAATGGAGAAAAATTATGGTACTTGGTTTATGATGGTTTTAGGTCACTATGTAGCTTATATAATTTTCTTGAAATTTTTGGATAAATAATTACAGTACTTTCTTCATGATATAGTAAAAGTGGCCGAAAATGGTAAATTAGGAAATATAGACATAAACATCTCTGAAATTTCTCAAAACTTGGAATTGCTGTTTAAATGTCTCATATGATTTTTACTGATTTTATGATGATTTATTATTGACCCATTAGTGCACTTCATGTTCATACAAGGGCATTTGGGATCTTAGAATAAATAAATTAAATTGCCAAATGAAATAGGAAAATTAATATTTTCTGGATTTAGACTAATTAGGTCACGGTAGACCTCCAGTAAATATTATATGGGATTTGGAAGACAGTTTGGAGTACCACCCCTTGCATACCTCATAAAGATTAGGACGGTTTGCGAGCTAGAGTGGGTAATGAACTTGGAGATGGAATTTTGATAGTTTGCTAGTTTGGACAGGATGAGTTAAATCAAGTTCATTATTGGTTGTTGGGATGGGTAGGGGGTGAGGTTGACTAGCTATAGGTAGTGTTCGGGTTTGACGGGAGACCGTCCTCCCCGAGAAGAGGAAGAGTCAAAGCCACCCTAGGAATGGCCCACTGTAATGTGAGAAGGGAATGAGTTAAGGTAACCAATCAAGTATAATAAGTGCCTTGGAAAGGGAGTTTTGGGATTCACCCCATCATAGCTCCTAGTACCGCTGCGAGCCCTTCACCGGGTAACCCTCGGGAAGTCCAAGGTTAACCTTAAATCTTAGGAATAAAATGATCAAGAGTAACCCTAATAGTAGTTGTACCTCACACCTACACTTATACACTTAGGAAGAAGAAATGGCATGGAATGGGTAGAGTAGGTCCGTGGTCTAAGGGCCTACTAGTTGTGATGACGGTTGGTTTGTAATTGGGAAGTCCAGGGAGCGGGATGCTCGGGGACTTGGTATATGCTTGGTAGCCTAGAGAGCTGGAGGCTCGGTAATATGAGAACTTGTACAAATATAATTGTCATGATTGCATGTGCATAAAAGTGGTGGGTCATCGGTACTAGGCGATCGATTACACCGACAGCGGTACGTTGACTCGGCCAAAAGCCTGGTGTGTACAGCCAGCACAAGTACGCGGATACTCTAGGTTGTGTTCTTCTTGGGGCGTACGGAAGGGCTAGGCCTGGTAGTGTGGTTACCCGCCTAGGAGTGGGGGGCCCGACTCACTGTCTCTGTTTGCCACAACGGAGGTTCCTGGGGGTGAAGCTAGCTGCCCGAACAGGGGGAACTAAAGGTCTGTGCGCATAGAGTCGTGTGGGTGTGTTGCACTTGCTTGTGCTTTTCATAGCATAATTGTGTGTCATAGCATAAACATGCCACCTAACGTATAAAATGGTATGGTACGTTTTATACGATAGGCCTTGAAAAACGACCCCTTGGTCTATAGGGGTAATCCCTATAAATCAATGGTTATATTACTTGTACTTTCACTTACTTGCCATTCTTTGCTGTTTGACAACTGACACCCCAACGTATAAGTGGTATGGGACACTCTATACGATGGGAGCCCTGCAAAAGATCCCTCGGCTTATGCGCTTCCACGCATAAGTTAAGGTTGAATTTCTTACTTTCTGTTTCCATCATATTTATTACAGAATTGCTAGTATAGGTCCGTTGTCACCTGTTTATTTGATTTAATCTCCACCTTCATGTCCTTCCCTTTCTTCCTCTCCGCTCGGTACTTAGGAGCCATGGGGGAAGGGGTAGGGGATGATAGGGCTTAGTCTTTATGACTAATGGTTTTCGAACCACAACATTTTAGGTGTTCCATATGGACGGGTCACAGGTGTTGCAGTTTCTGACAGAGTTGACCCCGCGACCGTGTTACCATTGTCACCAGCCGGGACATACACGGGTTAAATGCCCCTTGATGGGTGGGAGCCCACAAGCTCAGCAGCCAGGGGACCGAAGACGTAGACGCAGACGTGGATCGCGAGGCGGCGACGGCAGGCCGAAAAGGAAGAAGCACCCAGAGATGCAGCACCAGCAGAGTACAGAGTCGGTGGAGTTGGGCCAGTCCAGTTTGGGTGCTCTCGGTTCAGTGACAGTTACTGTGATGCTTAGTTTTAGTTTTGCTTCCGCGAGTGACTTGTAATGAGGATATGATGTACCGGGCTTAAGCCCGTATTTGCAGTACTCTGATATATTGTGGACACTCCCTTCGTGGAGATTTATTTATATACATGTGATTGTTGTGGACTTGCTTTTACTTTATTTTGCTACTATTCTGCGATCGAAAAGGGCCGACAGAATTGGCGTTTTGTAGTGGCGACCTTCCTGTGAGCCGGTGCCACCGCAAAGCGGCAATTCTGGGCTAAGACCCCGGTGGTTGAAAAAGAAAAAAAAGGGGTCTTACAAGTGGTATCAGAGCAAACCTCGATCGGAAAAGTAGCAGTCCACTAACCCTGGGTCACCCCCGCTCGAGTTTAGTTTGGGGACAAACTAAGCAGCGGAAGCAGTGGTGTGCCCATAGGGGAAATCACATGTGAAAGTCCACTTCATCGTTAATTGGAATCCTTCTTTGTAGCCTGTGGCCTACCCTGCCCCCAGCAGGGAACACCTCCGGCGGCAAAGAACATTTCACATAATTCTCTAGTCTACGATTTAGACTCAACCAACTAGGACTCGTGACTAACCAGGACAGTCTGTAGTATACCCTAGTTCAAAATAGACCTTGGGTATGAATTTGGTTAAGGTAAGGAGATACTCAAAGAGAATGAAGGAGGAGTTTAGCATGAGAATGACTACCTAAGACGAAAACTCAGGTGTCCCTACTATCCCAATCAACGATTATTTGAAGCGGTAGACTACTTTAAGGAGAATTGAGACCAATAATACATTAGCAGAATGGTAAAATACAAGCAGTCTTAACCCTCAACACCAGTAGCAAAATTACCTAGAGGCAACCACCGAGACAAACACTGATGGTCGGATAGGAATGCAAGTCCGGAAGAGATCCATGTGAGATTGGGAACATTTTGACCCGGATAAAGTTGTCGTAAATGTGACTCAGAGAGTTTAAAGTATGGAGTATATTAACGAGTTTCAGGGTGGAACCCCAAGTCGAAGATTGATGCCCTAGAAATTGTGCACCCAGCTAGGACAGAGGTGACAGGGTGATATCCAGGATACTTAACCCAAGATAGGTAGGGGCTGATCTTTTGTTTATTGGGGGCTAAACCTTTGTTTATTGGGCAAATTAGTATTGGCTTGTGTTTCCCTGGATTCAGGATGAAGATCCAAAGGCATTGGGATCGGATTTTGTCGAAGACGCCAAGGCTCAGCTGAGACTAATCAGAGACAGAATGTTAGGAGCGCGGAGCAGACAAGCTAAGTATTATGATGCCCGACATCGTCAGGTGGAGTTCAGGTGGGGAGACCGAGTGTTTTTGAAGATCCGGCCCATGCATGGAGTTTCACAGGTGCGTGGTCGGAGGAAGAAGTTCAGCCCTAGGTATATGGGCCCTTACGGGATCCTAGAGCGGATCGGGCCCTAGCTTACAGGCTGGAGTTGCCACCAGAACTGGAAGCTCTACACGACGTATTCTATGTTTCTTCACTTAGGAGGTCTTTACTGCGCCCGGAGCAGCAGATTTTGACCACAGATGGACCGGTAGCTTCCAACTAGTCAGTTCACTTGGAGCCGATTCGGATCGATGGCAGAGGAGTACGGACTTTGCGTCGGAAGAAGGTTCCGTTAGTCAAGGTTCGGTAGAACAAGCATAGACAGGAGGAGCATACAGGGGAGCCACAGGACTCGATGCGACAAAGGTATCCGGAACTTTTTGGTCGGGTATACCTCACAACCCCTCTGGACAATCAATCTGCGTTCCTATTTTTAAACCAATAAGACCGAAATTTCAAGAATAAGGGCTAACCCTTTGTTTATTGGGGGTATATACCTTGACAATTGGACGGATGGTTCTTAGAATCAAAACTGCACACTGCAAACGTAACGCAGAGATGTAGATCTTTCAACTCTCATGGGATGTTACAAGCTTCCCCTCCCGATTGGAGCCCCGTAGACTTAACCTGGATTTCGAGGACGAAATCTTTGTTTTGTTTATTGGGATTTGTAACATCCCATTTCCGGCTAGACCCCTGGGAGTGGTTGTGTCTTAACAGAACCCTAGGAAGCCCAGGAAATTGAAGTTTGCCGACCCTAATTTTGAGTAAAGGGGCAGTCACGCCCGTGACCGACCAGTCACGCCTGTGACCTAGGGCGTGACTCCTTCGACGATCGTCGATCTCAGGGAGACGATCGTCGGGTGCAGAATTTTCAACCCGGCCATGTCACGCCCGTGACCCCGGGTGTCACGCCCGTGACCAAGGGCGTGACCCCCTTCGGCGATCGTCGATCTCAGCGCGACGATCGCCGAGCGCGGAATTTGCCTCATGACCCTGTCACGCCCGTGACCTTTGTGTCATGCCCGTGACCTAGGGCGTGACCACCCTTCGACGATCGTCGACCTCAAATCGACGATCGTCAAGCCCAGAATTTGCAGCTCGGGCCGGTCACGCCCGTGACCCAAGTGTCACGCCCGTGACCTAGGGCGTGACCATCCTTCAACGATCGTCGACCGCAGTCCGACGGTCGTCGACCCAGAATGGGTCACACGGGCCTGTCACGCCCGTGACCCACAATGTCACGCCCGTGACATAGGGCGTGACCATGTTCGACAATCGTCGATTTCAGTTCGACGGTCGTCGACCCAGAATCGACCACCCGGGGCTGTCACGCCCGTGACCCAGGTGTCACGCCCGTGACAACCCTTCGACGATCGTTGATCTGAGTTCGATGATCGTCGATCCCAGATTTGGCTATCCGGGCCTGTCACGCCCGTGACCTATGTGTCACGCCCGTGACCAAGGCCGAAACGTCAGCCAGACTTGAAATTTCGGTAACCGACGTTGTAATCAATTCGGGTTATGGGAAGTTACACCAGGAGTATTTAAGGGCCGTTTCCTACTTTAATTGTTTAAATAAATAAGAAAATGTTAGTCCAATAGGAAATTGCCACCTGACAAACATCTCTTCGTTTCCAGCAATTCAATTACCAGCATCATAACCGAAACGTTATAAAGAAGAAATATTAATGGCCGGGAACGTTTCAACCTTTCCCCTCCCTCCTCTCTTCCCTTTAAAAAGGCCCCTTAGGCTCAAGGATGAAGTTTCCCAGCCCTTACCTGAAGTTTCGAGTCTCCTACTGTGCCGTAGAAGAATTCCGACGACGCCACCACCGCGCCATGACAGTCCAACGTCCATCTCGCCGTCAAACCATGAATAAGGTCCTCATCTACTCTTTCTTCTATGGATAGATCTTAGAAATCATTAGGAGAGATATCGGGCTCAAAAGAGCCGGATCGGGTGAGCGTTTCCATGCTTTTCCAAAATTTGCATGGTGGCGGGTTCGCCGGAAACCGCCTCTCCGGCGGCCGTGCCGCCGCCTGACGGTAGCCCTCACCTCAATAGAGGTGGTGGTGGTGGTGGCCGGCCAGGGAGATGGCTGGATGGACGGTAAATAGCTTTGGAAAAACTACAGGAAAAATGAGTTTTCAGGCTTCTGGTTTCGGGCTGTTGAAGAAGATGAACAGTGGCATGAGAAATAAATTCTATTTTTAAAATAATTTCTGAATGAAATATTTATCTTGTTAAATAAATTGGGAAAAATACCTAGAGGCTCCTACAGAAAAAATGATCAACATAGGAAATGTATCCCTTGAAGTCTACTTTAATTCAAAATTAATTTTACTTGATTTGGAATCCTGGTTAGACCACAGCACCCTTTATGGTGAGGTCTATCCAGAGGGCTGTCTTGCCCTTAGAAAAATTCCCCACTCCAATCCAGTCATCAAAATGACTTGAAATTTGGGGTGTGGCCTAATATTACCTATATCTAGGTGTTATCCAAAAATGAGAATTTTTGGAGAATATTTTTCTATAGTTTTTAGAAAAATTCAATAATCCTAGCCGAATTTAATTAGATAGTTAAAAAATTTCCAAACCCTCCCAAATTTTGGTGAGTGGTCCCTGGGTTCACCATAAGGTTTTGTATAATTTTTCATCTCATTTGGAGATGGTTTGGTTTAGAAATGATCAAACCTAAGTTTTGCCCTAATAAGGGGTCTTAGGTTAAAGGTGCATTTTTGAGATTTGAGTGGTCAAATCACCTCAACAGAGGCTGAGATTTTTACCACTAGCTAGTAATATTCTCTAGCACCCCCCTCATGGAGTTTGAGGTGGATCGGGGTAAGTTTACCCTAAGGACCAAGACAAACCCTAAGGATGGATCTTGGTGGGTTGTGAAGGTCATGGGGTCAAATGACCTTGGACTGACTTGAAATTTGGTGGAGAGAACCATAGGGACATTAAAGTTTTCTGGTAGAAATATTAGGGTATTTGGAGACCTTTAGCCCACCTAAAACCCTAACCCTAGTTTAGGTCACCAACCTTAATTTGAATTATTAAGCTACTAAATGAACTACAAATCAAGCAAAAGTTTGGGTAGAGTGAGATTATGGTCCAAGTAGATATAATATAATTTTGTTGAGAATTTTATATTAATTTATACAGCACTTCATTTACAACTCTAATGGTGCCCTGGATATTTATTTTGATGGTTATGGAATTTCTGTTCACTGGAATATTATGAGATCTTGGATTAGGGCATCTTATAGCATATTATATCTTCTGTAATTTTCTTGGAAATTTTATCCGAATATTTTGGGTACTTTATTCTTTAATGTGCTAAATATGATATACAGTCAAAAATACAAATAGTGCCCAATTATTAATTGGAAAATTATGAAATTTGATCAGTGAGTGTTTCAAATTATGTTAGTCACCCGGTAATTTTCTCTGGAATTTTAGATGGATAAAAACAGTACCTCCTTCATTAAGTTAAGAAAATTAGCATCCTACCTTAAAATAGATTCAGAGTTCAGATAATGGAGAAAAATTATGGTACTTGGTTTATGATGGTTTTAGGTCACTATGTAGCTTATATAATTTTCTTGGAATTTTTGGATAAATAATTACAGTACTTTCTTCATGATATAGTAAAAGTGGCCGAAAATGGTAAATTAGGAAATATAGACATAAACATCTCTGAAATTTCTCAAAACTTGGAATTGCTGTTTAAATGTCTCATATGATTTTTACTGATTTTATGATGATTTATTATTGACCCATTAGTGCACTTCATGTTCATACAAGGGCATTTGGGATCTTAGAATAAATAAATTAAATTGCCAAATGAAATAGGAAAATTAATATTTTCTGGATTTAGACTAATTAGGTCACGGTAGACCTCCAGTAAATATTATATGGGATTTGGAAGACAGTTTGGAGTACCACCCCTTGCATACCTCATAAAGATTAGGACGGTTTGCGAGCTAGAGTGGGTAATGAACTTGGAGATGGAATTTTGATAGTTTGCTGGTTTGGACAGGATGAGTTAAATCAAGTTCATTATTGGTTGTTGGGATGGGTAGGGGGTGAGGTTGACTAGCTATAGGTAGTGTTCGGGTTTGACGGGAGACCGTCCTCCCCGAGAAGAGGAAGAGTCAAAGCCACCCTAGGAATGGCCCACTGTAATGTGAGAAGGGAATGAGTTAAGGTAACCAATCAAGTATAATAAGTGCCTCGGAAAGGGAGTTTTGGGATTCACCCCATCATAGCTCCTAGTACCGCTGCGAGCCCTTCACCGGGTAACCCTCGGGAAGTCCAAGGTTAACCTTAAATCTTAGGAATAAAATGATCAAGAGTAACCCTAATAGTAGTTGTACCTCACACCTACACTTATACACTTAGGAAGAAGAAATGGCATGGAATGGGTAGAGTAGGTCCGTGGTCTAAGGGCCTACTAGTTGTGATGACGGTTGGTTTGTAATTGGGAAGTCCAGGGAGCGGGATGCTCGGGGACTTGGTATATGCTTGGTAGCCTAGAGAGCTGGAGGCTCGGTAATATGAGAACTTGTACAAATATAATTGTCATGATTGCATGTGCATAAAAGTGGTGGGTCATCGGTACTAGGCGATCGATTACACCGACAGCGGTACGTTGACTCGGCCAAAAGCCTGGTGTGTACAGCCAGCACAAGTACGCGGATACTCTAGGTTGTGTTCTTCTTGGGGCGTACGGAAGGGCTAGGCCTGGTAGTGTGGTTACCCGCCTAGGAGTGGGGGGCCCGACTCACTGTCTCTGTTTGCCACAACGGAGGTTCCTGGGGGTGAAGCTAGCTGCCCGAACAGGGGGAACTAAAGGTCTGTGCGCATAGAGTCGTGTGGGTGTGTTGCACTTGCTTGTGCTTTTCATAGCATAATTGTGTGTCATAGCATAAACATGCCACCTAACGTATAAAATGGTATGGTACGTTTTATACGATAGGCCTTGAAAAACGACCCCTTGGTCTATAGGGGTAATCCCTATAAATCAATGGTTATATTACTTGTACTTTCACTTACTTGCCATTCTTTGCTGTTTGACAACCGACACCCCAACGTATAAGTGGTATGGGACACTCTATACGATGGGAGCTCTGCAAAAGATCCCTCGGCTTATGCGCTTCCACGCATAAGTTAAGGTTACATTTCTTACTTTCTGTTTCCATCATATTTATTACAGAATTGCTAGTATAGGTCCGTTGTCACCTGTTTATTTGATTTAATCTCCACCTTCATGTCCTTCCCTTTCTTCCTCTCCGCTCGGTACTTAGGAGCCATGGGGGAAGGGGTAGGGGATGATAGGGCTTAGTCTTTATGACTAATGGTTTTCGAACCACAACATTTTAGGTGTTCCATATGGACGGGTCACAGGTGTTGCAGTTTCTGACAGAGTTGACCCCGCGACCGTGTTACCATTGTCACCAGCCGGGACATACACGGGTTAAATGCCCCTTGATGGGTGGGAGCCCACAAGCTCAGAAGCCAGGGGACCGAAGACGTAGACGCAGATGTGGATCGCGAGGCGGCGACGGCAGGCCGAAAAGGAAGAAGCACCCAGAGATGCAGCACCAGCAGAGTACAGAGTCGGTGGAGTTGGGCCAGTCCAGTTTGGGTGCTCTCGGTTCAGTGACAGTTACTGTGACGCTTAGTTTTAGTTTTGCTTCCACGAGTGACTTGTAATGAGGATATGATGTACCGGGCTTAAGCCCGTATTTGTAGTACTCTGATATATTGTGGACACTCCCTTCGTGGAGATTTATTTATATACATGTGATTGTTGTGGACTTGCTTTTACTTTATTTTGCTACTATTCTGCGATCGAAAAGGGCCGGCAGAATTGGCGTTTTGTAGTGGCGACCTTCCTGTGAGTCGGTGCCACCGCAAAGCGGCAATTCTGGGCTAAGACCCCGGTGGTTGAAAAAGAAAAAAAAAGGGGGTCTTACAGGCGGCTGAGGCTGGGCAGGGCCTCTCGCCCCCCTCACCTCTAGGAACTCGGGGCAGGTAGCCGTGGCATGCCCCTCCACCTGGTGGAAGTCGCAGTATGGTAATGCTCCTCCCCTCCTTCGGCGGGATGGGCGATCTCTCCTATTACCTCTTCCCCCTCCTCCTATCGCCAAGGCTTGCTGGGGTGGGGGCAGGAGCTGTCTTGGGGCTTGTCTTTGGAATTTGAACCTCCCTTTACCCCCATAAAAGTTTCCCCCACGCTGGATGAGAGCTTTTCCTGGACCCTTGGCAGGCCCTCCCTGCTGCCTCCAGCCTTATTCCAGACCCTCCTGTCCCTGGAACCCCTGAGCCCTCTGCTCATCTCTTCTTCCTTCCTGATTCCTTGAGCCACCTTGCTTCTTCGACTCCGACTCAGTTAGCTTTGTCAGCTTCTTGACGAATCTCGGGTTGGCCTCCTCCATGGATATCTCCTCTGCCTCCCTTTTCATCAGCTCCTCGAAGGAAAGGGGGGCCTTTCAGGTCAGGCTCATCTTGAAGAATCCCTCGCACAACCCCACCGTGAACGCCATCTGGAGGGCATACCCCAGCATCTCCTGGATATCCAAGATCTCTTCTTGGAACCTGTCAACGTAGTGGGCTAGCGACTCCTCGACCCTCTGCCTTATCAGGAAGATGGATTCAAGACTCTTCTTCCTCTTCTTGGAGGTGGATAAGCGGAGCTGGAAGCTTCGGCTCAAGTCCTCGAACCCATAGATCGATCTTGGGGAGAGTTGATGAAACCAGTCCCTTGCCTTCTCCTTCAGCGTGATCGCAAAGAGGCGACACTTGAAGGCATCCGTCATCGGCCTGATGGAGACGACATCCTCGAACCACTGCAGGTACTGGACGGGGTCATCCTTCCTGGTGTATTAAGCCATGTCTGGCTCTCTGAACCCCTCGGGAACGGGAGCTGAGATGATAACTCGTTGAAGGGTGACCCTCTGAGGGGTGCTCTCGCCACCTCTACTCGCGCGACCAGCTCGCCTGGAGGGCTAGCACTCGCCGGGCAGAGGAACATCTCCCGGCCGGGGAGGTCTCGCTTGACCCCCTCTCCCATCCTTTCCTTCCCAGGTTGCCTACTTGGTGCACTTCCTTCTCCCCCTGCTTGGTGGGGTTATCTCGCTTGTGCCCCTGGGAGGCAGCTCGCCTAGACCACTCTGGGTCAGCTCACCGAGACTCCTGGGAGCTAGTCCCTGGGAGGTTGGGGTTGAGCTATCAGCCCGAGGGGCAATGCCTCTCAACATCTCCATGATGCCTTAGATGGAAGCCATGAACTCCTCCCTTCCTACGAAGGGTCCGGGGTGGGGGATCTCGTCGAGATAATCACCACCTCCCTGATCTCCAGCCATGACACTCTCCCGAGATCTTCTGTGCTGGTCACTCTCCACGCTCACCGCACCAAAATGTTGAAACAAAAAACTTTGTCTCTCGTGGAGTTCGGGGTCCCAAAAGAGGGGTGACCTCACACCTACTACACTCGGGGGAACGCCACGGACCAAAGACTTGGGAAACTAGGAACAGACCCTCGGCTCTAGCGTGGAGGTCCCACCACACACCCGAAAAGTCATAAGAGCACTTCCCCTCATTCACCAATGGCTGAGCCGGGTACCTTGGAGAGCTCTCTCAACTCAACCAAGAAGAAGAAACCAAGGGAGGAGGAAGCCAAAAAATCATCCCTACAAAGGTACCCAAGGGGGTCTATTTATAGTTTTTCCAAGTATGGGGGCCAAAATGTCTAAAATACCCCTACAACCAATTTGCCTTGAGCTAATAGCAAACCTCCACACCGGGGGTAATGAGGTGACTCCACCCCAAGGGCGCAATGGTAAGAGCATGGCCAAAAGAAGACCCAGGCGAGCCTGCGGCCTAGGGGGCGAGCTGGCGGCCTGGGGAGCTCGGCGGCCTGGGGCGAGCTCGGCGGCCTAGGTGACCGCCCCCCCCCCCCTGAGGGGGCCAGGGGGAGAAATTTTTTTTATCCCCCTACTAGTATAAAACACAGATTCACACTAAATTGGCCTCCAAGAGTGCAAAACCCTCAAAAAAGCTTAAAACTGCACGATCAGCCTCGCGCCTGCCAGACGGACCCTACTCGGCGAATACAGGGTTGTACAAGTATATTCCCTTATTTGTTCTAAATGTTGTATGCTCTTCATCTGCCGAGTTTATTCTGATTTGGTTGTAGCCAGAGTAGGCATCCATGAAGCTAAGAAGTCGGTGTCCTACGGTTGAGTCGACCAACTAGTCAATCCTAGGTAGGGGGAAGTTGTCTTTCAAGAAGGCTTGATTGAGGTTCGTGTAATCCACACACATTCTCCATTTTACGGAGTTCTTTACCATCACTACGTTTGCCAACATAACGGGGTATTCGACCTCACGTATAAATCGTGCTTCGAGGAGCTTTCCTGCTTCCTCTTTGATGGCTTAAAGTCATTCAGGGGCAAAATTTCTTTTCTTCTAAATGACCGGTCTATATGTCGGGTTTATGTTCAAGGAGTGTTGAATGACTTGCGGGTCTATTCCGGGCATATCTTCGGGGTTTCAAGCAAAAATGTCCTTGTTTTCCTGAAGGAAGGCCGTCAATTCCTCATTTTCCTGCTGGGGGAGGAGCGATCCAAGTTGAACTGTGCGGCCTGGGACTGATTTCGAGAGAGGGACCTCAATTAATTCCTCGGTGGGCATTACCCGTTGTAAGATCGCCTCGTCTCGTAGGTCATAGTCATCGATGTTCATGGCGGTGGCTTTTATTGGCTGGCCCTGCTTCGAATAACAGGTCCTGGATGCTTCCTGATTCCCCCGCACAACACCTACGCCTCCGTGAGTGGGGAACTTCATGGCGAGGTGTGGGATTGAAGGAATGGTTTTGAAGATCGACTTAATGGGTCTCCCGAAGATTGCATTGAGGCTGAGCTTGAATCAACCACGACGAACTAGATTTCGTGTGTAGCTTGCCTTGGAAATTCTCCCATGATGACTGGTGAAGTTATTGTCCCCTACACTTGTACTGGATGGTTATTAAAGCCATGCATGGGTCCTACTGCCGGAGCGAGGTGTTGGCTAGTAAGCTTCATGTTTCAGAGGGCAGAAAGTAATAAGATGTCCACTGAACTTCCGTTGTCGATGAGTATTCACTTGTCATTATAGCAGGGGTTATTGATCCTTGCCCAGATTACTAGAGGGTCCTGGTAAGGCGTCTGGATCCCCTCAAGATCCTCATCTTCTAAGGTCATGGTGGAGTCTATCTTGCACCTTTTCTCTTCGTGGACGTCTTCCCGCATGCTTATTGAGAGCACCTGGGTAGGGAAAATCGTAAATCCAGCGATGGTTTTGATGCTCCCGATAATTCCCTTGCCGCTGGTTCCTTCTATCTGGGCATTCTATTGATCTCTTGCCCACTGAATGTGTCCCTCCAACGCTGTTATTGGGGTGAGAACAGTTTCTGCCTCGAAGGGCGCGTCTACAAGTTGATGGGAGTGAGCTGGCTCAATGTGCCCCCTGGGATGGATGCTTACGCTGTCCAGGTGCTTCTTTTTGCCATTGAGGCGGTACTTAGGAAACTATTGGGTTGAAAGCTCTATCTTGGGTTCTGCTATGCAGAGGGCACGATCTTCTGAGGATGCTGGGAACTCGCTTCCCATAGACGACACCAAACTATTGCGGACTAACTCGATGTCCTGGTCGGGCCGAAAATCTTGGATCGTCTTAGCTCTTGGAACGGTCGAGCGCGCACACAGTCAAAAGAGCAGGTCGATTGTACACAAGCAGTCTTTGAAGGATATGGTGTTTTGAAAGTTGTTTTATTGTATTATTTATTTAAATGTACATGATATAAATGTAATGGTCACATTTTGTTCCTAGATTATATGACATGTTTCATGTAAGGTTCAAGAAGATGCTCATGGTCTTAAACCATAGAACAGTGAATTTTGTTATGTCATGTAGTCTTTAGATATGCTCTCTTTCGTAGTAGTCAAAGGGAACATTGACTACCGAGTCAATATTATCGCATGATTAAAGTACATTTGAGTTCTATAAATATTGATAGATGTTATCGTTTAATCATGTGAGTATGTATATGGTTGAATTCATACATATAGAGATTGACCACTTGTTGCAACATTATTTGGAATGTGTTTAGTGTCATTAATGTTTACAACGTGTCTAATGATTTTAGATATGAGACGTGTAGATTTAGCGCGCCGGTGTGGACAATGTGATTACAATTGAAGGCCATCTTCTGATGGTGATAAATATTGTGGTTCGTTGGTCACACTTGCGCGTAAGGAATCTACACATCGAAATATCGCCTGTCCCCAAATTTATTTGGGAAGTGATATGGTCGGGCCCCTTGGTAAAGCGAGTTTGTATTGCATGCAATATAACTGATGTAGTTATAAATACACGTCGCTTATGAGACCGGGAAAATATTAAATATAGTGCGAAAATGACACGCTCCTATTTTGCACTATATTCATAATATCACGCGACAAGAAAAAGACACAGGTCATCAAAATGCGTTACCTAGTTACTACGTTATTGAGGCGACTATAATGCAGTGACAAAGCCACTTATAGTCCGTAATATAGAATGTTATATTATCGCCTTGATGACATAGTTCCTCTATAAGGTCGCACCAAATGAACGAGAACAGTTTCAGTTCGACTTTCTATAGTACGTGCGAACGTGTTATGTCGTGACTCAACATGCTTAGACAAGTTTTTATTGTGCGACTATTAAAAGAGAAAATTATGACGAGGCGAGTCGTCGTAATTATTTTAGTAGAAGAGCACAATTATATTTTGGTTATTTATAACCATTTGAGCTTGGTTTGGGAATAAATTTATGTGTATGTATATAAGATAGTGTTATGTATATGAATATATATATATATGAGTGTATATATATATACATATATATAAATATATATGAATATTTTATATACATAAAAAGAAAAATTATTCTCAAGAGGTATAAGTTTAAGGGGCTGGATTCGGACAGAGCAGGGATCATTTTTCACGGGTAAGAGAGAAGTGGCTGGAGGTAGTTTTAGGGTTTTTCTCCCCTTTGCTCCAGCCCTCTTGATGGCGGCCGATCCAGCATCCCGAGCGGCTCGCGAGGAAGGGCTGCCGCGCCGCCTTGTCCTCCTCACCGGCGAGATCTCCCCTTGTCCGTCGTTGGTCGGTCTCTTGGAGCTCGCCGTCGGTTGGTGGAGAAGAAGCTCGGTGCTCTTGTTGATCGGAGTTCGGCTCTATATCTCCAGTCAAGGCAAGTGTTTTGCCTCGAGGATCTCTTCCTCTAGCCGATCTAGTCCAGCCCTTCGTTTCTCCTCTTCCTCTCTGGCGACTAGTGTGGTTCGGCCACTAGGAGTCCCCGGCGCTATTGGAAGAGAAAGTCTAAGTTTTTGTCTCTATTCCTTGTCAACGGAATAGAGATTTCTCACTGTTCGGGTTCAAGGTGAACTAAGAGCCGAGGCGTCGGCCTCATCGTTGCGGTGGAATCGTCAACATCTTCTCCGACAACTTACCTCTTCCGGCTAGAGATCTTGTTCTCTAGAGGTATAAATTCTAACCCCTTTGTGACGGTTAGATGTGATGCGTTAGGTTTCTTTTTGCTTACATAGCCTTGTTTAGGCCATTATCATGAGATGCACGATCCTTTGTGTTGTTGGTATCCGCAATTTTTTTTTTAAATTCGCCCCACCACTACACATGAAATCCTACAGTGGTATCAGAGCGAGGTTAGACGTCTCATGACAATGGGCCTTACTTTTTGTACCTAGAGGTTTGGATTGGTTATGTCCCAACCCTTGATTCAAGCTTAGGTAATTCGTCGGCGTACGAATTATGTGGAAATCAATTTTTTTTGGATTTAAATTGATTTGGTTGAATCAAGATGGGTTGTGTATACTAACCTATCCATTGCTAGGACAAGGCTTATGTTTGCTCGCTTACGCATCTATTTATTTTTTGTTATCTCTGGAATGTAATTCTGTTTGGGATGCATGTAATAATTAGAATGCCGTGAGTTAGGATGTTTTTTTTGTTATTCCCCCTCTCTTTGGAGGAATGCGAAAAGAAAAATTTAAGAATGTTTTTCCTTCTCATTTTATCCACTTAAGCTAGTCTCCTTGGATGATCATGAGTGTGATTCCAAACACTAGACAAGGTGGAACGTGTGTGAGCATGGTATTATGCCACGAGAGATTATATTTTGTGTGAGGCACATTTTATTTTTTCTTTGTGGAAATACCGTGACCACACTAGTTGTCCAATAAAATGAGTTTTCTTAAACAGGACTTTCAAGATCTAGGCTTGAATATTTTGGGAAAAAGGTTTTTTTTTTATATTATTCATTTTTTTTATCATGCAATAATATGAATTGAGAGTCACAAAAGTTAAGCTTCGCTTAAAAGGTTGTGATTGGTGCCTTGTACCTACCTGGACAAGCAAATGGATGAGTCCGCTTGTTTGGAAGGGATCTCGTGCGTGTCTATATTATTTTGATATGGCAATAGCGTATTTTTTTTTATCATGAACCGTAAATAAATTAATTTTCATTCTCTCTTTATTTTTAGAAAATGTCAATCCTGCCAAATTTTCTGCGTTCCATGATTGATAAGAGTCCTCTTGCTAATGACGGTTCAAACTATTCTGATTGGATCCTCAAGTTGAATATCGTGTTGCGTTTGGAAAATCTCCAACAAATTCTGGATGGTCATTGCCCAGAAGAGAAGGAGAAAGGCAAACCAACTGATATTGAAAAGGAGGAACAGAAGAAATGGAATGAACAACAGCGTGTTGTGCAGACATTGATCTTAGCCAGCATTGGCGATCAATTGCAAAGGAAATTTCTTGATACTCCCGCTAAGGAAATCATAGCACAATTGGAAAAGATGTTCACTGATAGTGCTCGTAAAGAGCGCTATAAGACAACCATAGCACTCACGAGGTGCAAGATGATGGAGGGTGAATCTGTTTCAGTGCACTTCCTTAAAGTGCAGGGCTATCTGGAGAAATTGGAGAAATTGAATTCTCAACTTCCTGATGACATAGCTGAGGATATCATACTGGGGTCACTTCCTTACTCGTATAAGGATTTTATTATGCACTATCATATGCGTGAAAGGAAGATGACTATGAATGAGCTCCATAATGCCCTCAAAACAGCTGAGGTAGATATGGGTAAGACAAAGGCAAATTCTGTCTTAGCCGTCGCGTCAAGTAGCAAGAAGCCCTTTAAGAATAAAGGCACCGTCGCAAATAAAACTGCTGGTAGAAAGTCATCTTTCAAAGACAATAAGGGAGGAGCTCATGCGAGCACCTCCAAGGGAAGCAAAGTGAAGAACTCTCCATCTACTGTCACCGAGTGCTTCCATTGTCATGAGAAAGGACACTACAAGATGAATTGCCCCAAGTACAAGCGTGACTTGGATGAAGGCAAGGTTGAACGCAAGCGTCCCAAAGGTATACTCGTTATTGAATTAAATCTAAACTTGACCACTACTATCCTTGATTGGGTAATGGATACCGGATCATGTGCTCACTTAGTTTCTAATGTGCAGTCACTAAGGGATAGGAGAGCTCTCTCCAAAGGAGAGGTTGTGCTGAAGGTTGGAAATGGTGCAAGAATCTCAGCGGTTACTGTTGGCACCCTCACCCTTCATTTATCTAGTGGTTTATGTTTTGTTTTAAGAGATGTTTATCATGTCCCTTCCATTTTGAGAAACATTATTTCTGTATCATGTATGGATGCAGAAGGCTTTTGTTTTGTGATAAATAATTCACAAATGACAATTGAGAAGGATGGTTTATTTTATGCAAATGCTTTCATTTCAAATAGCTTGTATTTGCTTAATATAGTAGAAGATAAACATATGTTAAATATAAATAACAAAAGGCTCAAAATATCTCATATAAATGAGACACTCTTATGGCACCATCGCCTTGGTCACATAAACGAAAAACGCATAAGGAAATTGCATCAATCCAATCTCTTGGACTCATTTGATTTTGATGCAATTGGGACATGTGAATCATGTTTAGCTGGAAAGATGACCAAGACACCATTCAACAAGAAAGGTATAAGAGCGAACAACTTATTGGAATTGATACACTCCGATGTATGTGGTCCAATGAGTACAAGTGCAAGAGATGGTTATAGGTACTTCATCACTTTCACGGATGATCATAGCCGCTACGGCTATGTTTATCTTATGAAGCATAAAAGTGAATCCCTTGAGAAATTCAAGGAATACAAAAATGAAGTAGAGAACCAACTTGACAAGAGAATTAAGAATTTGAGAACTGATCGAGGAGGTGAGTACTTGAGCAACATGTTCATTACTTACCTAAAGGAGTGTGGTATTGTACCACAACTTACTCCTCCTGGCACCCCGCAATGGAATGGTGTCTCCGAGAGGAGAAACCGAACCTTGCTTGACATGGTCCGTTCCATGATTTGCCGGACCGATTTACCTTTGTATTTTTGGGGTCATGCGCTTCTCTCCGCAACTCTCACTTTAAATATTGTTCCAACAAAATCTGTTGAAAATACTCCTTATGATATATGGTTCGGGAAACCGCCCATTTTATCTTTTCTTAAGATTTAGGGATGCGAGGCATATGTAAAACGTATGCAATCGACTAAATTAGAACTCAAAGCTGATAAATGTTTCTTCATAGGATACCCAAGAGAAACGAAAGGGTATAGTTTTTGGCATAAGTCGACGAATACATTATTTGTAAAGAAGGGTGCCACATTCTTAGAGAAAGAATTTCTTGAAAGAATTGAAGGATGTGAGCGTAGGATAACACTTGAGGAAACTCAAGAGGACCTACGAAGTTATGATCATGAGGTGAATTCTGACATTCAAGATGATCATGAGATATCACATATAGTTCCTTTACTCAGTGGGAGTGTGGGTCATCCACCTCCACAAATTCATGTTGAGGAGATTCACGCTGCGCAATTAAATGATTATTTGACGCGCGTTGAACCAGAATTAGTTCCACAAGCTATAGTGGAAGAAATTCGAGAGCCTCAAGGTGAACCGAATGATCAAAATGAACTAAGAAGGTCTACAAGGGTGAAGAGGAAACCCGACCTTTATATGGGTCTTCATGAAGTCTTGATAATTGACACAGAAGACCCCCTAACCTATGAAGAAGCATTAGGAAGATTAGATTCCGATGCCTGGCAAGAATCCATGAAATCAGAAATGCAATCCATGTATGACAATCAAGTATAGGACTTGGTTGACCTTCCTATTGGAAAGAAGTCCATTCCCAACAAATGGATCTTCAAGAGGAAGATGAACATGAATGGCAACATGACGACTTACAAGGCAAGACTCGTGGCGAAAGGTTTCAGTAAAATCCAAGGGATTGACTACGATGAAACTTTTTCACCCGTTGTAATGTTCAAAACGATTCGAATCATGTTGGCTATCGCAGCCTTCTATGATTATGAAATATGGCAATTGGACATCAAAACAGCTTTCCTGAATGAAAAACTTATTGAGGAAGTGTACATGATGCAACCTCAAGGTTTTGAAGATCGAAAAAATATCGAGAAAGTATGCAAGCTTCAGAGGGCCATTTATGGCTTGAAGCAAGCATCAAGGAGCTGGAACAAATGCTTTGATGAAGAGATTAAAACTCTCGAATTCATCCAAAGCAAGGAAGAACCTTGTGTATACAAGAAAGTTAGTGGGAGTCACATCATATTTCTAGTTTTGTACGTCGATGATATATTATTAATGGGAAATCATTTACCGTTAATGGAACAAACAAGAGACTCATTGAAAACCATCTTTTCAATGAAGGACATGGGACAAGCTCAATATATCTTGGGAATTAAGATATATAGAGATAGGTCACGAAGACTCATTGGCTTAAGTCAAAGTATTTACATTGACAAGATCTTAGAAAGGTTTCATATGGAAAACTCTAAGAAAGGGAACGTGCCAATGAAGACGTCTTTACAGCTTGGCAAGTCCTTTTGTGCCTCTACGCACCAAGACATTGAGTACATGAAAAATGTTCCCTATGCTTCCGCCATAGGTTCCATCATGTATGTCATGACCTGTACAAGACCTGATGTTGCATATGCTCTAAGCATAACGAGCCGACATCAAGCTTCGCCGGGTCCCAATCATTGGACCGCTGTCAAAAATATTCTTAGGTATCTGAAAAGAACCAAGAATAAGTTTCTTGTTTTTGGTGGGCATAAGGAACTAGCTGTAGAAGGCTACACGGATGCTAGTTTCATGACAGATCCGGATGGCAGGAAATCTCAGTCTGGATTTGTTTTTCTTCTGAATGGTGGGGCCGTGAGTTGGCGCAGTTGGAAGCAATCAACGACTGCTGACTCAACCACCGCAGCGGAAGTCATGGCAGCTGCTGAAGCCAGCAAAGAAGGAGTTTGGATGAAGAAGTTCCTTGAGGAACTTGGAGTTGTTCCGTCAAGTGAAGGTCCCTTGAAGCTGTTTTGTGACAATAGTGCCTCCATTTCTCAAATAAAGGAGCCAAAGTTACACCACAAAACAAAGTACATGGATAGAAAGTACTTTGTAATGCGGGACTTCATTGAGGAAGGCAAGATAGCACTTTTATGGATAGACACTAACAGCAACACAGCTGATCCCTTCACTAAACCTTTATCTCAAGCCAAGAGCGAAATTCATTTCAAGTCCATGGGGTTACACGACCATGGAGAGTGGCTTGATGAGTGATTTTATAGGTTGCTCTTTTGTTTTGTAATTTTCCTTTGAACTAAGAAACTTTAAAAATAAGTGGGAGATTGAAGGATGTGGTGTTTTGAAAGTTGTTTTATTGTATTATTTATTTAAATGTACATGATATAAATGTAATGGTCACATTTTGTTCCTAGATTATATGACATGTTTCATGTAAGGTTCAAGAAGATGCTCATGGTCTTAAACCATAGAACAGTGAATTTTGTTATGTCATGTAGTCTTTAGATATGCTCTCTTTCGTGGTAGTCAAAGGGAACATTGACTACCGAGTCAAGATTGTCGCATGATTAAAGTACATTTGAGTTCTATAAATGTTGATAGATGTTATCGTTTAATCATGCGAGTATGTATATGGTTGAATTCATACATATAGAGATTGACCACTTGTTGCAACATTATTTGGAATGTGTTTAGTGTCGTTAATGTTTGCAGCGTGTCTAATGATTTTAGATATGAGACGTGTAGATTTAGCGCGTCGGTGTGGACAATGTGATTACAATTGAAGGCCATCTTCTGATGGTGATAAATATTGTGGTTCGTTGGTCACACTTGCGCGTAAGGAATCTACACATCGAAATATCGCCTGTCCCCAAATTTATTTGGGAAGTGATATGGTCGGGCCCCTTGGTAAAGCGAGTTTGTATTGCATGCAATATAACTGATGTAGTTATAAATACACGTCGCTTATGAGACCGGGAAAATATTAAATATAGTGCGGAAATGACACGCTCCTATTTTGCACTATATTCATAATATCACGCGACAAGAAAAAGACACAGGCCATCAAAATGCGTTACCTAGTTACTACGTTATTGAGGCGACTATATTGCAGTGACAAAGCCACTTATAGTCCGTAATATAGAATGTTATATTATCGCCTTGATGACATAGTTCCTCTATAAGGTCGCACCAAATGAACGGGAACAGTTTCAGTTCGACTTTCTATAGTACGTGCGAACGTGTTATGTCGTGACTCAACATGCTTAGACAAGTTTTTATTGTGCGACTATTAAAAGAGAAAATTATGACGAGGCGAGTCGTCGTAATTATTTTAGTAGAAGAGCACAATTATATTTTGGTTATTTATAACCATTTGAGCTTGGTTTGGGAATAAATTTATGTGTATGTATATAAGATAGTGTTATGTATATGAATATATATATATATATATGAGTGTATATATATATATACACATATATAAATATATATGAATATTTTATATACATAAAAAGAAAAATTATTCTCAAGAGGTATAAGTTTAAGGGGCTGGATTCGGACAGAGCAGGGATCATTTTTCACGGGTAAGAGAGAAGTGGCTGGAGGTAGTTTTAGGGTTTTTCTCCCCTTTGCTCCAGCCCTCTTGACGGCGGCCGATCCAGCATCCCGAGCGGCTCGCGAGGAAGGGCTGCCGCGCCGCCTTGTCCTCCTCACCGGCGAGATCTCCCCTTGTCCGTCGTTGGTCGGTCTCTTGGAGCTCGCCGTCGGTTGGTGGAGAAGAAGCTCGGTGCTCTTGTTGATCGGAGCTCGGCTCTATATCTCCAGTCAAGGCAAGTGTTTTGCCTCGAGGATCTCTTCCTCTAGCCGATCTAGTCCAGCCCTTCGTTTCTCCTCTTCCTCTCCGGCGACTAGTGTGGTTCGGCCACTAGGAGTCCCCGGCGCTATTGGAAGAGAAAGTCTAAGTTTTTGTCTCTATTCCTTGTCAACGGAATAGAGATTTCTCACTGTTCGGGTTCAAGGTGAACTAAGAGGCGAGGCGTCGGCCTCATCGTTGCGGTGGAATCGTCAACATCTTCTCCGACAACTTACCTCTTCCGGCTAGAGATCTTGTTCTCTAGAGGTATAAATTCTAACCCCTTTGTGACGGTTAGATGTGATGCGTTAGGTTTCTTTTTGCTTACATAGCCTTGTTTAGGCCATTATCATGAGACGCACGATCCTTTGTGTTGCTGGTATCCGCAATTTTTTTTTAAAATTCGCCCCACCACTACACATGAAATCCTACAGTCTTAACGCGGAAAAACCCCTCAACTGTGTAAAAAACCACGTGACCGGATCTGTGCCGGTCAAAATCCACTATTTCCTGACGGTTGCAGCTGGTTTGTGAAGCTGAGGGTGACAGGCCAGCTTTAGTTACACTTATAGGGTGAGAGAACACTTTGCACACGACGGACGACAGGCCGTCACGCCGGAAGTTGTTACAAATTGCGCTTTGCGCTGGTGGTCTTTGGATATCAGCTTGCTGATTTTGGATGGGAGGCAGAGCACTTGGTCTTACAGTTAAAGGAGCTGCTTGGAACTTGGACGATTTGGCTTCGTCGGGTAGCTTTGACTTGACCCGCTTGTGGCAAGGGTGTGGCTCGAGTGCGGCTCGGGTGTGGCTCAGAGGTGGCTCGTAGGAGGAAATTGGCAGAGATTTGACCTGAGAAAAAAGAAGACTCTGAAGAGAAAGATGAGAAATGAGGAGGCCTGATGCTCCTTTTATAGGCTCCGGGTGATGGTTATGGTGGTTACGCGGTTATCCGCACACCATAATCATCATCATGATTATTTTTAATATAATTTTAATGTGCGTATTCCGTTATTTTGAGACCGTCATAAATAAATAATAAAATATTAATTAAATTCCCCCCACTAACCCAGTGGTTAGTGGGTGGTTACACGTGAATCGAACGGCCGAGGACGCTCCCCCTTGATCGGTGGTGGGAGTGGGCCTCCACGGGCGACCGACAAACTCGCCACCAAGTTCGCCTACAAGTACGCCGGCGAGGGGAGGGCCACCGACGATGACCGGGGAAGAGCGGCCGCTCTCCTTGGCCGCGCGCCGACAGCCGAGGGAGGGGGTGGCCCGGGCGGCCGCCCCCCTTAGCCGCGTGGGCGGCCGAGAAAGGGCGGCCTGGGCGGCCGCCCTCCTCGGCCGTGCCGAGCGAGGGGGCGGCCCGAGCGGCCGCCCCCTCGACCGCACCGGCGACCGAGCGAGGGGGCGGCCCGGGCGGCCTCCCCCTGGCCGCTCTCTAGGCCGCAGCCGCGACCGGAGCGGTGAACGAGGGTGGGCGGTCGGTGTTCGGGGAGGAGGCCGATCGTTCGCCGCCGGCGAGGTGCAGCGGTTTCCACGTTAAGCGTAGTGGGATCGGTGTACGGGGTATCGGACGCGGTGATCACGTGCGCGGACAAACCCATGATCCCACTCCTTTTGCGTAGGATTATGTGGATATGACTATGTGCACACCTATTTCTTATAAAATGGGATTCATTTCCAACAAAAGTGTTGTCTTTAGTAGCAATGTTCAAGGATGAAAATGTTAAAGTTATTAAACATTGGAAACTAAAATATTTAAGAAAAAAATTTTAAGGACTGAATTATTAAAGCATCCAAATTTTTTGGACTGGCTTTACAATTGTTAATTATTGATCGCAGACATTTTAGATTTGGCTGTAAGCCTATAGCAGTGCTCATATAATATTCAAGCTCACTCAAAATGTATATTTCACGTGGCAACTCTTTATTGGTACCAGCAGCTGACCCAATATTTTCCCAAATATTAGGGCTTCCTTAGGTTTCACATTTTTTGGGCCATTTGTAGTAAACGACAACGGGTAATCAAATGACCTTCACAGTTTTTATTTGCTCCGTTTGCGCTCACAGTAAGGAGAAATTGCCCCCCGCTGCTCTGTTTCGACCCCGACTCTCCCCCTTCGATTTCAAAGCCCGTTTTCGACCCGCCCGGTAAGAATCCGAAAATGAATCCTTATTTATATCAATAATACGTAAATATATCAGCGGCAGCTAGCAGCTGCAGGATTACAAACGCATTCCAAGTTCCAACTTTCATTAACTTCAAATTTTTTCAAAAAAAAAAAATCACACAACAAAAACAGGGGCAGCTGCAGGATCTCCACACTCAACTAAACGCCGCCATCCTGTCCACCACCGGCGCCTTAATAACCTCCAGAATCTGCACCACCTCCGTCATCGACGGCCGGCTCGACGGAATCTGGGACGCGCAGACCAAACCCAGCTTCAACACCGGCACCGCCTCCTCTGCTAACCCACACATCTTCGCATCCACCCACTCTGCCGCCTCCCCCCTCTCAATCGCCGCCCTCACTTCGTCAACCAGCATCACCATTTCGTCTTCCACCACCTCCGCCCCCTTCCTCCCCGTCACAATCTCCAAAAGCAACACCCCGAACCCATACACATCGCATTTCTCGCTCCCCCGCAAGCTTCCATAAGCCAGCTCCGGCGCTGCGTACCCGACAGAAGCCCCACGAGCCGCCGCCGGACGGTTAGCCTGCGGCCGCAGCAGCCGAGTCAGCCCAAAATCCGCCACCTTGGCTTCCCCTTCTGCGTCTAGCAGCACATTGCTTGACTTCACGTTGCAGTGGATCAACTGCGGCCGGAGGCCGCGGTGGAGATGAGCTAAACCACGCGCCGCGCCGAGCGCGATGTTGAAACGCTGCGGCCATGAAAGCGGGACAAAACCGCTGCCGTGGAGGCGGCTGTAAAGGCTGCCGCCTTCGGCGAAGTCGGTGATAAGAAGCTGAACCTGAGACGTGAAATAGTAGCCTTTGATTGTGAGGAGATTGGGGTGGCGTGCGTTGGCCAGAGCTCGGACCTCACGGTCGAAATCATCGTGGTTTTGCAATGCAGAGTTTGGGAGAAGCTTGCGGATGACGGCCGGCTCTGCGGTGCGGTAGACGATGCCGAAGGCTCCCCGGCCGATCTCCATGGTTTTGCTTAAGAAGGCATTCGATGTGATGACGCAGACGTCGGGGAGTTTGGGGCCGAAAGTTACGATCTTGCCGGCGGTGGTGGAGCGAGAAGTGGTGGAGCGAAAGCTCTCCAGTGCGTTTTCCAGACGCCTGCGTGAGCAGACGTTGAGGAGGGTGATGACGAGGATGCCGAAGAGGATGAATAAGGCAGCGGCAATGGCGATGATGGCAGAGAGGCTGAGGAGGCGGCGGTGGCGTGATTGAGAGCCAGCGCCGGTGGAAGGTGTGAGGCGGTCTCGGTTATTTCCGGCACGGTTTTGGTTTCCTTGGTTGATGGTGTCGGGGTCGAGGACAAGCGGTTTGGGGATATCGTCCATAATGCAAGGTTCTGCAACGAGAGGGGAGCATAAGCCCATGTTTCCGGCGAGAGCGCTCTGGTCAAGACTGGGGAAGACGCCGGCGGCGGGGAGCCGGCCGACGAGGAGGTTGTTGGAGATGTTTAGTGCGACAAGATTGGTGAGGGAGCCAAGCTGCGGCGGGATTTTCCCGCTAAGGGAATTGAATTCCAATTTTAGAATCTCAAGCTTCTTCAGCTCTGCCATGGCGGCCGGAATTGTTCCCTTCAAGTTATTGTGAGATAAGCTCCTGCAAGAATGTAAGATGTCTGAATTTGTATAACCTTACAGAAAAAGCGATCAAATCACACTTACAGCAAATGGAGATTAGAGCAGTTTTGAATCTCGTCGGGGATTGGGCCGGAGAGAGAATTTCCGTCGAGTTGAAGAACAGTTATGCTGCCTGAGTTGCAAATATCGCCGGGAAACTGACCGTATACGCCGGAGCTGCGGAGGTCGAGGACGGAGAGATTTTTGAACTGGCCTATCACTGGTGGGAGATTGGAATGCAGCTGATTCCATGAGAGGTTGAGGTACTGGAGATTGGTAAACAGGGCCGTGTGAGGCAGAATTTCCCCGACGAGCCGGTTTCCGGCAAGGTCCAGCCACTGCAGAACGCCAGCCAGCTTGGGCGAAGCGGAAGGCATGGAGCCATTAAGCTTATTGCCGGCCAGGTCGAGTACCCTTAACCCCATGTCAAATATAGCAGGCGGGATGCTGCCGGTGAGCCAATTTCCGGCCAGGCGGAGCTCCGCGAGATTCGAGCAGTTGGCGAAGGAGGTAGGAATGTTGCCGGAGAGAGAGTTGAAAGAGAGGTCCATAAAGGAGAGGTCTCTAAGAGCAGACAAATTGTCGGGAATGTCGCCGTCCAGTCGATTGCCGGAGAAGTCGAGATGGAGGAGGGCGGTGAGAAAGGGAAGCCATTGGGGAAATGCGCCGAAGAACTGGTTGCGGGAGAGGTCGAGGGAGAGAATGTGGGATAATCCGGCGAGGGAGAGGGGGAGTCGGCCGGAGAGCTGGTTTCCAGAGAGGTTGAGAATCTTAAGGCGGTGGAGCGAGGCGAGGGAAGCCGGCAGGGGACCGGAGAGGGAGTTGAAGGAGAGGTCAAGCACGCGGAGGAGGGGAAGAAAGGATAGGATGGAGGAGAAGTCGCCGGTGAGGCGATTGGAGGAGAGATTGAGGTGGAGGAGGAGGGAGCAGCGAGTGAGGGAGGGAGGAATTGGGCCGGAGAGGAGGTTGGAGGAGAGAGAGAGGAAGCGGAGGGAGAAGCAGGGGAGGATGTCGGGGATGGAGCCGGAGAGGGAGTTAGAAGAGAGGGAGAGGTAGGAGAGGAGAGGGAGGGAGGGGAAAGGGGACGGGAGGCTGCCGGAGAAGTTGTTGAATGAGAGTGAGAGGAAGGTGAGGGAGGGGAGGAGCTGGAGGCCGCGGGGAAAGGAGGAGGAGGAGAGAGAGAGGGATGAGAGGGAGAGGGAGGAAACAGAGGTGGAATTAATGCAGGTGACGTGCGACCAGGAGCAAGGGGAGGTGTCGTCGGGAGACCAAGACCGGAGGGCGCCGCCGCCGGAATCATGGATGCCGGCTTTGAAGAGGATGAGGCCGAGCACCTGGTCGTTGAGAAGGGGAGTCGGCGCCGGAGAAGATGGAGAAACGTAGATGAGTAGGAGGAGGCTGATGATGGCAGAGGCCATTGTCATTGTCGCTGCATTCAACAACCACTCTGTTTCTCTCTCTCTTCGGGTTTCTCTCACATTCGTTTCAGGGGTCTGTATACCTTCGGACTGTGCTGATTGCTTTTGCTCTGTTTAGACATGAGTGGTGTCTGTAGAGAGAGAAAGGAGAGAGGAAGACATAGAGATAGAGAGAGCACGGGTGAAGGATGGGAGAGGATGGAGAAAAGGCAGAATGGTGAGGAGGATTCACGTTGTGGGGGACTGACAGTTGGGTCTCCGTCGCCTTTTGGTAGGCGGGCTGGAGAAGAAGACAGAGAAAGAGATAGATATATTTCTTTTGGAATGATTGGGGGGTAAATTGGGATGAGATGTTGAATAAGGGCCCGTTTGACAAATCAGCCTGACGCCATTTCGTTCAGAACGGACCTATACAGTATTTTTTGGAGCTGTTTGGTTCACGCCAGTTTAAACCGGCCAGCTGAAAAGGGTAAAATCCCGTCGTTTTGAGGCTGGAGGAAAAAGCACCAGCCCCCGTCTGCAACCCGCCGTTCTCTTTTTCCTCTTCTCCTTCGCTGTAAACCAACCCCCATCTTCCTCCTTTGCGGAGGTCTTCCGCCCCCTTCCGTCCGTCCGCAACCAGCGTCCGCCTGATTTTTCGGTGTTGCTGGTCCCCTTCAGAGCCGATCTTTCTCGCTAGCGGTGAATCAAACGCCGATCTTCCAAACCCTAGCGCCGTTCTTCCTCCAGGGGTGATCGATCTCAAAGTTGCTTTTCTCCGCAGTCGATTTGCCTCCTTCGCCGGAGAAGAGCTCTGGTATGACGTTTTTTAGCTTCTTGATGGCATGATTGATGAAGTTAGAAGCTTCTTGATTTCTATACGCATTCCTTGTGCTCAGCAGAGGCTAAAGAATCGTGCATTTCTTCTCATTCTTCCCCACTGTAAGCTCCTCTCTCTGCTTATCCCTCTTTTGTTTACTTTCTTATATGGATAAATGCATGATTGATGAAGTTAGGGTTTCTTTCAATCCTTATATTTTTGTGAAGTTTTTTTTTTTTTTAATTTACTAGGCCGTCTGTTTGGGTCTTTAATATATTTTTGATGCTTGATTGCATATTAAGGCTGACTATAAATCGATGTGGGTAAATTGGTTTTACTAAATTGCTTTGTGTTTGGTTTAGGTATTTCTGGCTGCTAGTTTGTGTTTTTTGTTTTTGTTTTGCTGAATTAGTTTGTGTATTTGGTATTTCTTGGAAGAAGGTTTATAACAGGCGTGAATGTTTGATGCTCTATTGACTAACAGGAGATTGTCTCTACTTCCATGGCATTGATTTCTCCCCTTTCCTACTCTATCAATCTCTATTATTTGTCTTTGCTTTTTTCATTTATTTGACAAATTCAAATACATCAAGCCTGGAGTGGATGATGTAGGAAACATCAGTTACCAAAATAAAGTGTCAAATAGATCTGGTTTCTTTAGTATATTTCAAATAGCCTGTTATGCTTGATTTTCAAGCGTTGCTTGATAGATTGTTTACAACGGCTCCTTTATTTCATAAGCTCTGTTATGCTAGAATTGTAGAATTGCTTGATCAGTATATTTATTATGCCGGAATTATAGAATTGCTTGATTGATATTTTCCCTTTCACAGAAAATGCCCATCTTATGAGCTTATGAGATTTTACGACCTTAAGAGATTATGACAAATGTGAAATTTTCACATAACAGAGCTCATGAATTTTTTTGACAAATGACACTCAATTTTTTTGACTAATTTTCACTCTTAAATTGTTCAACTCCTAATTTGTTTAATTGCTCATTTGCTTGTTCTTAGTTAACACAATGGTTAAAACTAAAGAAGGAGGAATTGCAGCACTGTGGGAGTCAAGTGAGGTTATGTTATTCTGTGATCTATGTATAGCAGAGATTATGCTAGGTAATAGACCGACGACACACCTGTCTAAGGAGGGTTGGAAAAATGTAACTGCTAAGTTTCAGGAACGAACATCAAAAATGTATGTCTGCGCGCAGTTTAAAAATAAATGGGACCAATTGAAAAAAGACTGGAAATTATGGAAAGAGCTCAAGCATGGGGCAACAGGTTTAGGCTGGGATTCAACAAGGAGAACAGTTGATGCATCAGATGATTGGTGGAAAGAGAGACTCGAGGTGAACATATTTTTTGTAGTTTTAAAATTGGTAGTTACAATCTTTAGCTTATTTTTCAACATGATTTCTAGGTTGTTCCAGCTGCGAAGAAATTTCGTTATGCAGGCATTCCACCGGAATTGGAAGAAAAATTGTACACAATGTTTAATGAGGTTGTTGCTACTGGAGAGCATGCATGGGCTCCTAACTCAAGGGTTGACCCATCTAGTCCTGATCATGTATTGTCTGAGCATGAGGATGATGTGGCAGAAGGCCTGGGAACGCCTGCTGGCATAAGTGATGATCACAGGGATGATGGTGGGATATTTGAAAGAGGTGGATCTTCAGAAGGAAACAAAAGAAGGATTGAAAGAGGCAGAAGGGGAATTCATAAAAATCGTCGTGGAAGATATAGCATCGAACAGTTTGTTGAGTCGACTATTAGAGTAGGAGATATTATATCACAGCCACCCCAAACGTTCATTCCTTCATATACTATTCACGAAGCAGTTGACGAGTTGGAGAAACATCCAGATATTTGCAATGATCCAGCACTGTATGACTTCGCAACCATTTTTCTGCTGGACAACAAGAACAGAGAATTATTTCTGAGCCTACCGAACTCCAAAAAAGGGTGGTGGCTAAAAAACCGTCAATACACGAACATGCATTCGGGTGCTCTTTAGTATTATGTTCTATGCGCTCCTAATTTTGTACTTGTTATGTATGGTGTTGAACTTCTATTACTATCTTCGTGTGCTTCTAGTTTTGTCTCCTATTACGTACGGTGTGAGTTCGTAATATTATGCATTTTATATGGGCTGAAGTTTCTGTAAGTGTCCTAAGCTAGAATATTATGCATTTTATATGGGCTGAAGTTTCTGTAAGTGTCCTAAGCTGGAATATTATGCATTTTATATGGGCTGAAGTTTCTGTAAGTGTCCTAAGCTGGAATATTATGTGGCACTAATGTTTATTGGATTTAAAATTAATGTAATCGTGTATGTTACTGTTTCCAGTTAATGCTTAATGGTTGTGTTATGTGTGCTCTTCTTCCCTGTTTATACATTTTTCTGCTATGTTTTTGTGAATATCTCACATGCAGTCTGCTCCTTGAGATTGACCATGGATGACAATTTTTTTGCACTGCCTGCTGCAAGTTTCAGCATGAAATTGAAATTATAAGCTCATAAGATTGGTATTTTCTGTGGAAGGGAATACCTGTACGTTATATCTGCTTGGGAAAGAAATTTGCTTGGGAAAGAAATTGGCTAACACTGCAATATTCAATTCCCATGAATTGTCATATTTGCTTTGAGATTTTTTATTTGTTATACTTGCTTTGAGATGTGTTTATGACAACTGTTATCATGGCAGATGAATTCTGAAAATGATGCAGAACTCATTGACACGGATTTGAATACTCTGAATGAAAGACGCCGGAGAATTGCTTATTATATCATGATGGTGAATACAAGTGTCTGTATTGTTCTCAATCGCAACTCTCATTATCAAGAAAAGACCCCTCGCATGACGTCAACTAACACAGGAGATAAATGGGTTGGAGAACTACTGGATGGTCATCCTGTCCGCTTTCATGATAACTTCAGAATGTCGAAGGACATTTTTGTAGATCTACTTCAACAATTAGTCGAATCGCATGGTCTAAAAGGGTCAAGGAGTACTACGGCAAGAGAAGTACTTGCGATCACAATAAATATTATGGCGCATAATATGTCAATGAGGGAGTGCATGGAACGTTTTCAGCATTCGACAGAAACAATAAGTCGATATTTTTCACGATGTTTGACAGCTATAATAAAGCTATCACAAAACCTTATTGCGCCGGTAGACGGACAATTTACAAACACCCCTGCAAAGATTTTAAACGATGATCGGTACATGCCCTACTTCAAAGATTGCATTGGAGCAATCGACGGGACACATGTTGATGCACGCATCCCAGTAGACGAGCAAGTTCCCTACATTGGACGTCATGGTTATACCTCTCAGAATATTATGGCTGTATGTGATTTCGATATGACATTCACCTTTGTCATGGCTGGATGGGAGGGTTCAGCACATGACAGCCGTATTTTCCATAGTGCAATTACTGATCGACGTTGGAATTTCCCTCATCCACCAGCAGGTAACGTGTAATAAACTTTTTTTGATTACAACAATCGTACTTTACAATTTGTTAATACAATTTTGAACACAGGAAAATACTACTTGGTGGATGCTGGTTACCCATTACAGTTAGGATATATAAAACCGTACCCAGAAACAAGATATCATTTGCCAGACTTTGCACGCGGCCGACGTCCTATACAAGGACGAAAGGAAATATTCAACCAGGCGCACTCATCGTTGCGTAGTGTGATAGAACGAACTTTTGGAGTGTGGAAGAAGAAATGGCGTATTCTTCGTGATATGCCGCAGTATGGCTTCAAAAAACAGCGAAATATTGTGATCTCCACAATGACACTGCATAATTTTATACGCAGACATCATTCTAATGCAGACAGTCATTTCTACCGATGTGATAATGATGAGAATTTTGTATACCCTCACGCGCGTCTGATACGACAAGGGGTTCAAATGGCAAGGAACATAAGGAGGGAGAACAATGAAATTGGCAGGGGTGGAAGGAGTGGATCAAGTCAAATGGCGACACTGCGTGACTCTATTGCCGAGCAACTCTATGAAGCCGTCGAAAATTGAAGCCAAACTTGTTGCATTTTTATTTTGCTCTCCACTTTTGTAAAAATATTTTATGTCATTTTATTTACGTTGTATGTGTTTTATTATTAACCGCCACCGGAACGGTGTTTTCCCAAACAGACAAATTATTATACAGTTTCGAACCTGACTGCAAACGGAGGTTACCCAAACACAATCTCAGTTTTGAAAATACAGTTTTGAAAATACAGTTTAGAATCTCCCTTTTGAACTGCTCCCTTTTAAAACGGTACCGGTATCCCAAACAGACCCTAAGCTACTTATTAACGTCCTGTTTGAGACAGTAATGGCGGATTGAAAAGCTGTTGTCCGAATAAAGCTGTTTTAAAATAGATCTTTTGAGAGCAGTTTTGAAAAGCTGCAGAGTGTTTGGGTGTTCTGTGCAGAAGTGCGCTCGAAATCACTGGAGGAAGGACGTCGGGGGCACCGAATCGCCGGAGGAAGGCCGTCCGAGGCTCGAAATCGCCGGAGGAAGGCCGTCCGGACTCTGAGCATGTTCCAACTGAAGAAACCATTAGATGTGTTTGGGACGGCTCCTCCCTCTCTATTTCAGCCGTCATGCCTGCTTTATATGTGTTTGAGACAGCTCCTTGTGAAGTGCTTTTCAAAAATCTGGAGCTGTTTTGCAGCTTTTCAGAAATCTCCCCCCCCTCAGGTTCAGCTTCCGCAAAATATCTTTCTCTCTCACAGGTTTTGGAAATCAAATGGTTTCTTCAGTTGGAACATGCTCAGAAGCCGGACGGCCTTCCTCCGGCGATTCCGAGCACCGGACGGCCTTCCTCCGGCGATTCCGAGCCCCCGACGTCCTTCCTCCGGCGATTCCGAGCACACTTCTGCACAGAACACCCAAACACTCTGCATCTTTTCAAAACTGCTCCCCAGAGTTCTAATTAAAACAGCTCTATCCGGACAGCAACTTTTCAATCCGTCAGAGCTGTCCCAAACATAGCCTAAATTGATGAATAAGCTGCTGATTTAAAAGTGATATAACTTATTGAAAAGTGATTATTGAATAAAGTTAATATAAAAGTAGCCATGAATAATTTGTAAGGGTTTAAATAGCTTGTGCATAAGTGTTGATCGATTAGAGATTTTTTAATTATCTTGTTTGGAAGAATAATTTTTTGAAATCTATTTTTTTAAACAAAAACATTAAAATAAATATTGTTTATGGGTAAAACTAAAAATGCAATAGTAATTAAATGATTAACAACTTTCACTAAATAAAAGTAAATATTAATAATTGCAGCAAAGTGCCTTCTCTAGCCTTTTTTTTTACTAGTGACATATCAAATATTGATGTTAATTGAACTGTATCATATTAAAAATCTTCACATAATCAAGAGTCTAGATAATTTTATATGCGCAAGTTGTATAATTTCTCAGCAATATTATCTTGTAGTATAGACATCTGATCAGCACCCCTAACATCCAACATATCAGTGCCAATATCACCATCTATTGTAGTGTCTACATCATCTAGTGGAATGAATGAAGCATCAACATCGCAAACATTAAATTCTGGATCGCATCAAGGTGAGCGTTGTTTCTTAAAATTGTATTGTGACATCTTCTGTGGAATGTCCCATTTTTTCTTTAAAACTCCGAACAATCGCTCTATCACACTTCGAATAGATGAATGCACATTTTTAAAATGCTTATGTCTTTCTTGGACCGAACGACTATCTTGTGCATAATCTGTCAAATGACATTGTTTCTAGATACAGTTTTAAGTACCCTATTTTTAACGGGCACTCAACATCCACTAAGTAATATTTGCATATAATCAATTGATGTGTTAAAAATAATTGTGAAGGTTAAAAAGTATATGATTATTTATTCAACATTTTACCTTGAGAAGGATGCAAAAAATACAGTCTGTCGTTTGTTAAAGCACATGTATGTACAATCCCGTATTCGCTGAGTTGGCCCTTCCGACAAGTTTAGGGATTTGTGAGGCATTCATGTCCAAGAGGCCAAAGTGGGTGAGTCGGGTAAGTAGACCCGCACTCGCCCAGGAGGAGTGAGGGTCCCGCCCCTAGCAGGCAGGAAGGCTCTCGCCATATAGGCGAGTTGCATATTGATCTCGCATCTGCCCTTTTAGGGAACCGTGGAGGCAAGTGTCGGGCTCCCGCCCATAGCAGGCGGAAGGGCTCTCGCTAATATAAGCGAATGCAGGCGGGAAGGCTCTCACATCCGCCTTTTAGGAGAGATGTTGAGGCGAGTGCCTGGTTCATCCAGCACTTGCCCACTTTAGGAGAGTAGGTCTTCATGGACCATTAGCCCAGTAGGGTCTAGAGGCAAATTACCTGGATACCCTTAGAGGTCTACATTTAGTTCATCAGAATAACGGAGTTACGCTGTTGGTAGACTCAGTTGGGCTGCATATAGTCTTTTAGGACAGCAAAGTTATGCTGTTGGCAGACCAAACTCAAAAATCTATAAATAGATCCACAGGGGTACCTTAGAGGGCAAGACTTTTCTCATTCTCAGGTCTTATAACACTCTCTGAGGCAGCCTTAGCTCAACACTAGCTAAGGAGGGGAAGCGCTCTGGGATCTTTTGGGTTAGAGGAGGGACCTCCGTGCTGTATCCTAGGGTCAATTTTCCTAGTTTCGAGTGGCTGGTCAGGGGGTCCAGTTTAGGAGAAGTAGGTGTTAGCTACTCCCTCGGGTCTGAACTCTCATTGGGATCAAATTTTGGTTCCAACATTTTTGATGCGGTGAGCGTGGACCGTAGCTTACACAAGAAAATTTCGAGCTAATCCTTATGGCCAGAGGCGAGGACGAAGGAGCTGGCTTTGGGCAACTCGCCCCCCCCGGAGGGTAGGGTCATGGTTGGAATGCTAGAAGACTTCAAGTGGGAGGTCCTACAAACCATCCACCTGGCTTTTGCCGCGAGAGGTGAGTGGGCCACGCCTTCCGTTCCAGTTATCGCGACCCCATCCTTGGGCAAGAACGCTCCCAAACAGTGCCCCGGGAAGGAGGTCCGGACCGAGAGTGGCAAAAGGGATCTTTCCGGACGGGAACTCTTCCCAGGCAGGCGAGTGCTGACAGGGTCAGCGAGCCGAGGACGCGAGAGGGATTCACTCGCTAGGTAGTTGGAGGAAGCCCTTTTAATGAGCTGATCGTCTCGGCCCCGGTTCCCGAGAGGTTTGGAGAGCCATAGATGTCTTACTACACGGGCAGGGATGACCCGGTGCAACATGTTTAATGGTTCGAGGACGTTGTTTCCATCAGTCAGATGTCAGAAATCTTCAAGTGCCGACACTTTTCCATCACCTTGATGGAGAAGACCAGAGAATGGTTTCACTAGCTTCCCATAAGTTCCATCTACTGCTTTGAATACCTGCACCGTGGGTTCCTATTGAGGTTCTCAACGTCGAAGAAGAGGAAGAAAGGGGCAGAATGTCTGTTCTCCATCAAGCAGAAGCCAGAGGAAACGCTGGGGCACTATGTTGATCGGTTCCAGGAAGAGATTCTTCTGGTCCAGGAGGTTCCGGGGTACACCCCGATGCTCGTTTTCACCCTGGGTTTGAGGCAGGGGTTCTTCAACATGGAGATGAAAAGAGTGCCCCCTTTCTTTTGAAGAATTGATGGAGGGGGAGGCTAAGGAGATAGAAAGTGAGATGGCAAATCCAGCATTCACAAAGCTAACCAAGTTGGCTGAGGAAGAGGTGAAGGAGCCGAGAGCAGGGAGACAACGAGAAGAGAGGAGGAGAGAAGAGCCTGAAGGACAGGGGATCCAGGGGCATCAACAAGGTTGGGGACATCAGGAGCCGAACAATCGATTGGGCTGGAGGCCCCAGGAGGGACCTACCCAGGGGCAGGGGAGAGGATTCCAGGGTAAGGAGAACTTCCATAGGGTCAGGGGCAGTTTAACCCACCAGCGTGGAGGCAGGGACAGAGGGCCCCTCTTCCACAACAGCAAGAAGCGATGACGATCGCCCGGGGAAGGGGAGTGAGAAGAGGTGCTAGAAGAGGAGGAAGGAGAGAAGGCGGTAGGGTGGCGTTGACCTTTTGTGACTTCCATCAGGAGGAAGATCGCGCAATGGCCACCTGTTCGGAATTCTTGGAGCTGAGAAAAGCCAGGAGACAGGTTCAACAACAACCCCCCAAAGGACATGCCGAACTACGAGGACCCATCCTGCGACGCTTTGGTGATCCAAATGGCCGTCGAGACTTCACGGACTCCCGAATACTGGTTGACAACTGGAGCTCAGTGAATGTGATCATCAAAAAAGTCTTTGATGAGATGAAGGTGGATGCTAGGAGGGTGTTGGCCTCAGATGGACCCATGTTCGGATTTTAAGGGGAGAGGATGGAAGTTGAAGGAGGAGTCGTACTCCATATAGTGCTAGGGGGTGTTAAGGAATGTCGGTTCGTTATTGTTGACACTCAGAGTAAGTACAATGCCATCTTCGGACGCCCCCTCATCAGCTCCTTTCGTTACGTCCCCTCCTCATTCCATCAGTGCCTCAAGTTTAATAGTGGGGGAGTCCAGGTTCGGATTAGGGGAGACCTGAAGGTGGCAAGACAATGCTACGTGACGGCCGTCAACACCATCGGCGGAAGTGGAGGAGTTGGATAGAGGGATGGAGGCCCGAGAGGAGGCAAGCGACGAGATGGAAGTGATTGAGGGAGGAGCTGTGGAAAAGTCGGAGATGGCAGAAGTGGTGCTAGAAGAGCAGTGGGAGGAGGAAGGAGTGGTGTGAGACCCAGAGTTTGGGGAAGTGGAGCTACAAGAGAGTCGGGTGGAGGCGATGAAAGCGGAAGAAGCCGAGAGGGAGGAGGTACTCGAGCAGGGGGAGAAGCTGGGGGATGCGCGAGAATAGTCCCTGTTGAAGCCGACAGCGGAAGTTATGGAGATGGAGGTCTTCATCAAGGCAGGGAAGACAGAAAAGGTGCAGATCAGCAGCATCCTGAGCCTCGTGGATCAAGAGAGGATGCGTGATTGCATCCAGAAGAACATCGACGTCTTTGCCTGGAATGCAACAAACATGTCGGGCATCAACGCAGATGTGGCATGTCACCTTTTGAGCCTCGATCCTAATACGCACCCCATTTTCCAGAAAAGGAGGACCGTCTCCATGAAGCTAGAGGAGCCCATCCGGGAGGAGATGGAGAAGCTCCTCAAAGCAAGTATTGTATCAGAGATCCAGTACCCAAGCTGGGTCTCCAACGTGGTCATGGTTAAAAAGGGAGATGGGCGGTGGAGGTTATGTTTAGACTTCTCACTTTTAAATAAATCATGCCATAAGGATTGATACCCCCTGCCTCGGATTGATGCACTGGTTGACTCAGTCATCAGTTTTACTTTGCTGAGTTTTTTAGATGTTTTTTCAGGTTATCATCAGACCAAAATGCATTTGCTCGATGTTAAGGATGTCTCCTTCATTATAAGGGAAGGATGCTTCAGCTACAAGATGATGCCCTTTGGGCTAAAGAATACAGGTGCCATGTACCAGTGTATGATAGACTGAGTCTTCCAAGGTCAGAGGGGGAGGAATCTGGAGGTGTTCATCAATGAACTCATGGTGAAAAGCAGAGATGTGGAATCCCACTTACTCGACTTGGAAGAAACATTCGCTACCTTACAGAAGTTCAAGATGTGGCTAAACCCCCTGAAGTGTGTGTTTGGGGCAAGCCGGGTAAATCTTGAAAAAGGGAAGGAATATATTTCTGGAAGTTAACACGCAGCGTTAGTGTTAAAGTCGACGTTAGCCCTTGAATTAAATCAACTTTTATTTCGGGTAGGTACCGCGCGACGGTAGAAAGGTATCGTGTGGCGATACCATTAAACATACTCGACGAATCGTCGAGAAGCCTACCCCGTGGCGGTAGAAAGATATCACGTGGCGATATCACTCGACGCATGTTAAGAGACTACCGCGGGGCGGTAGTGAGCTATCGCGCAACGATAGCCGGATTAAAAATAACAATATGTCTCTGGAAGGTATCACCTGGTGGTAGTGAGGTAATGCCGACAGTATCTTGCCACGTGACATTAAGGTGGAGGCTATTTTGGGCGACAGAGTAACGCCGATTAGGCCAAGCGGCAACCTCCTATGATACCGCGCAGAGGTAGCTCGCTGATAAGGGTTGGACTTGAGATTGAGTTCTCATTTTCTCTCTCACTCTCTCTTAGTTCTTGAGGTTAAAGTAAGAAGTCCAAGAGACCATGGGCAAAGATGATCCAAGGTGTGCTTGTGATGAGAATCAGGAGTCGAAACAAGATCCGTGGAGAGGAAGCTGTGGTGATCAATTCCATCCGGATAAAAAACAAGAGCATGGATTCTAGGCGATCAACAAGGGTAAAAATCATCCTTTTTGGACAAGTGAAGTCCTAAGTTTTGCATATGCATGGAATACCCCACCAAAAGGTGGAAAGTGGAGGGAATTCTGATGGGTTGATATGTGATATCCCCAGGTAATTTTGCATATAGAATCCGGAAATCATAGTACAAAATAGGCATGCTGTGTGAAGCCCATTCAGACAGGTTGGTCTGAATTAGTGATGTTTTAATTTGCGTGCCGTAGAAGACTCCGAGTATAAAAGTGTAGTTCACGGAGTCCGATGGGTTGTGCCTGTGAATTGAGTAGCATGAAGTACTGGGATGCGCTTCAGGAAATACCTAAAAAATACCACGGTTTTGGATAATCGTTGGATATCGTCAGGCGACAGTGGATATCACTGATGATAGCTCTTTGTGAGCTGGGTTTTGTGTGAAAGTCCAGTTTTCTATCACTGTAGGAAGCTGCATGTTTTTATGGAAAGAGGTTCCAGTTATGGCTGAGTCTGGAGATAAAAAGGAAAGTTCTGTTTCTAACGCTAGATGATAGTGAATGTCGTTGGCGATAGCTCCCAGATAGCATTGTGTTTGCGAAGCCTGTCTTGCGGAGACCGCGTGGCTAGCAGGTGAGTTGTGATCCTATGTGCACAGCTTTGGTGGCCTTGAGAGGAATTTTGAAAATACGGGCAAGAGGAAGCTGACCCGCGTCTTGTCATGGGGCTTGATTTCTTCTGCTGTCGTCAATGACATGGCGATATGAGCAACGGGAAAAATGCTGAACTGCAACCTGCGTTATGTCACTCTGAGCTTGATTGCCTAAAGTAATTGGCTGTCGTCGTTGGCATAATGGGTGTTATGTCACTCCGGACTTGATTACCAAAAGTAATTGTCTGTCGTCGTTAGCATAATGAGAGTCTTAGGCTATGAGTCATAAAGTATATAAATGCTCATTGTTGACTGTCAAGTCTCGGACCTCTGAACGGTGGTGGGGCTAGGTATTTCCAGTACACCAATAATGTGCCCTGAGTGCACGGAACGTTTGGAGTGATGCAAACGTTTGTGATATATTGAATGGTCTTGAGTTGTACCTTCTTGTGATATATCTATATATATGAATGTTATGCCTGCAGGGAAGGAATACCACTGCCCCGAGAATGGAGTAGGGTCATTATGACCCTTGCCTTGTTTGCCACCTTGTTGGTGGAATGTCATACAGGTGTTGGAGAGCCGAACGGGAAATAGCCGGTTGCATCCCTTTGATGCTATGCCAGCCCTTAAAGGCCAATTAAATATGGATTATTGTTTTCATGTGTGGCTGGCCTGCGAGTCAATGTTTGTAAATCACCTTTTTGAGGAACAATTATAAGGCCTTAAGGCCGCACTTTTTAGTGTATTTTGTAAACATTCTTATGTGTTTTATTTAGGGACATTCAAATGGATTGAGTTCTTTTAACCCATGAAGTTTCCGCTAGAATGCTCAGAGTTAGGATTCGTTTGGTCTTTTTGATATTAACCTATGACTCTATTGATTATCCTTAGAATATGGCATCGGGCCCGACCCGACCTTCTATTATATTTTACGTGACAGACGGAGTTGTTACACCGGGGAAAGTTCCTAGGTCACCTTCTAACTCCTGCAGGGGTGGAGCCTAACCCGGACAAGGTGAAGGCCATAATGGAGTTAGCATCACCACGTAACAACAAAGAAGTTCAACGCTTAACGGGGAAGCTCGCCAGGCTGAGTAGTTTTATATCCCAGGCAAGAGAGAAGTGCTCATCTTTCTTTAGGGTGCTGCGAGGGAACCAAAAATTTGAGTGGACGAAGGAATGTGAAGAGGCTTTCTAGGCGTTAAAGGGTCAACTCTCCTGAGCACTACTCCTTCAGGGACCGTAGGAGGGGGATGATCTGATTTTGTACCTAGGAGTGGGGGCCGAGGCCGTAAGCTCCATCTTGGTTAGGGAAGAGGGAAAGAAGCAGCTACCCATTTATTACGTCAGCATGATCTTGAAGAAGGCGGAACTTCGTTACCCCATCTTGGAAAAGTTGGCTTTCTCTTTAATCATCTCAGCTAGGAAGCTTAGGCTGTATTTTCAGGCCCATTCGATCAAGGTGGTGACAGAACATCCTCTACGCAAGATCTTCGAAGGAGTGGAGCACTCGGGGCAGTTGGCCAAGTGGTCCATCGAGCTGAGCAAGTTTGACATCTCCTTTGTACCGCAGATCTCAATTAAGGCACATGCGGTATCTGACTTCCTGACCGACTATGCCATCGAGGTTGAGGGGGAGGGGTCACTACAGTAGGTTTCTTGGAAGGCGTTGGTCGAAGGAACCTCAGGGAAGCATTCTCTGGGAGGCGGGGTAGTATTGGTAAGCCCCCAGGGGGCCACCATAGAACAGGTCGCGGTCTTACACTTTCAGTCACTAACAACTAGGCAGAGTATGGGGCCGTGATAGCAGGACTATGCCTGGCCAAATAACTGGGGGTGTAGGACATGGAGGTGTTCACTGACTCGTTGGTGGTGGCATCACAAATTAAGGGTGAGTACGAGGCAAGAGAGTCTACCCTTGCAAAGTACTTGACCAAGGTGAATATGATCATTGGGGGGTTTCAAACGTTCTCCATTCAGCATGTTCCCCGGGAGGAGAATACCACAGCTGATCGGTTGGCCAAGTTTGGACCCCGGACCGGTGGTACTCTGACAGAATTGTTTCATCCAGCAATCGAAGAGGGTGAGTTTATGGAGGTGGATCGGCACCCCTCATGGGTAGATACCTTCACTACTTTTCTAACCACAGGCAAGCTCCCAGAGGAGGTCAAGGATGGCAAACACTTCAGGCACAAATCGGCTCATTTTCTGATGCATGAAGGAATATTGCTCCGGAAGATACTTTCGGGGCTCTTAGCCTGATGCGTAATGGAGGAGGAAATTTCGAAGATCCTGGGATAAGTGCACTCCAGCGTGTGTAGGAGCCACTCGGGAGGCCAGACCTTGGAAGCAAGGATGGTCCAACAGGGAGCTTCTGGCCATCTCTAAGGAAGGATGCGGAGGAATTCACAAGGAGGTGTCAAGAGTGTTAGTTATATGCTCCACTCCAGCTCTTGCCCGCCCAAAGTTTTCAAAGCATCATGACACCCCGACCCTTCGCCATTTGGGGGATGGATTTGGTTGGGCCTTCTCCACAAGAAAGTAGGCAGAGGAAGTTCCTTTTGGTCATGATTGATTACTTCTCTAAATGGCTGGAGGTCAAGGCTTTTGCCAAGGTGACTTCCCAAGTAATCGGTAATTTCATTTGGGGGGAAATCGTATGTCGGCATGGGCTCCCACATGCCATAGTTACTGACAACGGACCCCAATTTTCTAGTGAAGAGTTCATCAGTTTCTATACTCAGCTGGGGATAGACCTCAGGTTCCCCTCCGTCCACCACCCCAGAGCAACGACCGAGTGGAGGAGACCAACAAAATCATTGTGAATCTGCTAAAAAAGGTTGAGAACCTGAGGGGGAGTTGGGTAGAGCAACTTCCCTCAGTGCTATGGGCTTTGCGGACAACCCCCAACACGGCCACCGGAGGGACCCCCTTTAAGATTTCTCATGGTTGTGAAGCAGTTCTATCCGTGGAGTTCGAGGTCAGGTAGCCATGGGTGATGCCCTCCTAGTAAGGGAATGAAGAATGGAGGGCAAAAACCGAAGGGTAGCTGTGGATCTCATTAGATATGATAGAAGAACTCCGAGACACGACAATCGTCAGGAAGGAAGAGATCAAACGGCGGATGGCCAAATACTTTGATAAGTATGTCAGGATCAAGCAGTTCGCGAAAGGGGATCTGGTCTTGAAAAAAGTTGATGCAGCAGGAAGGTCGGTGGCAGTAGGAAAGCTTAACCCAAATTGGGAGGGTCCATATATAATTAAGGAAGCATTGAGATCAGGAGGGTATCAACTCCAGAATGTGGAGGGAGTGACCCTAAGTCACACATGGAGCGGTGATGATTTGAAGCGTTTCTATCCCTGAATCATATATGTAACATTATTTTCTAATATTAAACACCTTGGTATTCAAGATCTTTTGCAGATGGATTGTGAGTATGAGGGGAGATTGAGAAAGCCGACCCCAAGAAGATCCCGCTGACCAGACTCATATCTAGATGGCAGCGACAATTATCTCAGTTCACCAGACTCGTGTCTTGATGATTCGAAGCACGACAACTATCTACATTTTCTCCTTCCCCAGTTGTGCCAGTCCGGCCTCTGCTTTAAATGACTCTATCTCAGCTCCAGATAAGAGCGGACACTGAGTCATTTTATGCTCCCACACAATGATGGAAACCGAGTCTTTTTGCGCCTTCTAGTAAGAACAGACCTCGAGTCCTTTTGATCCCCACGATGAAAGCGAGCCCTGAGTCCATATATGGATTCCAATAGGAACAGACTCGCTAGTACTTCCACACCACCAAGACACAGGGCAGAACATCGCTCCATTTCCAATTCATGTATTTTCCCCTGACACTAACATCTAGTGGTAACTACACAAGCATGGCAAGTAAGAGTAATGCGTAAGAAAATAACCACAAAAATCACCGTCTAGCACCCACTGTGAGATTTCCAGCTCGCAATACTGACACTAAGTGGCATCAGACGATCAACATGTAACTCAAGGCCTAACATATCACAAGCAAATAACAATTTGTAGTGCGCGTCTGTAATCATGCTCGAAGGTTACAAATCGAAGTCTACAACTAAAAGTAGTCACAATTATAATTAACAAATATCGCGCTCGTTGCTTCGCGGATCACAATATGCAAAAATTTGGGGGCATTTATTTGATGGGGTTCCCCTACAGATTTTTGAATCAAACCGAACCAAAGCATTCGAGTTAGTCAATCCGATCGAGTGAGCCATGCGCACAAGTCGTGCTCACTCGAAGGACCCTAATACCACCCCAAAGGGAACGAGCCGGACAATGCACGCATACGCCCCGAAAGGACCAAGCTCCCACGCCCCCGTGCATAGGCCCCACATGCACGGATGCCACGAGCACAGGCAGCTCTCGCCACATACACGCACAAAGGCACTCGCCGCGTTCGCGAGCAACCACTACCGGGCACAAGGGAGGATGCACAAGCAAACCATACAAGCACACACACGTGAAAGTCTCTAGTGTCGACTAAATCCACCTATGGGGGGGGGGGAATAGGGGTCGTGCGGTCTTTTGCGGAATTAAATTAACCTGCACAAATTAACAAACACAGCACAGAAAACACACAAAAAGTTATAGTGGTTCCCCGATTTAGGTACATCCACTTTCCCCCCTTCGACCTATCTCCCACCAAGGGACGACTCAGTCACTTCTCCAAACGGATTGAAATCCAATCCTCACACTACGAAAGGAACCCTTCCAACAAAGGAGTCACTACTCCACCACCACGGGTTGCACCCAACCCTTACAACTAGGAATAAAAATTCCTTTACAACAAAACCAAAATAGAATGTATAAGAAAATACAAACAATGCTTATGGAGAATCTGATGTCCTTCTTCGTTTGTTGAGGCTTTCTTAAAAGTAACGAAGAGTCCACAATCGGATTTCTCTCTTGGAGAGGATCTTGACAAAATCGGCGGCAGCAAGTAAATACGGCGGCGATACTTTGTAGATCCAAACTTCTTGACGAAGCAAGCAAGGTCTACGAACGATCTCGGTCGGATCAGTCGTCTTCACCGATTCGGAATGGAGAACTAGTCTCGTTCAACGAATCGAGAGACAAGAGATCTCAAGAGAGATGCGTGAGACGCACTCCTAGCCTCGGTGCTGTCGCCGGAAGATCAAAGATGACCGGAGATTATCGGCGACGACGAATTGCGAGCGGCGACAAGAGATCAGCGGTTTCCGTGATCGGCTAGGGCACGACGTCGGCTGCTTTTGATTTTTCATGAATAGTTACTGTAGAAGTTCAAAATACACGAGTATTTATACTTGAGGCCAACCCTAAAGTCCGTTGTGGGACCCACAAGGAGAAACCCTAGCCCCGGCCGAAACAGCGCACGACCTCTTGGTTCGGTCCAGCGAACGGAGGAAAATTGCCTAAGGCAAAATCGATGAGAATCGTTGGTGATTCCCGTCGAAGTCGGCGGGAATCACTCACGATTCCCGTAGATTCTGCCTTGGCCGAATTCTAGTTGGAAACCTTGTCAGCCGGAGGAAATCGGCGGGAATGCAAACTGATTCTCGTCGAATCGGCGGGAATCACTAACGATTCCCGTCGAAGTCGGCGTGAATCACTTAGTGATTCCCGTCGATTCTGCCTTGGTAGAATTTCTGTTTAGAAATCTGATAGCTGGAAGAAGTTGACGGGAATGCAGACTGATTCTCGTCGAATCGACGAGAATCACAAGGGATTCCCGTCGAAGTTGGCGGTAATGACTTAGTGATTCCCGTCGATTTTGACTTGGACGATTTTCTCTTCCTTCCTATGAACTTGGTATTTGACCCATCTTTGCTCCTCTTCTTCTCTTGATCTATCTCGACGCTGTACTTGAAAATAAGTACACTCCAATAGAGAGAGCACACGTGAGTCAACACACTGATCTACTCAACGAGGGATTACATTGCGCAGACCCGTATATATTGACCCACTGCACCCTGACATTGGTGTGTACTTAGCATGGAATAGCTGCAAGCACAAATTGATAGAAGATCGTCAAATATATTGTCAATTCAACTTAGCTTGTTCAGGGGCTTCTTCAAATAAGGTACATTGTGGATACAATACCCAACAATCTCCCCCTATTTGAAGAAACCTAAACCCTACAAGCTAAGGTGAATAGAACAGATTGGAATGAAAATCATAAACTAAAAATTCAGTTGAGAGTGAAATTCATTACCATTTTCCTGAGAGCATACTTAACATTGACAACCACCTTAGCCTTAGCCGAGAGGGTAATCTCCCCCTTTTCAGCTTCTGCAAATCTGGGACTTCACTTGGAGCACAAAGCTCCCCCTTAGTTCTTGCATCCGTGCCCGATATTGAATTCATAGCAGATGCTCCCCCTTGATCCAAGAGCCTTGAGCCCTTCAGTCTTCAATCTTCATAGTTCAGCATGCCGAGTTCAACTTTGAAGAGACTGAACTTGGTCTCGTCTAGAGGCTTTGTGAAGATATCTATAGTCTGCTTATCCGTGGGGACATAGCAGAGAGAGATATCTTTGTTTTTCACATGCTCCCGAATGAAGTGGTAGTGCACTTCAGTATGCTTTGTTCTGCTGCGCGACACAGGATTGTTCGCAATTGCTATTGCGCTAGAGAAGTCGCAATACATAGGAACTTCTCTGAACTACAAGTCATAATCTTCGAGTTGATTTCTGATTCATAGAAGTTGTGAACAACAACTGCCTGCTGAGATGTACTGAGATTCAGCCGTAGAGGTTGCGACACAGTTCTGCTTTTTACTGTTCCATGAAATAAGCCTTTTTCCGAGGAATTGGCACGTCCCGGAAGTGCTTTTCCTATCATTCCGGCTTCCTGCAAAGTCAGCACTTGAAAAGCCTATCAGCTCGACATCATTATTTCTTGGGTACCACAAGCCAAGATTTGGTGTACCTTTAAGGTATCTAAGAATTCGCTTGACAGCGATATAATGAGATTCCTTAGTATTCACCTGATATCTGGCACAAACGCATGTGGAAAACATAATATCCGGTCTACTCGCAGTAAGGTAGAGCAGAGATCCAATTATGCTTCTGTATTTAGTTTCATCAAAAGGTTTCCCTTTCTCATCCTTGTCCAGAGATATAGTGGATTTCATTGGAGTCCTCATAGAGGTTGCATTCTCCATTCCGAATTTCTTGAGAAGTTCATTTGTGAACTTCATCTGAGAAATGAAAATTCCATCCTCAGACTGTTTCACTTGAAGTACCAAGAAATACTTTAGCTCTCCCATGCTGCTCATTTCAAACTTTCATTGCATAAGTTTAGAAAACTTCTTGCAAAGATTGTTGTCCGTTGAGCCGAATATTATGTCATCGACATAGATTTGCACCAGCAGAATCTTGCCTTTGACTTCCCTAAGAAACAATGTCTTATCTATTTTTTCTTTCGAGAACTTGTTCTCAAGAAGAAAACTAGATAAAGTCTCATACCAAGCTCGAGGAGCTTGTTTTAAGCCATATAATGCTTTATTAAGAAAATAGACATGATTAGGGAATGATGGATTAACAAAACCTGGGGGTTGCGCGACATATACTTCCTCTTTCAAATTTCCATTTAGGAATGCAGATTTCACATCCATCTGATAGACAGTGAATCCTTTGTGAGAGGCATACGCTAGGAAAAATATGATCGCCTCCAGCCTTGCAACTGGTGCAAAGGTTTGGTCGAAGTCAATCCCCTCCTCCTGTCTGTAACCTTGAGCCACCAGTCTGGCCTTGTTCTTGATGATGACACCGTGTTCATCCAGTTTGTTTCTGAAGATCCACTTAGTGCCGATCACATTCTGGTTCTTTGGTCTGGGAACAAGCATACAAACGTTGCATCGTTCGAATTGATACAGTTCATCTTGCATGGCCAATATCCATGACGCATCTTTGTTCGCTTCGTCGAACTTCTTTGGCTCAATCTGTGACAAAAACTAAGGTGCAGAATCTCGTTAATTATACCTCTCCGAGTTCTGACACCGTCACGAGGATCTCCTATGATCTGATCTCTGGGATGATCCCTCACGTGTCAGAGCTCTAAGAATCTTGCATCTGGAGCTCTAACAGCTTCTCGGGCTCCTCCCTCTTCTGGGTGATTTTCTCTATCCTGATTGCCATCTTCTCCAATTGGTGTTGAGGTGCAGACCTTGACGTACTTGGGAGTTGTATCTTTAGCAGTCTCATCGAGACTTAGCTATTTAAGCCTTGCACTTGCATCTTCAAGAATGCCACTAGAAGAATTGCTGTGAAGCAAGCTTCCTCCATCAAATACAATAATAATGGACTCCTCTACCACTAGGGTCTTCTTATTGAAGACCATATATGCCCGACTATGGCTATTATAGCCCATGAAGATGCCTTCGAAGCATTTTTCTCCGAATTTAGTACATGGGTACTTCCCATTATTGAGTACATAGCATTTGCAGCCAAAAATCCTTAAATAGGACATGGTCGGTTTCCTGCCTTTTAATAGCTCATAAGGCATCTTACGATGATTCTTGTTGATCAATGCTCGGTTATGCACATGACAAGCCGTATTGACAGCCTCTGCCCAGAAGTACTCTGGAAGAGAAGCATCATTCAACATTGTCATACATGCTTCAATGAGCGTTTATTTCTCCTCTCCACAACTCAGTTTGGCTGAGGAGTACGCGGGGAGGAAAACTCTTGAAAGATACCATATTATTCACATAATTCTGTCATAGCACCAGACTCAAATTCTGTTCCATGGTCACTTCTAATTTTGACCACAGAGTAGTTAAGTTTGTTCTGAATCTGCTTGATAAAATTAGTGAAGATGTCAAACGTATCTGACTTTCGTTTCAAGATGAACACCCACGTAAACCGAGAGTGATCATCAACAATCACTAGCGTATACGATTTGCCTCCTATGCTATGAACTTGCACTGGACCGAACAAGTCCATATGCAGAAGATAAAGACATCTGGAGGAGTCTTTGTCTGCAATGCCCTTAAAGGTAGCCCGAGTTTGTTTGCCCTTCTGGCATGTAGGACAAGGGCTATCTTTGATGCACTTAATAGTAGGGGCATCCCTTACTAAATTCTTGGAAAACAACATATTAATTGTCTTGAAATTAATATGTGCTAATCTCTTATGTTATTTTTCACAAAGAGATGCACTGCCTTTTGCTACTAGGCACACGGGGGTAGAAGAGTCTAAGCTAAGAAAATCTAAGCAAAAGATATTTCTGCTCCTAATGCTAGTTAATACTGTCTCCGAAGAGGCACACGATATTATCAAGCACTTATCCTTGCAGAACTTAATGTCGTATCCTTTATCACACAACTGGCTTACACTGATCAGGTTATGATTTAACCCTTCAACATAGGCCACGTCAGTGATAGAGAATACACCGTTGGAAATCATACCATAACCTCTGGTGACTCCTCGATCAGATCCTCCAAAGATGACTTTGGGTCCATTTTCGACTGGGGAGTAATCATGCAACAGGCTTCTTGTCCCGATCATTTGCCGGGAACATCCACTGTCCAAGTACCAGATAGGCGTTTTGGTGGCCTTTGGACATACCTACAAAACAGAATTAGTTTCCCTTAGGAACCCAATCGAACTTGGGTCCTAGATTCCTTGTTAGCACACTCCCCCTCAGGTGGTTAACCCTACGAGTGGTCGGCCTCGCATTGCTAACACAAGGAGTGTCGTTGAATCTTGGATTAAACCAGCAATCCACGGCAAAGTGACCAACTTTGCCACAACACCAACAATCAAACCTGTTGTACCGTTTCCTAGGCTCCTGCTTCATCCTTGGAACGGTGGGTCCAGCCGGGGCCTTGGATCTGGAGGTGGAGGAATCATGATGACAACAGTCACACGATTTCTTCACTTCCTGTTCCTTCAGTATAATAGGCTTGGCCTTTGGTGCCTGCTTCCTATTATGGCCGCTAGAGAAGTGGCCATAATTCTCCACTTGGATTTCCTCATAAGGTGCCTTGAAGACACTCTCACCGTAGTTTCGGGGGAAGGTCCAACCATCATACCAGCTCTTGGGCTTTTCAATCGAGGGCCGGAAGAAGTGGTCATAGGTTGACTCAAAGTCCTGCTCATTGCAAGGAAAGCCAGGCTTTCTGAATGAAACAGGATCGAGTGGGGCCTTTCCCTTTTCTGCAGCAGAGGCCTTCTTAGCAGCCTTATTTTTCCTCTGATTTCTGTTTCTCCTGGATGATTTACCAGGCACACCCACATGCCCTAAGCCAGCCCCCTTAGCCTGAGCAGAGAATTCATCAACTAGAGGAAGAACGGTCTTGGGCATAGAGAAGCTTTTGACAATCTTCCTTTCTGCCACAAGCTATTCTTCCAACTTGTTGATTTCTTCCTGTTTTTGGTCAAGGAGCCTTAGAGACTCTGAGTGCTCAGAAGTCAGGTCCAGGTGTTCCTGTCGGAGAGAAATCAAGCTAGTGATCTCTTCTCTTAGGGACACACCCTCAGCCTTAAGGAATTTGACTTCTCTTTTCTGAGCCCTCAACCTCTTGCGGCATTCCTCAAAGGTATTGAGCAGAAGCTCATACTTTTCGAGGAGCTCAGCTTCACGGGCAGATGGGCTGTCCTCGAGATCATCGTCAGGAGACTCGGAGTCAGAGTCAGAGAGGGGGGTACGATCTTTTACCTTCCCAGTAAATGGGGGGCAGTCTCCTTCTGAGTTGGAGCAACCCATTAGCCCGAAGTAGGCTTCCTCATCATCACTGGAGTCTGACGAATCAGATTCACTCAGTGTCTTTGGCTTTTTGGCAATGTAGCTCCTCTCCTTCTTCTTATCTCTAGAGGACTTGTGCTCCTCTCCCTTCCCCTTATCTCTCTTGCTTTGGTGGCAGTCAGCAACGATGTGGCCTGGCTTATTTCATCCAAAGCAAATAATGTCAGTAGCGTGATGTTTGTTCTGTTTAGATTCATACTTGTCAGAAGAGTAATTCTTCTTCTGATGTCTGGACGAGGAGCCGTCTCTCTTTCTTTGATTCCTCATCTTGAGGAACTTCTTGAGCTCTCGAGTGATGAGGGAGAATTCTTCTTCAGATAGCTCTGAGCCGGAAGAGCATGGCTCAGAGTCTTCTTCCTCATCCTTTTTCCAAGAGCAGGACGAGGCTGCACCCTTGCCTTTCCTTGAGTGATTGGCTTTCAGGGCTACAGTCTTTTCTTTGGCAGCGGCTTTATCGGCTTCTTCTTCAGCTTTTCTGGTGTTCAGCTGAAGCTCATAGGACATAAGCTTCCCAAACAAAATCTGGGGATCAGTTTCTGCCAGCTTGCCAAATTCTTTGATGGCGCAGATCTTGGTGTCCCATTCCTTAGTAAGGGATCTGAGGAATTTGTCATTTAATTCACCATCGGTGAACACTCTGCCATAACTCTTCAGGGCATTGACGATCTTCAGGAAGTTCTCGAAAGTCACTCTGATTCTTCCTTGGGACCTTGCCTGAAGGCCTCATACTTCTGGTTTAGAAGGGATCTTCGATCATCCCTTACTTCATCTGTGCCTTCCATCCGAATGATCAGGCAGTGCCATATGTCCTTGGCAGTCCTGCAGTTGCTGAAATTCTTGCATCATTGAGTCATCGATGGCGCTGACAAGAATGTTCTGAGCTTTCTTGTCTAGACCGACAAGCACCATCTCATCCTTCTCCATTTCGGAGAGCTTCTTGGGCACCATCTTGGTCGGATCAATGGTGGAGGCCTTAGTGGGGATATAAGGTCCCTCCTCCACTATCATGAAGAGTCGGGGGTCGACTGCTTCCATGTAGAACCTGATCCTTTCCTTCTAGATGGGAAAGTTCAGCTTGGTGCACACTGGGATCTTTCCTTAATACTTGAGTCCGTCCATTTCTGAGATCTTCTTGACACTAGACACGGGATCTTACTCAAGGTGTTAACCTTATTGACGAGTAACCTCCCTCTGATACCACTTGAAAGTCTCTAGTGTCGACTAAATCCACCTATGGGGGGGGGGGGAGAATAGGTGTCGTGCGGTTTTTTGCGGAATAAAATTAACCTGCACAAATTAGCAAATACAACACAGAAAACACACAAAAAGTTATAGTGGTTCCCCGATTTGGGTACGTCGACTTTCCCCCTTCGACCTATCTCCCACCAAGGGACGACTCGGTCACTTCTCCAAATGGATTGAAATCCAATCCTCACACTACAGAAGGAACCCTTCCAACAAAGGAGTCACCACTCCACCACCACGGGTTGCACCCAACCCTTACAACTAGGAATAAAAATTCCTTTACAACAAAACCACGATAGAATGTATAAGAAAATACAAACAACGCTTATGGAGAATCCGATGTCCTTCTTCGTTTGTTGAGGCTTTCTTGAAAGTAACGAAGAGTCCACAACCGGATTTCTCTCTTGGAGAGGATCTTGACAAAATCGGCGTCGGCAAGTAAATGCAGCGGCAATACTTTGTAGATCCAAACTTCTTGACGAAGCAAGCAAGGTCTACGAACGATCTCGGTCGGATCAGTCGTCTTCACCGATTCAGAATGGAGAACTAGTCTCGTTCAACGAATCGAGAGACAAGAGATCTCAAGAGAGATGCGTGAGACGCACTGCTAGCCTCGGTGCTGTCGCCGGAAGATCAAAGATGACCGGAGATTATCGACGACGACGAACTGCGAGCGGCGACAAGCGATCGACGGTTTCCTTGATCGGCTAGGGCACGACGTCGGCTGCTTTTGATTTCTCGTGAATAGTTACTGTAAAAGTTCAAAATACACGAGTATTTATACCTGAGGCCAACCCTAAAGTCCGTTGTGGGACCCACAAGGAGAAACCCTAGCCCCGGCCAAAACAGCGCACGACCTCTTGGTTCGGTCCAGCGAACGGAGGAAAATTGCCTAAGGCAAAATCGGCGAGAATAATTGGTGATTCCTGCCGAAGTCGGCGGGAATCACTCATGATTCCCGTCGATTCTGCCTTGGCCGAATTCCAGTTGGAAACCTTGTCATTTGGAGGAAATCGGTGGGAATGCAGACTGATTCTCGTCGAATCAGCGGGAATCACTAACGATTCCCGTCGAAGTCGGTGAGAATCACTTAGTGATTCCCGTTGATTCTGCCTTGGCAGAATTTCTGTTTGGAAATCTGATAGCTGGAAGAAGTCGGCGGGAATGCAGACTTATTCTCATCGAATCGACGAGAATCACAAGTGACTCCCGTCGAAGTCGGCGGGAATGACTTAGTGATTCCCGTCGATTTTGACTTGGACGATTTTTCTCTTTCTTCCTATGAACTTGGTCTTTGACCCATCTTTTCTCCTCTTCTGCTCTTGATCTACCTCGACCCTGTACTTGAAAATAAGTACACTCCAATAGAGAGAGCACACGTGAGTCAACACACTGATCTACTCAACGAGGGATTACGTTGCGCAGACCCGTGTATATTGACCCACTGCACTCTGACATTGGTGCGTACTTAGCATGGAATAGCTGCAAGCACAACTTGATAGAAGATCGTCAAATACATTGTCAATTCAACTTAGCTTGTTCAGGGGCTTCTTCAAATCAGGTACATTGTGCATACAATACCCAACAACACGCAGTGCAGGCGCATGCAACCTTTGCATGCATGCACCCCCAATGCAGGCATACACCGCAAGGGCGCGCACACACCACACAGATGCACCCCCACCTGTGCATGCGTGCCTGCATGGGCACGCGCGCTCCCTACTTGCGCACACCATACAGGCATGCATGCAGTGCGAGCGCGCGCACCAAACCTATGTGCATGCCCCTTATGTACACGAGTTGATACCCCTCCACCACTGCAACCATTGCCGAACAACTTGCTTGGGCCGCCCGGACCGCCCATGGGGCATGTTTGTCATTCCGGTAAAATTGGTGATCCTAGCGATTGAAACAGAGTGACGTAATTCGCTAATTCAGGATTCAGCCAGGAGCAATTATCAATGCGTTCCTTCAAGAAAGCTATAAAAAGCCACAACCCTTTATTTGAGAACAAGCAACTGGAGATAGAAGAGAGAGCTCCGGGGTTTTCCAATGAGTACGTGAGACTTAGATCGTTCCATCACTTGAAATTTGCTCTGCTTTCTTTCTAGTCCTCTCACGCTCAACGCCCTCGTCGATGCAGCATCACGGGTAGGAAAGTACTTAGAAGAACACACTCATGGATGCTCTTATGCACGCTCTCTTCAAGGCTTCGTAGATTTATCTGTTTTCCACATTTTTCTATACATAAAGCTTTTAAACGTAGATGTGGCCTGTCACCCTCTAGGGAGCTCAAATACTTGCAAAAGATAGTGGATTTCGGCACGACCAAATCCGTCCACGTAGTTTTTCACCTTTTTCGAGTTTGCATGCTAAAATGCCTCCGAGCCATTGCTTCTTAGTTTACTTTTGATTATTTGCGTGCCCAGTCTGACTTTAAGCTAAGGCAATCTGATTCTTTGGACCGGAGGAAAACTGTGTGACCCGCAACAATTATAATTAATATGGACTACGAGAAGCAATGAATAAACCAAAATTCTCAGTGCGTGATTGCATGTTTGATGCAATAAATTAAGGGCATTGATATTCACACTGCAATTTTGGCTATCTGCACTACCTGCTATTCCCACACACTATTTTGAGACAATGACTCTCTGCAAGTAAAATGCTATTTGCATTTTTTTTAATTTAAAAAACAATTATTAAAAATCTTTTTATTGCCAAGTCAAGTGGATGATATCACCAATTTTGATTGAGAATTTAAGAGGCAAATCAATAATAGTAATAATAATAGTAGTAGTAAGATTCAAATAAATTTGAATAAGCTTTATTCCATTAGACCAAGTCCACTACTTTCATTTAACAATTGTAACAGTTGCTCTCAATGAGTGATAATTTCACATGTAGCTTCTTTTGCCAAATAAATAATTGGAGTTGGTATGTTGGTTAAATTCATCCTGGGTGATTTGGTTGGGGATATTCTCGCTATTCGACTGCAGTCGGCCATGGATCTGGATTCATGTTCCCCTAGTCAAGGGCTTACCGTGATTTCTAGCAATATTGATAGAGTAAATGCAAAATAATGTAGAAATTTGATATTGAGCTATGAGATTTAATCACTCATAGTTTATTATGATATACTCTCTCTCTTATTTTTATTCTTATTTCTATTATTTTCTTCTACTCTATTATGTTACTTCCCTCATGAATGGTTGGAGTGGACATTTGTGTTCACCAATTAATTCATTTGTGGAAGCTTGATTCTGCCAAGTCCAATTGGATATTTGTTCTATTTCCACATTTCTGTATATAGAAATAAGTTATCTTTAGGATGAAATAAGCGATAGGCCCTGTTCCAAGAACTCTATCAATATCATATCTAATTTCTATATTTTTTTTGCACTGTTCTGCAATATTGTAGTTAAACTGCAGTGAAGAACTGTAGCAAATACATATATTTTGTGAATTGTCTAATTCATGTTTTTTCTCTCCTTTCAATATCTCCCCATTTCTTCCAATGTTACTATTATGCAAAATGCTATTTGCGACAATGGCTATTCACAAGCAAAATGTTATTTGCACACAAATTTCTAACTTGAAAAAAATTAATAATTAGAAATTTTTAATTGTTAAAATATCATATCCAAAACATTTATCATGGTCAAAACATCATATCCATAACATATATCATAGTCAAAACACCATATCCAAAAGAATAATTAGAATGTTTGTTGTCAATTAGCTCTCTATTAAATCTTCTCCTCAATTGTAACATCTGAAAAAAATAAAAGATAATATTTTAGATAATATTTAATGAAACATCATAAGAAACATATATCATAGTCAAAACATCATACAAAACATCATAGAGTATGATTGTTGTTGGTTAATTGTATTAAATCTTATCTTCAATTGTAACATTTGCAAAATTAAAGAAAGTATTTTAGATATATATTTAATGAAAATGTGAGAGTTGATAGTATATAAATTTATTAAGTGTACCATTTTCATACCACATCATTCAACTCCACTAACATAGTGTTCCCAAATTTTGGTTGAGAAGTTGTAATCCTTGATTTATAATGTATTTCTCAATCTTTCGCTATGACTTCGTAATATCTTATTTGTGTCGGAACATAATGGAGAAAAAAAACCTGTGAAGTCATTACTAATTTTAATTCAACTTTCACAAAATGATCTTTTTCATGTCTGTATATTGTAGGTTTATCATTTGATCAAATATCTTTTATATAGTCGTCAAATTTCTAATGAATACTTTTAAGATTTTTTTTTCAATTGGCTATGAACTCCCTCAACTCGATTTGTGCTAGAATTTTCCAATGCATGTACTTATCAATCCAAGCTGGAATAAAATATTCACTCTATCCATGTTGATGTAACATAATGGAGAACATCTAAATGCAATACAGAAATTGTATAATAAGTTTATTGTAGCAAAGATGGAAATCACTTGTTGCAACTGCCTTAATCACCCTTTGCCATTTAAACATAAAGTTTTCAAATTCTTTTTCATTGCTAAAATGTTTCTTACAATGAGTTAAAACATCCTATTTATGTTAACTTGACGTAGAATATTTTTTTAGCTTGAGAAGATATTTACATTGACATTCATTAAAGCAATTTCTCTATCCATGATCAAAACGATTGACATAGAATTGATTGTAAATAAAATCCTGAAAACATTACAAAGTCGAAACATAGCTTGCTTACACTTCGTCAAACAAGAAAGCGAAGCATGAATAGAATGTTTTTGTTGTAGAAGTCATTCGAACAATACAAAGTAAAGGCATCCGACATTTTTTTGTTTTATAAATGCAATCAAGCTCAAAAACTGTTGGAAAGATATTTGACAATTTTACTGCAAGAAAATTTGCAAAAAATAGATTTTTTAGCTGTTGGTTACTTTCATTCACTGTGTTGTAACCAATATAGTATGCTTTGTCTATCAACGTATACAAAAACTATATTGGAGAAAGACCATCTAATTCCTTCTTTTGTAGTTTTGCTCATGTATTGTAGATTACTCTTATACCTGAGGTGTATAATCCGTAATTCGTCGAGATCAGAGATGTCTGAGAATGACTTATAAGATCTCGCCCACCTGGGGTGAGTAGAAAAGATCTCGCCTATACAACCCCATATTTGTCAAATATATAAATTGCCTAAGGAAGACATCTTAGAAGACTAGCTAGCTCGCTAGGTCGCCAGGGTCGCCGGGTCGTCGGGTCGCCAGGGTTACTTTCATTCACTGTGTTGTAACCAATATAGTATGCTTTGTCTATCAACGTATACAAAAACTATATTGGAGAAAGACCATCTAATTCCTTCTTTTGTAGTTTTGCTCATGTATTGTAGATTGCTCTTATACCTGAGGTGTATAATCCGTAATTCGTCAAGATCAGAGATGACTGAGAATGGCTTATAAGATCTCGCCTGATAGTTTTACTTTCAAGACTACCTAAACACCTAGAGTGGGGGGGGGGTGAATAGGTACTTTCCTTGATTTAACTTAAGGCAGAATATAATTACAGTTCTTTGAATAAATCAGATAATTCTAAGCTAACACAGCACAACAATCACAAACATACACACATCACAGATTGCACACAGATTTATAGTGGTTCCCCAAGGTCTGGGTACATCCACTTTCCCCCTTCACCTATCTAGCAGTATGCTAGAGTCGGCCTAACTTCTTCCTTTAACTCAGATCCTTAGATCCTACAGCTCAGAATCCAGAAGGATTCCTACAACTCAGGCTAATAAGCCCTACCTCAGCCTTGCCACAAAGCCTACAACTCAGAGAATACCTTCTCCTACAACTCAGGCATAAACAGCCCTACCTCAGCCTTACCACAAGGCCTACAGCTCAGAGAATACCTTCTCCTACAACTCATGCATAAACAACCCTACCACTCAGGGAATAAATCTCCTACACTCAGCCTTTATAAAATAAGCTTATAACTCAGATCTATGAATAGATCCTACAGAATTAGATAAGGAATTTTGTAATCTCTTACCCCTGTTGAGAGAGAAGGGATAAGAACTTTCTTGATCAGCTTCTTGAAGAGGCTGATGGCTGAAATCAACTTGATCTTAGCTTTCTTCAAAGGTTCTTGAATCTGAACTTAGTTGGGTTGATTTCCTTTGAATAAAACTGACTGACAGCTTCTTTCTTAGACTTCAGAAATAGATCTGAATCTTCTTGATAGATTAGTTCAGTATCTGCTTCTTGAGAGACCTATGAATGTCTCCTCCTTGTCTTCAAATAACTGGATCTCTCTCTATCCAAACCTCTTGAAGATACTTCTGAATTCTTGATTGAATTCCACTTAGACAGAATCTGAATAGTAAACTACTTCAGAATGTCTTCTTAGATCTTCTCACGAAGATCTTCTTCGTTGTTACTTGTACTTTCTTGATCAGAGATCAATCTCTAATTGTGTTAGTTATGACAATACTTGTCTTCTCTATGTATATATATTTCTTCTTCTGAATCCATCTATTTATAGACTTCATCCATGGTAACCGGCTGATCCGGTTTATAACTAACTTCTGACAAGTCTGACAGCTTCAGAAAACCTGTTGTAACTCACAGCTGTCAAGTCTTCAAACAATTCTTGAGCCTTTGACTATGTCAGCAAAGCGTCGAGTCTGTCTGTCATAAAGTGTCGAGACCATCTGTCAATATATGTCGACACAAGTGACTTAAGTGTCGACACAGCCTTTGGTGATGTCGACAAAGCTGCCTTGATGTCGACACAGCTCCTTGATACTACATCTTGAGAATGTGTCGACACTGATTATTTGTGTCGACACAAATAATTCACCATTCATCAGCAATCAACTTGGTATAGACTCAGCTGTGTGTCGACACAAGTCTTGTGTGTCGACACAGTTAATGTAGACTCAGAACATAGTATGTGTCGACACTGCCTCCAGGTGTCGACACAGTTGTTGTCGACTCTGCCTCTGTGTGTCAACACTGCCTCCCGGTGTCGACACAGTCGATGTTGACTATAATCTTCTGTGTGTCGACACAAATTCTCTGAAGTATCGACACAGCTATTTCCAAGTGTCGACACAATCTAACTGAAGTGTCGACACAGCTTCCTCAGGTGTCGACACATGGACTTAGAATATTTTTTCCTGCATTCTAGCACATACTTAACCTGTACATATAAACTCAAAATAACATCAAATAAACCTTGATGTATATCATTGAGCTAAGTGATGCTTCTCCAAATCAGGTATACATTTTCCAATGTACCCAACAATCTCCCCTTATTTGGAGAAGTCATAACCCTTTAGACAATGATATACACCACTTAGAAAATAAACAAGATGATGTACATAAGCATTATATGACAGGGTACTTAATAAACAAAACACATATCATAGTTACATCACAGAATAAAGATGTAAAAGTAAATGATCACAGAACAATATTTTGTATATCAACTCAAAAAGTTTGTTACAAAATGTTTTACATTGATTTCTTTAACAAACTAACAATTACATAGTTCTTGAACAAAAACTAGTAAAGCTAAGACTAAGGCTGGACAGGCTCCTTGATGACTATCCCTTTTCCAGATATTATCTGAGCCTGAGCAGGAGGTTCTGTATCTTCCATGGGCTTCTTGCCTTTCAAATCCACTTTCTTCTGTGCATCAGCCTTGATCCTTTGTCTTTCAAAATAATGAAATGACTTAGGGAAATACTTGTTAGGTTCCTGAGTATCAGGAGGTAGCTTCTCCATCTTAGCCTTTCTCCTGTGTTGAACTATGGCTTCTTGTCTGGCTTCATACTTTTGCCATTCTTGCTCATTGTACCATTTTCCCCTTTCATGTACTTGATCTTTTACAGCCTTCCATGCAGTTAAAATGATATTCCTTGAAGTGGGGCTCCACTACTCAAAGTCTGGCTTTAATTCTGCTTGCTCTCTAAATCTTTTCTTTGATAATAGAGCATCTTGCTGAGCTTTGATAACAGTATCTGACATATCAACATTTTCAATAATCACATTTATAATTGGTTGTGGAGGGCTATACATTGACTGAACCTGTTCATGTATCATCTCAAGATTTACAGGAGGGTAAATAACTTGGGCAACCTCAGGTTGATTACCTTTAAGTAGAATTGGTTGCACCCCTGACTCAGCCATATTATCATCATCACACAAGGGTGGATATCATAGAGTGGCTCTTATGCTATTAGTTACCCATTTGGCATGATTAGACCCAGCATAGACTAACACCCTCTCCCCCTTTATGACTTCTCTAGCCATATGCTCTCTCAAGTCATCTTTCTGAAATCTGATTTGTCCATCCAGATAGTTGATTCCATCTTTAAAGAATGGCTTTCATTTTTGAAGCTTGTCACTAATAAACTTCTCAGATGAAGTGATGGCAATTTTAACTGCATCTAGGGCAGCTTGTAGCTTCTGATCATATTCTTCTCTTTCTTTAACCCTTGCAGCAGTCATTGCAACAACAGTGTTTGTGAACTCAGTGACTATCACATTATATGATTCAGTCAGATTTTCATTCATTCTTATTTGATTCTCAAGGACATAGCCTTGTTTAACAGCCATCTCATCCACTTGCTTCTTTATGTCTTCTTGTTGCTTGGCAAGAAATACTATAGCATTGTCTCCCTTGTGGAAGCAATCTGTCATCTCTCTTTTATTCTGATTAACTTCAAATCTTATAGATTTTATATCTTGTGCCAGATCAAATTGAAGAGCCTTTTGGCTTTCATCCATATATTTTCAAGAAGCAATCTTTGCTCATCAAATTTTACTTGTAAATCCACCAGAAGTTTGTTGTAATCAATTGCAGGTGCTGGTTGGGAAGAAGTAGCTTGTAAAGCCTGCTTATAGCTTTGACTTCTTCTCTTAAAGACCATTAATTTTCTCTTCTTTGCCTCCCTTACTTCTTCATGCTCAGATTCTGAAGAACTTTCAATAGTAACTCTCTCTTGAGGAGTGGAAGAAATTTCTTTCTCAACTACTTGTTGCTCTTCCTCTATATCAACCTGCTCCCCCTCAACCCTTACTTGCTCTCCCTCAAATCTTAGGGTCTCCATTTTTTATGTTTCTCATCCAATATCAGGAAACAACTCTTCAAGAGTAAATTCTTGTTGTGTGAGAGCAGGAGATTGTACTTTCTCAGCAGCAGCAGCAGCACCAGAAATATCAAGATCAGTTTGAGGAACAATGTCCTCTGATAAATTGATTCTTTCTTCCTCTTGTACCTGTTCAGACTCTGGCTCCCCCTGCAAATATGCATTCTCAGCATTGTCCTGGACTTGTGTACTTTCTAACTCCCCCTGCACTTGTGCAATTATAGTCTCTTCCTGGACTTGGGTAGTCACAGTCAGATCCTGAACTTGTGCTCTAACTTGCTCTTCCTGGTCTTGTGCATCTTCAGGACCATGCTCTTGCCTGTCCACATCAGGCATTTCTTTAGAAAAAACTCTATCCCACCTGGAGAATAACCTCATGTCCATTCTCCTCATATGATTTATCTTTGATGTAGGAATCTGTTGCATTACCTCTGGAATTATTCCAGCCAGGTACAGACTCATGATTCTAGCCAAGTTTGGCTTCTTGATTCCTTCTTTAATCTTATCAAACAGTACTGCAGACCAATTTGTTTGAATCTTAAAGATCACCCTAGTCATCAGGCTGAACATATAGGCTGATATCCTATCATGGCCACCTGGTTTGCATAAGATCACTTTTCCTATAATTTCAGACAAGAATTTCCCTTGAGGATTCATGCCCTTCCTGTTGATGGCAGATCCTATCTTTATGGTTGGATCCAATCCACACCATTGAAGTGCCTCCCTGGTCCTTGTGGCTAGTACCTCTTCCTCCTCTTGTATTCTAGGAAGATGGAGAATCTTGCTCAACCTCTTTTGAGACAGCTTGACACTTTCTCCATGTACAGAGGATTTGATCTTCAATCCTGATGAGTCCATTGATGCAGCAGTATAGAACTCGAATACTTCCTTCTTCCATATCTTACTAGGTTCAGAGACAAGATATTCTAATCCATTGTCTGCAAGAAGAGAAATGACCTGTTTGATCTCCGATTCGGCATCGTTGAATGCATGCCTAACTAACTCATATCCTTCATTGACGTTGTCTTCAACCTTGGGCGCCATTGGAATGAAGAGAAAGCTTGATTGGAGAGGAGAGAGATTGTCGACACAAGGTTTTTGTCTCAAAACCCTGGTGAGCGTGTCGACAGAATAATTTCTTGACCTATTTATACACTTCTAATCAAAGAAGATCAAAAAGCGGGCAAAAACTTTCTAAAAGTGTCGACACTGTTGGAATGTGTCGACACAAACTTCTATTGTCTCGACCACGGCGCAGACTACTATGTGTCGACACCAATTTATGATATGTCGACATAGGAGATACTTAGTAGTTCATCAGAAATTCTGTGTCGACTCTTATTATAAGTGTCGACACAAAATCTGTAAGTGTCGACACCATTACTTTGGTTGTGTCGACACAAAATTTCTGGATGTGTCAACTCTTTGTCCCTTAGGTGTCGACACATTTTCTCTGTGTCGACACAATTTCCCTGAATTGTCGACATGAATTCTCTATGTCGACACCTTATCACTGAATGTGTCGACACCATTTTACTTAGCCAATTTTTTTGGTAAACTAACCTATGGTCAACATTCCTAATTCAATTTTAAATCTATTGAATTTAGTTTCATCCAGAGGCTTAGTAAATACATCTGCAATTTGAAAATCAGTTTTAACAAATTCTAATGAGATGTCTTCTTTTTCTACATGTTCTCTAAGAAAATGATATTTTATCTCTATATGCTTAGTCCTACTATGTGAAACAGGATTGTTTGCAATAGAGATGACACTTTTAGAATCACACAATAAAGGTGTTCTACTTACTTGAATATCATAGTCCCTTAGCTGATGTTGAATCCACAACAGCTGTGCACAGCAACTTCCTGCTGCCACATATTCAGACTCAGCTGTGGATATTGCCACACTAGTCTGCTTCTTACTTCTCCAAGATATCAATCTTCCTCCCAGGAATTGGCATGTACCTGTAGTACTTTTTCAATCTTCTCTACAACCTGCAAAATCTACATCTGAATAACCTGTTAGTAGGAAATCTCCATTCCTAGGGTACCAAAGGCCTAGATTAGGTGTACCCTTTAGATATCTCAAAATCCTCTTGACTGCAGTATAATGTGATTCTTTAGGGCATGCTTGGTACCTAGCACAAACACATGTTGCATACATAATATCTGGTCTACTAGCAGTGAGATATAATAGAGAGCCAATTATTCCTCTATACAAAAACTCATCTACAGGTTTACCTGCATCATCTTTGCATATAAGCATACTTGTTCCCATAGGAGTTCTCATGGTGGAGGATGATTCCATACCATACTTCTTAATTAACTCCTTGGTGAACTTAGACTGGGATATGGACAATCCATCATCAGTCTGTCTTACTTGGAGTCCCAAGAAGAACTTAAGTTCCCTCATACTGCTCATTTCAAACTTCCCTTACATAAGTTTAGCAAACTTCTTGCAAAGGTTGTTCTCTGTAGATCCAAAGATTATGTCATCTACATAGATCTGAACTAAGATTATCTTACCTTTAGATTCTCTTAGGAATAGAGTTTTGTCTATTTTACCTCTTGAGAATTTATTCTCAATAAGGAAAGTAGACAGGGTTTCATACCAAGCCCTTGGGGCTTGCTTTAACCCATACAATGCTTTCCTAAGTCTATAGACATAACCAGGTTTAAGAGAACCTACAAAACCTGGTGACTGCTCTACATAGACTTCTTCTTTTAGATCACCATTCAGAAATGCTGATTTCACATCCATATGATATACCTTGAAGCCTTGATATGCTGCATAGGCAAGGAACATTCTGATTGCTTCCAGTCTTGCTACTGGGGCAAATGTTTGATCAAAGTATATTCTCTCTTTCTGCCTGTATCCTTTTGCAACCAATCTTGCTTTATTCTTCACAATAACTCCATTCTCATCCAACTTGTTCCTAAAAATCCACTTTGTACCAATGATGTTGTGGTCTTTTGGTTTAGGAACCAACTCCCAGACCTTGCATCTTCTAAACTAATTAAGCTCCTCTTGCATAGCATTAATCCAGTGTTGGTCTTGGATAGCTTCTTCAAATTTCTTTGGCTCCAGTTTAGATAGAAAACTTGAGTGCAGGACTGTATTCAGATTTCTACTTCTGGTTTGCACTCTATGTCTTGGATCACCAATTATCTGATCTGCTGGATGATCCTTTAGATGTCTTACAGCTGGAGGTAGACTTCCTTCTGGCTGAACACCTCCAGTTTCTTCATTATGCTGCACCTCTTGGTTGTCATCAGCTTCTAGAGAGTCTTGTACTCCCCCTGGATAGTAGCCATCATTTTCCAATACTTCATCTGCAGTTGAGCCTTCTGCAATGGAAAGCTTGTCCATCCTATTGCTTATACATGTTGGACTGCATGAACTACAAGGCAACTCACTGTTGATTAATCTTGTTTCATCAAATACAACATGTACAGATTCTTCTACAACTTGAGTATTCAAGTTGTAGACCCTATAAGCCATACTATCATTGTTGTACCCAACAAATATCCCATCTTGGGATTTGGCAGCAAACTTAGTTAAATAAGACTTGCCATTGTTAAGGATATAACACTTGCAACCAAAGATCCTAAAATAGGATAAATTTGGTTTTCTACCTTTCATAATCTCATAGGGAGTCTTTTTGTGGCACTTAGTGATAGAAGCCCTATTGAGTACATGACATACAATGTTTACTGCCTCAGCCCAGAAATATTCTGGGAGAGAAGTGTCACTCAATAGAGTTTTACCAGCTTCAATCAATGCCCTATTCTTTTTTTCAGCAATACCATTTTACTGAGGTGTTCTAGGTGAGGAGAATTCTTGAAAAATCCCAAACTCTTCACACAATCTTGTAATACTTTCAGATTGAAATTTAGTGCCATTGTCACTTCTGATTTTGACCACAGTACTGTCCAGTTCATTTTAAATTTGTTTGACAAAACTGTGTAAAACACTTGGGGTTTCAGATTTATGTCTTAGAAAGAACACCCAGGAATATCTAGAATAGTCATTTACAACCACAAAAGTGTAGGCCTTCCTACCTAGACTATGAACTAGCATAGGACCAAAAAGATCCATATGTAAGAGGTATAGACACCTCACTGAATCCTTGTTTTCAAGGCTATGAAAGAAGGATTTTGTCTGCTTGCCCTTTTGACAAACTGAATATATCCATTCCTTTATACACTTAACTTGAGGACCATTCCTCACTAACTCTTTACTAAAGAGTTGGCCAATTGTCTTGTAGTTAAGATGAGCCAGCCTTTGTGCCATTTGACACAATGAGATGCTTTCTCATCAGCTACAAGACAAATAGGAGAACCTTTGTTCTTATACCCAAAATCAAGACAATAAACATTTCTCTTTCTATACCCAGTTAATATGACCTTTTGATCACTTGACCTTTTGATATGGCATCCATTTTTAACAAATGAAATGTCATATCCTAGATCACTCAACTGACTTATGCTTATCAGGTTATGTTTCAAACCTTTTATATATGCCACTTGAGTGATGGTAATTTGGTTGGAAGAGATGTTACCAAATCCTTTGATAATTCCTCTTTCAGATCCATCAAAGATTACTTTAGGCCCATCCTTGATAGATGTGTACTCCTTCAGTAGCCCCTTTGTTCCAGTCATGTTCCTGGAACATCCACTGTTTAAGTACCATATAGGGGCATGACAACTTGGACTTTCCTGCAATACAGAATTACTTTCCCTTAGAACCCAAGTAAGTCTTGGGTCCTTGGTTCAAGTTAGCACCATTCATATCAAAACTACCAGCAGCTCTTCTAACTGGTAGACTGTTGTTCTTCCCGACACTTATGTTATGCCAGCAGTCTAAGGCAAAATGGTCTATCTTGCCACAACACCAACATTCATATTTGTTGTATCTAGGTCTAGATACATTTTTGGCAGAAAAATTTCTGTTTTGTGTTGGTGCTGCTGCAGCTACACCCACTGATTTCTTATAACCATGGGGTTTATGAACATGGGCTGACTTATTGGCATTAACACCCTTGTTATTCAGAACATCAGTCTTATTATGACCATGAATGTTTTCAAGATCATACTTGTTAGAAGGCTCATGCACCTTTCTAAAAACTATAGGGACTTTAAAGTTCAATGGCTAAACAGAGGCTTTGCCCTTTCTCTTGAAATGGGCAGCCATTGTGTTACCTTTATAGCCTATTCCAGCCTTACCCTTTTGAGCCACAAACTCATCTATTAAGGGTAAGACTGATTTTGGCTTAGAGTAACTAGCCACCAAATCTTTCTCTACTTGAAGTCTGACTTCCAGACTTTTAATTAGATCATTTTTATATGTGATTGTACCCATCTGAATAACAGTAATAGTTTTCAGCTTGGCAATCTCATTCATTTGTTGATCCAATTCTTTCTCTAAACCAGATGCAGTCATCTTAAGATCTGCAATTTCCTTAGCCTGATTTTTGGCCAAGTTTTTGCTTTTCTTAAGTGCCTGCAATAAGTCCCCATATTCATCTATCAACTTATGAATATCTCCTTAAGATTCTGATCCATCCTCATCACTTGATGAAGATTAATCTGACTCTGAACCAGTACTGTAATCAAAAATTCTAGAATTACTTTGTACCTTACTGGGACCAGGCTGATCCTGACACTTGTTGTCTTCTGATTCAGCCATCAGTCCCATGCACTGATGGTCTTCTTATTCATTGATGGAGTCCAGCAATTGTATAAACTCCTCTTCTTCACTAGCTGCATACAGTCCAATGTATGCTTCAGCTTCAGATTCTGACTCTGAGGAGGATTGATCTGTAAGACTCTTCTCCTTCTTAGCAACAAAGAATTTCTCCTTCTTGCCCTTTTATTGAGTCTTCTTTTGGTCTGCTGACTCCTTCCACTTTTCTGGACACTCAGCCACCACATGTCCTGGCCTATTGCAGTAATAGCAAAATTTTTTTGATGTTGTAGCTTTGCTGGGCTTAGACCTGCTCCTTTCCTTTCTTGATGATTTTCTCTTTTGATAATAGTCATCAACTGGCTGTGATTTGGAGGGCCTTGACTTCCACTGCTTCTTCTTCAAGAACCTCTGAAACTGCCTTGTAAAGGCAGCAAAATCTGCATCTGAATCATTGCTATCTGAGTTCTTATTGTCTGAATTTTCTGAGATAACTTCAGCAACTTCCTTAGGAGGTGATGGAGACATCCTCCTGCTCTTTCTAGTGGCTTCAACCTTAAAGGCCACTGACTTTTCTCTATACTCTCCTTTTGTATTTCTTTCTTCCTCCTTCCTAGCCATTAGTTGCATTTCATATGATAGCAACTTTCCAAATAAGGTTGGAGGAGAAATGTCAGCTAGTTTGGCCACTTCTCTAATGACACAAATCTTGGTATCCCAATCCTTTGTCAAGGATCATAAGAATTTGTCATTCAGCTCATAAGTACTGAAGACCCTTCCATAGGACATCAGTTCATTCACTATCCTGTAGAATTTCTTGTAGCATTCAGATATGCTATCAGACTTACCTTGTCTGAAACTCTCATATTCTTGATTGAGCATAGACTTTCTGTCTTGTCTAACTTCTTCAGAACCCTCCATGTAGACAATCAAAGTGTCCCACATTTCCTTGGAGGTTTGTAGTTAATCAAATTTTGGAAAGTAGAATCATCTATGGCACTCACTAAGATATTCTGAGCTCTCTTATCCATAGTTGCCAATATAATCTCATCCTTGGTCATTTCAGAAAAATCTTTAGGAGTTCTTTGATTTGCATCTAGAGCAGACACATTCATTGGGATATATGGACCTTCTTTTACTGTGATATATATCCTTGGGTCAGAGGCCTCCATAAACAATCTAACCCTTTCTTTCCAGATTTCAAAAATCTCTTTCCTGCAGATGGGTAATTTCATTGACCCTAATTCCTTGTGATTCTCTCCAGAACCCATTTTCTTGATTCTTGATTCTGCCTTAGGGATCTAACTCAGACTGTTAAGTCTTTCTTTGAGCAACCTCCCTCTGATACATCTTGATAGTTTTACTTTCAAGACTACCTAAACACCTAGAGGGGGGGGGGTGAATAGGTACTTTTCCTTGATTTAACTTAAGACAGAATATAATTACAGTTCTTTGAATAAATAAGATATTTCTAAGCTAACACAGCACAACAATCACAAACATACACACATCACAGATTGCACACAAATTTATAGTGGTTCCCCAAGGTCTGGGTACATCCACTTTCCCCCTTCACTTATCTAGCAGTATGCTAGAGTCAGCCTAACTTCTTCCTTTAACTCAGATCCTCAGATCCTACAGCTCAGAATCCAGAAGGATTCCTACAACTCAGGCTAACAAGTCCTACCTCAGCCTTGCCACAAGGCCTACAACTCAGAGAATACCTTCTCCTACAACTCAGGCATAAACAGCCCTACCTCAGCCTTGCCACAAGGCCTACAGCTCAGAGAATACCTTCTCCTACAACTCAGGCATAAACAACCCTACCACTCAGAGAATAAATCTCCTACACTTAGCCTTTATAAAATAGGCTTACAACTCAGATCTATGAATAGATCCTACAAAATTAGATAAGGAATTTTGTAATCTCTTACCCCTGTTGAGAGAGAAGGGATAAGAACTTTCTTGATCAGCTTCTTGAAGAGGCTGATGGCTGAAATCAACTTGATCTTAGCTTTCTTCAAAGCTTCTTGAATCTGAACTTAGTTGGGTTGATTTCCTTTGAATAAAACTGACTGCCAGCTTCCTTCTTAGACTTCAGAAATAGATCTGAATCTTCTTGACAGATTAGTTCAGTATCTGCTTCTTGAGAGACCTGTGAATGTCTCCTCCTTGTCTTCAAATATCTGGATCTCTCTATCCAAACCTCTTGAAGATACTTCTGAATTCTTGATTGAATTCCACTTAGACAGAATCTGAATAGTAAACTACTTCAAAACGTCTTCTTAGATCTTCTCACGAAGATCTTCTTCTTTGTTACTTGTACTTTCTTGATCAGTGATCAATCTCTAATTGTGTTAGTTGTGACAATACTTGTCTTCTCTATGTATATATATTTCTTCTTCTGAATCCATCTATTTATAGACTTCATCCATGGTAACCGGCTAATCCGGTTTATAACTAACTTCTGACAAGTCTGACAGCTTCAGAAAACCTGTTGTAACTCATAGCTGTCAAGTCTTCAAACAGTTCTTGAGCCTTTGACTCTGTCAGCAAAGCGTCGAGTCTGTCTGTCATAAAGTGTCGAGACCATCTGTCAATATGTGTCAACACAAGTGACTTAAGTGTCGATACAGCCTTTGGTGATGTCGACAAAGCTGCCTTGATGTCGTCACAGCTCCTTGATACTGCATCTTGAGAATGCGTCGACACTGATTATTTGTGTCGACAAAAATACTTCACCATTCATCAGCAATCAACTTGGTCTAGACTCAGCTGTGTGTCGACACAAGTCCTGTGTGTCGACACAGTTGATGTAGACTCAGAACATAGTGTGCGTCGACACTGCCTCCAGGTGTCGACACAGTTGTTGTCGACTCTGTCTCTGTGTGTCGACACTGCCTCCCGGTGTCGACACAGTTGATGTCGACTATAATCTTCTGTGTGTCGACACTGCCTCCTGGTGTCGACATAAATTCTCTAAAGTGTCGACACAGCTATTTCCAAGTGTCGACACAATCTTACTGAAGTGTCGACACAGCTTCCTCAGGTGTCGACATATGGACTTAGAATATTTTTTTCTGCATTCTAGCATATACTTAACCTGCACATATAAACTCAAAATAACATCAAATACACCTTGATGTATATCATTGAGCTAAATGAGGCTTCTCCAAATCAGGTACACATTTTCCAATGTACACAACATCGCCCACTTGGGGTGAGTAGAAAAGATCTCGCCTATACAACCCCATATTTGTCGAATATATAAATTGCCTAAGGAAGACATCTTAGAAGACTAGCTCGCTAGGTCGCTAGGGTCGCCGGGTCGCCAGGGTCATCGGGTCGCCAGGGTTTCTAGGTTGCCAGGGTTGCTAGGTCGTCAGGGTTGCTAGGCTGCCAGGTCGCTAGGAACACCAGGTTGCAGGGTCGCCAAGGATGCAAAGTTGTTAGGTTGCCATGGTTGTAGGGTCGCCAAGTCGCAGGGTCGCTAAGTGGCTAGGGTTGCCAGGGAGAACTCACGAAGTAATGTATCGACCCACGTTTAGCCATATCAAAAATGGGACTCCGCTGTTGGCAGACCAGTTCAGATTGCATATATCAATTCAAAAAGGCTAGATTGTGCTATCTGCAGACCACTTTCAGAAAAGTATAAATAAACCCCCACAGGTAGCTTTGGAGAAGAATTGTGGATTCTCTCACCTTTGGCTAGTTATGGTTGATGAGAGCTCCAATATTCTGTTCACCGTAGTTTTGGGGTTGATAGTCTGGTGATCTCAAATGCGCTCCAAGGTTCCTAGCTCAGCATTGACTAAGGAAGAGAAACTCTCTTTGATTTTTCGGGTGTGTGCTGGGATCCCTCGTTGCATTTTGTGAGTCTGTTCTTAGTTTTTCATCCTTCAGGGGAATTTCTTGTGCTCGCTAGCCACTTCTTGTCATATCTTATCCAGGTCGACCACTAAATCAATAAACTTTTGACACCCCTAGGTTTGAACGCAGGGACCAAAAATCTTGGTTTCAACATTAGGTGTTTGCACTATTCTTATGTTTCACTACTGATAGGATGTTCCATGGTTTCACACTGACATTACAAAATTGACAAACAAGATTTTTCTCCTCTAAATCTAACCTCCCAGCATAAGCATGTGCTTCCAAGTTAACGCTCTCATGTTTGTGCATCCCACATAGAACCACCATTCTCCATTCCTCGACATTTGCAATCTTCACTCCTTTGAGGGAAAATAAACAACCACGTCTCTTGGTTGTAGTCTTATAGATGCCATTTTCACCCAGCCTCTCTTATTTTGATTCTCTCAGTATTAACCGCCTCTATCACACACTAGTATTACACGCGAGGTGAGACGACTAACAATTTTATTGGATGTTTTTATAGTGATCACATAGTCAAATCTTTTACTAACACATCAAGCTCATTCAATAAGCTCTTCTTTTGAACAAAATAATTTATCGATTTGAAAATGCTTGCCCAAGTCGATTTCAAACTTTTGATCCAATTCATGATCATATGACTTGTTTGAATCTTCATCACAAAAAATTCATGTAAAAATTAAGGGGATACAAAAAAAATTAAAAAACAAAGTTTTTTTTTTGAGTATGTTCACACATATTATAGATAGAGATGTAGACATTGATTCTTTGGTAGAAAATTTACAAACTCAAATTAACAAAAGTAGAGGTAAACAACAAACATTTAAGCAACCAATCAGATTGAACAAAAAGATATACATGATGAAATGTTTTCACAAGATCCGCCAGTAGAACTGAAGATATTTGATGTCTTCAACACGAATGCAGATTTTGCTGCATTTTCTTGAATAGAAACAACACCCTAAACCCTACAACAAATTTTTCATGTTAGCAACAATATAAAATAGTTTAAAAAAGACAAATTGTCTATAATGTGAGACTATTATTAACTAACCAAACATTGATTGGGAGATATCAAAGCCAATCCAATGGTGATTGTTCTCCGATAAGGTCTCACCATTAAGCCCTGATCCATTGCCTAGTAACAACAACAAAAAATCATTGATTGAATTTTCTTAAATTAAATCAACTAATTGAAAGAGTTTTCTATGAACATCTTGTTTAAAACAAAAAATGCATGTAGCAAATCTGTTTATAGAAGAAATTGAATTAAAATCAGGCTATAGGATCACACCAGCGCAATGATCACAAGCAAATAAATGAATGCAATAAGGAAAGAGGCCAGAAAAAACATAAGCTTATATTCTCTTCCAAATAGTAATGAGGATTAACATGGGCGAGATGCGAGAGGGGAGAGGAGGAAGTGGTCACCGGAATGTTTGTTGTGCGCGGAAGAAGGGCCGCCTGATGTAGATTGCGAAAACCCTAGGCGAGAAGGATATTCACATGCGAGGGGAGGGAGTGAATGCTGGTCGTGGAAGGAGGGTCGTGGTAGTGTTAGCTGGTCGTGGAAGGAGGTTTGTGTCCGCCAAAGGCGGAAATCACGGAAAACACTAGGAGGAGGGGAGAAAGTGGTTTTGCAAGCGTGCAATGCGAGAAAGGGTTTCGCATGCGTGAGAAGGGGGAATCCGCACTGTGCGTGCTGATAGGGAAAAACACGAAAAGGTATTACTTTTGAGTGTGAATAGCATAAATCGCAGTGCGTATATCAGCGCCCTAAATTAAAAGCTGCTTGTCTTCGTGATTTCATGTGGGAAAGAGACATGCCTCTTACCACCGCTTTTTTGCATATTTTGTTGCGTGAGGCCAACTAAGTGCAGCCTTCCATTTTACCTTATTATTAATATTTATGTATAGGCTACGGCCGCCTTCAAGGAAAAGCGTCCTCCAATGATTATGAATTTGGTTTCACCAATAAATTTCAGGTGTCAATCCTTGGAAGTTGATCTAAGCCTTGGATGCTCAAGCATCCCAAGGTGCTCTCAATAGTGCGATCATTAGTGATCTTCGAGATGAAGAAGACTCGCATAAATGATTTATGTCACACAAGAGGGGAATTAATCTCAACTTTGTAACAAATTTGGAGAGAAGAAGAAGAAGATGGACATGTGCTACTTCGGCTGCGTTTTGCGTGGCTTATTTGCTCCAATGAGGTTGGACAAAAACGTCATTGTCATGCCAAACATCTTATGATTAAAATTAGTTTTTTTTATATAATGATAGTAACATTTGTCATATCAAACATATATTCTATGACAATGACGTTTTTGTCAATCACACCGGAGCAAATAAGCTGCGCCAAACGCAGCCTTACTATCAGAGGAGGATTCAGAGGGGGGCCCGAGGGACAATGCCCCCCCGCATTATTTTTCAAAATGATTAGTGTATTTGTATTCCTCTCGTCGAGCCAATGAATTTTGACTACTTATACGTTAAAAACGATGATCAGATGAGGGAGAAACAACTTCGATAAGATGAAAGTGTTCAAAAAAAATTGAAGGAAGTTGATGATTGACCGCCAAGTTAAATTTTTTAGAACTCAGTGACGCATTCAAAAAAAAAATTATGCTCCCCCATTATCAATTTGTGCACCTTTATTATTAATTTTATGGATCCGACACTGATTACTATACATGGCTAACATTTATAATCTTAAAGTCTAATGGCCATCATGGTAATACATTTATGATTTATGTACACGTCTCACGGCACATAAGACAATTTTTTTATCGTCACAAATTATGAAAAAAATTAAAAATAGGGGAAAAATATTTTGAATATTTTTCATGGTGATTGTTATCCGCACTGCAGTTTTGGTTATTCGCAAATATTTTTTTCCTAATTTTTCGTGTCTTTTGGAAATACGTCTTGTACATGCATTTTCAGGAAAAGTGTTCAACACGAAAGTTGTAGATCTCATCGAGATCTACAACTTTCGTGTTGAACACTTTTCCTGAAAATGCATGTACAAGACGTACTTTGAAAATACACCCAGATTTCGCGCCTTTTAGAAATACGTCTTGTACATGCATTTTCAGGAAAAGTGTTTAACACGAAAGTTGTAGATCTCGATGAGATCTACAACTTTGGTGTTGAACACTTTTCGTAAAAATGCATGTACAAGACGTATTTCCAAAAGGCGCGAAAAATTTGGAAAAAAAAAGTGCGAATAACCAAAACTGTAGTGCGAATAACACTCACCTTTTTCATCTAGGGTAAAGCTTCGAATAAATTAAATTATATAGTTTATAATTTATTTGGATAAATATAACAATTAGCTAATTATAGTAATTAAGTAATTAAATAAATCGGTGTAATTAAATTTTAATTTAACTAATTAATCATTTTCAGATTTATTCAATTCAATGAAGTAAGATTCTTAGAATCAATAAGATTCTCCAAACATGTGTATGATGCAGGATCTCGAATTAAATGAATGTTGATGGGTTACTCCTTATTGCGGCCAAACTCGATGCCCCGGTTGGACCGAAATGACTTGAATCGTCTTAGCTCTCGGAGCGGTCGAACGCTCACACAGCCAAAAAGAGAAATTGTACACATGAGGTTTGACGTGGAAAAATCCGTCAACTGGATAAAAAATCACGCGACCGGATCTGTGCCGGTCGAAATCCACTATCTTATTGTGATTACAATTTTCTTGGGGAATCGAGAGCGACAACCGCTGCTCGTTACACTTTAGAGGTGAGAGAGAGAGAGAGAGAGAGAGTTACTTAGGCTCACGGCAGGCAACATGCTGCTCCGTGCAAGACTGTTTGTTGGGCAGTTGCGTACGAGTGAGGCGCTCGCTGCAACAGGAATTTCCTTCTCGTCGCTCGTTCGTGAGCGAATGTTGGCGGCGAGGCGATGACTTGCGAGTGGCTCAAAGAAAGCTTGTTGGAAGTTTGAAGATGGCTCGAAGGTGGCTTGCGGGCTCCCCGGCGCCGGGGAGGTGGCGTCAGCGGCCCTGACGCGGTGGCGGTTTGGATGGTGCACGTAGTGGGATTAGCGCGGGGGGGGGGGGGGGGGGATCGCGTGCGGTGATCGCGCGCGCATCGTTCAAACCCATGACCCCACTAATTTAGTGGGGATCATGAGGCATTGGCTAACCACACCCCTGATTATTCTGTAAATGAGCTTGTCACCATCAATTCCGCCTCCCCCCACCAAAATCCATGGTGTTAGAAACTGTTTGAGAAGAGCGAGGATTTTTTCTCCTCTAACGAAGGATTTAATCGGCGACAATGATGGTGATGGTGAACGAAGAGGTGACAGAGAAGGCAGATGGCAGTGCTTTGCGAGCAAAGGTAAATTTTGAAGGAGACAGAAGACACGGAAAGTACGAGATGAGGGAGGCTGAAAGCGTCAATCCGGAGAGCATGTGCCACTGGCGCGAGGACAAATCAACCGGACGGGATGCCTGCTAGCGCTCGCCTCCCGAGGTGAGGACGGGCGCGCTCGCGTGTGCACGCCTCCCTTGGAGGGTGCGCCCGAGAGCACCCGAGTAGAGGCGCAAGCGTGCCCCGAGAGCGCACGGGCGCGCGCACCTGGGGTGCACGCGAGCGCGCACCTGGTGTGCGCAGTCGCACGCACCTTTGGTTGACGTGGGCGCGCACCTGAGGGTGTGCAAGGGGGTTGTTGGTGTGTGCGTGCGGGTTGCTGGGAGAGCGTCGTGCACCCGTTTACTTGCTAGGGAGCTCGCACTCTTTCTTAGAAAGGCATGTCGTTGGTTGCGTACGCTCTACGCGTGGATTGTGCACGTTCTTAGGCGTGCATGCTTGCACGCGACTTGCATAGTTTTTGGTCTCCCGTGATGAGATTGCAAATATGTGGTGTTAATTTGAACACTTGATTGATTTTGTCTAACCTTTGATTTTTATTTATAGGTTTCGGGGCGTCCTACAAGGCCTATGCGGCCGCGCTCTACGCACACTACTGAGCAAGTCATAGTTTGGAGGAAAAGGTATGGGTTACCTGCTGATCTTGAGGTGAGGATACCTAATACTAAGGAGAGAGTCCATAACCCTCCTAGGGCCTTGTTGATGATTTGCCAGAAAATTTTGAATCACAGCATCTGCTTTTTGCCGTGCGAGGAGGTGATTGATATTCCGAAATTTTTTGGAGTCCTGATATCCCAGTTCACTCCGCTAGGAATGACTTGCCTTATAAGCCTGGTGGCATTCTTCAGGGAGCATGGATCAAAATTCTCTTTGGATTTGTTCAAGAATTGGTGTGACGTTTGGGTTGATGGTGGTGATCATGTTGATATCCGCAGCAACAAGAGTTGGCTTGACTTTGAGTCTCGAACATATCGTCATCACGGGAACACCTTTTTTGGATATGTAAAAAATTTTTGGGGCCTTCCTGAGCTCTGAAATTCCTGCCCGGTCGTTGATGACATCAAAGAGGGAAAGATCGGGAATTCACGCCGATATTGGGATTTTCAGATTCTCGAGAGTTGGTGAACCGTTTATTCAACATTTCTTTATTTGTTGAAGAGAAGCACCTTTCCCAGTGCGGCCTTTTAGTTGAGTTCAAGCGCGTCGTTGCATTTGTTCGCAAAAGGAAGCTCATTTTGAAGAGCAGTCGTGATGCAGTTGAGGGATTGCAGGCTTTGTTGAGTCGAAGAGAAAGACTGGTTGAGGAGGCCCCATGCAACGAGCTTGCCCCAACCGATTCTGACCTTGGGGTGGTAGAGACGTCCCTCCCCACTGAGTCCCCCATCCAGAGACTTATGCCCCCTTCCCCAAGTGTCTTCATCTTTGATGATAATGAGTGACGTAGTAAGTGAGTCGTTCATCTCTATTCAAACTGATTATTTTGTACGACTTTAATCCTTTGTTTGTTGTTTGCAGATTGAAGCCCAAATTCACACAATGTTCACATGAAACAACCATTATGTGAGCTTGAAAGATGGATACTTGACTCTCCAGGATAAGCTTCGAGCAATGGAGGCTTTAGTTACAGCCTCTAGAGAAGAGCTAGATATAGAGGTATCTCGATTTCGGCGAATCAGAGCTGAAAGTGCAGGATAAGATCAATCCTAACTCTAGAGGGGGGTGAATAGAGTTATTTAAAATAGTTTTGCAAATAAAAACTTGAGTGGAGAGAAAGTTTAGATTTACTTAGTGTATGGTGCTATAACAAATAATCAGAGTAAAAAGAAATTCACAGCACAAAGCAAAACACAAAGAAACAAGCAATCCAGACGACACAAGGAGCTATAGTGGTTCCCCAAAATCCTGGGTAGTCCACTCTTCTATCACCCTTGATAGGAATCCACTTCAAGATGAGTTGATCAGGTGTCTTGAGCACCAGAGAGTTTTTGACCAGGTTCTCACAAACCAAAGGAGCTGATTTTGACCAGGTTTCAGCAAAACCAAAGGTAACTTTTGAAGGGAGTTAAAACCCTGTACAGAAAGAAAAAGAAAAAGGGTGATGTTGTCTTCTCTATCAACAAGTAGAGAGAAGCAAAGTGGATCTGTAGATGTTGTCAAAGCTCCCCCTGAGATCAAGAAGTAGTTCAGGAAGGAGAGCTCTGCACAAGGGTGACAGGTCTTCAAAGATCTGATTTGCTCCAGCAAGGAATGATCCAAGAAAGTTGGATGGTTGTGTCTGAAGCAATCAGAATTCCTGTGAGTGAGCTTTCAAAACAATATCACAGAGAGAGAGAGAGAGCAGCTGAAGTCCTGTATTGTTGTTTTTTTTTATATATATATCTCTGTCTAGCTGAAATGAATAATATATCTGAGTCTTCTTCTTCCTTTTTCTTTGATAGCCGTTGGCAGTCAGCATTAAATGCTTTCCTTAAATGTCCATGCCTCAAAGGAAATGTCAGGCAGACATTCCTTAGAAAATTCCTTGAGCCATGCACCAGATATGCTGTAACGGCCAATAAATCTTCAGCATTAATTGTCTGACAGAAGGAATTTGAATTCCTATTCAAAACTGACGGAAGTCTGGAAAGCGTCGAGCTCATAGTAAAACGTCGATCTGAGCACGACACACGTCAGTCAGAGAGTGTTTTCTGTAAGCAGAACTGGGTTCGACGGAACGTCGAGCAGAGGTCGACTCCGCGTCGAGCTGAGATCGACTCTGCGTCGAGCTGAGATCGACTCTGCGTCGAGCTGAGATCGACTCTGCGTCGAGCTGAAGTCGACTACGCGTCGAGCTGAAGATTACTCTAACTAGCCTATGTGACCTTTATAACAACAAGGAGGTCACAGCACAAAATCCCTATAGAAATATAGTCATCCTGATCCAAATAGTAATAGGGTGTTCCAACAATCTCCCCCTATTTGGATTAGGATTACTATTTACATGAATTTAGGGATTCAAAGAGAAGTAAAGCAAAAATACAATACAACCAGACATATGACAGAATAAAAAGCAGCATATATATAACACTATATAGCAGCAGTAATGTTTAAATGTCCTGTGTCCAGCAGATAGAAAGAATTAAAACACCTTACTTTACTTTTCTTGTGGGGCTTTGTCTTGATCACCTTTCTTGAAGATAATTTCTCTGTTAGGATTTGAAGCCTCCTTCTTGGATCTGAAGTCATCAGCTGCACCTAAGGATTTCTGATCTCTTGCACTAAGTGGTACAGCTGCAGGATGGAGTTGCATATATCTGTCTGAGTCAAAGAACTTCTTTGAATTATATTTCTCCAATTCCTCTCTCCTTTGGTCTGACATTGTGCTGATGTGAGAGGTGTCCAGACCTCTTTCTCTAGCTTTGTTAATCTCATTTAGAGCAGCCATCTCAGTCATTCTAGCTTTCCAGTAAGCTGGAGTTTTGGTGGGATCTTCAAAAGGTACTGCTGGTTCAAATCTGTTGGAGGAGAGTTCTTGAGTAGTTCTTGGGGTGAGGTCAGCTCTAGGTCCGTAAGGATAGGGACCAGAGGTTGGATCAATGGATTTTCCCCTTTGATAAGGTTGAGACCCTGATCTTCCTCTGGACTGCCTGTCTCTGTTGTGTCCTCTTTGCTGATATCCCCTTTGCTGACTATCTCCTTGGGATCTTCTTGATTGATAGGTCTTTCCATGTAGAGATGATGGGGCTGGATTAGAAGATAGACTTGCACCGGCACCTGCATCTGGAGGAGGTGGAGGTGGAGGCTGATGGACAGGCTTGGTGGGTCCTTCATTGAATTTTCTTTTCTGTTTCATTGCCTTTCTTTGATTTTGAGAATACTGCATCCATGGCTCTGTAATTTCACAGTTGTATTTGATGTAGTAGGGGATGTCATGGTCTGTGGCTCTAGCCATTGGAACTCTTTTCAAAGCTTTTGATCTGGCTTTCCTCTTCCTTGCAATGGTTGCAGAGGAGTCATCAGAATCAGTAGCAAACTCATCTTCTGAACTCTGAGATTCATCATAGGGATCTATGTACTTTCTTTTGGAGATCGGAAAGGTCATGGAGGCTGGGGCTGCTGAGGAGGTGACTGGAGGAAGATCTGCTGTCAGTGGGGAGGAGGAGTCTACCACTGCAGGAGAGGGAATAGCCTCAGGAGCCATAGAGACTGAAGAGGCTGGTTCCTGAAGGCCTGGGGAGACATGGGTCTCAACTGCATCAGGTGTCTCAATTACTTCACCTGAAGGAGAGGGAATAGCCTCAGGAGCCATAGAGACTGAAGAGGCTGGTTCCTGAAGGCCTAGGGAGACATGGGTCTCAACTGCATCAGGTGTCTCAATTACTTCACCTGAAGTTTCAGCAGCTACTATTATTTCAACTTCATCACTAGCAGGAGCCACTGCTACCACTGCTACATCAGGGATCATGGTCTTCTGAAAAGGGATAATAGCCCTAGACAGGTCTTCTTGAAGCTGTTCTGAATTTTGAGGAGGAACCTCAGATGCCATCTGAACTTCTGCTGCTGAGACTGTCTCTAAACAAGTCTGTACAAACTGAACTGATGAAGGATGCAGCTCTTCTTCTGCAGACATCTCCCCCTGCCTAGAATCAGTGGCAGCTGACTCTAGGCCCCCAGAAGAAGGGCATGCCAGATGAGAGGAGAGGGAGGAGACAGAGGCAGAGAGAGTTCTCAGGGAAAGGAGGAGAGGAGCCAGCTTGGCATCCAAGAGGGAGGAGAGCCTAGGGGACAGAAGGTCAAAAATCTGATTGGCCAAGGGCAGGAGAGTTACTTGCTCAAGTGGGACTTGAGTAGAGGTAGAGGGAGTAGCAGAAAATGGAAATGTAGAAGATGTTGTGGGTGGTGCAGACAAGGGAGGGGTAACTGGTTCATGGATGGAGAAAAAGAGCAGTTCTGAAAAAGTTGAGGAATGGTGGAAGTCATGAGGAGAGGGGGTAGAGGCATCCATGAAGGAGTCTTCATGAAGGTCAAAGGAGAAGAGATCCTCATGAGATGAGGAATCCAAGCTTATGGGAAGGAAAGTTGTGTGTGGTGGAAGGGAGGATGCAATAGTGGAAATGGATGAAGGTATGGGTTGAGTGGATGAGAGGATTGTGGTTGAGGGGATGAAGGTGGATGGGAGGGAGAGGGAGGTAGATGGCACAATCCCTGCTTCTGGACCAGTGGACTGAGGGAGAGTGACCTCTACAGTCCTGGTGTCTGCAGAAGTCCTCATTGCTGCTGCTGCTGCCCTGGGATTCACAATTTTTCTGTCCCACTTGCCAATCAGTGCACAAGTGAGCCTCTTGGAAGCATTGATGTGCTTCTTTGAGGACACAAGCAGCTGGGGGCAGCAGTGGTTCAGAATCAACCCAAGAACCCTTCCAAAGTGGACAGAGTTCTTATCCAATTTCTTCTTAATCATTTCAAAAACAATCAATCCCCAGTTGGGATGTTTCTTATCCAAGATTGCAGCCATAAGGCAAAACTGATGCCTAGTAATGGCATCATGTGCAGTCCTCTTTACACAGATTACTTTGCCTGTGATGTCTGCTAACAACCTATACTCAATAGCTAGGTTAACTTTTAGGAGTTTAGAGGGGTTACCAGCAGCATGCCCCATCCTGTCCAGCATCAAAGCATACTCTTCCACAGAGAGTTCTATTCCATCATCTCCAGCAGCAAAACTGAAAACTTCTGAGATGATTTGAGGTGAGATAGCTACCTCATTCCCTGAAATTTGCCCGGTCAATGTATTGTTATCTGAGTTAACTGCTGTAAGAGTCCATTCTTTGATTTCCGACTCTGGAAGAGGGATCCTGGTTGTCATAAAGTTGACCAGGTGCTGCTCCTTGAAAAGTTCCAGAATATCCAGAAAGTACTGTGGTGATCCATCAAATGAGTCAAAGTCGATGTCGAAGCCTGAATCGAACTTTATGGCCGCCAAAGCACCTGCAGTGATTGCCATTTTCCTGCAAAAAAAAATATACCTTCCAAGATCAAGAGTAAAGTATTTGGAGGGAGAAAGCTTGAGCAGAAAATATGAAAGCGCAACTGCGAACGACGGAGAAAAAATGATTTTATACTTAGGGTTCGACGCAGAAATGGAAAGAACGTCGAGCTCAGTTCGACGCTCTAAGGCTCTAGGAGAACTGAAACGACTCAACAGCGTGCAGCTTAGGTCGACGTTCGACGCTTGGGCTGATGCTATACGTCGAGCTCAGATCGACGTTGAACGAAGACGTCGACCGGAGAGAGAGAAACTCAAGAAGCCAGGGAGCTGTGAACTTAGTTCGACGCTAGAAGCTGAGTTCGACGTTCGACGCTTTTGAGGGCGATGGACCGTCGATCTCCGTTCGACGCAGCGTCGAGCTTAGTTCAGAGCTCAAAGAAACCACTCAGACAGAGGAATTTTAAAATGAAATTTTTCCTATTCCTGTTAATTATGGGTTTCAAAATCTTGGAGTTTTAATTTATACTGTCTCCATCTAGCATTCCCAACTGATTGAGGAAGAAGAAGTGCTTCTTTTCATCCAAGGGCTTGGTGAAAATATCTCCTCTTTGTAGTTCAGTGGAAATGTATTCTAGTGCAATTTTCTTCTTTTCTACATTATCCCTTAAGAAGTGATGTCTGATCTCTATGTGCTTGGTCCTACTATGGAGAACTGGATTTTGAGCAATTGATATTGCACTGGTATTATCACAAAAGATTTTAGACATCTCTAAGTTGTAGCCATAGTCTAGGAGCTGGTTTTGAATCCACAAAATCTGTGAGCAACAACTGCCTGCAGCCATGTATTCAGCTTCAGCAGTTGATGTGGACACAGAGGTTTGTTTCTTACAGAACCAGGAGACAAGTCTATTACCAAGGAATTGACAAGTTCCACTGGTGCTTTTCCTGTCTACTCTACATCCAGCATAATCAGAATCTGAAAATCCAGTTAGATCAAATCCTGAGTCATGTAGATACCAGAGACCTAGATTAGGACAACTTTTTACATACCTAAGAATCCTCTTAACTAATGTGAGGTGGGACTCTCTAGGGCTTACTTGGAATCTAGCACAAATGCATGTGGCAAACATTATATCTGGTCTAGTAGCTGTTAGATAAAGTAATGAGCCAATGATTGCTCTATAGCTTGTCTGATCAACTGGTTTTCCAGATTCATCAGCATCTAAAACAGCATTTGTAGGCATAGGTGTTTTCATAGAGGATGCTTCAGACATTCCAAATTTCTTAACCAGTTCTCTTGCATACTTGGTTTGAGAAATGAAAATGCCATCCACATGTTGTTTAACTTGCAATCCTAGAAAGAAAGCAAGCTCACCCATGCTACTCATTTCAAACTTTGAGTGCATAAGTTGTGAGAACTTTTTGCATAAGTTTGAATCAGTAGACCCAAATATGATATCGTCTACATAAACTTGTACTAGTAGGGTATGGGACCTATGGGTTCTAACAAAGAGAGTTTGGTCTACTCTACCCCTTTTAAAATCATTTTCCAACAAAAAACAAGCTAAGGTCTCATACCATGCTCTAGGGGCTTGCTTGAGACCATATAAAGCTTTATGCAGTTTAAAAACATGATCAGGAAAGGTTGGAGAGATAAAACCTGGAGGTTGCTTTACATAAACCTCTTCCTTGATGTCTCCATTGAGAAAAGCACTCTTGACATCCATCTGATATACCTTGAATCTCTTGTGAGCTACATATGCAAGAAAGATTCTTATGGCCTCCAACCTTGCAACTGGTGCAAAGGTTTGGTCATAATCAATTCCTTCTTCTTGACAATATCCTTGTGCAACAAGTCTTGCCTTGTTTCTCACAATTATTCCTTGATCATCCAACTTGTTCCTGAATACCCATTTGGTTCCAACAATTTGCTGGTTCCTTGGTCTTGGTACTAATTCCCAAACTTTATTCCTTTCAAATTGATTCAACTCTTCTTGCATTGCAATGATCCAGTTTGGATCTTGCTCTGCATCTTGTATGGTTTGAGGCTCAATTTGAGAAAGAAAGCAAGTGTGCATAATATTTTGATTAACTTGATTCCTTATTTGCACACCTACTGAGATATCTCCAATTACTTGTGAAATTGGGTGATCTCTTGTTGTTGCAAAGTCAACAAGGGGTGTTGATGATGCATCAACCTGTGTTGTTGTTTCCTCTTGTGGAACAACAACTGGTTCTTCACTTTGTTGGCCTTTTGAACTTTCCAGAACCTGAGATTCCTCTTCATTGTCACTGAGTTCAGTGTCTTGCTGAATTGTTGAAGGTAATGACCCTTTGTCTGTGATGGCAAGCTGCTTCAGATTTTCTGAAATTGAATGTTCCTGCAAATTGCTTATCGTAGAAGTCTCCTTCTCCTTATAAGACATGTTAGTTTCATCAAATGTAACATGCATGGATTCTTCAATTTTATTTGAGCACTTGTTAAAAACCCTATAAGCCTTGCTAGTCATGGAGTATCCCAGAAACACTCCTTCATCAGCTTTGGCTTCAAATTTAGCTAGGTATTTCTTGTCATTATTGTGAATGAAATAAATGCAACCAAAGATTTTGAAGTAATTTACTTTAGGTTTCTTCCCTTTGAGTAACTCATAGGGAGTCTTATCCTTTAGTTTGTGTATCAGGCTTCTATTCAAAACATAGTTGGAGGTGTTCACAGCCTCTGCCCAAAAGGTTAGAGGGAGGTGAGCATCTGTCAACAATGTTGTGGCAGATTCAATAAGGGTTCTGTTTTTCCTTTCAACTACCCCATTTTGTTGAGGAGTTCTTGGAGCTGAGAAAGTGTGCCTGATACCTTCTTTCTGACAGAACTCTAGCATAAGAAGAGAATCAAACTCCGTCCCATGATCACTTCTGATTAGGGCAATGTGAGTATTGAACTCAATCTGTATGCCTTTGAGAAAATCTGTCAAAATCTTGAAGTTATCAGACTTCTTCCTCAGAAAGAACACCCAAGTGAATCTTGAGAAGTCATCTACAACTACTAAAGCATAAGATTTCCCTCCTAGGCTTTGTACATTAATTGGTCCAAAAAGGTCCATGTGCAATAAGTACAAAATTCTAGGTGAGTCACTCTTATTAAGTGACTTGAAACTGTTTTTAGTTTGCTTGCCTAACTGACAGGCCTTGCAAAGTCCTTCCTTCTTGTAGGGACCAGAAGGTAGTCCTCTAACAAGGTTGTCTTGGGATAACTTAGCAATGGTTCTAAGGTTCACATGTCCTAGTCTTTTATGCCAAAGTTCATTAGGTTTACTAAGGGAGTTAAATAAACAAATATCTACTTTAGATGAATTGAAATCAACTAGATATATGTTATCTTGTCTATTACCAATTAAAACAATGTTGTTATTTAATGCAATATTACATGCTGAGTTGGTAAACCAAACCTGATAACCAGCATCACATAGCTGGCTGATGCTGATTAAGTTGTGCTTTAGTCCTTCCACATAGGCCACTTTCTTGAATGTAATTGACCCTATTTTGACTTGGCCATAGCCTTTTGTTTGTCCAAAATTTGAATCTCCAAAGATTACTTTGGGTCCATGTTTGGCTTTGAAGGACACAAGGTTCTCCTTGTTGCCAGTCATGTGCTTTGAGCACCCACTATCCAAGTACCACTGCTGGTTCTCAATTGGATAGGTCTTTATCTGCACATACAACAAATCAATTGTTTTTGACCCAGTTTACCTTGGGCCTTTCTTGATATCCTTTAAATTCTGAAATAAAAGACATCTCAGGTTGGCTCTTATAGCCTACAGGATGATATCTCCTAGGAGGTATTATCCATTCAGCATAAGGGTTAAAGTGATGAGATGTGGAGCTGGAATTAAATCTTGAATTAACCCCTGAGAACTGACTTTTGCTCTGAACTTGGCTCGACGCACGTCGATCTTCGGTCGACGGACTCAGGTGAGTGCGTCGAGCTCCATTCGAAGGCGAAGGCTTGCTTTGTTCAGAAGGTAGAAGGCGTCGATCTGAGTTCGACGTTTTCTTGCGATTCCGTCGAGCTCTGGTCGACGTCCGTCGAGCTTCATTCGACGTTTTTTGTCCAGTTTCCTGGGTTAAGTCAGCATTCTTCCTAGCCACTATCAAGACTCCTTTACCTTTGTCACTGGTAAATTTGATTGGAGTTGTCAGCACTATGGGTTGGCTGGATGAAGCACCCAAGCCCAGTGTACCATTCAATCTTGAGTTCACTGTACTTGTGATGTCCATTAATTTGATACTTCTCCCATTAAGGGTTTCTTCAAATTGTTTGGCCTTAGATAGCTCACCTTTCAGTGAAGCTATCTCCTCCCCACACTGCTTCAACTCTTCTAAGAGTCTAAGATTATCTGAGTTAATGGATTTGCATTCAATTAATTGTTCTCTGAGAGTTTTAATCAACTTTTGAGATTCAATTAAGTCAATGCACATAGATTTGAACTCGGATTTAAATTCATCAGAAGTAAAATCAAATGAATCTATTACCTGATCCTCAGTAAGTTCCTGATCAGATAGGTAGTCAGCATCAGACTCTGAATCAGTGTTCTTTTGAGATGCACTGATGGCCATCATGCAGAATCCTTTTTCTTCTGCATCATCCTCATCATCACTAGAGCTGGATGATGAATTAGACTCATCTGAGTCACTCCAGGATTCAGCTACAAATCCTTTTCTGGTGTGCTTGCTGTTGCTGGAGAAAGGCTTGTCATGGTGCTTCCTTGACTCCTTATCCTTCCTTTTATCTTTTCTTTCCTTCTTGTCCCTTCTGTCCTTATCTTGATTTTCTGGACAGTTGGGGACAATGTGTCCTGGTTTCCTGCAGCCAAAACAGATAACATCTTTATTAGTAGATCTGTCATACCTTGACTTGTCTTTGTCTTTGGATGACCATCTTCTGAAGTTCTTTTTATTCAGCTTATTGAACCTTTTGACAAGTAGGCTCATAAGCTCTTCATCTCCCAACACCTTTTCTTTAGGTTGTTCTTCCTGTGCCTTGAAGGCAATGGTTTTCTCAACCTTTTCAGTTGGTGTGGATATCTTCTGCTCTTCTTCTCTCTTCTTAATGAATTGCTCATAACTCTTGAGCTTTCCTAGAAGAGCTTCTGTGGATAACTCACAGACATTTCTTCCATCTTTAATTGACCATATTCTTGAGTCCCAAGAGCTAGGGAAACAAGTCAGTATCTTGTCATTTATCTCAGTGAGAGATATGTCCTTCTCTAGTGATCTAAGCTCACTGATGATTAGGCTCAGTCTGTTGTACATGTCAGCAACTGACTCAGACTCTGCCTTTTTGAAGTTCTCATACTGGGTGATGAGGTAGGATCTCCTATCCTTTCTTTCATCTGCAGAACCTGATACAATTTCTGAAAGTTTTTCCCAGATCTCTTTGGCAGTATTGCAATCAGCTACTTTCTGGAAAATGTCATCTGACATGGTTTGAGCCAAGATGTTCATGGCTTTAGCATCTGCTGCCTTCCACTTCTTTATGTCAGCATCAGTTCCTGAAGGAGGAGGAACAGCTGATGTACTTGTTCCTGTGGGAGGTCTTGGACAATCTGTCAACACAGAATTAAAAATGTCTTCATCAAAAGAGTTCATGTAAAGTCTAATCCTTGCTTTCCATAGTGCAAACTTAGAGAGATTGCACATAGGAGGTCTGGTACTAGCAAAGTCCTTATTTTGTGCCATGAGTTTTAAAGATAAGTAAAACTAAAGGAAATAACCCTTTTGAGAGAAATGATCTTATTAGGGATCTTTTGATCCAGGTGTTAGCCTGTATGAATGATCAACCTCTCCTCTGATACCAATTGAAAGTGCAGGATAAGATCAATCCTAACTCTAGAGGGGGGTGAATAGAGTTATTTAAAATAGTTTTGCAAATAAAAACTTGAGTGGAGAGAAAGTTTAGATTTACTTAGTGTATGGTGCTATAGCAAATAATCAGAGTAAAAAGAAATTCACAGCACAAAGCAAAACACAAAGAAACAAGCAATCCAGACGACACAAGGAGCTATAGTGGTTCCCCAAAATCCTGGGTAGTCCACTCTTCTATCACCCTTGATAGGAATCCACTTCAAGATGAGTTGATCAGGTGTTTTGAGCACCAGAGAGTTTTTGACCAGGTTCTCACAAACCAAAGGAGCTGATTTTGACCAGGTTTCAGCAAAACCAAAGGTAACTTTTGAAGGGAGTTAAAACCCTGTACAGAAAGAAAAAGAAAAAGGGTGATGTTGTCTTCTCTATCAACAAGTAGAGAGAAGCAAAGTGGATCTGTAGATGTTGTCAAAGCTCCCCCTGAGATCAAGAAGTAGTTCAGGAAGGAGAGCTCTGCACAAGGGTGACAGGTCTTCAAAGATCTGATTTGCTCTAGCAAGGAATGATCCAAGAAAGTTGGATGGTTGTGTCTAAAGCAATCATAATTCCTGTGAGTGAGCTTTCAAAACAATATCACAGAGAGAGAGAGAGAGAGCAGCTGAAGTCCTGTATTGTTGTTTTTTTTATATATATATATCTCTGTCTAGCTGAAATGAATAATATATCTGAGTCTTCTTCTTCCTTTTTCTTTGATAGCCGTTGGCAGTAAGCATTAAATGCTTTCCTTAAATGTCCATGCCTCAAAGGAAATGTCAGGCAGACATTCCTTAGAAAATTTCTTGAGCCATGCACCAGATATGCTGTAACGGCCAATAAATCTTCAGCATTAATTGTCTGACAGAAGGAATTTGAATTCCTATTCAAAACTGACGGAAGTCTGGAAAGCGTCGAGCTCACAGTAAAACGTCGATCTGAGCACGACACACGTCGGTCAGAGAGTGTTTTCTGTAAGCAGAACTGGGTTCGACGGAACGTTGAGCAGAGGTTGACTCCGCGTCGAGCTGAGATCGACTCTGCGTCGAGCTGAGATCGACTCTGCGTCGAGCTGAGATCGACTCTGCGTCGAGCTGAAGTCGACTACGCGTCGAGCTGAAGATTACTCTAACTAGCCTATGTGACCTTTATAACAACAAGGAGGTCACAGCACAAAATCCCTATAGAAATATAGTCATCCTGATCCAAATAGTAATAGTGTGTTCCAACAAGAGCTGAAGTCAAGATGGAGGAAACCCGAGCATCGTTGCAGACAAAGAAGTTAATGGCGGAGAAGATCGTGCTTGAAGACTACTCAGGAGGAGAGCTCCAACTTGAGGGCGGATTTGGAGGCTTCCAAGACGGAGATATCGTGTCTTTCTTTAGAAGAGCGAGTACGCATATCTTGTGCCACTCCACCAGGTCGAGATGAAGGCAGCTGGCCTTGAAGAGTACAGAGATTCCTTGGATTTCATGCGTGATTGGGACATGCTTGCTGAGGAGGTTTGCGAGGATGTTTTGACCCAAGAGATTGAGCTACAGATAGAGTACGTCTGCGAGGTAATGCTCAAACGTAGTATGTCGAAGGCTTTTCACCTAGTAGTCAAGCGTTTAAAGTGTGACGTTTCAAACATTAGTTTTTGCCTAGTAGTAGCAGCATGTACTTTTACTTTTTTATGCTTGGACACGTTTGCTTTTGTTTTATTGCATCGGATGTATGCTTGTCATCACCCTTCGGTGATTTTATGTAGCACACTTGTGCTTATGTTGACTTGGAAATATTATTTTTATTCTTTTTTGCTTTTATCGTCTGGATCTTGGTAGTTGATAGAATGTAAGCTTGTGGTAGTGTTGGAGAGTGCATCAACTCAATCCAAGGGTTGAAGAATGTAAGGATTCAATCTGATTGCGGGGCTGAGCCTGACCAAGAGAGGATTACCAGAGAATGTAAGTATTTGATATGAGTGTCAGAGAATGTAAGTATTTGATCCAACGACGCGGCCGAGCCCGGACAAGAGAGAATTACCAGAGAATGTAAGTATTTGATTCGAGTGTCGGAGAATATTAGTATTCGATCTGACGGTGGGGTCGAGCCTGACCAAGAGAGGATTACTAGAGAAGGTAAGTATTCGATCCGAATGTCGGATAATATAAGTATACGATTCGATTGTGCGGGCGCGAAGGGGCAGGCCCTGGCGTTGGCGGGTGTTGGCCTGCAGTAACGGCGGAGAATGTAAGTATTCAATCCAACTGTCGGAGAATGTAAATATTCGATCCAGTTGCACAACCTATCCTGGCTATGATCTGATTGCAGGAAAATGTTAGAATTCGATATGGATGTCAGAGAATGTATGGATTCAATCCGACAGTGCGACTGCAAGGGGGTAGTACCTGATGATGGATGAGCGTTGGCCTGCAGAAATGACGAAGAATGTAAGTATTTGATCCGACCGCCGGAGAATATACCTATTCGATTTGGTTGCTCAACCTAGCCCGGGTGTGGATTGTTCGCCGGAGAATGTAAGTATTCAATTCGGGGAGCGGCCTAGCCTGGCCAAGGAAATGGCTTCCAGAGAATTTAAAGATTCCATTTGGAAGTGTCTGAGCCTGGTCGGAAATGTCTCGCCGGAGAATGTAAGTATTCGATCTGGGAAGCGGCCTAGCCTGGCCAAGGAAGTTGTTTCCAAAGAATGTAAAGATTCAATCTGGAAGTGTCCGAGCCTGGGTAGTGGCCTAGCCTGGCCAAAGAAGTGGCTTCCATAGAATGTAAAGATTTGATTTGGAAGTGTTCGAGCCTGGTCGGAAATGTCTCGTCGAAAAATATAAGTATTCGATTCGGAGAGTGACCTAGCCTGGCCTAGTAAGTGGCTTCTATAGAATGTAAAGATTCGATCTGGAAGTGTCTGAGCCTGGTTGAAAATGTCTCGCCGGAGAATGTAAGTATTCGGTTCAGGGAGTGACCTAGCATGACCAAGAAAGTGGCTTCAAGAGAATGTAAAGATTCAATCTGGAAGTGTCTAAGCCTTGTAGGAAATGTCTCGCCGGAGAATGTAAGTATTCAATCCGGGAATTTGCCTAGCCTAGACAAGGATGTGGCTTCTAGAGAATGTAAAGATTTGATCTGGAAGTGTCCGAGCCAGGTCGGAAATGTCTCACCGGAGAATGTGAGTATTCAATTCGGGGAGTGACATAGCCTGTCCAGGTAAGTGGCTTCCAAAGAATGTAAAGATTCAATCTGGAAGTGTCCAATCCTCGGAAGAAATGTCTCGCTGGAGAATGTAAGTACTCGATCTGGGGAATGACCTAGTCTGACTGGAGAAGTCTCGAGCCAGGAATAAGGAAAAAATAATGGAATGTAATCAAAAATAGTCTGCACGAGTCGTGATTTGCAACTTTTAAGTCAAACAAAGTTTAAGACTGAATATTGAAATACAAAGACAATGATAGACGAACATAAAAAAAATAAGGATAAGGTGGTGCTATGCTCTTTGTGGGGGGTCTTCTTCTCCTACAAATATCTTCCTTGCTGTGTGGTGGCTTTGCTGTGTAAGTCGACTTCTCCAATTTCAAATGTGATCGCTACTTCTGGTTGAGCCTATTTTAAGTAGCAGGCGCAAGCTGCTTACTAACTTCCACGAACAACCCCAATGCCTCTCGGGGTCGGGAATTTTATGGATAAGTGAAGAATTGACAAAATTGCTCTGAAGATTGAATGGAACGACCTTCCGAAGATGGAATTATAGAGCGAACTTAAGTCGATGATGATGAATTGGATATTCTTGGTAGCCTGCCTCGGGAATTCACCTATTGTTACTGACAGTGTAATTGTCCCTTGAACGAGAACTGGACAATTATCGAAACCATATACGGGTCCCGCGAATGGATTGAGATGTTGTAGTGTAAGTTTCATGTTGTAGAGAGAGGATAAAAATAGGACATCGATTGAACTCTCGTTGTCTATGAGAATTCTTTTAATGTTGAAGCGGGGATCCCCTATCCCAGTGTTATTAACAAGCGGGTCCTGATGGGGAATCTACAAACCTTTGAGATGATCATTTTTTGAAGGAGATGGGGGAATTTGGGTTGAGTTTTGCATTCTTGCAGGTTTCATCGGTAGTTTCAACTGAAAATATCTGGGTAGAGAGGAATGGGGGCCCGACGATAGTTTCGATATTGCCTACTAATTGACTAGCGCCTAGAGCTCTATGTGGCGCGTTCTGCTTATCTCTTTCTTGGTGTTGTACTTGCTAGCTTTGTGCTTGTCCCCGTAAAAACCTTCCAAGGAAACCTTGACAGACAAGGTGCTCAATTTCATTCTTCAGCCCGGAACATTCCTCGGTAGTGTTATCGGTCATTCGGTGAAACTCACAGTACTTTGACTAGTTAGCTCTGGGGTTTGGCGACGGTACTCTTGGTCGCTGAAATGCCGGATCTTCCTGTATTGCATACATCACGTTAGTGCATGTGGTATTTAGTGGAGTGTATTCTCGAGGTGTATGCTGACCCCCATTCCTTGGCGGGTTACGTCGACGGTTAAAATTCTGACACTCTTCTTGGCGTCTCTCTTCTTGCCTTATGTGAGCTTGCTCATGTCCCCTCTTCCTCTTCTGCCCGCCCTCAAACTACTGGCAGTGCACTTCGATGGCCTCATCATCCGCTATCTGAGCTTCAACTCGATGAACGAGGTCTGGGTAACTGGGCATGGTTTCCCACATAAGAGTTGAATAGAAACTGCTTGGGCAGAGTCCACCAAGAAAGTCGCCTCTAAGAATTTCGGGGTCGACAACCAGAATCTGACGCGCTTCTGAGGTGAAGCGGACAAAAAAATCTTTGAGGGATTCTCCCCCATTATTACGGATACCCGAAAGGTGTGAGGGATCCTGAATAATTCTACTATTTGCAACAAACTACTCTGAAAATTGTATTGCTAACTCTGCAAAAGTGAAAATGGTTCCTTCTCGGAGAGAGCGAAACCAAGTGCGGGACTGACATTTTAAGTGGTTGGGAAAACTTGACATAACAACTGATCTGGGACACTAAAAATCCTCATTATAGTGAGGAAATGGTTGATATATTCTAGCGAATTCTCTGTTCCGTCGAACATCTCGATGTTGAGGAGCTTAAAGCCATGCGGGACTAGATATGCTAGAACTTGGAAGGCGAGCGGGGAGCCCTAATGGAGAGGGAAGCATGCAAGGATGTCACGTAGCCCAAGCTGTCTGTATTCCCCAGCAATCACCTCACGAATCTCTTCGTGAGTGAGCCTTGCTCCTGTTAGTGCGCATGCTATTTCTTTCGGAAGATGCTGGCGGCTGCCCCTAGCTCCCCGATGAGCGGGGTGAGTGGAACTAGCGACATCAAAAAATTCTTTAGATTCATTGTCCTGATGGGGGACTTGCTGAGGCGGAACACGATTCTGAGCCGGAGGCGGGGGACTAACTAGTGGGTGGCTGGGGAGGAGCTGGAGGAGTTGTGATATTCTGAAGGAGGGCAAGCATTTCTACCTGACGCTCCTCCATATGCTGTATGCGCCCTTCCAAGACGGCTACGGTCGGGAGGGCAACCTCCCCATCTAGAGTCGCGTTGACGAGTGAGTGAGAGGGAACCGGCTCAACGCGTCTTCCAGTAGGGGATTCGTTGGTGGTTCGGGTGCTCCTTTTGGCCAAGGGAGAAAGTCGCAAGTACCGCCGTGTAAAGGGTACTGTCTTCTGTAGAAGTTGGGAACTCGCTTCCCACAGATGATGCCAAACTATTGTGGCCAAACTCGATGCCCCAGTCAGACCAAAATAACTTGAATTGCCTTAGCTCTAAGAGCGTTCAAGCGGGCATACAACAAAAGAGAGAGAAATTATACACACGAGATTTGACATGGAAAATCCTCTTAACTTGGTGGAAAATAATGTGACCGGTCTGTGCCGATCGAAATACACTATCTGCTTGTGATTACAACTTTCTTGGGGAATCGAGGGCGACATGTCACTCCTCGTTACACTTTAAAGTTGAGAGAGAGAGAGAGTTACTTAGGCTCATGGTGGGCAACATGCTACTCTGCTCGAGACTGTTTGCTGAGGAGTTGTGTACGAGTAAGGTGCTTGTTGTAGTAGGAATTTCCTTCTCATCTCTCGTTCGAAGACTTAAGCAGATGTTGGCGGTGAGGTGATGGCTTGCGAGTGGCTCAAAGAAAGCTTGTAAGAAGCTTGAAGATGGCTTGAAGATGACTCGAAGGTGGCTCATAGGAGGAATCCGACAGAGCTCTGGCCTGATGAGAAAGAAAATAGAGGAGCGAAAAAGTGAGAAATGAGGAGGCCTAAAGGCCTTTTTATAGCCTCCAAGAGGTGGTTACGGTGATTAAATGGCTATCTACACACCGTAATCACCAGTATCATAATTTCAATTATGGTTTGGGGGAATAATATTTTCATAATATTATTCCCCCGTTATTTAATTAATTAAACCCCTACTAACCATGGTGGTTAGTGGGTGGTTATCCCCAAAATGGACGGTGACAATCATGGTAGAGCGATCGAATGACGAGGAAGGGTCGGCGAGCGCAAGCAGTCGCCTTAACGAACGGCGACCATCGACGAGGGAGGACCGCGACGGGTGGCCACGAGGAGGGGCGGCCGAGGCATGGCCTCCCCTACAGGCGGCGGGCAACGGTAGGGCGGAGACCGTGGAGCGGCCGCCCCAACAAGCGGCGCCTCACGGTCGGGTGTCGCCCTATGGCCGGGCGGCGGCTGTGGAGCGGCCTCCCTTTGCGGACGGTGCCATGCAACCGTGTGATAGCCGTGGAGCGGCCACCCCTCATGGGCACCGCCCCATGGCTGGGCAGTGGCAGTGGAGCTGCCGCCCCTTGTGGGCGTCGCCCTGCGGCCTGGTTGCGTCCGTGCAGTGGCCATGGGCAGCACAATTACTAGTTTATCCCTCCAAAAAACTATAAAAAGACTCACAGTCCTTCATTTGAAGACAAGCAACTCCAAAGACTAGAGAAAGTTCTGAGGTTTTCTGGCAAGAATGCGAGACTTTAATCGTTTCTCCGCCACTCACTGCCTAGCGTACACATGCCCAATGCTCACTTAGAAGCTTTTGATAGCCCGAGAGAAGGCACTGGGATTCGCTTCCGCGGATGTTGGCGTGAAGGCATCAAAAGGCTTCAACGACTTGACATTATTCTCCACGGGAGCGCTCTCATCAAGGTTCTGACTCTGCGAGAGAGCTCTCATCAAATATTTAAGAACTTAGCATTTTCCTCCAGTAGAGCGCTCTCTTTAAGGCTCTGAAAACATAGAATTTTTCCTCATTAGAGCGCTCTCATTAAGCCTCCGAGGGCTTGGTTTATTTTCTGCTACTTTTGTATTCAAAGCTTGTAATTGAGAGATGGTCTGTAACCCTCCGAGAAAACTCCTAAAACTTGTAAACTCAAGGAGAAATAATGGCTTTTGGCATGACACAAATTCGGTCATATGATTTTTCACCATTTTCGAATTTTCCATGGTAAAAAAGCATCCTGTCATTGATGCTGGATTTTCATTGAATGTTTGCGCGCTCGGTCCAATATCGAGTTAAGGCGGTCCGGTTCTCCGAACAAGGGAAAAACTGGGTGACCCTCAATAAATGTGAATAAAGATAATTTTTGACAGACTTCTGAACGTTGTTACATGCATGAATGAACCTAACGTCACACTGAAAATCAAATGTGCATTTTTATATCACGTGATTGAGTTCTAGTGACTTTGCAGTTAAATGTGATCTAACGTAAGTAGCTAGTTCTGAGGTTGATGATCTCCTTGAAATGTATATAGGTCACAAAAAGGATAAAAGATAAACATTGTTTGGCATGATGGTGACGGTCGTAAATGCATGGGTGAAAACATCATTCATTAAAGATCACCTAACAACATCATCCGTGTGAACATAAAAGTAGATGAAGTTCTTTAGATGGGTGTAAACAAATAACTTTTATGAATACATGACTAAGCATATTGAGATTAGATATCATTTCATTAGGAAGCATGTGGAATGTGAAGATATCAACCTTGAGTTTGTCCCAATAGACAAGCAAATGGCTGACATATTCAATAAGCCACTTGATGAAGCAAAGTTCAACGCCTTCAAGTTTGAATTGGGTATGTTTAACCTAGCATAACTTTAATTGCTCCCCATGGTGTTGCAAGTTATACTATTTCTTGCAGGTGGACAAGTACTTCAGGGAATTGAAGATTTTTTTCAAGTTGTATAACTTGAGTGGTATTATACTGGTTGAAGTATTATCCAGATGATGTAGACTAAAGTGACTATCAGGAAACAAGATAGATGATGCTTCAATTGAGGGGGAGCAAGACCAACACTACTCCAGTACACTCAAGTGGTTCAACTGCTTCTTATTGGTACTCAAAAAGGGGGAGTAGAAATTCAGAACCTTCCTGACTATTTACAGAAGTCAAAAAGAGGGAGGAGAAGGATATGAATCTGTATCATAGGATAGGAGAAGAAGGATACAGGTGTTATCAGAACTATGAGAAGGATATGATCAAATTGATCAAGACCAGGTAACAACAATTCAGGGGGAGCAGGTGTGATGCTGATCACCCTGCGGGCAAGGGAGTGTGGTAACTAAAAATTCTCTTGTCTTTGACATTTTCCAAGCTAATGCTTTACTGATGCATATGATAGTGTATGTCATTGACTCAATTGATTGAGGGTTTCGACTTCTTCAAATATGGGGAGATTGTTGGGTCCATTGCCCACAATGTCCTAGATTTGAAGAAGTCAATCATAACAATGACATACACAAAGTTGTATCAGATGTATGGTTAAGTTTCATGTGCAGGGTAAAAACTCGAAGAAATGACTAAGTACAAAAGTATCGACACACTTCACAACTATATCTACACTTTATAAGAGAAGTGTTAAGTACAGACTTGAAGCAAATACAAAAATATCGACATACTTCACAACTATATCGACACCTTTGTAGGAGAAGTGTCGAGATTAGAAATATACAAGACAGCAGTATCAAGACACAACACTTCACTCGACAGTTCAGACAGCTATGGCGAGACAATTCACCTATCTTGACACCTTGAAGATCAAAGCTGAAGGAAGCTGGATGAAGAAAGTGGCTAAGTCCACAGGCGTTGAGTGAAGTCTACTCACTCAACGCCATACAACATAAATCATTGAGTATAGCTTAGTCAGTCAAAGCCACAGAAAATCTACATAAATATTTGACTAAATCCACATGCGTTGAGTGTAGCTTACTCACTCAACGCCATGTGATAAAAAGCATTGACTGAACCTCAGTCAGTAAGAGACTGTGATTTCACAGAAATTTGGCTAAGTCCAAATACATTGTGTGTAACTTACTCACTCAACGCCAGATAACAGAAGAATATCTGTTAAGTAGTTTGGCATTGAGTGATGCTTACTTACTCAACGCCAAGTAGAAAAATCTGTCTAAGTAATATGGTATTGAGTGATGAAGACACACTCAACGCTCTCAACGCTTCCCAAGTAGTCAAATTGGCTAAGTACAAATGCGTTGAGTGAAGGTTGCTCACTCAACGCCATGTGACTAGAATCATTTCTGAGTGGTATGGCATTGAGTGAAGCTTACTCACTCAACGCCAAGATGTAGAAAGATTTTTCTAAGTATTTTGACGTTGAATAAAGCTTACTCACTCAATGCCTAATGACTGGAATATTTTCTAAGTATTTTGGCGTTGAGTTAAGGTTGCTCACTCAACGCCTAATGGCAGAGAAATTTTTCTAAGTGTTTTGGGGTTGAGTGAAGGTTGCTCACTCAACGCCTAGTGACAAAATCTGTCTAAGTGTTTTGGCATGAGTGAAGCTTACTCACTCAACGCCTATACTAAAGATATTTGATTTTGGCTAAGTCCACATATGATGACGTCAGTAAAGTCAACAAAGTCAACAATGTTCAAATAAAGTGCGGGAAAGCTACAGAACATGACAAATACTGTCGGAAGTCTACTGTACAACTTCTTCAGTTAAAGCAAGATGCATCTATCTACTGCAGGTGGTCCCCACAAGCTTCTTGGAGCCGTTAATCGGCGGAAGATAAAAGGGACAACTCCCGAATGTTGAAGGAAAATTTTTAGGGTTTTATCCAAAACGAAAAAGAGGGGCTGGACTTCATCTTCCTCTCCATTGCTGCCGAGATAAAGCTTGAAGCCATCTAGCAGAATAAAAAGTTCAGTTAGTTGTAGCACTTTTCTTCTGCGACAGCAAGATCTGAAAGGCTTCTGATAAAGAAAGAAAGGAGAGCCTTCTGTATTCTATGGGTTCAGTTAGCTGATTAAAGATTTCAAGACCTAGCTGTTCTTTCGTCTTCTTCAGCAAGTTAAGAATTTACATTCTGAGATTCTTCCAACAGAGGCAGAATTTCTTCTTGCTGCTGTGAAGAAAGATAGAGTTGAGATAACTCAACCCTAGTTATTGACACAGAAAAATTTCTCTGTGTCAAATTAATTACATTGCTGTTTTCTGTAGGATCCTTTTGGATTTGAGCTGTTGGGCCTTTGGCCAGAGGTAAGGCAAATTTACCTGAGCTGTAAGAGAGTTATACTCTCTGAGTATAAGATCCAGTTTGGATCTGAGGTAGGTGATCTGTTGATCACTGAGCTGTAGGGCTTTTGAGCCTGAAGTAGGTGAGTCATTCTCACTAAGTTGAAGGGCACTTGTGCCTGAACTGTAGGATCCTTTGGATTTGAGGTAGGGCCTTTGTGCCTGAGCTGTAAGAGATTCATTCTCTCTGAGGTAGGATCCTTTGTGGATCTAAGGTAGGGATGTCCTCCCAACCTGAGTTGTAGGGCCTTTAGCCCGAGATAGGTGATCTACTGATCATTGAGTTGTCGGGAACTTGTGTCTGAGCTGTAAGTCTTGGAGGAGACTGAGAGATCCTGAGGGATCTGAGGTGTAAGCTCTTTGATCTGGTTTTTGGAGAAGTGTCTTGTCTAACTGAAAGTTAGAAAGGTGGGAGGAGTGTGGATGTACCCATAGTCTGGGGAACCACTATAATTTCTGTGTGTGCTTTTCTATATTGTTTCCTTTTTACAGGTTCTTGAAAGCTAAATAACTACCAACACACTAAGTTACTAAAGAAGAAATTAAATAAGGTCACAAGACATCAATTAACCTATTCACCCCCCTCTAGGTTGCAAGCTATCTTGGAAACAAAGACTTTCAAGTGGTTTCATAGGGATGTTACTCAAAAAGGATTTAACAATCTGAGTGATCTCCAAGGGTAGCTACAGATCTGAACTTATGGGTTCTGGAGAGAACCATAAGGAGATTGGTTCCATGAAACTCCCAATCTGCAGGAAGGAATATTTTGGAATCTAGAAAGAGAGGGTCAGGCTGTTCATGGAATCCTCTGACCCTAGAATCTTTTTGACTGTCAAAGAGGGACCCTTCATCCCTATGAAAGTCTCAGTTCTGGATGTAAATGTACAGACTCCCAAGACTTATTCAGAAATGACCAAGGATGAGATCATGTTGGCTGTATTGGACAAGAGAGCCCAGAACATCATAGTCAGTGCTATTGATGATTCTACCTTTCAGAACTTAGTCTACTGCCAGACCTCCAAAGAGATGTGGGAAATCCTAGTGGTCTACATGGAGGATACTGAAGAGGTAAGAGATGATAGAAAGTGCATGCTCAACCAAGAGTATGAGGCTTTCAGGCAATCTTTGAAAGAGAACATAATAACTTGCTATAAAAGATTTTTCAAGATCATTAATGAACTGAGGACCTATGGGAGGGTCTTCAGTCATTATGAAATAAATGACAAGTTCCTCAGATCTCTCACTAGAAACTGGGATACTAAGATTTGTGTCATAAGAGAGGTAGACAAGCTTGCTGAGACTCCTTCCCAAACATTATTTGGAAAGTTGTTCTCCTATGAGATGCAACTAGCTACTAGAAAAGAGGAGGAGGCCACCAACAGATCTCATGCCAAGGAAAATTCCTTGGCATTCAAGGCAGACAACATCAGGAAGAGCAAGTAGAGGATTCCCTCTCCTCCAAGAAGACTAGCTGATTCAGATAGCTCTGAGTCAGATGCATTAGAAAGCAACATGTCAGATGAGGACTTTGCTGTCTTCTCCAAGAACTTTAAGAAGATGATAAAGAAGAAACATTGGAAGAGAAGACCTTCCACCTCTTCTCATCACAGGAGGAATCATTCTAAGGCTGTCAGGTATGATTATAAATCTAGTAAATATAATTTTTCTAAAGTTTTTTGCTATTGCTACAACAAACCCGGGCATGTGATAGCTGGCTGCCCAGTGAGGAGGAAGGAAGTAGCTGAGAAGAAACAGCACCAGCACAAGGACAAGAAGGAGGAGTCCTTCATTGCCAAGAAAGAAAAGAGCTAGAGAGACTCATCTTCATCTAAGTTTGAAGAAGAAGAAGCCTATATTGGGCTAGTTGTTGTTATTGCTGCTAAACAGATAGCTGTAGCAGCAGATGAAGACTATACTACTGCTAGGATCACTACAAGAAAATAGACTTTTGGCCAGGGTAAATTGCCCTGGCTAAAAGTCCAAAACTGTGGCTAAAGATCTTTAGCCACGGTCTATCCACGTAAAAAAACCGTGGCTAAAGTTGGCGTGGCTAAAGAGTTTTAGGCACGGTTCAGCCGTGGCAAATAGTGTTAGCCATGAAAACGAACTGCCGTGGCTAATACATTGAGGCTTTTGCAACGGTCTTATGCCCTAGCAATACACTTATACATAACATTAAAATTAAGCATTTGCTACGGCCTAAGCCCGTGACAAATAATACACCTTTTAGCCACGGTTCTACTCCCTGGCTAATATTATCTTGGCATTTTTTAAAAAACTATTTGCCATGGTTTCTAACCGTGGCAAATAATAACTTCAAATTTTTTTAAAAAAATTGACACACCCTGTATAATAATCATTGTTTGTTGAAAACATATTTTATAACATGCATTATATGGAAGCAATACACCATGACATAGAACTCACTGGCAACAAAATATAATTTTTAGTCAGAACGCAAAAACAACATTTTGTAAGTATCTAACAACTACGAGAGAATAACACACTTTGTAAACTGCTCACTAAAATTACAATGTCAGGTTTATGGATAAGGGACCCAAGTGAAGGACTTATCAATACATCTGTTATTTCTTGTTGTATGAGTGCATATGAAGAACCAAGTGTACCATTTCCCTAAATAGAGGCTTAGAGATTCTCATAAAGTAAATATTCTATGTTAAAGAAAAGAAAGAATACGAAAAAGTTCACATTGGTAGTGAAATAATCATGAAAAAACTAGAAGAAATACATATGCATTCCCAAGCAAGATGTAAATATCCATCAATTAGTACAGTAAGAAAGAGAAAAGTTTGTGTCATGCACATCCATGGCGGCAAATTATAAGGAATTAAAACAATTGGCCATGTGCTATGAGCAATGGACATGGTTCTATATGGATTAAACCCATCAGAGGCCAAACCAAGTCTAATATTGCGACACTCTGCAGCAAATTGAGGATAGTCTTTATCAAACTTTTTCCAAGTTGGAGAGTCAGCTGGGTGCCTCATAGTGTCACCTTTAGTACGTTCCTCAACATTCCATCGCATATAACTTGCAGTTTTTGATGACATGAATAACCTTTTCAATCTCGGTGTCAAAGGAAAATATCTTACTTGTTTTGCTGGAATTTTTGAAATTGTATTTTGTATGTTATTTCCATTGTCATTGAGTTGTTTGTATCGTGACTCACCACAAATCTCGCAATTTTCAAGTGTAATATCATTTCCTTAAAAATCATGCAATTATTGGGGCATGCATCCCAAGTCTCGTAAGAAAATCCCAAATCTTTTGTAATCTTTTGAGATTCATAATAAGACTTAGGTATTTTTATGTTCGGAAAAGCATCAATAAGGAACTCTAATAGCCATGTGAACGAGATATCTGTCCATCCATGCATGACTTTACCTTGCAGTAATCTCACTATGAAAGACAATGATGTATACTTGACACAATTAGGGTACAATGGACACTCTGCGTCTTCAACAAGTTTTATAAATTTGGCATCATCTTCGCTAGACCATCTATTCTTGGACTACTTAATGATGATGGATTCTCATACAAACTAGCACCAATAGGTGGAATTCCAATTAGAACGTTGTTCATCCCCACTGCAAGATATAGAAGAATATGATTCCCCGTGAAGGGTCCATATCTTGTACTTGGATAAAAACCCATTTATAATTATATGTTCACGAGCAATGACCCTCTCCATCAAATAAGTATTACAACATTTTTTGCAAGGGCAATAAATTCGAGTCTCAAAACTATCTGTTTTATTTTGATATGCATAATCTAGAAACTTGTCAACACCATGGATGTATTCAGATGAAGCTCTATTTTGCAAATCAATCCAACTTTTATCCATATTTAATGCCAGAGAAATCTACATAAATTTTAAAAAAATTAGGGTTATACAAATAGAGGTCGGACAATGAAAATATATTATTTTGAGTTTAAATAATGTTTGCCAAGTAAAAATAATGAAAATGATTATGAAAAACATGTCTTAATCATAACCATACAAATCATGTGCAAACATCAAATATGATAAAATAGTAGCAGCCAGTCTACAAATTTATGAATAACAAGCAAGAACCATCAGCTCTTCACGGGATTATTTTTTTTTTCTCAAAATGAAATCTTCTTTACAATTCTCTCCATAGCCTTTAAAAGGATTACATTAATAATCAACATAAACTTAGAACATTAATAACCAGCACTTAACTTAAAACTAAAACATTTAATGAAAACTAAAAGCTATTAAAACATTTTTCTCTAATATTGCAAAAAAGAGAAAAATAAGGAACACAATATGCACACATTGCACAACCATTGAACACAGAAGCACACACAACCATTGATTGCACTAACTGGACACAGAGCACACACACCCATATATTGCACAGTTGCTATGTTCTATGATGAAAAAAATACAGTTAACTGGATAGTTATCCTTGTAAATACAGTTTATGATGAAGTAAATACAGTTAAATGGAATGTCAGGAAAAGTCTGCCAAATTTTATACTTATTTCAAGTGCTGTAATTAAACCTTCAAGGTTTCATTTACTGATTAGAATAAGTATGAGGAAACAGGTCAGTGATGGTACCAAAATAAAATGCCAACATGTTCTACCACCTTTTACAATCAGTTGAACATTTCCAGCCAGTTGAATATCTTCTGCCAGTTGAACATTTCTTATCAATTCGATATTTCCTATCAATTGAACATTTCCAATTTCCATTATTTACAAAGCCCAGTTGAACATTTTTCTGCCCTTTATTGAACAATTGAAAATATACTTGAATGCAGTTAGAGACATCAAATAAGCATAACATGAAAATATTATACATTTTCCCAGATGGTGCAAAAGGGGGTGCAAAGTGCCAAAAAGCCCAAGCGCATCATATCGAGTCATTTCGGCCCAGATCATGTATTCATAGACTCATAGTTTATATAAAAAGAAAACGCATGTCAAGACTCTGTTCTTCACGATCTAACCATCCGAGAAGAAATTGAGAAATTAAACTTTGTTAAGCAGAAAAATTAAACTTTGTTAATCACTTAATCAGAAAAAACTATTTACTACAACTGTAGAATTAATATTGCAATGAAAATTAAACTTTGTTAATCAGAAAAAACTTCAATCTGAAAATAATATTGCAAACGAAGAAGGGGGAAATACTGGGAGCTCTATTTGAACGATTATTCATGTTTATTAGAGGAAATCCATAGATTAATCTAAACACAATTAGGTTAATAAAATCGTTTGGAAACCCTCAATCTGAACTTCCATTATCTGACAAAATGAATGGGAAGTAGCCAAGTAGGGTAGCCCTCAATACAAACGAAGAACTTAATAAATGTCACCGACTCACCAAAATCTTTGTTAATACAAACAAAGAACTTAATACCCAAAGCGTGAATGCTAATCCATGAACTAAACTACAAGCAATCAACCATCAGGTCCATCACCGACTCACCTTGCTAGCACCAGAGTAGCAGGATTTGCCTTTCTCGTTCTGTCGGCGTCAGCCAAGGAGTAGGGTTTCACTGTTCGCCTTCCGGCCTTCTGTGACTTCTGTCGGCTTGAGAAGAGCGTGCAGCGGTGTCAGAGCGAGGGAGCAATAGCTTAGGGCACAAGAGTGCGCGACAGGTTTTAACTTTTTTTTGGCGATAGAATTAGAGGAGTACGGTTGATGGGGGTTGAAGATGAATGGTTATGATTGTTTAAATATTGGTTAAAACTAAATATTAGCCATGCTTTTTTGTTTTTCATGGCTAATACAAAGGTATTAGCCATGATTTTTATAGCCGTGGCTAAAACCTAAATATTAGCCACGATTTTGCGATCATGGCTAATACTAGTGTATTAGCCACGATTTTTGAACCCTGGCAAAAAAATGTGTAGCTAATATTCATTTTTCTAGTAGTGGATAAGTATCAGAGTCCCTCTATCACATTCAGACAGTGATTCAGAGGTGGATGAGGAAGTTGAAGAAGATGCCTATAACTACTGTGGGCTGATGACAATGACTGTTGAGGAAACCAGACAGGATCAGCCCGGTCAAAGGAAGGTAAAATCCTTATCAAGCTCTTCCTCTGAGTCTGGATATGAGACTAGTCCTTGTACAAAAACCTCTTCACCTAGTGGTGGAGATGATTATGAATCAGAAGGTGATGTCAATCAATTGATTTACAAATATGGAGAACTTCTGGTTGCCTTCAAGAAGTGCAAGAAGTTATCTAAGAAGCAAGTTGTGGAGATTGCCTCTCTATAGCTAGCTGCTTCCCATCTGACTGAAACAATATCTTTGCTGGATCAGAAGGACATGGAACATAGCCAACTTAGGGTCTTGAATAACATCTAGATAGGCTCCATCAAATACAAGAATAGTCTCATCAGGGATCTTGAAGAGAGGCTAGAGAGGGAGAAAAAAAATAGTGGCTAGCTATTCTAAGCCATGCACTGTATTACCCTTGATAGACTCCTCCTCTCAGAAGGGTAAGAAGGTGTTAAGATTCCAGGGAAGCACAAGATTTGCTCCTTCCAAAGGGAAGGGAAAAGCTCCAGTTCTAGCTCAGCCTCTTGCTTCCAAGTCTCTCATTTCTTTTAGGAAAGTTCAGTTGCCTTCAAACAGGTATGACCAAGAAAGCATATTTGGTCACTGGATGAATGACAGATCCACTGGTGTGAACACAGATTTTCACAGCCAGGGTGGAAGGTATAGCAAAGTGAGTGCCTTTAAGGATTCTCATGAAGAAATTCAAATGGTCTATCATGGACCATTTGTCTTTGGTTCTTCAGCCCTCATTCTCAAGAATGTGGTTGCAGCAAAGGTTCAGAACCATTCAGCAAAGAATCAAACCAAGGGCCAGTCCTTCAACAAGCATGGTTTGGTCGTGTTTGATGCTATCAGAAGCATGCTTTCTGAAAAGAAACTTGCTATTGTTGGCACTCAGAGCAGGAAAAACAAGCCAGCTAGAAGACTTACTTTTAGTCATATCCTTGCTGAAAAGAATTTGAAAAAGGTTGTTGCTCCTCTTTTTACTGTTCATCCAGTAGTTAAACAAACTGCTAGACCTGCACAGAAGAGAAGATATAATATTCATGAATGTTAGTGCTGTGGCAAAGTGGGCCACTTTGCTATAGACTGCTGACACAATCAAAATGTACCAAGAGCTACTGTTAGTCTACCAGTCAGAAATGCTACTGGTAGACAAGTTCATTATAAGACTAACATGCACCTAGGACCCAATATAAATTGGGGTCCTAAGGTAAAGTAAATTGTGTAATGCAGGTTAGTTCAAGTGGCTATACCTCTGTATGGTACTTGGACAGTGGTTGTTCCAGTCACATGACTGGGACAAAGAGTAACTTGAAGGAGTACACTCCAGTGATAGATTGACCCAATGTCATCTTTGGTGGTTCAGATAGAGGGGTGACTAGAGGCTATGGTAAGATCACTAATGACATAGTCACCATCACAAAAGTATCTTATGTTGAACAGTTTCAACACAACCTCATAAGCATAAACTAACTTTCTAATCTTGGTTATGTTATTGTCTTCCACAAGGATGAGTGTCTGATTAAGAGGTCAAGTGACTAAGATGTCATCTTGACAGGCACTAGGAGTAGAAATGTTTACTGGTTAAACTTTCTTTATCTAGATACAGACTCTTCTATTTGTCTAGTGGCAAATGAGAAAGTCGCATATTGCGTCCAATGATACAAGAGGCTAGCTCATTTGAATTATAATACTATTGACAAGCTCTTTAGTCAAGAGCTAGTTAGGAATGATCCTAATGTTAAGTGCACTAAGGAGGGCATTTGCTCAACATGCTAAAAGGGCAAGCAGACCAAAGCCTCTTTCAGGGGCATTGGGACCAAAGATTCTGTGAGGTGTTTGTACCTCTTGTATATGGACTTGTTTAGTCCTATGCCAGTTCATATTCTTGGTAGGAAAGTCTACACTCTTGTAGTGGTTGATGACTATTCCAGGTTTGCTTGGGTGTTCTTTCTCAAGAAAAAGAATGAAACCCTTGACATCTTCATCAAGTTGATCGAGCAAATTCAGAATGAGTTTAACAGTTTAGTGGTCAAAATCAGAAGTGATCATGGAACTGAATTCCAGTCTTAAAGCATGACAATATTCTATGTAGAGTAAGGGATTCATCAAGAATTTTCTTCTCCAAGAACTCCCCAGCAAAATAGGATTGTTGAGAGGAAAAATAAGACTCTTATAGAGGATGGAAGAATATTGTTGAGTGATACATCTCTCCCAGAATATTGTTGGATTGAGGCAGTGAAAACTGCATGTCATGTCCTCAACATGACCTCTATCACCAAGAGCCACACAAAGACTCCCTATAAGATCTTGAAAGACAGAAAACCAAATCTAGGCTATCTCAGAATCTTTGGTAGTTAGTGCTATGTGCTTCACAATAGGAAATCCTATAGGACTAAGTTTGCAGCCAAGTACTTTGATGAGATTTTTATTGGGTACAAAAATCATAGCAATGCCTATAGGATCTACAACATGAAAAGCCAAGTTGTAGAAGAATCTGTTCATGTAGTCTTTGATGAGTCTAATATTATTAAAAGAGCGATGCCAAGCTCCTCTTCTAGTACTGCAGGTATAAAACATGTGATGGAAAAGCTGACCATCATTGAAGCAGCTCCAATTATCCAAGATAAAGTGGGCATTCCAGTAGAAGAACTGTCAGACAAAATGAGGTGTATGAAGATCAGCAAGAAACTGCACCAGTAGCTGAAGCTAGATTGCCTCCAGCAATCAGGCATCTGAGGGATCATCCAAGACACCAGATCATTGGTGATACAAGCCAAGGAGTAGTGACCAGGAGCAAAAGTATCAACACAGCACTATACTCAAGCTTCCTATCACAAGTTGAGCTAAATAAATTTGAAGAGGCCAACATAGATCAGTTCTTGATTGTTTCTATGTAAGAGGAACTGAACCAGTTTAAGAGATACAAGTTCTGGAAGCTAATTCTCAGACTACAAAGACATAATGTCATTGGATTCAAGTGGATTTACAGGAATAAACTTGATGAAAATGACATCATAATCAAGAACAAGGCAAGACTAGTAGTTAAGGGGTACAGACAAGAGGAAGATATTGATTTTGATCAAACCTTTGCCCCTATAGCAAGACTGGAGGCCATCAGACTGTTCCTTGCATATGCTACACACAAGGGGTTCAAGATCTACCAGATGGAAGCTAGTTCTCATACTACAAAGACATAATGTCATTGGAGTCAGCCTTCTTGAATGGTGATTAAAATAGGAAGTCTATGTTAAGCAACCTCCAGGTTTTGTTGTTCCTAACTCACCTGATTCTATTTATAAACTTAGGAAAGCTCTATATGGGCTAAAGCTGGCCCCTAGAGCATGGTATTAGACTTTGCCTAGCTTCTTCATTGAGAATAAATTCTCAAGGGGGAAGATAGACAAGACCCTATTCCTAAGGGAATCTCAGGGTAAGATCATCCTAGTCCAGATATATATAAATGACATTATCTTTGGATCTACTGATGACAACCTTTGTAGGAAGTTTGCCAAACCTATGCAAGGGAAGTTTGAGATGAGCAATATGGATGAACTCAAGTTTTTCTTGGGTCTCCAAGTTAGATAGACTGATGATGGCTTGTCCATATCACAATCTAAGTTCACTAAGGAGTTAATCAAGAAGTTTGGTATGGAGAATTTCTCCACCATGAAAACTCCCATGGGGTCAAGTATGCATATAGGCAAAGATGAGGCAGAAAAACCTATTGATGAAACTTTGTATAGAGGGATAATTGGTTCCCTTCTATATCTAACTGCAAGTAGGCCAGACATCATGAATGTCACATGTGTTTGTGCTAGGTATCAGGCTTGCCCTAAAGAATATCACTACTCTATTGCAAAGAGGATTTTAAGGTATCTTAAAGGCATACCAGATCTTGGCCTATGGTACCCTAGGAATGGGGAGTTTGAACTAACTGGCTATTCAGATGCAGATTTTGCAGGATGCAAAGAAGACAAGAAGAGCACCTATGACACCTATCAATTCTTGGGAGGAAGACTAGTGTCTTGGACCAGAAAGAAGCAAATAAGTGTTATAATCTCAATTATAGAGTCAGAGTACATTTCAGCAGGTAGCTGCTGTGCTTAGTTGCTGTGGATCCAACATGAACTCCAGGATTATAACCTCTAGATAAGTAGAAGTCCATTATATTGTGATTCTATTAGTGCCATCTCAATTTCTAGGAATCCCGCCTCACACAATAGGACTAAGCATATTGAGATTAGATATCATTTCATTAGGAAGCATGTGGAATGTGAAAATATCAACCTTGAGTTTTTCCCAACAGACAAGCAAATGGCTGACATCTTCACTAGGCCACTTGATGAAGCAAAGTTCAACACCTTCAAGTTTGAATTAGGTATGTTGAACCTAGCATAGCTTCAGTTGCTCCCCATGGTGTTGCAAGTTATACTATTTCTTGCAGGTAGACAAGTACTTCAGGGAATTGAAGATTTTTTTCAAGTTGTATAACTTGATTGGTATCATGCTGGTTGAAGTACTATCTAGATGATGTAGACTAAAGTGACTATCAGGAAACATGATAGATGATGCTTCAGTTGAGGGGGAGCAAGACCAGCACTGCTCCAGCACTCTCAAGTGGCCCAACTCCTACTTATTTGTACACAAAAAGGGGGAGCAGAAATTCAGAACCTCCCTAACTCTTTACAGAAGTCAAAAAAGGGGGAGGAGAAGGATATGAATCTGTATCATAGGACAGGAGAAGAAGGATATAAGTAGTATCAGAACTATAATAAGGATATGATCAAATTGATCAAGACCAGGTAGCAACAATTCAGGGGGAGCAGGTGTGATGCTGATCACCCTACATGCAAGGGAGTGTGGTAACTAAAACTTCTCTTGTCTTTGAAATTTTCCAAGCTAATGCTCTACTACTGCATATGTTAGTGTATGTCATTGACTCAATTGATTGAGGGTTTTGACTTCTTTAAATAGGGGGAGATTATTGGATCCATTGTCCACAATGTCCTAGATTTGAAGAAGTCAATCATAACAATGACATACACAAAGTTGTATCAGATGTATAGTTAAGTTTCATGTGCAGGGTGAAAACTTGAAGAAATGACTAAGTACAAAAGTGTCGACACACTTCATGTTGGGTACATTGGAAAATGTGTACCTGATTTGAAGAAGCCCAACTTAGCTCAATGATATACATCAAGGTGTATTTGATGTTGTTTTGAGTTGACATGTGCAGGTGAAGAAGTATTAAAGAATGCAGAAAAATATTCTAAGTCCACATGTCGATACCTGAAGAAATTGTGTCGACACTTCAGAATATTTGTGTCGACACTTCAGAATATCAGTGTCGACACAGAGAATGATAGTCGACCATATTTATGTCGACACTGGGAAGCAGTGTCGACACATAAAGAAAATCGTCGACCTCAGCACTGGGAAGCAGTGTCGACACCGTGAAAGATAGTCGACCAGAGAAGGTTAGTCGATACCGTGAAAGATAGTCGACCAGAGAAGGTTAGTCGACACCGTGAAAGATAGTCGACCAGAGAAGGTTAGTCGACACCGTGAAAGATAGTCGACTAGTGAAAGATAGTCGACCAGAGAAAGATAGTCGACTCACAGAAGAAGATAGTCGACCACAACTGTGTCGACACTGGGTGGATGTGTCGACACCAGAAGACTGTGTCGACACATATTGGCAAAAGTCGACTATGCTTGTGTCGACACCAGAAGACTGAGTCGACACATTTTGGCAGGATTGAAGATTGCTGTGTCGACACCTAAAGGCTGAGTCAACACCTGCTGAGTTCTGAATCTACAACTGTGTCGACACACAGGACTTGTGTCGATACACTGCAGAGTCTAGACCAAGTTATTTTCTGAAGAAGCTGTGTCGACTTAAAGGCAACTTAGTCGACATCATCAAAGACTGTGTCGACACCAAAGTCACTTGTGTCGACACAGATAGACATATTGGTCTCGACACTTTCTAACTGACTGTCTCGACATTTTGCTGTCCAAGGCTAAGGTACAAGAACTGTTTGAAGACTTGACAGCTGTGGGTTACCACCATTTAACTGAAGCTGTCAGACCTGTCAGAAGACAGTTAGAAACCGGATCAGCCGGTTACCATGAAGAAAGTCTATAAATAGACACATTCAGAAGGAATTAAAAAAGTAGCTAAGCTAAGAAAAATAATAGAAGAAGATCTAAGAAGAAGAAACAGAAGGATTACGATCCTGTTGAAGTTTCAATTCAAGAAAGTGAAAAAGAAGATCTTCATCAGAAGGTCTAAGAAGAAGAAGTCTGAAGTATCAGTAAAGGTGTTGGATAGAGGGAGATCCAGTCATCTTGAAGAAGAAGAAGGAAGCCATCAGTGGTTTCTCAAGAAGCTGTTTGGAAATCAACTCAGCTAAGTTCAGATTCAAGAAGCTTTGAAGAAAGCTCAGATTCAGTTGATTTCATCAGCTGATCAAGAAGTGTCTTGTCCTCTTCTCTCTCAACAAAGGCAAGACATCAAAATATCTTTTTCTAAATTTCTATAGGATCTGTTTACACAGATCTGAGTTGTAAGCCTATGTTATAAAGGCTGAGTGTAGGAGAGGTGATCTCTGAGTGGTAGGGCTATTTGCCTGAGTGTAGGAGAAAGTTATTCTCTGAGTGGTAGGCCTTGAGGCAAGGCTGAGGTAGGGCTGTTGAGCCTGAGTTGTAGGAACCTATCCTGGTTCTGAGCTGTAGGATCTGAGGATCTGAGTATAGTGGAAGTTTGGCCAAATCTAGCATATTGCTAGATAGGTGAAGGGGGAAAGTGGATGTACCCAGACCTTGGGGAACCACTATAAAACATTGTGTAATCTGTGATGCTTAGTTATCTGTGAATGCTGTGCTAGATGTTTTAAATTGTAATTGAATTCTGCCTAGATTTATAGACAAGAAATTAGAACCTATTCACCCCCCCCCCTCTAGGTGTTTAGGTTGTCTTGAAAGTAAAACTATCAAGTGGTATCAGAGGGAGGTTCCTCAAAAAGGACTTAACAGTCTGAGGTAGATCTGATAGGCAGAATCAAGATTCAAAAAGATGGGTTCTGGTGAGAATCATAAGGAGCTAGGCTCTATGAAATTACCCATATGCAAGAAAGAAATTTTTGGAATTTGGAAAGAAAGAGTCAGACTGTTTATGGAAGCATCTGACCCAAGGATTTACATCACAGTACAGGAAGGCCCCTTCATTCCAATGAAGGTATCAGTTCTTGATGCAAATATCCAAACTCCAAAGAGTTATTCAGAAATGACCAAGGATGAAATCATCTTGGCAACCATGGATAAAAGAGCTCAGAACATTATTGTTAGTGTCATAGATGATTCAACATTTCAGAATCTGATTCACTGCAAGACCTCCAAAGAGATGTGGGACACATTGATTGTCTACATGGAGGGATCTGAAGAAGTGAGGCAGGACATGAAATCTATGCTCAATCAGGAGTATGAAAGTTTTAGACAAGGAAAATCTGATAGCATAACTGAGTGCTACAAGAAATTCTATAGAATTGTGAATGAGCTTATGTCCTATGGAAGAGTCTTCAGTACTTATGAACTGAATGACAAATTCTTAAGATCCTTAATAAAGGATTGGGACACAAAGATCTATGTCATAAGAGAAGTGGCTAAATTGGCAGAGATATCTCCTCCCACCTTGTTTGGAAAGTTGCTATCCTATGAAATGCAACTTATGGTGAGGAAGGAGGAGGAAAAGAATTCAAGAGGAGAGCATAGAGAAAAGACCGTGGCATTCAATGCAGAAGCCACTAGAAAGAATAGGAGGAAATCACCATCTCCTCCTAAGGAAGTTGCAGAAGATAGTTCTGAAAATTCAGATAAGGGTTCAGAAAGCTGTGATTCAGATGCAGACTTTGCTGCATTCACAAGGCAATTCCAAAGGTTCTTGAAAAAGAAGTAATGGAAGTCTAGGCCTTCCACATTACAGCAAGTTGATGACTATTATCAGAAGAAAAGGTCATCAAGGAAAGAGAAGAGCAGATCAAAGCCCAGCAAAGCCACTACTTCAAAGATTGTCTGCTATTGTTGCAATAGGCCTGGACATGTAGTGGCTGACTGTCCTGATAAGAGAAAGGAATCTTCAGACAAAAAGAAGACTTATCAGAAAGGCAAGAAGGAGAAATCCTTTGTTGCAAAGAAAGATAAGAGTCTAACAGACCAGTCAACTTCAGAGTCAGAATCTGAAGCTGAAGCATATATTGGACTATATGCTGCATCTGAAGAAGAGGAGTTTCTGCAGTTGCTAGACTCCATCAATGAACAAAAGGATCATCAGTGTGTGGGGCTGATGGCAGGATCAGAAGAGGACATATGCCAGAATCAATCTGGTCATAATAAGGTACAATGTCCTTCTATTACATCTGTTTGTTGTACAAGTGAAGAATCAGCTACATCTGCATCAACAGATGTAGATGCATCTGAATCTGAAGGAGATGTCTATCAATTGATAGACAAGTATGGGGACCTGTTGCAGGCCCTTAAGAAAAGCAAGAACCTGGTTAAATCTCAGGCTCAGGAAATTGCTGAACTAAGGGTTGCTACAACTGAGTTAGAAAAAGTTATTGATCAAAAATTAAATGAAATTGCCAAGCTGAAGAATATAACTATTATTCAGATGGGCACAATTAATTATACTAATGATCAAGTAAAGAGTCTGGAGGCCAGACTTAGAATTGAAAGGGATTTAGTGGCTAGTTACTCTAAGCCAAAATCTGTCTTACCCTTGATAGATGAATTTGTCACTCAAAAGGGTAAGGCTGGATTAGGATTCAAAGGTAACTTCAGGGCTGACAGATTCAAGAGGAAAGGCAAAGCTCCTGCTCAGCCACTAAACCTTTCAGTCCCCATAAAGTTTAGTAAGGTGAAAGTGCCTTCTAACAAATATGATCATGAAGATATTCAAGGTCATATTAAGACTAATGTTCTAAAGAACAAGGGTGTAAATGCAAGCAGGCCTACCTATGGTCATAAACCCAATGGTTTTAAGAAATCAGTAGGTGAAGTTGCTGAAGCACCAGCAATGAACAGAAATTCTTCTGACAAGGATGTATCTAGATCTAGATACAATAAGTTTGAATGTTGGTGCTGTGGCAAGAGAGGCCATTTTGCTCTAGACTGCTGGTATAACACAAGTGTTATAAAGAACAGTAGTCTACCTGTTAGAAGAGGTTATGGTAGCTTTATTTATGCTAACCTGAACCAAGGACCCAAGACTTACTTGGGTTCTAAGGGTAAGTAATTCTGTGTTGCAGGTGAATCCAAGTAACCATGCCCCTATATGGTACTTGGATAGTGGTTGTTCCAGGCACATGACTGGAACAAAGGGGCTGCTGAAGGAGTATTCATCTGTCAAAGATGGACCTAAAGTGATCTTTGGTGGATTTGAAAAAGGAGTCATCAAAGGGTTTGGTAACATTTCTTCTAACCTAATTACTATCACTCAAGTGGCTTATGTAAAAGGTTTGAAACATAATCTAATAAGCATAAGCCAGCTAAGTGATTTAGGATATGACATTTCATTTGTTAAAGATGGATGTCATATCAAGAGGTCAAGTGATCAAAAGATCATATTGACTGGGTATAGGAAGAGAAATGTATAATGTCTTAATTTTGAATGTGAGAATAAGGCTTCTCCCATCTGTCTGGTAGCTGATGACAATGCTTCTCATTGTGTTAAGTGGCACAAGAGATTGACTCATCTAAACTACAAGACAATTGGCCAACTCTTTAGCAAAGAGTTAGTGAGGAATGGACCTCAAATTAAGTGTATAAAGGAAGGGATATGCTCAGCTTGTCAAAAGGGCAAGCAGACAAAATCCTCCTTTCAAAGCCTTGAAAACAAGGATTCTGTGAGGTGCTTATACCTCTTGCATATGGATCTTTTTGGTCCTATGGCAGTTCATAGTCTAGGTAGGAAGGTCTACACTTTTGTGGTTGTAGATGACTATTCTAGATTTACATGGGTGTTCTTTCTGAGACAAAAATCTGAAACCCCAAGTGTATTACTTAATTTTGTAAAGCAAATTCAGAATGAACTGAATAGTACAGTGGTCAAAATCAGAAGTGACCATGGTACTGAGTTTCAATCTGAAAGCATAACAAACTTGTGTAAAGACTTTGGGATTTTCCAAGAGTTCTCCTCACCTAGAACACCTCAGCAAAATGGAATTGCTGAAAGAAAGAATAGAACATTAATTGAAGCTGGTAGAACTCTATTGAGTGACACCTCTCTCCCAGAATATTTTTGGGCTGAGGTAGTTAACACTGCTTGTCATGTAATCAATAGGGCTACTATCACCAAAAGCCACAAAATGACTCCCTATGAGATTGTGAAAGGCAGAAAACCAAATCTATCTTACTTTAGGATCTTTGGTTGCAAGTGTTATATACTTAACAATGGCAAGTCATATTTGACTAAGTTTGCTGCCAAATCCCAGGATGAGATATTTGTTGGGTACAACACAAATAGTAAGGCCTATAGAGTCTTCAACTTGACCACTCAAGTTGTTGAAGAATCTGTGTATGTTGTGTTTGATGAAACAAGATTAATCAACTGTGAGTTGTCTTGTAGATCAAATGACTCAACAGGTATAAGCAAAAGTATGGACAAGCTTTCCATTACTGAAGTATCAAAGGAAGATGGGGCATTGGAAAATGAAGGCTTCAGTCCAGGGGGAGAACAAGACACTATAGAAGCTGATGAAAATCAAGAGAATCAGTTAAATGAAGGAGCTGGAGATGTTCAACCAGAAGGAAATCTTCCTCCAGCTACAAGACATTTAAGAGATCATCCAGCTGATCAGATAATAGGTGATCCAAGACAAGGGGTGCAAACTAGAAGCAGAAATCAAAACACAGTTCTACATTCAAGTTTCCTGTCACAATTGGAGCCTAAGAAGTTTGAAGAAGCTATCCAAGACCAGCACTAGATTGATGCTATGCAAGAGGAGCTGAATCAATTCAGAAGATGCAATGTCTGGGAGCTTGTTCCTAAACCAAGAGGCCACAACATAATTGGCACAAAATGGATCTATAGGAACAAGCTAGATGAAAGTGGAATAATAGTAAAGAATAAAGCAAGATTGGTTGCAAAAGGATACAGGCAGGAAGAAGGGATTGACTTTGATCAAACCTTTGCTCCAGTAGCAAGGCTGGAGGCAATCAGAATATTCCTTGCCTATGCAGCCTATCAAGACTTCAAAGTATACCAGATGGATGTGAAGTCAGCATTTCTGAATGGTGATCTTAAAGAAGAAGTATATGTAGAGCAGCCATCAGGTTTTGTAGATCCTCTTAAACCTGATTTTGTTTATAAGCTTAAGAAAGCTTTGTATGGGTTAAAGCAAGCCCCAAGGGCTTGGTATGAAACTCTGTCTACTTTCCTTATTGAGAATAAATTCTCAAGAGGAAAAATTGACAAAACTCTATTCCTTAGGGAATCCAAAGGCAAGATCATCTTAGTTCAGATCTATGTTGATGACATAATCTTTGGATCTACTGAAAACAACCTTTGTAGAAAGTTTGCCAAACTTATGCAAGGGAAGTTTGAGATGAGCAGTATGGGGGAACTGAAATTCTTCTTGGGACTCCAAGTAAGACAGACTGATGATGGCTTGTCCATATCCCAGTCTAAGTTCACCAAAGAATTGATTAAGAAATATGGTATGGAGTCATCCTCCACCATGAGAACTCCTATGGGAACAAGTATGCCTATATGCAAAGATGATGCAGGTAAACCTGTTGATGAGACTTTGTATAGAGGAATAGTTGGCTCACTACTATATCTCACTGCTAGTAGACCAGATATTATGTATGCTACATGTGTCTGTGCTAGGTACCAAGCCTGCCCTAAAGAATCTCATTATACTGCAGTCAAAAGGATTCTGAGATATCTTAAGGGCACACCTAATCTAGGTCTTTGGTACCCTAGGAATAGAGATTTTCAACTAACAAGCTATTCAGATGCAGATTTTGCAGGATGTAGAGAGGATAGAAAGAGTACTACAGGTACTTGTCAATTCCTGGGAGGAAGACTAATATCATGGAGTAGTAAGAAGCAGACTAGTGTGGCAATTTCCATAGCTGAGTCAGAGTATGTTGCTGCTGGAAGCTGCTGTGCACAGCTATTATGGATGCAGCATCAGCTAAAGGATTATGGTATTCAAGTAAGTAGAACACCTCTTTTGTGTGATTCTAAGAGTGCAATTTCTATTGCTAATAATCCTGTTTCTCATAGTAGAATTAAGCATATAGAAATAAAATACCATTTCCTTAGAGAACATGTAGAAAAAGAAGACATCTCATTGGAATTTGTGAAAACAGATTATCAAATAGCAGATGTGTTTACTAAGCCCCTAGATGAGACAAAATTCAATAAATTCAAAATTGAATTAGGTATGTTAACCATTGATTAGTGTAATCACAAAATCATCAACAATTAAGTTGAAGTGGTAACAAGACATTCAAGTGATATTAAGACACATTGAAGTAGTATAAAGTACTTTGTTGTACTTATAAGTTGTGATGAACAAACAGAAATTGGCTAAGTAAGATGGTGTCGACACATTCAGTAATTATGTGTCGACTCAGGGTAGTAATGTCGACAAGTCAGAGATATTGTGTCGACACAAAAAATATGTGTCGACACTTGAGAATCTTATTGTCGACTTATCCAGGAATGTAGTGTCGACTTCACCAGGATAGTGGTGTCGACACCTACAGATTTTGTGTCGACACTTATACTAAGAGTCGACACAGAATTTCTGATGCTCTACTATATATCCCTAGTGTCGACATAACCGCAAATTGGTGTCGACACATAGTAGACGAACTTGTAGTCGAGATAATAGAAGCTTGTGTCGACACAATCCATCTATGTCGACACTTATAGTCTGTTTTTGGCGACTTTTGATCTTCTTTAAACAGAAGGTATAAATAGGTTAAAAACTCATTCTGTCGACACGCTTACAAGGTTTTCGAAACCCTGTGTCGACATTCTCTCTCTCTCTCTCTCTTTCTCTCATCTTTCAAGCTTTCTCGACTGATCAATGGCACCGAAGATTGAAGATAATGTGAATGAAGGATATGAGTTGGTGCGCCAGGCCTTTGCAGCTGCCCCTCCAGATGTTCTTGGGGTTATCTCTCTCCTCTCCGACTCTGGTTTAGAATTTCTGGTCTCCGAACCTTCAAAGATATGGAAGAAGGAGGTGCATGAGTTATTTACCTCTGCCTCTATAAACTCTGAAAGTCATGAAATAAAATCCACAGTTCATGGGTCACCTGTGGAGATTACACCGAGTAAGATAAGAACAATTCTGCAATTATCTACAATTGAGAATGAAGAGGATGTCCCTGCTTCTAAATCTAGGGAGGCTCTTCAATGGTGTGGATTGGAATCCACCATGAAAATTGGAGCTGCGTTCAATCGGAAAGGAATGAATCAACAGGGTAAGTTTCTGTCAGAAGTGGTAGGAAAGGTTATTCTGTGCAAGTCAGGTGGACATGATAGGATTTCTGCCTATATGTTCAGCCTAATGACCAAGATTGTGTTTACAATTCCAACGGATTGGTCATCTGTAATTTTTGAAAAGATTAAGGAAGGGATCAAGAAGCCAAATCTGGCTAGGATAATGAGTATATATCTAAGTAAGGAGATTCCTGAGGTTATGCAACAACAACCTGGAACTAAAATTAATCACATGAGAAGAATGGACATGAGATTGTTCTCCAGATGGGATAGGGTGCTGACCAAAGAGATGCTTGAAGTGGAAATGCAGGATTCCCCTGAGAAATCCCCAGGTCATGCTACCAGTACTGGGCATCCACAGGAAGAGCAAGAAAGACTGGAGGTTGAAGATCAGCCTGCATCTATACAAGTTCAGGATGCCACAATACCTGCAGTTCAAGAAGAAGAAGTAAGTATACCAGCTCAGCAAGTTTATTCACCTACACAAACTGTATCTACTAATGACCAGGTACAGGTGCAGGGGGAGCTGGTGTATTTTCCTACAACAGAGATTTCTAATATTTCTATTTCTGCACAGGTCCAGGGGAGCAAGTGCTAGAAGATGCTCCAATTCATCAATCTCCAAATTTGAATACTACAAATGAACAAGCCCAGAAGGAATATACTCTGGAGGAGTTATTCCCAAATGATGAAATAATTACTGTTAGTCTGGAAGTGGAGCAAGAAATTGAGGGGGAGCCAGTGCATGTTGAGACTGTACAACATGGCACTGAAGCAGCTGTTTCTCCTCCTCCCAAAGAAAGAGTTCAAATTGATAGCACTTCTGATTCAGAGACTGAAGAAGCCAGGGTGGCTAAAAAGAGAAAACTTATGGTCTTTCAGAGAAGGAGCAAGAGCTATAAGCAGGCTCTACAGTCTACAACACATCACACTCCTTCTGACTTTGATTATAACAAATTCTTGGTAGATTTGCAAGTGAAATTGGATGAACACAGGGTAGCCATTGAAAAATATGTTGATGAGAACAACAAGTCTCTGCAGTTTGACTTAGCTCAAGATATAAAATCAATTAGGTTTGAGGTCAATATGCATAAGAAGGAAATGACAGATTGCTTCCATAAGGGAGGTAATGCTGTGGTATATCTGGCAAAACAACAACAGACTATCATCCCTAAGGTGGATGACATTGCTTTAAAGCAAAGCTATGTCTTGGAAAATCAGTTAAGAATGAATGATAATTTAACTGAATCTCATCATGAGATAATAGAGGAATTGAAAAAGATTGTTCCAGGCCTGCCTGCAGATAGAACAAAAGAAATGGAAGAATTTGATAAGAACTTTCAAGCTGCTATTGCTTCTGTTAAGACTGCAATCACTACCTCTCAAAAAGAAATATCTGAAAAGCTTCAAAAGTTAAAACCATTTTTTAAAGAGGGTGTCAATTATCTGGATGGCCAAATCAGATTTCAAAAGGAAGATCTCAGAGATCATGTTTCTAGAGAAGCCATAAAGGGGAGAGGATGCTAGTTCATGCAGGCTCAGAGCACTCCAAATGGGTGACCAATAGTATTCGAGCCACATTAGGATATCCCCCATTGTGTGATGATGCTATGGTGGCTGAGTCAGGAATACAAACAAGTCTACTTGAAGGCAATCAACCTGAGGTTGCCCAAGTCATTTACCCCCCTCCAGATTTTGATATGATTGATTAGCAGGTTTAAGGGATGTATAGTCCTCCAAAGGAGGTTACTAATATTGTTATTGGGAAGGTTGATAAGCCTGAGGCTACTTTGAAAGACCAGCAAGATGCTCTTCTATCTAAGAAAAGGTTTAGAGAGCAGGCTGAACTTAAGCCAGACTTTGAGCAGTGGAGTCCTACTTCCAGAAATATAATACTCACTGCATGGAAGGCTGTCAAAGACCAAGTGCAGGAAAGAGGCAAGTGGTACAATGAGATGGAATGGCAGAAGTATGAAGCCAGGCAAGAGGCCATTGTACAGTTTAGAAGAAAAGCCAAGCTGGGTAGGCTGCCTACAGATGCTCAGGAGCCAAGCAAATATTTCCCAAAGCCCTTTCATTATTTTGAAAGGCAAAGGCTCAAGGAAGAAGCAAAGAAGAAGGCTGATCTAAAAGGCAAGAAGCCAGCTGAAGATTCTGAAGCTCCTGTGAAGGCTCAAGTTCTGTCTGGCAAAGGAATTGTCATTAAAGAGCCTGATCAGTCTTAATCTTTAGTTCTTTCAAAGTATTTTGTAATGTTTTGGTTAAATCATTAAATGTAATTCTCTGTATTCAAACATTATCAAGTTATAAACAAAATGTTGTTTGATATCATATAATGTTCATTCTGTGATGGATTGTTTTTATGTTTTGTTTATATTAAGTATTCCTGTTATGTCATATATCATCAGTTTATACTTTTTATAAATGGTGTATATCATTGGCTATAGGGTTATGACTTCTCCAAATAGGGGGAGATTGTTGGGTACATTGGAAAATGTGTACCTGATTTGAAGAAGCCCAACTTAGCTCAATGATATACATCAAGGTGTATTTGATGTTGTTTTGAGTTGACATGTGCAGGTGAAGAAGTATTAAAGAATGCAGAAAAATATTCTAAGTCCACATGTCGACACCTGAAGAAATTGTGTCGACACTTCAGAATATTTGTGTCGACACTTAAGAATATTTGTGTCGACACTTCAGAATATCAGTGTCGACACAGAGAATGATAGTCGACCACATTTATGTCGACACTGGGAAGCAGTGTCGACACATAAAGAAAATCGTCGACCTCAGCACTGGGAAGCAGTGTCGACACCGTGAAAGATAGTCGACCAGAGAAGGTTAGTCGACACCGTGAAAGATAGTCGACCAGAGAAGGTTAGTCGACACCGTGAAAGATAGTCAACCAGAGAAGGTTAGTCGACACCGTGAAAGATAGTCGACTAGTGAAAGATAGTCGACCAGAGAAAGATAGTCGACTCACAGAAGAAGATAGTCGACCACAACTGTGTCGACACTGGGTGGATGTGTCGACACCAGAAGACTGTGTCGACACATATTGGCAGAAGTCGACTATGCTTGTGTCGACACCAGAATACTGAGTCGACACATTTTGGCAGGATTGAAGATTGCTGTGTCGACACCTGAAGGCTGAGTCAACACCTGCTGAGTTCTGAATCTACAACTGTGTCGACACACAGGACTTGTGTCGAAACACTGCAGAGTCTAGACCAAGTTTTTTTCTGAAGAAGCTGTGTCGACTTAAAGGCAACTTAGTCGACATCATCAAAGACTGTGTCGACACCAAAGTCACTTGTGTCGACACATAGACAGATTGGTCTCGACACTTTCTAACTGACTGTCTCGACATTTTGCTGTCCAAGGCTAAGGTACAAGAACTGTTTGAAGACTTGACAGCTGTGGGTTACCACCGTTTAACTGAAGCTGTCAGACCTGTCAGAAGACAGTTAGAAACCGGATCGGCCGATTACCATGAAGAAAGTCTATAAATAGACACATTCAGAAGAAATTAAAAAAGTAGCTAAGCTAAGAAAAATAATAGAAGAAGATCTAAGAAGAAGAAACAGAAGGATTACGATCCTGTTGAAGTTTCAATTCAAGAAAGTGAAAAAGAAGATCTTCATCAGAAGGTCTAAGAAGAAGAAGTCTGAAGTATCAGTAAAGGTGTTGGATAGAGGGAGATCCAGTCATCTTGAAGAAGAAGAAGGAAGCCATCAGTGGTTTCTCAAGAAGCTGTTTGGAAATCAACTCAGCTAAGTTCAGATTCAAGAAGCTTTGAAGAAAGCTCAGATTCAGTTGATTTCATCAGCTGATCAAGAAGTGTCTTGTCCTCTTCTCTCTCAACAAAGGCTAGACATCAAAATATCTTTTTCTAAATTTCTGTAGGATCTGTTTACACAGATCTGAGTTGTAAGCCTATGTTATAAAGGCTGAGTGTAGGAGAGGTGATCTCTGAGTGGTAGGGCTATTTGCCTGAGTGTAGGAGAAAGTTATTCTCTGAGTGGTAGGCCTTGAGGCAAGGCTGAGGTAGGGTTGTTGAGCCTGAGTTGTAGGAACCTATCCTGGTTCTGAGCTGTAGGATCTGAGGATCTGAGTATAGTGGAAGTTTGGCCGAATCTAGCATATTGCTAGATAGGTGAAGGGGGAAAGTGGATGTACCCAGACCTTGGGGAACCACTATAAAACATTGTGCAATCTGTGATGCTTAGTTATCTGTGAATGCTGTGCTAGATGTTTTAAATTGTAATTGAATTCTGCCTAGATTTATAGACAAGAAATTAGAACCTATTCACCCCCCTCTAGGTGTTTAGGTTGTCTTGAAAGTAAAACTTTCACTTCACAACTATATATACACTTTATAAGAGAAGTGCTGAGTACAGACTTAAAGAAAGTACAAAAGTGTCAACACACTTCAAAACTATGTCGAACCCTTTGTAGGAAAAGTGTCGAGATCAGAAAGATACAAGACAGTAGTGTCAATACACAACACTTCACTCGATAGTCCAAACAGCTGTGTTGAGATAATTCAGCTATCTTGACACCTTGAATATCAAAGTTGAAGGAAGCTGGATGAAGAAAGTGGCTAGTGTTAGGTATTATATCCATAATAACCCTGATTTGAAGAAGGGCCCAATCAAGCTAATATGAATTGAGTTTGTATTTGATGTTGTACTCTAGTTATGTACTTGTAGGTTTATTTTGCTAAGTACACACCAATCTCAGGTTACAGTGGGTCAGTAAACACATGACTATACAATATAACCCTTCATTGTGTAGGCAAATGTGTTGACTCACGTGTAATATCTCTATTGGGGTGTACTTCTATCCCAAGTACAGGAAAAGGATCAAGGAAGGCCAAAGACCTGGACTCAGAGAACAAGAATTTTACCTAAGTAAAATTCGATGAGTATGTTAGTCATACACGTCGAATTCGTCGAGTATCCCCTTGATACTCGCCGAATTCGCCGTGTATGCTTCCCAATACGCGTCGAATTCACAGTGTATAATTAGGTTAAATTCTCTAGAAATCAAGAAATTGACCAAGGAAAATTCTCCGAGTATCACTAGCGATACTCGCCGAATTCGTCGAGTATCACTGGCGATACTCGCCGAATTCGACGAGTATCCCAAGCAATACTTGCAGAATGTGTCGATCCATATATCGACCACTCTAGATTTCTTCTAAGGCTTATTCGAAGTATATCATTATCTGTTTCGGCGAGGATCATATATGATACCCGACGAATTCCGTCAAAAAAGACTTAGGCCGTTTTTCCAAAAACTTTCTCTGGTTTAGGAAACCGTCGGCCATGCTCAGTAAATTCTAGGGTTCGGTTTTTGGAAATCTTTTATAACTGTTATTTTGATTCTTCCTATATATATGATAGGTTGATTTTTGAAATCAAGCTTCTTGACCTAATTAATTATTGATTTAAAAATCTTCCCAAAAACCAGAACCCGTCGGCCGCACCTACGCATTTCGCGATTTTCTTATGATCAGTCACCAACATCGTGCGATCTTCTTCTTCGACGACTTCTTTGACTGGTTCGTGTCTTCTCTCAAGATTTATTCTACTCCAGTCCTAATTGGTTGAGGATCCAAGGTTCGAGATTCAAGAATCAAATAATTTCAAGTGTCCGAGTTCTCAAAGATTCAAGTTCAACCCTCTCAAGAATGTTGGATCAAAGACTTGCAATCGTGTTAAATTTGTGTTGTAATATTGTTTTAAATATTGTAGGAGATTTATCTCCGAGTTAGTAGATACGTTTATGGATCAAGAGAGTAGATCTGGTTGTGGATCGAGTTTGAAGATTCTGTTTGTGAATCGAGTTGTAAATCCGGTTGTGGATCGAGGTGTAGGAGAGTTTGTTCTCCGAGGTGTAGGAGTGTTGCTCCGAGTCGTAAGATTGTGATAATCTGAGAAAGGTGAAATAGCCAAATCTATCCCTTCGTGGTAGATATGCGAGGCGGGACAATGGACGTACTCAATACAGGGAACCACTATAGATCTCTGTGTTGGTGTGCTTGCTTATTTTTGAGTAATTTTTTAATCAGTGAAAAGACACAAACATCACTTATTCACCTCCCTCTAGGCGAGTTAGGTAGACGCTAGATACTTTCAATTGGTATCAGAGGGAGGTTTTGGTCGATAAGGTTAACACCTTGATCAAGATCCCTAATCTAGCATTAAGAGATTCCGCATTGTCACCATGGACAGAAGCAAAGACATGTCATCCATAAAGCTACCGGTGTGCACCAAGGAAAACTTTCCCCTGTGGAAAGAACGAGTACGGTTCTTCATGGAAGCTGCTGATTTGAGTATTTTTCAGATTGTGGAAGAAGGATCACACATCCCTACACATGCCTCAATGATAAATCCAGCAATTATGATTCCCAAGAAGATGATGGATCTCACTAAGGATGAGATTGCCTTAGTCTCCCTAGACAAGAAGGCCAAAAATATTATTGCTAGTGTAGTGGACAACTTAATGCTCCAAAACTTATTCCACTGCCAGTATGCCAAGGAGATATGAGACTGTCTTGTTGTCCTGATGGAAGGTACTAAAGAAGTGAGTGACGATCACAGATCATTGATGAACCAGGAGTACGAAGCCTTCAGCAAGGTGCCAATGATTCCATAGCTGACATCTTCGAGAAGTTCTTCAAGATAGTGAACGGTCTCAGGAACTACGGCCGCGTCTTCACTAATGGTGAACTGAACGACAAATTCCTTAGATCCCCGATAAAGGATTGGGACACAAAAGTTGTTGCCATTAGAGAATTCGGGAAGCTGCCGGAGATAGACCCTCAGAACCTGTTCGGAAAGCTGCTCTCCTATGAGCTTCAAATGAACACACGTAAGAAGGAGCAGAGCAATAGAACTTCCAGCAGAGAAAAGTCAGTGGCTTTGAAGGCTGAAGGTTTGAGGAAATCTAAAACTATGTCACCCATAAGGATACGTGCTCTTGATACTCCAGAAGACTAAGAGCCAAGCACGTCAGGCTCTGAGCTATTGGATGGAGAATTTTCTCTTATCTCCAAGTAGTTCAAAAAAATGCTCAGCAAGAGAAGACATATGAAGAATCAGTCATCCTCCTCTGACTATAGAAAATCCCACCAAGATGGAGATCGCTCAAAGAAAAGCTACAATAAGGAGGACATGTATAAATCAAGACTGAATAAACATTTTTCCTCTGATATTATTTGTTACTGTTGTAATAAGCCAGGACATGTGATTGCAGAGTGTCCCTATAAAAAGAAGGATGGTTCCAAGAAGGAAGAAAAAAGATCCTTCAAGGGAAAAAGAAAAGAAGAAAAGAGCTTCGTCGCCAAGAAGTCGAAGACTCTCAGCGATAGTGACTCGAGTGAGTCGAGCTCAGATAATGAGGAAGCCTACTTTGGGCTTATGGAACAATCAGACGAAGAAGTGGGCGACTCCGAGTACGATGGGAAGGTAAACTCGCACACAATATTGTCTGAGTTTGAAACGTCCACCAATGGTCGTGAAGGCTATACTTCTGATGAAGATGAATTAGAATTGATGGCTCAGCACGAGCACCTACTAAAGGATTTCGATAAATGTCGTAAGGTAGTCTGAAAGCAGTTAAAATAGATTGCCTCCCTCAAGGTAGTAGAAGTTAATCTGAAGGAAGAAATTGCATAATTACTTCCTCTCAGAGATGAAGTCCACTCCTTGAAAGAGGAACTCAAGGGCTCCGCTGAGATGTTGAGTCTGAAAGAAAAATATCTTGATGAGCTGGAAGAAAAGCTCGCGGTGGAGATAAAAAACGTTGAGAGTTACTCCAAGCCGAAGACTGTTCTCCCGCTCATTGATGAGTTTTCAGCTTAGAAGAAGGGTAGTGGTCTTGGCCATATCGGTGGAAAGGGTAAGGCTGCCAAGAAGGCTAGCGCCAAAGAAAAGGGGAAGGAACCCATGAGTCAACCCTAGTTTAGGAAGGTAATCTTCCCAACGAATAAGTTTAACCTTGAGTCATCCTATTGTCATCATGTTAGGCCTACTCATGTAGAGCCCAAGAATAGATACCAGGGATGGACCCGTCCCTGTGAATTTGGTGCTAGCGTGTTCAAAGCACCCTATGAAGAGATTCAGATGAAGAGTTATGGTCCATATGTTCATGGTTATAATAATAAGAAGGCAGCAAAAGCCAAAATTGATGTACTTAAGGCTAAAGAGATGGGGAGTTCGTATGTATGTTGCAACCAGGAGGCCTCCACCTCAAAGAATGTTGCTCCTGCTAGACCTCAGCTCTAAAAGGTAAAACAGGAGTGTAAAAGGAGGTACAACAAATTTGACTGTTAGTGCTGCGGTAAAATTGGTCATTTTGGCGCAAATTGGTCATTATGTAACCCCACGAGTTAGCAATGTGAGACCGACCACTCGCAAGGTTAATGTTCTTAGTGGTGTTCAACTGACCAGGAACTAAGGACCCAAATACGTTTGGGTTCCTAAGATAAAATGATCTATTTTTGCAGGTATGTCCAAAGGCCAATAGAACTCTGATCTAGTATTTGGACTGCACATGACTGGGACAAGAAACCTTTTACTTGAGTATACCCCAGTCGAAGACAGACCAAAAGTGATCTTTGGAGGGTTAAACAGGGGAACAATAAAAGGTTATGGTATGATTTCCAACGGCGTAGTCTCTTTCACAGATATAGCTTATGTTGACGGATTACACCATAATCTTATAAGCATAAGTCAACTATGTGATAAAGGCTACATCATTAAGTTTTGCAAGGACAAGTGTTTGATAAAATCGTCTGCAAATTTGGAGACGGTCTTAACAGGCACTCAGAGCAGAAATATTTTCTGTTTAAATTTTCTTTGCTTAGACAATTCTATCCTAATGTGTTTTATGGACAAAAAGTAGTGTGTCTCTCTATGACCAATGGCACAAGAGATTAACACATATTAATTTCAAAACTATAAATATACTATTTTCTCACAACTTAGTGTGTGATGCCCTCAACATTCAGTGCCTTAAAGAGAGTCCATATCACTCCTATCAAATGGGTAAGCAAACACGGGCTACCTTCAATGGTATTGCTGAAAATGATTCTTCATGAAGCTTATACTTGCTTCATATGGACTTATTCAGTCCTATGCCTATTCACAACTTAGGAGGTAAGGTCTATACATTAGTAATAGTTAACGACTGCTTGCATTTTACTTGGGTTTTCTTTCTGAAACACAAGTCAGACACCTTCGATTCTTTCACTAATTTTGTCCGGCAAATTCAGAATGAATTGAATTGTTCAATGGTCAAAATTAGAAGTGATCACGAAACAGAATTTGAGTTTAGTGCCATAACAGAATTCTGTGGAAGTCAAGGTTTCAAGGTACCTTTCATGAGTTTTCTTCTCCGCACACTCCACAGCAAAATGGAGTTGCTGAGAGAAGGAACACCCTAATTAAAGCATGTACAACTATGTTGAATGACGCTTCACTCGCAGAGTACTTCTGGGTTGAAGCAATCAACACGGCTTATCACACGCAAAACATAGCACTCATCAACAAAAGCTATCGTAAGACCCCCTATGAGCTATTGAAGGGCAGAAAACCGATGGTGTCCTACTTTAGAATCTTTGGAAGCAAAAGCTTCGTACTTAATAATGGGAAGTATTACCACACAAAGATTAGTGAATAGTGTTTTGAAGGTATTTTCGTAGGATATAGTAGCCATAGTAAGGCCTATAGGATTTTTAATAAGAAAACTCTAGTGGTAGAAGAGTTGATAAATATTGTATTTGATGAGACTAGCATGCTCCATAGCATCCCGTCTAGTGTTATTGGTGCAGATGTAGGTACCAGTTCAAGGAGCTAAGCTTGGATGAAGCTGTCAAGGAAGAAGCTCCAAGCTCAGTCAAGCTCGTCAATCTAGTCTTGGTGGATGATAAACCCCTAGAGGAAGAATTGCCACAGCCTACAAAGGATGCACTAGATGTTGTAGAGCCTGTTGAAGGAAGAGCAAGGAACCTAGGGTTCAAACACCTAAGAGATCAACCAGCTGAACAGATCATTGGAGAGTTAGGCGACGGTGTTAGAACCAGAAGAGGTAAAGCTAATGAGATTATGCATCTCAGTTTTCTATCGCAGGTTGAGCCGAAGAAGTTCGAGGAAGCAAATAAAGATGCTTCTTGGATATTGGCAATGTAAGAGGAGCTCAATCAGTTTGAATGATGCAAAGTTTGAGAGCTGGTACCCAGGCCAAAGGGACAGAATGTGATAGACACCAAGTGGATATTCAGAAACAAGCTGGACGAAAATAAAGTAATCATCAAGAATAAAGCCAGACTTGTAGCACAAGGATATAGAAAAGAAGAGGGGATCAACTTTGACCAGACCTTTGCTCCAGTAGCTTGGCTCGAGGCGATTAGGTTATTTCTTGTGTATGCTGCCCTCAAAGGCTTCACCGTCTACAAAATGGACGTGAAGTCAACATTTTTCAATGGAAATCTGAAAGAGGAAGTATACGCAGCGCAATCCCCAGGTTTTGTCAATTCTAAATTCCCTGATTACGTTTAATTTTTGAATAAAGCATTATACTGCTTAAAAGAAGCTCCCCGAGCTTGGTATGAGACGTTGCCTAGCTTTCTTCTTGTGAACAAGTTCACAAGGGGAAAGATAGAAAAGACATTATTTCTTAGGGAAGTTCAAGGCAAGATTTTGCTAGTGCAAATCTATGTCGACGACATCATATTTGGTTCTACAGAAGACAACTTCTACAAGAAGTTTTCCAAACTTATACAAGGGAAGTTTGAAATAAGCAGTATGGGTGAGTTGAAGTATTTCTTAGGACTTCAGGTGAAACAATCTGAAGATGGAATTTTCATCTCTCAAACGAAGTTCACCAAGGAGCTTCTTAAGAAATTTGGAATGGAGAGCGCATCCTCTATGAGGACTCCAATGAGTTCAACTGTATCTCTGAACAAGAATGAGAAAGGGAAACCTTTTGATGAAACCAAGTACAGAAGCATAATTGGATCCTTGCTCTACCTGACTTCCAGTAGACCAGATATAATGTTTTCAACATGTGTCTGCGCTAGATATCAGGTGAACACTAAGGAATCTCATTACGTCGTTGCAAAGCGGATTTTAAGACACCTTAAGGGCATAACTAATCTTGGTTTATGGTACCCAAGAAGTAATGATGTCGAGCTAATTGGTTTTTAGAGGCCGACATTGCAGGTAGCAGAGATGATAGAAAAAGCACTTTCGGGACGTGCCAATTTCTTGGAAGACGGCTTATTTCATGGAGCAGTAAGTAGAATTGTGTGGCAACATCTACTGTCGAGTCAGAGTATATCTTTGCGGGTAGTTGTTGCGCACAGCTTCTATAGATTAGAAATCAACTTGAAGATTACAATTTGAAGTTCTGAGAAATTCCAAAGTTTTGCGACTCATCTAGCATAATAGCTATCGCGAACAATCCTATTTCCCACAGTCAGACCAAGCACATCGAGGTGCACTACCACTTCATTCGGGAGCATGTGGAGAACAAGGACATAGCCCTCAGCTACGTCCTGACGGATAAGCAGGTCACAGATATCTTTACAAAGCCGCTAGACGAGGCCAAGTTCTCATTTTTCAAAACGGAACTAGGAATGTTGAACAAAGCCTCATAAAGAAAGCCAAGGAAGCAGGACCTCTCTTGAGGAATAATTCTAAAAGGCGGAAATTTTGCCAAGGCAAAATCGGTTAATATCGGCCATCACCCGCTGATTCGTCGTATCTTCATGCAATATTTGCCGGATCTCTCATAGGGAAAATTTCTACTTCTCATTATTGGATCCGAAGAATCGACGACAAATATTGAGGTACGCGCCTTCTTTAATAATTAAAAAAATTATATATATATAAATAGTGGGGGGGGCAACCACATGGGGTATTCGCCAAAACTCGCCAACTCACCGAATTCAATTTCCCCCAACCCTTTGGCTCCCTACTTTCAGCATCACCGTCTTCCTCTAAAAAGCCACTGATGCCTCCCACTGGCCGTCTGTTGACGATTTCGGCAACCCTAATTCACCGATTTCCCTAGACCGATTCCATTTCCAGTCATTGCTTGACTCTCGTTGATTCTAACGCCGTGGACTTGCTGTTTCTGGCAGTGATCTTCAACCATCTTTAGTGACGTTCAAGATATTTCAGAAGTTAGTCAGTTATAGAATTTTGTTTTCCAGAAGTTCAGTTTTCTTTGATTTTCAATGGCCCCTCGAAGTACGAGTGGATTGCTTGGAGGAAGGGAGCTTATTCACATCGGGTTTGCTCATGCATCAGATGAGTTTCGCAACGTAATTCTCATGCTGGAGACTACATGGCTGTCCTTTGTCCTAGAACACCCATGCAAAGTTCTGGATAAGGAAGTTCTTGAGTTCTTCTAGAATGCAAAGCTCAGACGTGAAGACTTATTGATTAAGAGCAAGATTCGGAAGTATAAGGTCAAAGTAAATGCTTCTCTTCTGTCCAGGTATTTGCGGCTTCCAGTCTGTGAAGAGGCCGATTACCTAGACGAAGCTGATTTCTCTAGAACCCTATTATTTTGTGGACTGCCCAGAGGTTCAAAAGCAGTCAAGCTCAAGGGGATGAACGATGAAGGAAAACTTCTTTCTGATATAGTTGGCAAAGTTCTGATTTGTAAGACTGGATCTCATGATTACCTTTTTACATAAATGTTCAAAGTGAACGTTGTTATTATCTGCAAGAAGAGGTTGGATTGGGGTGCTTTGCTGTTTGCCAAAATCAAAGACAACCTACACACTCCCAACTTTGAGAAGATTATCAGCATATACCTGAATCAATTAGATGGTGATAGGTTTGATACAACCAAAGGATTTCCTATCCATCACCTCAAGAAGATAGACTCCACAATCTTCTCCAGGTGGGATAAGAGGATAGTGAAGCAAGGGGGAGCCCCAACTTTGCTAGTGGAGGAGGAAGAACATGCTCCTGATGACAGGATTAATTCTATACACCCTAGTAAGATTCCTGATGGCTTGAGTGCAGGAATTGAGGGGGAGACAGTGGTTCCAGATCTAGTTTCAGTTCCATATCCAGTTTCAGTTCCAGCGATTCCAGATTCAGTTCTTGATTCAGTGGCCCTATATACAGTGTTTATCAAATTAGAGACAGTTGATCTCCTAGCAGAGATTGCTACTGTTGGTGTGCTACTACTGCTGAGGTTCAATCAGTTGAGAATGCTGAAGAAGAGGATCCAACGCCTTCTGAGCATGACGAGGATGCTGAGAATCTTGATGAAGATGTTGATGGTGAAGATTTGACTGTTGATGATTATGAACTAGAGAATGCTGTTGATGAGATTTTGGTTGCTGCTGATACGTTTGTTGCTGCTAAGGTGGGTTATGATGCCATTATTGTTTCAGAGCCTATGTCTGTGGATAATCTGGTTGTTTCTCTCCCTGGGATAGTCTCTACTACAGTGTCTGAGGGGGAGGCAACTCAGTCCCGAATATCTATGTCCACTCAGGTTGACAGATTCATGCGCAACCTAGAGAAAAGGATTGGTAAGCTGTCAGATGCCTCTCCAGTTATTGAGGAGGAGGTGGTCACCTTATCTGATGAGGAAGGAGATGCTGAGGAGCATGCTCCTGTCCCTGCTGTTGCTGTACCAGTGTTGATTTCTCCAAATATTTCTATACCTGTGCTAACTGATGTTCCAAGCTCAAGTTTAGAAGATCAGTTTCTGAAAGCTGTTGAAGCTATGCTGGTAAAGCAACAGGCACAGTTTGATGCCTCGTTGGAGAAAGTAGTAAAAAGAGTTAAACAATCCGAAAAATTTATGCTAGATGGCCTTGCTGAAGTTAAAGTGAAATTTAATAAGCTTGATGCTAGGTTTGAAGAAAAAATTATCGAAGCTGTAACTGCAGTGACTCTTATGATGAGTGGACTTAAGCTCAACAAAAATGTACTGAAAACTTTTGACAAGAACATTCTCTCTCTGATCGAGGCCCATAATAGGTCAGTGGCATATTATGATTCTTCCTTGCAAACTTATGCCATTGCAATTGCTGCATAAGCCAAAAAGGGGGTGGAAGCCCTTAAAGCTATGGTTTCCATTGTTGAAAAGACTATGATCGATCAATTTAAACAAACCAATGATTATAACTATGACAACTTCGTGTGGTTACATGGACAGCTATTCCCTTATCAAGTTCTAGCTGAGCCTGATCATGTTGACGTTCATCCGGCTATGGATTACACTCAATACTGGACAGACTCACAGGACTTCTCCCAGGTTCATGTTACTGATGTTGTGACTCCTGATGTTCAGACTGCTACTGTTGCTGTTGTTGCCGCTTTTTCAGAGGCTGTTGCTCTCAAGAAAATAAAATTTGGGGAAGGCCCATATGAAGTTAGGCCAGTTCCAGTCAGAGTAGAGACCAACAGAGAATTGGAAGAGGTTTGGAGCCCGACTTCCAAAGGAATCATTTAGGATACCTTTTCTTTGGTCGAGCTTGGAGTGGAGAAACATCAGGACCACTACAATTAAGAAGAATGGAACAAATACAAGGAAGTGTGCACCAAAAGGAGGATACATTTCAGGAACAACCACGGTGTTGATCCAATGCCTCCAACTCCGTCTAGATACTATGTGAAGCCCAAAGAATACTTTGAGAGACAGCTTTTGAAGAGATAGAATAGGCAGATCTGATTTCGTATATATATTTCAATTGTTGAATGTTGCGGGTTGCCCTCCCAAAGCTAAAATATTTTTGATATATATATATATGATTTACCTAATTGTCTTAGAAGGCGTGCTATTTTATTATTATCTCTTCAAGTCTTAATTTAATTTTAATTAGTATGTGTAATTCGCCTTAGCCTGTAGGATTTTGGCTTATTCAAATAGGGAGAGATTGTTGGGTATTGTATCTACAGTAACCCTGATTTGAAGAAGGGACCAGTCAAGCTAAGATGAATTGAGTTTGTATTTGATGTTATATTCTAGTTATGTATTTGCAGGTTTATTTTGCCAAGTACACATAATTGTTAGGTTATAATGGGTCAGTAGACATAGAACTATACAATGCAATCCTTCATTGTATAGACCAATGTGTTGACTCACGTGTAATCTCCCTATTTGGGTATACTTCTATCCCAAGTACAGGAGAAGGATCAAGGAAGGCCAAGGACCTAGACTCAGAGAACAGGAATTTTACTTAAGTAAAATTCGGCGAGTATGGTTAGTCATACACGTTGAATTCGTTAAGTATCCCCTTGATACTCGTTGAATTCATTGTGTATGCTTCCCAATACCCGTCGAATTCGTCATGTATACTTAGGTTAAATTCTATGAAAATCTAGAAATCTACCAAGGAAAATTCGTCGAGTATCACTGGCGATACTTTCCGAATTCGCAGAGTATCACTGGCGATACTCGCCGAAATTGACGAGTATCCCAAGCGATACTCGCCAAATGTGTCGAGCCATATGTCGACCACTCTAGATTTTCTTATAAGGCTTATTCGACGTCTATCGTTATCTGGTTCGGCGAGTATCATATATGATACTCGACGAATTCAGTCGAAAAATACTTAGGCAATTTTTCCGAAAACTTTCTCTAGTTCGGGAAACCGTCGGCCATGCTCAGTAAATTCTAGGGTTTGTTTTTTGGAAATATTTAATAACCGTTATTTCGATTCTTCCTATATATATGATAGTTTGATTTTCGAAATCAAGCTTCTTGTCCTAATTAATTATTGATTTAAAAATCTTCCCAAAAATCAGAACCCATCGGCCGCACTTACGCATTTCGTGATTTTCTTCTGATCGGCCGCCGACTTTATGCGATCTTCTTCTTCGATGACTTCTTTGACTGGATCGTGTCTTCTCTCAAGATCTATTCTACTCCAGACCTAGTTGGTTGAAGATACAAGATTCGAGATTCAAGATCCAAAATATTTCAAGTTTCTGAGTTCTCCAAGATTCAAGTTCAACCCTCTCAAGAATGTCAGATCAAAAACTTGCATTCGTGTTTTGTGTTGTAATATTGTTTTAAATATTGTAGGAGATTTATCTCTGAGTTAGTAGATCCGTTTGTGGATTGAGAGAGCATATCTGGTTGTGGATCGAGTTTGTAGATCCGGTTTGTGGATCGAGTTTGTAGATCCGGTTTGTGGATCGAGTTTGTAGATCCGGTTTGTGAATCTAGTTGTAGATCCGGTAGTGGATCGAGGTGTAGGAGAGTTTGTTTTCCAAGATGTAGGAGCTTTGCTCCGAGTTGTAAGATTGTGATAATCTGAGAAAGGTGAAGAACCTTAATCTATCCCTTCGTGGTAGATAGGCGAGGCAATACAGTGGATGTACCCAATACGGGGAACCACTATAGATCGTTGTGTTTGCGTGCTTGTTTATTTTTGAGTAATTTTTTAATCCGCAAAAAGACACAAACATCACCTATTAACCCCCCTCTAGGTGAGTTAAGTAGACGCTAGATACTTTAACTAAGTCTGCAGGCGTTGAGTGAAGTCTACTTACTCAACGCCATACATCATAAATCATTGAGTATAGCTCAGTCAGTCAAAGCCACAGAAAATTTGTGTAAATATTTGACTAATTCCATAGGGGTTGAGTGTAGCTTACTCACTCAACACCATGTGATAAAAAGCGTTGACCGAACCTTAGTCAGTAAGAGACTGTGATTTCACAGAAATTTGGCTAAGTCCAAATGCGTTGAGTTTAGCTTACTCACTTAACGCTAGATAACATACGAATATATGTTAAGTAGTTTGGCATTGAGTGATGCTTACTCACTCAATGCCAAGTAGCAAAATCTATCTAAGTAATATGACGTTGAGTGATGAAGACGCACTCAACGCTCTCAACGCTTCCCAAGCAGGAAAATCGGCTAAGTCCAAATGCGTTGAGTGAAGGTTGTTCACTCAACCACAGGTGACTAGAATCATTTCTAAGTGGTATGACGTTGACTGAAGCTTACTCTCTCAACTCTAAGAGACAGAAAGATTTTTCTAAGTGTTTTGGCATTGAATGAAGCTTACTCACTCAACGCCTAATGACTGGAAAATTTTCTAAGTGTTTTGGCATTGAGTGAAGGTTGCTCATTCAACGCCTACTGGCAGAGAAATTTTTCTAAGTGTTTTGGCATTAAGTGAAGGTTGCTCACTCAACGCCTAATGACAGAAAATCTATCTAAGTGTTTTTCCTTTGAGTGAAGCTTACTCACTCAATGTCTATACTAAAGATGTTTGATTTTGGCTAAGTCCATAGATGGTGACGTCAGCAAAGTCAACTGTGTTCAAATAAAGTGCGGGAAAGCTACAGAACACGACAAACATTGCCGGAAGTCTATCATACGACTTCTTCCGTTAAAACAAGATGCAACTATCTGCTGTAGGTGGTACCCACAAGCTTCCTGGAGCCGTTAATCAGCGGAAGATAAAAAAGACATCTACCGGATGTTGAAGGCAACTTTTTAGGGTTTTATCCAAAATGAAAAAGAGGGACTGGATTTCATCTTCCTCGCCATTGCTGCCGAGATAAAGCTTGAAGACATCCAGCAAAACAAAAAGTTCACTTAGCTGTAGCACTTTTCTTCTACTACAGCAAGATTTGAAAGACTTCTGATAAAGAAAGAAAGGAAAGCCTTCAGTCTTCTGTGGGTTTAGTTAGTCGATTGAAGATTTCAAGACTTAGCCGTTCTTCCGTCTTCTTCAACAAGTTTAGAATTTACATTATGAGATTCTTCCAATAGAGGCAGAATTTCTTCCTACTGTATAGAGCTGAGATAACTCAGCCCTAGTTATTGACACAAAGTAATTTCTCTGTGTCAAATTAATTAAATCACTGTTTTCTATAGGATCCTTTTGGATCTGAGCTGTAGGGCCTTTGACCTGAGGTAGGGCAAATTTCTCTGAGCTGTAGGAGAGTTATACTCTCTAAGTGTAGAATCCGAGATCTGAGGTAGGTGATCTGTTGATCACTGAGCTGTAGGGATTTTGAGCCTGAGGTAGGTGAATCATTCTCACTGAGTTGTAGGGCACTTGTGACTGAGCTGTAGGATCCTTTGAATCTGAGGTAGGGCCTTTGTTCCTGAGCTGTAGGAGAGTTATTATCTTTGAGGTAGGATCCTTTATGGATCTGAGGTAGGGCTGTCCTCCCAGCCTCAGTTGTAGGGCATTTGGCCTGAGGTAGGTGATCTGCTGATCACTGAGTTATAGGGCACTTGTGTATGAGCTATAAATCTTGGAGGTGACAGAGAGATCTTGAGGGATCTGAGGTGTAAGCTCTTTGAGCTGAGTTTTGGAGAAGTGTCTTGTCTAACTGAAAGTTAAAAAGGTGGGAGGAGAGTGGATGTACCCCTAATCTGGAGAACCACTATAATTTTTGTGTGTACTTTTCTGTGTTGTTTTCTTTTTGTAGGTTCTTGAAATCTAAATAACCGCCAACACACTAAGTAACTAAAGAAGAAATTAAAGAAGGTCACAAGACATCAATTAACATATTCACCCCCCCCCCTCTAGGTTACAAGCTACCTTGAAAACAAAGACTTTCCGGAAACTTGTGTGCACACTTATGTATTTTTTTATATATAACTGCTTTTGAATTACTTCAGACATGTACGTCTCCCCAAAGCAAAATCTGAGATGAATACCACAAGCTAGTGATTGGAAATGCGAAGCTATAAGGGATTCATGCCCCCATATTGTTGAGTATCCGCTCCTGTGCTGATAGGGCTTCATTCCCCCACGATGCTAGGGCTTTAGGCTCCCAAACTGCTGAGCATCTACTCCCGTGTCACTGGTGTTTCATGCCCCGACACTGCTAAGCATATGCTCCTGTGCTGCTAGGGTTTCATGCCCCCGCATTGCTGAGCATCCTCTCCCGTGCTGCAAGGGCTTTATGTTCCTGTGTTGAAGGGAACCTCGTTAAGATGAATCACCCAAAGACGAGATTGACAAGAGACTTTCTGCATCTCACACGAGATTGGCAAAAGCCTTTTTGCACCTCCCCCTAGACGGACCCCGATCCTCCCAGACGAGATGGATAAAGAACTTCCTGCACCTCTCAGGTGAGATGGACAATGGTTCATCTGCACCTTCACTCGGAAGAATCCTAGTTCTCCTAAAGCACAATCAAACAAAGGTTCATCTACACCTTCACTCGGACGAACCCTGATTCTCCTAAAGCGTGATCGAACAAAGGTTCATAAACACCTTCACTTGAATAAACCCCGATTCTCCTAAAGCACGATCAAACAAAGATTTATCTGCACCTTCACTTGGATGAACCCTGGTTCTCTTGAGGCACGAACAAACAAAGGTTCTTCGTTACCTCCACCTGGAAGAACCTCGGTCCTCTTGAGCCGCAAAGAAATAAAGGTTTTTCGCCACATCCTCTCGGACGAGCCCCGGTTCTCCCAAAGTGCGTTCGAACAAAGGTTCTTCGCCACCTCCTCTCGGATGAACCCCGGTTCTCCCAAAGCACGATCGAATAAAGGTTATACGTCACCCCTCTCGGGTGAATCCTGATTCTCCCAAAGCGCAATAGAACAAAGGTTCTTTGCCACCTCCTCTCGGACGAACCTTAGTTCTCCCAAAGCGCAATCAAACAACGGTTCTTCACCACCTCCACCCGAACGGACCCCAGTCCTCCTGAGGCACGAATGAACAAAGGTTTTTATCCATCTCCTCTCGAACGAGCCTCGGTTCTCCCAAAGCGCGATCGAATAAAGGTTCTTCACAACCTCCTCTCGGGAGAACCCCAGTTCTCCCAAAGCATTATCGAACAAAGGTTCTACGCCACTCCCTCTCGGACAAACCCCGGTTCTCCCAAAGCGTGATCCAACCAAGGTTCTTCTCCACCTCCTCTCGAACGAACCCGTATTCTCCCAAAATGCAATCAAACTAAGGTTTCTAACTACCTTCAACAGGACAAACCCCGATTCTCCTAAGGCACAAGCGAACAAAAGTTCTCTTCCACCTCCACTTGGGCAGACTCTGGTCCTCTCAAAATACAAGCAGACGAATATCCCTCGCTAACAACCTGTTAGAGATGTCAATGCTCAAGCTAAGCATTACTCTACCAAAAGTGTATGCAAACCAGAGCACAACCAAAACATGAAAGATCCGAAAAGTGGGTCTCCATTCAAATAAAATCTACCTCATGAGCTACAACATCATGAGGAACAAAAAGCATGCGACGCTGCAAAGGCATGCTCGCACGAGCAATCAATCGAGATCGTGCACAATGGGATTGTCCCTCGACGTCGACATCAGTATCGTCATCTGAGGCATCCTCCACGCCCAGATCATTGCGCTCTAGTATCCTCCAAGCAACACAAAACCTCATGCTGAAGCCCAAGTGGTATGTGACATCACACTCAAGCAGGTTAATCCCAATCACATTCATCCCAGTACAAACCTCCTCTGCGATACAGGATCACTCCATTTGAAGGTTGTGAGACCAGTTGTACTCATCCAGTACGGATTCTCGCAAAACCTCGACATCCTTCGGCTCCAAGGTCAATTGAGCAATCTCTTTCTTCAACAGCTCCACCTCCATCCGGACGGACTCGAGTCCTAAAAAGCGACCGAACAAAGGTTCTTCACCACTACTGTACGGACATACTTCGGTCCTTCCCGGGAAAAAGCGAGCAAAGTCTCTTTGCTAAATCCCAGACACTCTCAAAGCATGCATGAACCAAGGTTCGTCGCCGCCTCCCGAAGCAAACAGATCTCTGAGTCCATCCACACTACCAAGGAAAGGGGGGGGGGGTAATTATCCTCCCCAACACACTCTCTCAAGTAATGCTCGACAACGATCGCCAACGGTAGTGCCTGACTTACAAGGGACCTAAAAGCACTAGATGCTCTAAGGCCGCCACAACGCTTGACACGACACTAAGTCGCCACATCAGGGACAACAACCGAGCTTAGAAATTTTCGGGCTCGTCGCTTTGCGGTTCACAACCTACAAAAATTTGGGGGCATTTGATGGGGTTCCCCAAAATTTCCTGAGTCAAACACAAGAGGTTTGGTACTTGGACTCGGGGGCAAAACAAACCGGCCAGGAATGTCGTGCGCGTGGAAATCCGCACTCACCCGAAAAGCCCCTAAAGCATTCTCAGATGGAGTCAATCCCGGCCGACGCGTGTCAAAGCACACCACGTGGACTATGTGCGCCCACGGCCGCCCAGGGATGCGGGACTAGCTCCCCGCAGGGTGCGGCCGCACATGGCCCTGTGGTCGCGCATCCTTCGCGCACCTTGCCCCGTTCGCCTCCGGGCGCCCCCTTCGCACCCCGACCACCCCTCGCCCCGACCGACCTTCGCCCTGAGCGCCCCACGCCCCGACTGCCACCGCCGCCTCTGCCTCCATGAACCTTGCTCGGATCGCCCGAACTACCCAGGGGTAAGGTGTCACTTCCGTCATTTAGTTAATTTTGGTGATCCAGGTGACTTATACGGAGCGACGCTATTTGCCAACACAAATCACTCCCCAGCATAGTTACTGACGCACCCCTCTAGAAAACTATAAATAGGCCCCTAGGGCTTCATTTCAAGGCAAGCAACTCTAGTTATAAGAGAGAGCTCTGAGATTTTCCAGCGGGATCGTGGACTTATACCGATTCTCCGCCCAGGAATTTGCCCCGCTCTTCCCCTTGCGCCACGGACTCCTCACGCCTCAAGTGACGTCAACCGCATCCACGAGAGCGCTCCTATCTAGGCTCTACATCAATGAGAGCGCTACCTCCAGACTTCTCTTTGCGTTATGGTTCCCTCACGCCTCAAGTGACGTCAACCGCCTCTGCGAGAGCGCTCCCATCTACGCTCCGCGTCAACAAGAGCACGACCTTCAGAAGTTCCGTGGACTTAGAATATTTTCTAGCCGGAACGCTCCAATCAAGGTTCCATGAGTTCAGTGTCGTCTCAAAGCCGGAGCGCTTCCATCGAGGCTTCAAAGACTTAGTTGTTTGTCCTCATTTACCGTACCTGCAACGGAGTAGCGGCATGTCTCCCTCTGAGATCAAACCAATCTTTGTAATACTCCAAGAAACTAGTGGATTTTTGCTCGGCAAATTTCCAGCCACGCGGTTTTTCACCCTTTCTGGGTTTTCCACGTAAAAAATGTCTCTTGTCCATTGTTGCGATTTTCTTTAACTGATTGTGCGCCCGGTTCGACTTCGAGCTAAGGCGGTTTGCTTCTCCGGGTCAGTGAAAAAGTCGGGTGACCCGCAACAAAGAGATCCCAAGGTATCTAAAAAAATTCATATTAAATAGTTAATTTTACGCTGTCGTATAACTAAGGCCCCATTCGGTGCGGCGGTGTTAGTCATGATCAAAGTGGTTATAAACCGTCGTTCGTGAACGCATGACCTCGCATAAGAAAATTCATCCACTTGTATGTTCAAAACTATATATTTTTTCTCGGTGATGACAGTGGCAGAAGCAAATATTTTTTTGGTGTGGACGGACTAAAAATTGCAAAAAATAAAAAAATAAGACAAAAGTACATTAATATCACAAAAGTTATACAAAAGTTATTCTTACAATAATAAAAAGATGTAATAACATTGCTTGCAACTCATCTTCGAGCTTTAATGTTTTGAAAGCCTTTCATGATGTCCTCTCCATCCGCATCATGCTCTACTAATGTCTATAATAATTGCTACAAAGTAAAAGAAATCTTTTTGTGTTTCTTTGCAACCTCAACCAATGCAATTGAAGTTGATGAGCAAAGTAACTCTGTTACAAATGTCAATTCAAGTAGTTCACTCACAAGTGTCTGGCACTACACCATTTTAATTCTATGACAACGCATTTTGCGGTGTTTTTAATAACGTTGATGTAGTTTTTGGGTTTTTACGACATTTGTTATAAAAGCATTGTGGTAGATTCCTTATTGGCAGTGGTTTTCAAACAAACGTGGCAGAAAGCTTATAAAATGCGCCATGTTGATAAATGTATACCACGACGCTTATAAAGAAAGCGTGGTGGTATGCTTATAAAGCTACCACAACGGTTAATTAAAAAAGCGCCGCAACAAGCTATGCTGACGATCGCAACAACGATGTTTTTAAAACCACGGCACACGCAATAGAGACGTTTTAAAAACGTCGCCGAAGGCCTTAAAAAACGTGGTGGTAGACCTCCTTTGTTGTAGTGTGGTTTCTAAATTTTAATTGTTCTATTAAGCATATTAACCCTGCTAAATTATGATAGCAACATAATCTATTTTTTCTTCTTCATGAGAATGATTGAATTATTTCAGTCACATAAATATCAAGTAACATAATTTTAAGTACTATACTACGAATTACAAAAAAATGATAAGTAGTTTTGTAAGTTCTTATATTTTTGCAAAAATGTGAAAAGGTAAGAACTAGAGAGAATGATAATGACAATATAAGAACAAGATAATTAGTAGCTTGTCTTAATTGAATATAGAGTTAAGTAAAAATAACCTAAATTTAATTCAATTCACAGATTTAACCTGGGAAGAGTGATGAATATACAATTCGGAGGGGGATTATTAGAAGAAAGGAGAAAAATTATGAAAAATTATTAGCCACGATTTTAAGCCGTGTCTAATGAAGCACTTTTAGCCACAATTTTATGCCTTGGCTAATAGTATGAATTTTTTCAAAAATAATTGACACTCCCCCCAAGTTGGGCTTGCCCCTGGGCGGCGCTCAAAACCGTTGGCGTATCAAACGTACAGTCTAAGATGATGACATTTTTGTCGAAACTCACTTGAGCAAAAATACCGCACGAGACGAAGTCTAAGGCTCCGTTTGGCATGACAATGGCGATCATGAACGTGGTGGTCATGAACCGTCGTTCATAAACGCCCGATCTCGCCTAAGGAATTTCATCCATTTTTATGTTCAAAACTAGTAATCTTTTCTTGGTGACGGTCATAATAATTCTCATGCCAAACATGTATTCAATAACGGTGGAGTTTTTCTCCAAAGCCGTAGAAGAAATGTCATGCCAAACGAATCCCAAATCTTGATATCCACTATAAATACCGGCAACGATTAATATACTAGGGTGTTGTTATGTGTAGAAGAATTTCGCCTATGTGCAAACCAGATTAAATGCAAATCAAATTAAAAAAAAATCATAAAAACTTGTGAACTCACAGAAAGTCCATCTAAGCATAGCTTTTTTGACAATTTTTTTGAAACCACAATTTGGGAGCAGAGTAAAATTTATCAAATACTAATGTCACTAGTGGAATTCTGTGCTAATTAATATTGTTAAGTAGAGTGTTAAATATTATATAAATATTATAGTATGGTACTGTTAATCTGTTATGAGAATTTTGCTAGCAGATGACACGTGTGGGATTTAATCCCGGTTCGACCCAGAATCCAGTGGGGTCACGTGTCGCCGCACCGTAGGGAAGAAAAACAACGGTATAAGACACCGCCCGCATGGAAGAATCTCACTTTAGTCGCATAATCCAGGAGAGAAAAAGCATTATTATTGATGATGAAGTTGCCTGCGACGCAGGCAATTGAAAGCTCACGGGTTTCTCGGCGCCTAGCGCCGCTGGCGCGATTAGGGTCGCGCCGGTCGGGAGAAAATTTCCGGAGAATCTAGAATCTACCCAAAATCGAAGAGAATTGATTAATTCGAGAAAAAAATATTCAGGCTTGTAAGGCATCAAAAATTATAGACGATTTTTAGCCACACCTTGAATTTGGCTATCCCCATCTCATTTTTTTTAAAAAAAATATATTGTTTTATAAAAAAATTTCGCAAGCTGAAAAATCCTTAACTAATCTTTCACTTCCTTTCCTCCCGACCTCGCTGCAACCACTCCTCCCAACCTCGTTGCAGCCGCTCCTCCCGACCTCACTGTAGTCGTTCGTCCCGACCTCGCTGCTGCCTCTCAGAACGCCATCGAGTGCTCTTCTTCCTGCTGCTACCTCCCGACTCTTCTCCTCGCTTAGAAGCTGCTACCTCCCGGCTCTTCCTCCTCGCTCAGAAGCGTCGTCGACCATGGCTTCATACCCCGACTCTTCTCCTCGCTCAGAAGCAGCTGGGGTGCGGCAAGCCAAATATCGAGTTGCGGATAAAACTTCGGGCTGCCGTTAACATTGGGTTGCGATAAGCCAAATCCGAGTTGCCGTTAACAATCGCCAAATTATAGTGCTATATACGTTATTACATTATTGCTTTCTGCAAACATGATTTTTTTAAACAAGATTGATCAAAAATCAACCGTATTTCAAAACGATCGTATTATGTCTATATTTTACAAAATCTATCTAACATAGGACTGTGAATTGTAGGGATGTATTTATCTGGGACGTCGAGAACTATGCGTTACAAATATCTAATTATCTCTCCAATTCGAGAGGGTTTCTGATGGCGCCGGCCCGATACCACTTGACAACGCGGCGTATTACTATAACCTCCGGCTCAACACGAGGAGGGTCTATCACGATATGATCCTCTAAAGACTCTTACTTCTCTAGTACGTTATTTTATAAAAATAATTTTGTTGTATTTCTATTTGATATTGCGAGTCCGATCGACCAAAATATTAAGTCTTCACGGACTAATTTAATTTCCTGCATTTTAGACAAGAATATTTGGATGGCTGGGATTAGTTCTTGGTGATGTGTGGTTAGGAGTGCTACACATGTGAAGTATAAATACTCCTTTTTTTTTGGCTTGAAGTCCTAATGAATCTATTTTGAGCTTTCACTCTTCCCGTCCAAGAGAAGCCGCTCGATTAGGGAGTTCGGTGCTCTCCGTCGTCCAGAAGCTTCTCTCTTCGGTGTGACGCCGGGAGCTCATGGTGGTGTGACGCCACCTCCCCTATGTGTGACGCGTAGGAATCCTCACATGAGACTCGCAAGATCTATCTCGAATGTGAATTGTTTCTCTCCCCTTCCCTTGAGTGTGATTCTTCTGAAATTTTTTTTGCATGTTCTTGCATGTGCAATCGATTCGGCGTAGGTTTTGAAATCGTTGAACTAGTCGACGTGAGGAGATTGCGACGCTATCTCCCAATCAATTGGTCGGAAGAGGGTTGGCGTCCGGTGGTTATATTCTTGTAGGAATTAACATTCACTCTGTCGATTCTCCTATTCAAACAACTGTTTCTGTTACGCTCATTGTTGTAAGATTGTAATGCATGTATTTGGTTATCAGAGGCAGAATCCCGCAAATTGCATGCCACGTATTCGAAGAATGGTCTAAATCACACATGAACGGTAATTGTGTGTAATCTCCACCGATTACTACATCAGTTTCTGATGATTCTTGGATCTGAAATGTTTCGAGAAAAGATAAAACGATTTTCTTTTCTTGTAGCTGGGTTCTCGAGAACCAACTCAAGAATCAAATTACTAAATAATGAGTCAAAAAAGATAATATAATTTCATTTCGCTATATTTAAAATTAAGTCCGTAGGCTCGTAGCACTATTGTATAGATTTGTTATCAGGGTCGGAATTTCTCACGGGCACACTCGGGCACGTGCCCAAGTCCAAAATTTCGGAAAAAATTAAATAGAGGTATTGTTTTGGGTCCAAACTAATATATTTAGGTGTAATTTAGATACACCTATGACACTATTTGAGTTCAAAATTTCGATTAATGCAGATTGTGAGTGCGCCACAATTACAATGTGTTGTTATTGGGTTTCAAAATTTTATTTCGAATTTTCCATTCTGATTATTATTCACGAGTTTCAAGGGCCCACTTTTGGTTACGTATACGCATCTATTTTGGGAGGTGCGCGAGCAGATCCGACCGTAGGATCTCACGATCAATGGTCGAGATGCATCTCCCGCAATACTTATCAAATACTCAAATACTGCTCTATCATTCTCCCGCAATAGGATGAGAATACTAATCTTCACCGTTGGATCTCGGTGCACGCGCACCTCCGGGATGTGCGAATACACAATTTTTTTTGTTTCCCCATTCAGTGTGAATTCACAGATTGCCCTAACAGTCCCGACGCCCACGACGGGCGGCATAACGATTCACGAGAATCATGATCGTGCTCCTTTCTCTGGGAGTGAGTAGCATGCCCAAAAATTATTTTGGTTTGTGAGGGTTGTTCTGTTAATCCCGACACCCCATTGGTAAGAGATTTCAACTTTTTGCCTCTCATGCTCTCACTATTTTTGGGAATTGAAGGGATTAAGGATCTATTGATTTCAGACCCCTCTTCTTCTTGTTTTCAAACCCCAAACACTTTTTTCTTCTTATCTGAGTTAGGGTCTGTTTGGGAGGGCTTTTTAGCTCCTTCTCGTTTTCTGGAAAACGCTACCACACTTCAGGAACCGTTTGGATTGTCTATTGGTGGGAAAAGCTACCGCGAAAAACTCCATTATCTCATCTTTTGGAAAAGTCACTTGTCACCTACTTTTCAACCTTTTCGAAAAGCACTTTCTCATCCAAAAACACTTTTCTCTTAAAAAAATCTAAAATTTGATTTTTTTTATCTTGACGCGATTTTTTTTTCGAGCGTATTTTTTTTGTCCGAACGTGTTTTTTTTTTGCCCGATGCAAATTTTTCGCCCGGGCAAGCATTTTTCGCCCGGCTGCGGGGTTTTTCGCCCGGGTGAGTTTTTTTCGCCGAATGCGGTTTTTTGCCCGTGCATGATTTTTTTTCGCCCGAGCGTGTTTTTTTCGCACGGGCCGATTTTTCATACGGACGAGATTTTTTCGCCTGGGTGCGTTTTTTTCATCCATGTGCGTTTTTTTTGCCGGTGCATGATTTTTTTTCGCCCGTGGCGATTTTTTTGCCAGGGTATGATTTTTTCGGTCGGGCGCAATTTTTTTGCACGGTCGCGATTTTTTCTACCACGGGCGATTTTTCCCCCGCGCGCGTTTTTCGCACGGGGGCGTTTTTTTTCGCTCGGGCGCGAATTTTTCGCCCGGACGCGATTTTTTCGCCCGGGCGCGATTTTTTCACCCGGACGCGAATTTTTCGCCAGGGCGTGAATTTTTCGCCCGGGCACGATTTTTTCGCCCGGGCGCGATTTTTTCGCTCGGGCGCGTTTTTGCGCACGGGCGCGATTTTTTCGCCCGGCATCGATTTTTTCGCCCGAGCGCCTTTTTTTCGCCCGGCCACGATTTTTTCGCCCGGGCGCGATTTTTTCGCCCGGGCGCGATTTTTTCGCCCGGGAGCCGATTTTCGCTCGGGCGCGATTTTAAAAACCCGAGAGTGAATTTTGTCATCGAAGCTTGTTTTTTTCGCCGGAGAGCGGTTTTTCGCCCGGGCGCAACTTTTTCGATATTTTTTTTGTCATCTGGCGCGAATTTTTTGCACGTTAACGATATTTTTTTTGCCTTGACATGTTTTTTTAGCCCGACGCGATTTTGTCGCCTGAGCGCGCACAGGGGAGTATTTTTCGCTCGAATGTAAATTTTTTTCACTTTCGAGCGAAAATATCGCGTCCGTGAGAAAAATTCTCGTCCTGACTAAATTTTTCCGCCCAGTCAAAAAATTCGCGCTCGGGCGAAATTTTCCCGCCCAGTTAAAAAATTCGCGTTCGTCCGAAAAATTTTGCGGTGGTCCGAAAAATTTGTGCATGTCCGGAAAATTCGCGCTCGTTCGAAAAATTCGCCCCCGTCCTAAAAATTCGCACCCAGACGAAAGATTGGGTGTCGGGCGAAAATATAAGGCCCGACCGAAAAATTGGCGCCCAGGCAAAAATATCGCGTCCAGGCGAAAAATTCACGCCCTTGCGAAAAATTCGCGCCCGGGCAAAAAATTCGCGCGAATAATTCGCGCCCGGACGAAAAATTCGCGCCCGGGCGAAAAAACCCCGCACGGGCGAAAAAATCGCGCCCGGGCAAAAAAACCGCGTCCCGACGAAAAATTCGCTCCTAGGCGAAAAAAACCTGGCCCGGCGAAATAATTGCGCATTTTCCCCATGACGCGTATTTTTACTAAAAAATGTTACCGCAACGGAGATTTGTCAAACGGTTAATAAAGTGCTTCTCTTTTTTGAAAAGCTCTGCAAAAGAAGTTTACCCAAACAGTTCTCCTTTTCTAATAGACATTTTCCAAAAGCTCCTTTTCCTACCATCCTTTTGTCACCACTCCTTCTCCTTTTTGAAAAGCCTTCCCAAACAGGCCCTTAGAGTTTAACTCTGAGGCGCATAAGATGCATAAATCTACATATTGATGTCTAGAATCATCAGGTAGACTTAAGACATGAACGCCTCCTACTCTCCTTGGTATATTCACAACATTGGATTGGATATTTGGATGTGCACTGCTCCATAGCTCTGCAGTTGTACAATTGAATTTCAGAAATACTTGCTTGAATTGAACCGCAGAACTGCTTTTGAATGCTTCAGTACTTTTTTTTCACATTTATTGGTGTTGAATTTTGCAATTAGTATTGGTGTTTGAATACATTGCAAATTTTTTCACTTTTATTGATATTTATTTTGATATCCTTCAATTGTAACTGTGATGATTGTTTATTGTAAATTTCTAATCCAATTTGATGGATAAAGTTCTCTCAAGAATAACTCTAAATTCGGTTGAATTAGAAGAGACCAGGACACTTCCAATAGAGTATAAATTAGAGGACTTTCCCATTGCTCTGGGTTTTAGACAATCGTTAACAAGTTGCGAAGTTAATGTTCAATATTCAATATTGAGGTATTACGATATATTGATATGAAGCGTTTCATTATTGAACATCTTTTTGATTCTGTTCATGTACAAGATACTGCTGCATTATTACTTTAGAGTTTTTTAAAAAAAAATCAAAAGGTTGGGGTACCATATGTCACAACCCGCATTTTCTCAGTGTTAAAATACTATCAGAGCGAGAGAAAATACGCGATCGTGATGCCACATCGTGCAAGGGACAACTGCAGACGTTCAGGCAACCCTGTCCTTTCATTTATTTTTATAAAAAGGCTTATGAATTAGGTTATAAAACATTGTTATATTATTAGATCTGCTGACCGTGTCCCTCGATCTGGTGGATCAACTAGCACACGAGTGAGAAAGTATAGGTTTACACAGCGGAAAATTATTAAGTTTGTTTCATTTGTTATCCTAAATGAGAATGAAGACTTAGCATATAAAGCAATGAACATGTGACTTATAGATTTATTATAAGTAAGAAAACAGTTTTTTAGTCCTTAAAAAAGTAGTTTACCCGTTTAAAAGCATGCTATGGAACTATGCAAAAATGCAGTTTTATTTTATATTTAAAATACCTAGCGTGCATCCTAACATAAATCATTCCCAGAGAGTAGGTATAAAACTAATAGTAGGTAACAACAGTACAACTAGCAAGTAATCTAACACAGAAAATCTAAGACTATGGATGTAAACAACTGACACTAACCCATAGAGAAATTGTCTTGTATAACAAAACAACTACCTCAACACTCTGAGGTGAAAACAAACGACCGCGGCAACTCGCAGCACCGAAGCACAACTCTGTCAGAAAAACCTGTTACTGCTCTGGACCTGAGGCATTCAAAAGAAGAATACCTCAGAAGCAAGCTACAAGTGGTGCAAAAGAGTAAAAGGAAGACCAACCAACCTTGAAGTGAACGAGGTACAACAAATCGACTACGACAAAAGTCAGAAGCAAAGCAATAGAAATAGAACAAGAGATCTAGCTAAGCAGGAAAAATTAAACCACAACAGTCTTAACAGAACAGAACATCAAGTATCAGAAGTTCATATATATTATCTTTCTTTAATATCCATATTATTCAGAATTTAATTTAAATGAGACTGATCAACTCAAAAAGGCACCAAAACACCGGCAAGTTAGGGTGTATGATCCTCAACAGAAGAGAGTACTGTGTTGGGAAAAAGGTCCACAACGCGCACAAACCCAGTCAGAAAGGCACATTACCTTAGTTGTTTTGGGTGGAATGATCCAAAAGTGCGGGGGAGCAAGTTAGAGGGATTTGTGATCCCTAATAACTTGGGGAACCTCCCAGACCTCCGGATTCCATCATATGAGGATTAAGCACCCTTAAACTTAGAGTTATACCCTGAGTTAAAACATATGGTACATTGCTACGCACCCATCAGAATGGGATCAAACCATTCGTAGTTCACATCTCAACAATTATATATTCAAGATCAATCAAGACAATAAAAATGTGGAGGCATACCTGATAGTGAGAAGCACTATAAGTCAGGATCGAGGGAGCATAGTAAATACCCCCTAGCTTATGTAGCTCATTGTATTAGTGGTAGCATGGACGAAAGCTTGAGGAGTATTTATAGCTAGAGAGACAATTTTCAGGAAGGAGAGTGGAACCCCATTTGCAGAAGGATCTAACTACCATGGATCTACCTGCATACAAGTTAATGATGGATTGGAGAGCCTCCGGCAGATCATTTGGGTCCAGGAGCTCCAATCGATCATAATTAAGTCCATAAAGAGCTAACCATCGGGCTGTTGCATTAACCTACTGCAAAATTTTGGAGAGGCTACGTTGAATCGTGCCAGGGCGGAGCAAGATGATCTCCATGAGTGGACGCAATCCTATGTTGGTCGCAATGATGTATCTCAAAGAAATGGTGTATGTTTGAAGTCTGATCTAATACATATTCCAAAGTGTTGAAGACAATATATTAGTTGAATAGATATAAGAAGCAAGCGATAATACGCAAAGCAAAAGTATATGACATGCATTCCGAGCAAGTGCAAAATTGACATTTAGATGCTAGGTAAAAGTTGTTAGAGTGTGCTCGAAGCATCCGCGTGACCGTCTAGTTTGAAACGATCTACTCGTTGCCTCTAGCATGGGTATTTATAGGCAAACCCTAAATACCCAACTATGGGTTGTTGGATTCCTATCGGATCCTAACCGCAACCCATTAAGTACCTGTCACACCTAATTCAATATACCTCAACAATCTCCTCCTATATTGTAAATATGTGTTAGCATAGTACAGGTTACTTAAACAAGAGTTAATAACGATCTAAAAGTGAGTTTTCAGAAAGCATAAATATGAGTTTTAGAATACAGAATATCTAAACTCAAACACATAGTCCCAAACATAGTAATAGGAAATCTGAAAGAAAAACTCAAATTGAAAATTGATTTACGCAAACAGCAGATCATCTTCATCCGGGTCGAAATCAATTTTCTCTCCTCCAATCTCCATTTGATCTGCAAACAAACACCATAAGAATGTAATGAGATAAATCTCTATGAATTATAATATTTGCCAATCAAAATTAAAGTTATTAGTTCTAGTAGTAAAAGAACGTAATACTCTAACCAGGAAGAAAGAATTACATATTAGCATCTCTATCTAATTTACACAAAATTAGAAAATTGATTTCATAGAATCAAACTATGTTCCATCGATTATTAAGATTATTATTAATCGTTTCACAATTATGTTATATCATCAAGTTTGGAATTATATAACAAGTTGTGAATATTATATCATCAAGTTTGGAATGTGGTGGGTATTACATCCACAATAATCCAGATTTGCAAGAAGTCACCCTTGAACTAAGATGAATTAAGTTGTATTTGATATTCTATTTTAGTTATGTGTTTGTAGGATTCTATTGCTAAGTGTAGACCAATGTCAGTCTGCAATGGGTCATAAACACAGGACCACACAATGTAATCCCTCATTGTGTGATCCAAGGTTTTGACTCATGTGTAGCCTCTCTATTGGGATACACTTCATATTCAAGCACTTGGATCAAAGGATGATATGTTGGTGATGAGTATTTTATATTTTCAAAAGAAATATTTTCTTAAAAACAGAAATTCTCTTAGTCCATTACTCGAGTAATCCTTTAGTTCTCGAGTAGTACTAACTTAGTTCTCGAGTAACTAAGTTTAGTTCTTGAGTAGACTCTTTCTCTACTTCTCGAGTATTCATTTGATATCTTAGAAAATTTTCTAAGTGTAGTTCTCGAGAACAACCCTTAGTTCTCGAGAAATGCTATTCTTTGTTCTCGAGAAATTTTCTTTCTCTCGAGAAATCAACTCCTATTCTCGAGTAATCTTTTCCAGAATCAGGAATATTTTTCTAAGTTCAAGACAGTACTCGAGATGTTCAGTCCAGTACTCGAGAAGTTCAAGACAGTACTCGAGTACTCAACAGTAAAAGCATTAAATGTCGACAGATGTCTCAACGCCATCTGTATCTGAATCTTCCAAGTCTAAAAGCATTGAGAGCGTTGAATGCTAAGACCTGACTCAACGTCATTGGTTGCCTTATCTCGAGAAGCAATTCCTAGTTCTCGAGAAGTAACCTTTTCACTCGAGAAATATGGTTCATTTTCTGCAGAATTTCTGTTAAGTCCAGATTGACGGGATTTTCAAATCACATTATATGATTGGTCCACGTGTACGTCATTAAGACTAATTATGACTGTTAGAGAGATCCTATATAAGGTCATGTCAACCGACTAACCCTAACACCAAGAAAGAAGGATCTGCACGCTGTCATATTTTCTCAAGTCGTTGAGTCCTCTCTCTCTCTTTCCAAAAACGAGACCCGCCGCCACCGCCGATCTTCATTGTGCAAGAGTTAGGGTTTCCGATTAAAAGGATTCAGAAAAAGGTTGATTTCCTGATCGTGATAGTTTCTCTTTATCCATCAACATTTTGATCGGATGAAGTCAAAAAGAAATCTTCAGATCTCGTTCTAGCCGTGAGTTCTTCTTCAACAAATCTGATAAAGTCGCAACTCTCAAAGAAGAAGATCCAGCCAGAACATTTCAAGATTCGAAGATCATTTGTTTGTATTTTCAATTTTTGTATTATCAATTCTTGTAGGAGATTTTTCTCAGAGTTGTAGGAATTTTTACCTTCCGAGTGTAGATCCATTTTGATCGAGATTGTAGGAACTTGGTTCCGAGACGTAGGATTGATTTTCAATTCGAGATAGTGGAGTAGCCGAGTCTAGTGGTTTACTAGATCAGTGAGGGAAAGTGGATGTACCTAAGGTTGGGGAACTACTATAAATCTTTTGTCGTCTGTGATTGCTTGGTTGATTTGTGTGCAAGATCGCTAAAATTTTTATTCCACAAATAGACGCACAACTCACCTATTCACCCCCATCTAGGTGATTTAGGTAGACAACTAAACTCATTCAATTGGTATCAGAGTGAGGTTGGTCACTAAAAGTTTAACACATTGATCAATTCCTTCTTCAGTTGTCTCTTGAGAATCTTCCAAGCATGGACAAGGCTAAAGATTTTGTCAAGCTTCCTCTGTGCACAAAGAACAACTTTCCCATGTGAAAAGAAAGGATCAAATTTTTCATGGAAATTGTGGATCTCAGGATCTTCATGATTGTTGAAGAAGGTCCTTACATTCCCATGACTACCTCCACAATAGATCCAACTAAGCAATTCCCAAAGAAATTAATGGATCTAGATAAAGACGAGATTGCACTTGTCTCCCTGGACAAGAAAGCTAAAAACATAATAGCAAGTGCAACTGATAACTCAATGCTGCAAAACTTGATTCACTGCCAGTCTGCTAAGGAGATGTGGCAGTCACTTGTCACCTTAATGGAAGGAATAGAAGAAGTAAGGGATGATAAAAGATCCCTCCTGAATCAGAAGTACGAAGCCTTTCGGCAAGGACCAAAAGATACCATTGCAGATACATTTGAAAATTTCTTCAAGATAGTTAACGACTTAAGAGTGTTTGGCCGGGTATTCACTAATGGGGAGCTGAATGATAAGTTTCTGAGGTCTCTCACAAAGGAATGAGACAACAAAGTTTGTGCCATCCGGGAGTTTGGCAAACTAGCTGAGACAGACCCATAGAATCTATTTGGCAAGTTAATGTCCTATGAACTGCAGATCAATTCCAAAAAGGCTGAAGAAGAGAAAAGTCGATTCTCTTCAAAAAAAAAAAAGTCTGTTGCATTAAAGGCAGATAGTTCAAGAAAGGGTAAAGCTGCCTCACCAGCACCAGCTCCAGAAGAAAGTGAAGTGGATTCATCTTAGCCAAGCACTTCAGGATCAGAGCTATCTGAAGGAGAGTTCTCACTGCTCTCAAGACAGTTAAAGAAATTTTTGAACAAAAAGAAGCAATAGAGAGGCAAGAATGCCTCATACAAAAGATCACGACATGACGGGTATCGACGAAAGAAAGGCATAAGTAGCCATGACAGGTATAATTCTAAACCTAATAAACATATTTTGACTGACATAGTTTGTTATTGTTGTAACAAGCCAGGTCATGTCATTGCTGATTGCCCCCACAAGAAAAAGGAGGGTGGTAAAAGAGACAAAAAGAAGTCCTCATACAATAAGAAGAGGACAGAAAAGAGCCTAATAGCCAAGAAGGGCAAAACTCTCAGTGACTCTGACTCAGCGGAGTCGAGTGAAGAAGAAGAAGCCTACTTTGGTCTTATGGCTCAAACAGATGAAGAAGAAGATCCCCAGTTCACTGGGGAGGTAAACTGTCACACTCCTCTTTCTGAATCTGAAGCTTCTGAGCATGGTAATGAGGACAGCTCTTCTGACGATGAGTCTGAACTCATGACCCAGTACAAAGAGTTAATCAACGCTTACGACAAATGTCGACGAGTTGTGAAAACTCAAACTAAAGAGATAAAGTCTCTAAGAGCTAAGGAGAGCACCTTGAGAGAGAAAGTCGCTAAGACCGAATCACTCTAGGAGAACTTCAATAACACTATTGAGGAATATAATAAGACTCTAGAGCACCTCGACCTAAAAGAGAAAATCATCAAAGAGTTGGAAGAATAACTCGCAGTTGAAAAGAAACTTGTTGAAAGTTTCTCGAAGCCTAAGACCGTCTTTCCTCTCGTTGCTGAATTCTCAGCTAAGTCCAAGGGTGCCTGGCTAGGCCATGTAGAACCTCCTAGTAAATCTTCTAAGAGGAATAAGGCACAGAGAAAGAATAAGGCCGCTAAGAAGGCCTCGGCCAAAAAAAAGGGGAAGGCCCCTCAAGATCAGACTGTCTTTAAGAAAGTTATCTTCCCAACTAATGAGTTTGATCTTGACTCATCCTATGACCACTTGACTAGGCTTACTTATGTAGAACCAAAGTCTCGTTACCAAGGATGGACTCGCCCTAGAAACTTTGGTGAGAGTGTCTTTAAGGTACCTTATGAAGAAGTCATTCTTCAGGGCTATGGTCCTTATGATCATGGTCATAACTTCAAGAAAGCACCAAAGGTAAAACCCATTGTGGAAAAGCCTGCGAAGGAGAAGAAATCATGTGATTGTCATCATCATGAAGCCTCCTCCTCCGACTGCAACCCCTGCTAGACCACTATCTCAGAAGGTCAACCAGGAGTACTTAAGGCAAAGATACAACAGGTTCGACTGTTGGTGCTGTGGCAAAATTGGTCATTTTGCCATCGATTGTTGGTTTAATCCGAGAAATATTGCAACTCCTCAGGTTGGCAACATGAGAATAACCACTCATAATGCTAATCCTCGTAGGGGAGTGTTCTAACACGAGACCAAGGACCCAAACATGTTTGGGTTCCTAAGGCAAACTTATTATGATTGCAGGGATGTCCAAAGGCCACCAAAAATCTAATCTGGTATTTGGACAGTGGATGCTCTCGGAACATGACCGGGACAAGAAGCCTACTTCAGAATTTCTCTCCAGTGTTGAACAGATCGACCAAAGGTCATCTTTGGAGGTTCAGACCGAGGAATAACTAAAAGGCTACGGTATGATCACTAACGGTAGTGTATCCTTTTTGAATGTAGCTTATGTTGAAGGATTGGAACACAATATCATATGCATAAGCCAACTATGCGAAAAAAGGATACATAGTTGAATTTCATGCTGACAAGTGCTTGATAAAGTCTGTTGACAATATGGAAACGATTCTATCAGGCACTCGAAGCAGAAATATATTTTGTTTAAATTTCATTTGTATAGACTCTTCTACACTAGTGTGCCTTTTAGCAAAATATAGTGCATCTCTTGATGACCAATGACACAAGAGATTAACACATATTAACTTTAAAACTATTAATAAATTATTTTCTCTAAATTTGGTACGAGATGCCACGAATGTCAAGTATGTCAAAGATAGACCTTGTCATGCATGTGTTAAAGGCAAGCAAACAAGGGCTACCTTTAAAAGCGTTATTGACAAGGATTTTAATAGATGTTTACATCTACTTCATATGGACTTGTTCTATCCACTGCAAGTTAGAAGTTTAGGAGGCAAGGATTATACGTTGGTTATCGTTGATGACTACTCGCGCTTTGCGTGGGTGTTCGTTCTGAAACACAAGTCGGATACCTTCGATGTCTACAAATTTTGTTAGGCAGATCCAGAATGAATACAATTGTTCCATTATCAAGATCAGAAGTGACAATGAAACTGAATTCAAGTCTGGGGTCATGACATAATTTTGTGAAAGCCTAGGTATCTTTCATGAGTTTTCCTTTCCGTGTACTCCGCAGCAAAATGGAGTAGCTGAGAGAAGGAACAGAACACTCATAGAGGCCTGCAGGACTATGTTGAGTGATGCTTCACTGCCGAAGTACTTCTTGGCTGAAGCCGTCAACACTGCATACCACGTGCAAAATCGAGCACTCATAAATAAGAACCACGATAAGACACCATACGAACTTCTAAAGGGCAGGAAACCGACTGTCTCATATTTTAGAATTTTTAGTTGTAAATGTTTCGTGCTTAACAATGGTTAGTATCACACAACCAAGTTTAGCGAAAAGAGTTATGAAGGTATTTTTGTAGGGTATAGCAGGCATAGTAAGACATACAAGATATTTAATAGAAAGACTCTAGTTGTAGAAGAATCAATACATGTTGTATTTAATGAGACAAGTTTGCTACAAAGCAACTCTTTTAGTGTGCTTATTGAAGATGCAGGTACAAAGTTGAAAGAAGTTAGCTTGGATGAACCAAACAAAGACGAAGGTGAAAAATTCATCAAGATCACCACTCCAACCCCTATTGGAGAGGTAGATGATCAAGATGAAGAAGTTGTCCAAGTTGATGAAGTCACTCTAGTGGTTGAAGTTCTAGAAGCAAGAATCTAGAGCTCAGACATATGAAGGATCATCCAATGGACCAAATCATAGGAGATCCCCGGGATGGTTTCAGAACTCGTAGAGGTACAACTAACGAAAATTTATATGTAAGTTTTCTCTTACAGGTTGAACCAAAGAAATTCGAGGAAGCAAACTCGAACGCATCATGGATCTTGGCCATGGAAGAAGAACTGAACCAATTCAAGTACTGCAAAGTTTGGAAACTTGTTCCCAGACCCCCAAGGGTAAAAATGTCATCGGGACAAAGTGAGTCTATAGGAACAAGATGGACGAAGATGGAACAATCATAAAGAACAAAGCCAGACTCGTCGCCAAAGGATATCGTTAAGCAGAAGGAATCAAATTCGACCAGACAAATGCTCCAGTGGCTAGGCTGGAGGCAATCAGGTTGTTCTTAGCATATGCTGCACTGAAGGGCTTCACTGTCTATCAAATGGACGTGAAGTCCGCCTTCCTTAATGGTGACATAAAGGAAGAAGTGTATGTAGAATAACCCCCATATTTTGTTGATTCTAACCTACCTGATTATGTTTATTTATTATCTAAAGCGCTGTACGGTTTAAAACAAGCTCATCGAGCTTGGTATGTAACGCTATCTAGCTTTCTTCTTGAGAACAAGTTTACAAGGGGAAAGATAGATAAGACATTATTTCTTAGGGAAATAAAAGGCAAGATTTTGCTAGTGAAAATCTATATTGATGACATTATATTTGGCTCTACTGACGACAACCTCTGCAAGAAGTTCTCAAAACTTATGCAAGGGAAGTTTGAAATGAGCAGCATGGGAGAGCTGAAGTATTTCTTAGGGCTTCAGGTGAAACAATCCTAAGATGGAATTTTCATCTCCCAGACTAAGTTCACCAAAGAGCTAATTAAGAAATTCAGAATAGAGAACACAACCTCTATGAAGACTCTTATGGGTTCAACCATGTCTCTGGACAAGGATGAGAAAGGGAAACCTTTTGATGAAACTAAGTACAGAAGCATAGTTGGATCCTTGCTCTACCTCACTGCTAGTAGACCAGACATAATATTCTCTATATGTGTCTGTGCTAGATTCCAAGTGAACTGTAAGGAATCTCACTACGCTGCTGCAAAGCAGATTTTGAGATACCTTAAAGGTACACCAAATCTTGGCTTATGGTATCCAAGAAGCAATGACAGCGAGCTGATTGGTTTTTCAGATGCTGATTTTGCAGGTAGCAAAGATGATAGAAAAAGTACTTCCGGGACATGTCAGTTCCTTGGAAGAAGACTTATTTCATGGAGCAGCAAAAAGCAAAACTGTGTCACAATCTCAACGGCCGAGTCGGAATATATTTCTGCAGGCAATTGTTGTGCACAGTTGCTTTGGCTGAAGAATCAGCTGGAAGACTACAACATGAAGGTCAAAAACATTCCAATGTTTTGTGACTCCTCCAGCATAATAGCAATTGCCAATAACCCAATCTCGCACAGCCGGACAAAACACATCGAGCTAAAATATCACTTCATCCGAGAGCATGTGGAGCAAGGGGATGTAGATCTGTAATATGTTCCAATAGATAGACAAGTTGTAGATATTTTTACAAAGCCATTGGACGAGGCCAAGTTCAACTTCTTCAAAACTGAACTTGACATGCTCAACAAGGAAGAATAGACAAGGTGGAATCATTTCAAGGCTCAGAAATCAAGGACAAGTCAAAAAGGTTAGAAATTTCTCTAAGTGGACTTCATTTCTCGGGAAATAGAATGACTTCTCGAGAAGTGAACTTTCAGTACTCGAGTACTTTTCTTCTTCTCGAGAAATAGAAATATATCACTTGAGTAATATCCTTCTTCTCGAGAAGTAAATTCCTCACTCGAGAAATAAGTTCTTACTTCTCGAGAAGCAGTCATTCATCTCTCGAGAACTAAGTCTCTACTCGAGAAATGACTCTTCACTTTTCGAAATTTTTCGAATTCTTCTTGTACAACCCCGTGTCCGCCGAAGGGGCCCAGACAAGCAGGCGGGCCGGGCCCCAGCCGCCTCTCTCAGGCGGGCCAGCCCCCGCTCGCTTCTCCTAGGCGGGCCGGGCCCCAGCCGCCTCTCTCAGGCGGGCCAGCCCCCGCTCGCTTCTCCTAGGCGGGCCGGGCCCCAGCCGCCTCTCTCAGGCGGGCCAGCCCCCGCTCGCTTCTCCTAGGCGGGCCGGGCCCCAGCCGCCTCTCTCAGGCGGGCCAGCCCCCGCTCGCTTCTCCTAGGCGGGCCGGGCCCCAGCCGCCTCTCTCAGGCGGGCCAGCCCCCGCTCGCTTCTCCTAGGCGGGCCGGGCCCCCAGCCGCCTCTCTCAGGCGGATCGGCTGCAGTCCACCTCCCTCCAGATGACAGGGGGTGACTCGACAAGAGGTGCGCATAGCCAGCCAGAACAGCGGGGTTTGGCTGTTGGCAGGCCAACCCAAGGGGCTCTTTAGTAAATTCAGGCTACCCGGGGCAGGCTATTTGCAGACCATCCAAGGTAATCTATAAATAAGACCCAAGGGGTACCTCAGAAGGCACGCTTACTAGTTCACAAATCTTATAGCGCTTTCTGAGGTACCTTAGCCCGGCAACTGGTTAAGGAGGGGAAGCGCTCTAAGATCTTCCGGGTGTGTGGTGGGACCTCCGAGCCGGGCCCTTGGTCCTGTCTGTTTTCCTTTCCCTTGTTGTTTCTCTTGCAGGGGCGAAGTAGGTGCGAGACCACCCCTTCCCCAAGGGTCGAACTCCACAGAGGCCGGTATCCGGTTTCAACATTTTGGTGCGGTGAGCGTGGAGCGTGGTCAGCAAGGAAAATCTTCAGCAAGTTCGATGACGGGAGAGGAAGGACAAGGATCAGGCAGGGGCAGCTCGCCACCCCCTCCCCCACCCCCAGCGGCGAGCGTGTCAGCAGAACTTAGGGAGGAGATCCTCGGGCTCGTCAGGACCGCCCTCGGCATGCGAGCGGAGAGCGCGACACCAGTAGTCCCAGTAGTCGCCGCTGCCGCACTCGGCGACGACGCGCCGCTCAGGCGACCGGGGAAGGAACCCGCCGAGAGAGGCGAGCGCGAGTTCCAGGGGCGAGTTCTGTTCCCCGGCTCGGCCGCAGAATACCCTTTTGGCGAGACAGCCGGGAGAGAGTTCCCCCCTCGCCCAGCTGAGGGAGGAAGCCCCTTCAGCGAGTTCGTCTCCTCCGCCCCAGTTCCAGAGGGGTTTCGTGAGCCGGAGATGACCTACTACTCCGGGAAGGGAGACCCTGTCCACCACATCCAGTGGTTCGAGGACATGGTCTCTATTCGACAGATGTCCGACGGCTTCAAGTGCCGACTCTTCGCCATCACCCTCCGAGAGAAGGCGAGAGAATGGTTCCACCAGCTCCCGACCGGGTCCATCTTCTGTTTCGAGGACCTGCGTCGGGGGTTCATGTTAAGGTTCACCACTTCCAAGAAGAGGAAGAAGGAGGTGGAGTCCTTGTTCCGTGTCAAGCAGAGGGTGGGAGAGACCCTGGGGAGTTACCTGGACAGATTCCAAGAGGAGTTGTCTCAAGTGCAGGAGATGCCAGGGCACACCATGATGGTGGCCTTCACCCTGGGTCTCCAATCCGGGTTCTTCGCAATGGAACTCAAGAGGTCCCCCCCAGTATCTTTTGAGGCGCTCTTAGAGAGGGCGGCTAGGGAGGCCGATATGGAGGCAGCACACCCAGAGTTTGCCCGAAGATTGGCCAGATGGGCCGCGGAGGAAGAGAGGCCAAGGGGTGGCCGAGGGCAGGAGGAGAGAAGGGTTGAGCCCCGGCAGAGGGAACAGCCGCCGCCGCCGCAGCATCAGCAGCAACCCAGGCAGGGGAGACAGGAGCCGAACTTTCGGCTGGGCTGGAGACCCGAGTGGCAGGAGCCCGGGGCAAGGAGAGGGTTCCGCGGAGGGGACTACCGTCAAGGAGGACAGGGTCAGTTCTACCCTCCGGGCGGGATGCAGGGCCAGAGGCCGGCCCTCCCCGACCAGGAGCAGGCTATGGCCATAGCATTGGGAGAAAGGAGAAGAGCAGCACGGAGAAGAAGAAGGGATGTGAGGGTGGAGTTGCCTTACTGCGACTTCCATCAGGAGGAGGGGCACGCCACAGCCACGTGCCCCGAGTTCCTCGAGATGAGGGGCAACCGGGAGCAGCAATAACAACAGCGTCCGGAAGTCCGGATTGAGGAAATCCGGCCTCGGGCGGAGGAGGGTCGGTGCGAAGACCGGGCGGATGTGGGCTCCCGAGGTAGGATTGGAGCGATCCACGGGGGGGCTGGGATCGAGGCTTCCCGCAAGTCAAGACTCCACACTATGTACCGCAGGAGCGTTGGCTCCACGTCCCAGTCCCCTCCCCCGGACGAGAAAATCACCTTTTCCATGGAGGACATGCCGGGTCACGAGGACCCCTTCTGCGATGCGCTGGTCATCCAGACAGCCATCGAGGACTTCACCGTCCCCCGGATCCTCGTCGATAACGGGAGCTCGGTCAACGTCATCTTCAAGAAGGCGTTCGATGCGATGAAGGTGGAGGCCCGAAGGGTGTTGGCCTCGGACGGGCCCCTGTTCGGCTTCTCAGGGGAGAGGAAGGAGGTTGAAGGAGGAGTGGGACTCCATGTCGTTCTGGGGGGGCAGTCCCGCAATTGCAAGTTCGTCATCGTGGACGCCCCGAGCAGCTACAGCGCCATCTTCGGGAGGCCTCTCATCAGCGCCTTCCGCTGCGTCCCCTCATCCTTCCACCAATGCCTAAAATTTAATGTCGAGGGGGTCCAGGTTCGGGTCCGCGGAGACCCCAAGGAAGCAAGGGAGTGCTATGTCACGGCGGTGAACTCCATCTCTTGGCTGGAGGGAGCCGAGGAGATGGGGCGGAGGCTGAGGGAGGAGGAGCCGGAAGCGGGCGGGGATGAGATGGAGGTGGAGGAGAGTCGCGCCCAGGAGAAGGTCGCTGAGGAGATTCAGGAGCCGGCTGAGGCGATGGCCGTCGCAGAAGCTGAGGAGGAGGTCCTCGCCTTCGACGAGGGGGAGACTGAGGAGTGGGAGGCACCGTCCCGCCTTGAGGCGGCAGAGGAGGTGGCGGAGATGGAGGTTCTAACCACCGGAGGCAGGGTGGAGAGGATCCGCATCAGCGGAGGATTGACCCCGGAGGCTCAAGGCCGGATGCTGGAGTGCGTCCAAAAGAACGTGGACATCTTCGCATGGAGTGCCGCGGAGATGCCCGGGATCGACTCCAACATCGCCTGCCACCGCCTCAACCTGGACCCGGAGGCTCCCCCCATCCGACAAAAGAAGAGGCCCGTTGCGGACAAGCTCGCCGAGCCCATCAGGGAGGAAGTAGCAAAGCTCCTCAAGGCCGGCTTTGTATCCGAAATCCAATACCCCGGCTGGGTCTCCAATGTTGTAATGGTTAAAAAAGGAGACGGCCGGTGGAGGATGTGTATCGATTTTTCCCTTCTTAATAAATCATGCCCTAAAGATTGTTACCCCTTGCCTCGGATCGACGCGCTGGTTGACTCAGCCGTCGGTTTCCCTTTGATGAGTTTTCTGGATGCCTTTTCAGGTTATCACCAAATCAGGATGCACCCTCCGGACGTCAAAGACGTCTCATTCATCACAGGGGATGGATGCTATAGTTATAAAATGATGCCCTTCGGGCTGAAAAATGCAGGGGCGACCTACCAGAGAATGATGGACAGGGTCTTTCAAGGGCAAAAGGGAAGGAACCTGGAAGTTTATGTAGACGATCTCATGGTCAAGAGTCCGGACCTCGACTCCCACCTCCGGGACCTGGAGGAGACCTTTGCCACTCTCCGCGGGTGCCAGATGAGGCTGAACCCCCTCAAATGCACCTTCGGGTCAGGCAGAGGAAAATTCTTGGGGCATCTCCTCACCCCTGCCGGCGTAGAGCCCAACCCCGACAAGGTGAGGGCAATCCTGGAGTTGGAGTCTCCGCGGAATGCGAAGGAAGTGCAGCGATTGACTGGGAGGCTGGCGGGACTGAGCAGGTTCCTCTCACGGGCCGGGGAGAAGTGCTCTCCGTTCTTTAAAAGCTTGAGAGGAGGTCAAAAATTCGAGTGGACCTCGGAGTGCGAGGAGGCATTCCAGGCCCTAAAGAAGCAGTTGACTCAGGCCCCCCTACTACAAGGGCCAAAGGAGGGGGAGGACTTATTCCTATACTTAGGGGCTGGGACCGAGGCCCTGAGCTCTGTTTTAGTTCGGGAAGAAGGGAAGAGACAACTCCCAGTTTACTATGTAAGTCGGGTCTTGAGGAAGGCCGAGCTCCGGTACCCCATCCTGGAGAAGCTGGCCTTCGCCCTCATCATCTCGGCCCGGAGGCTCCGGCCCTATTTCCAGGCGCACTCGATCCGAGTGGTGACTGACCACCCTCTCCGCAACATCTTCGAGGGGGTGGAGCATTCTGGCAGGTTGGCCAAGTGGTCGGTGGAGCTGAGCGAGTTCGACATCTCCTTCATACCTCGCCTCTCGATCAAGGCCCAAGCCATGGCCGATTTCCTGGCTGACTATGTGGTCGAGGTGGCAGAGGAAGAACTCACTCGCCCGGTTCCCTGGAAGGTCATGGTGGATGGTGCGTCAGGGAGGCGCTCCCTGGGGGCTGGGGTCATCTTGGAAAGCCCCCAGGGGGTGAGGATCGAGCAAACGGTGGTGGTGCATTTCCCCATCACCAACAATCAGGCCGAGTATGAGGCCGTGATTGCGGGTCTACGCCTGGCCGGGGAGCTGGGGGTGCACGATGTGGAGGTTCTCACTGACTCCCTGGTGGTGGCCTCTCAGATCAACGGGGAATTCGAGGCAAGGGATCCCACCCTGCAGCGTTACTTGGCGAAGGTGAAGGGAGTCATCGGCACCTTCCAGACTTTCTCCATCCGGCACGTGCCTCGGGAGGATAACGAGCAGGTGGACCAGCTGGCAAAGCATGGACCCCGGGCGGGGGGAACCATCACAGACCTCTTTCGCCCATCCATCGAGGAGGGGGAGCTGATGGAGGTGGAACAACACCCCTCCTGGATGGACCCATTCGTCACTTTCCTGACCACCGGGGAGTACCCTACGGGAATGGACGGAAAGAAACTCAAATACAAATCGGCATACTACCTCATGCGAGACGGCCAGTTATATCGCAAAACTCTCTCAGGGATGCTGGCGCGTTGTGTGGGCGAGAGGGAGGTCCCGAAGATTCTAGAAGAGGTCCACTCCGGGGAGTGTGGGAGTCACTCTGGAAGTCGAACCTTAGAAGGCCGGATCGTCAGGCAGGGATACTTTTGGCCGACTCTGGGTCTCGACGCGGCTAAATTCACAAAGGAATGCCATAAGTGCCAGCTATTTGCTCCCCTCCAACTGCAACCGGCCCAGCGCCTCAGGAGTATCACAGCTCCCTGGCCATTCGCCATCTGGGGAATGGACCTGGTCGGGCCCTTCCCCCAAGCCAGCGGCCAGAGGAGGTTCCTGCTCGTGATGATTGATTACTTCTCCAAGTGGCTGGAAGTTAAGGCGCTGGCCAAGGTGACCTCCCAGGTAGTCAGAAACTTTGTGTGGGGGGGAGATCATCTGTCGTCATGGGTTGCCCCAGGCCATCGTCACGGACAATGGCCCTCAATTCGCCAGTGCCGAGTTCACCAGCTTCTGTGAGCAGCTCGGGATCGACCTCAGGTTTGCCTCAGTTCATCACCCCCGAAGCAATGGGCAGGTAGAAGCGGCAAACAAGATTATCGTGAACCTCCTCAAGAAGAAGGTGGAGAACTTGAGAGGAAGCTGGGTGGAGCAACTCCCCTCGGTTCTCTGGGCCCTTCGAACCACACCCAACACAGCGACAGGGGAGACGCCTTTCAAACTCTCCCACGGGTGCGAGGCAGTACTTCCGGTGGAGTTTGAAGTCCGGACACCTCGGGTAGTAGGGGCCGGAGAGCACAAAGAGGAATGGAGAGCCAATAATGAAGAAGAATTGCGGCTCTCCCTCGACATGGTCGAGGAACTGCGGGACCTTTCAGCCGTGAGGCAGGAGGAGATAAAGAGAAGAATGGCCAAGTATTTCGACAAGCACGTCAGAATCAAGCAGTTCGCCGAAGGAGACTTGGTCTTGAGGAAGGTGGACGCGGCAGGGAGATCAGCCGCAGTGGGAAAGCTCCACCCCAATTGGGAGGGGCCATTCATCGTGCAGGAGGCATTGAAGTCGGGGGGGTACCGCCTCCGGAATGTGGAGGGCGAGACCCTAAGTCTCACTTGGAGTGGAGACGATTTGAAGCGTTTCTTTCCCTGAAAATTGTGTAAACCGTGTTCAATCTCTAATGGAATTTCTTGCGATAAACTTGTTCCCCCCCCCCCCCCCCGATGAGAGATGAATGCCATTGCCTCAGACCCCGAGCAGATCCCGCTGCCAGGCTCTCACCAAGCTGGCAGGGCTGGATGTCACTCGGAGGAGTCTGCCTCGGACCCCGAGCAGATCCCGCTGCCAGGCTCTCACCAAGCTGGCAGGGCCGGATGTCACTCGGAGGAGTCTGCCTCAGACCCCGAGCAGATCCCGCTGCCAGGCTCTCACCAAGCTGGCAGGGCTGGATGTCACTCGGAGGAGTCTGCCTCGGACCCCGAGCAGATCCCGCTGCCAGGCCCTCACCAAGCTGGCAGGGCTGGATGTCACTCGGAGGAGTCTGCCTCAGACCCCGAGCAGATCCCGCTGCCAGGCTCTCACCAAGCTGGCAGGGCCGGATGTCACTCGGAGGAGCCTGCCTCAGACCCCGAGCAGATCCCGCTGCCAGGCTCTCACCAAGCTGGCAGGGCTGGATGTCACTCGGAGGAGCCTGCCTCAGACCCCGAGCAGATCCCGCTGCCAGGCTCTCACCAAGCTGGCAGGGCTGGATGTCACTCGGAGGAGTCTGCCTCAGGCCCCGAGCAGATCCCGCTGCCAGGCTCTCACCAAGCTGGCAGGGCTGGATGTCACTCGGAGGAGCCTGCCTCAGACCCCGAGCAGATCCCGCTGCCAGGCTCTCACCAAGCTGGCAGGGCTGGATGTCACTCGGAGGAGTCTGCCTCAGACCCCGAGCAGATCCCGCTGCCAGGCTCTCCCCAAGCTGGCAGGGCTGGATGCCACTCGGAGGGGTCTACCCCAAACTCTGGGCAGGGTTGGGCTGGCGACTTCTCGCCGAGCAACCAGGAATTGGATACCATCCCCAAGGAATGCCCGGGCAAGACGGCGGGCCAAGAAGGTTTGGCCCGGCGCATAAAGGGACGAGCCTTGAGCGCAATGCGCGAGGGAAGGGGTTAGGCTCTCACGACGCAAAAGATTGAGCGAGCGGACCGGCCAAGATGCCCAGGCAAGACGGCGAGCCAAGAGGGCCGGCCCCGGCGCGTAAAGGGGCGAGTCCTGAACAGGGAGTACGGGCGGAGAGATTAGACTCACGTCGCCAGAAATCAGGTGGGCGAGCCGGTCAAGATGACCCTATGAGGCCGCAACGCCGGCCCCAACCTACCACCCGGCGGGTTACAAGGTGAAGTAGAGGCAAAGGCTCGGAAGCGCCAAGACCCCCCCCCCCCCCCCCCGAGAGGCCGGCCCGCACGAAGTCTTTACGTACGGAAGACGGGCCCAGCCCACTCGCGTCGCGGAAGGTGCGACTCGCCACTCGCGTCGCGCCAACATTAGTGTCTCGACCTATATCTACGTCCCGAACCTCAAACAGGCGGGCGGCCGTACTCGCTCGCTCGCAGCAACGAAAAATCAGAGAATCAACAAACAACGCACGGTAGCGATGGCGAGGCGGGAAATAATTGACAACCGAGGAAGTAAATAAAGTGAATATATTCTTATACAATTATAACTGCGGCCCGCTGAGCAGTCGCACAAAAACAAAGAAAAAACAAAATACATGTCCGGAAGAAAAAAGAGAAAAAGCCACAAGACGGCGGGCCCTTCAGATGCGGTGGAATCCTCCTGGCTTGGGTACTGGAAGGAACAGCTCCGGCACCACTTCGGTCACCCGCAAGCCAGAGCACTCGTCCTTAAGGAGCTTGGCCCGCTGCAACGTCTTGAAGAGGTACGTCACCGCGTCGGCCCCGTTCTCTTGCATCAGAACCGCCAGGTCATACTCGCTGTGGTGAACGAGTTGACAGCCGCTCGAGGAGGCCGGCGGGACGGCAGCAGCGGCCTCGAGCTCACCTACCCGCGCCCGCAGGGTCTGGTTCTCCAGCTGGAGGGTGGCGATCTCGGTACCAAGTCGGCTGGCGGTCACCGCATCCTGCAAAGAAATTTATTAGGACGAGTCGCGGGATAAAGGCGGGTGCGAGTGAGACGGCTTACCGCGCCACCTTGGTACTGCGCGAGGGCGGCGTCAGCCGCTTCGAGCCGCCTTCGCAGGTCATTCGCCTCCTCCTGGGCGAGCTTGCGGGCCTCCTCCTTCTCATTGATCAACTTGTTGAGCGAGGGGGCATCTCTGTCCAACCGGAGGCATCGCCGGCCGACCATGTGAGCCAGGGCGAGGCTTTGAAATTGCGCCCGCGCGCTCTCATAAATAAGCACCCGCGTGGCCTCCTCACCGTAGGTAGAGGCGTCCTCCCGCCCGTACACGCCGAAGGAGAGATTGAAGGCGTCCCTGGAGGCGGTGTCCTGCTCCGACCAGCTAGGCAGCAGCGAGGATACCGAGATGCGGTTGCCCTCCTTGTCCCACTGAAGTAACGGGGCACCGGATCGGTCCGTGGGCCCTTCGCCGTAGCCGAAGTTGGGATGCCCTCGGGGAACCGGCTTCTCGGCGGGCCAAGTCGCCGCGAGCGGCCGCGACGACCCAACCGCCCCGCCGGCGGGATCAGCGGTCGAGGGAACCGCAGGGGCAGTGGCAGAAGATGGTTGATCCGCGGGGGCCTTGCCCTTGTCGCCGACCGAAGGAGCCTGACCGCCCGTTTTATTCGGCTTCTTTGGAGGAGGGCCCTGAGACAGCTCACCTCCGGATCGCTTCTGGCCGACGGGAGCCGAGAGCTCGCGGTGAGCTAAGGCTGCCGCTTCCGCACGGCCAAGCTCGCCCGAAGCGGACCGCGCGCTCTCGTAAGGCGGGCGGAGAGGGACGTCGCGCTCGCCTGCAGAAACAAGAGTTAGGAAAATCCGAGGTGCGATTCAAGCAGAGGCGAGTGAGCCGCTTACCTTCCCCAGGCGGGACGGGGACGAGGTCGTCCAGATTCCGGCGGAGGAAGGCGACCTCGAAGTTCTTCCCGGCGAAGAACTCATATAGCTTCGCCTCATGTCCCCCCAGGCTAGGGGGCCGATAGCTCGCCTCGCCGAGTTGCACCGGCGAGAACGGAATATTGCCGAAGTCGCCCTTAACGAAGACGAACTTCTTGAGCCAGTTGTGGCTCTTGTTGACCGTCTCCCGCACCTTGGCGTGCATGCTCGCGAAGCACGCGGTCCCGTCCTTATTCGCGCGGAAGGAGAACAGCTTGCGGAAGACCGCAAGGCTGAACTCGATCCTCTCCTCGCGAAGGTAGCAGGCGAACCCGACTACGACAGCGATGGAGTTCGGAGTCAGCTGCCCCGGGACGACCCCATAATACTTGAAGACCTGGCGGACCTCCGGCCAGAGGGGTAGCCGGAACCCCGCCTCGAAGTGGGCCGTCGGGAGAGCCAGCTCATCGCCTGAGAGCTCGTTGATCCGTTCATCCTTCCCGGGCCGCCTCGCCACGAAGCCAGGCGGGATGAAATTGCCAACGGTGTCCAGAAACTCCTTCTCCGAGACCGAGGCGGGAGGGAAGCTGTGGTCGGCAAAGATCCAGGCACACCTGCCCCTCCCGTCCGCCTCGCCACTGCCGCCCGTCATCTCGCGGGATTGATAAGCAAGCCGAGCGAGAGGAAAGAGGAAGGAGAGGGTTCTCGCGGGGTAAAATGGGAAGGGCTCTCGAATGCGGTAGGTAAAATAATAAATGAAGGGCCTATTTATAGGGCCGGGAAAAGGGCGGGAAAAATCGGAAAGGGCGGGAAAGTGAACTGACAGCAGAGCCAGCCCCGACGCTTCGATTCCCGAGCCCCGCCCGGGTCCACGTCGAATCGCCGGTCGGCCGCGAGATTCTCCCGGCCGCGAGCCATCCCCTCTCCCGCGCAGAGTAGATTTTGAGAGGAATGCCCAGTCGAGGGGGGACGAGCGAACCGCCCGCCTCTTCTAAGCGGGCCGGCCCTCGCCCGCCTCTTCTAAGCGGGCCGGCCCTCGCTCGCCTCTTCTAGGCGGGCCGGCCCTCGCTCGCCTCTTCTAAGCGGGCCGGCCCTCGCTCGCCTCTTCTAGGCGGGCCGGCCCTCGCTCGCCTCTTCTAGGCGGGCCGGCCCTCGCTCGCCTCTTCTAGGCGGGCCGGCCCTCGCTCGCCTCTTCTAGGCGGGCCGACCCTTACCCGCCTCAACCAGGCAGGCTCTCCAGGGTTAAAGCTAAGAACCCAGCAAGAAAAAAAAATGAGAATAAATGATAAATAAATAATAAAAAAAAGGGGGGGAAAGAGAAAGGCGTGCGCCCTGGAACGGGCGAGAAGACCCCTGAATTATTACAAGCAATCGTTCTTGGATAATATCCGACACCAACACACTGGGATGGATCGCATCGAGACGATTCAGACCCTGCGAGCAACTGCGGGCACGGGCGGGCGAGGCAGGTGGCTTAGTACTCAATCCATTTCCACCTACCCCGCCTCTGCGAGCCGGTTCGAGGCGGCACGCGAGAGTCATGATACTCCCGAACCGCCGCCAGCTCCTGCTTGGTCTGATCGGCCTGTTTCGAAATGTTTGACAGCCGCTCCTCAGCTCGCGTAATATGCGCGCCCGGAGATGTCGGCTCATCCTCCTCAGCCGAGCCCCTTGCCCCCTCCAAAGCAGCGAGTCGCTCCTCCGCCCTGACTCTATCTCTCTCCATCCCCACGAAGGCCTCTTTGAGCAGCATCGTGTGTTTCTGAAACATTCGCGCCACCTGCGCCTTCATCTTCTCGCTATCGTGCGGGTCGCCCAAGAAGTCCGCGATGTCTTCCGGCTCCACGGGAGGCGAGTACCCCTCGCTCATCTCGACATCGGAAGAAGCGGCGCGATACCCTGCGAAAGCGAGGTCAGAAGCAGACGAGCGGCGAATGGGTTAACTTCAGGGGGGTTACCTGGCGTCGGTACGTCTCCCGCGTTGGGAGCAGACCGAGAGGAACCCGGCCGACCTTGGAATGATTTCCCTCCCGGGGCGACAAGCGGCTTCCCCAGACCCTGGACTCTCTGCGGGGGAGGAGTCGCAGGAAGGCTGCGCGCTGGAGAGAATGGACTGACGCCCAGGTCGACCATCTCCACGGAGAGATCCGCAAGGTTCCCGGAGCCCCCTTCCAATGCATCTTCAGGGGGCGTCTCCTGCGAAGGAAAAAGTCAGTAGAAAGCATAGGTAACAGGGCGAAACCACGCACCCAGATTCAACCTCGGAGCCGCCGGAACCCAGATCATCACTCGGCGTGGAACGGCGGACAACCTTTCCCTTTGCCGGCTTAAAATGCGGGCCGGAGGATATGGGCGCCAACCACGGGGCGGCCGCGAGGGCCTCCTCCCGACCCTCCTCCCTAGCGGCAGCCAACCGAGCACGTATCTCCTCAGACGCAGGCATCTCCTGGCCTCAAACCACGCAGGAAGCAAGAGGAGAGGGCCAATTACCGCAGGCCCAGTGGCTTATTTATAGCTAAAAGGCGGGTCCCACCAAAAGATTCCCTCCAGCTCAGCAAGGACGTCACCGGACACGAGGGTTGGACATTTCTTTCCGAGCTTCTGCGAAGCACGCAAAGATCGGGGATTGTGTACAACCCCGTGTCCGCCGAAGGGGCCCAGGCAAGCAGGCGGGCCGGGCCCCAGCCGCCTCTCTCAGGCGGGCCAGCCCCCGCTCGCTTCTCCTAGGCGGGCCGGGCCCCAGCCGCCTCTCTCAGGCGGGCCAGCCCCCGCTCGCTTCTCCTAGGCGGGCCGGGCCCCAGCCGCCTCTCTCAGGCGGGCCAGCCCCCGCTCGCTTCTCCTAGGTGGGCCGGGCCCCAGCCGCCTCTCTCAGGCGGGCCAGCCCCCGCTCGCTTCTCCTAGGCGGGCCGGGCCCCAGCCGCCTCTCTCAGGCGGGCCAGCCCCCGCTCGCTTCTCCTAGGCGGGACGGGCCCCCAGCCGCCTCTCTCAGGCGGATCGGCTGCAGTCCACCTCCCTCCAGATGACAGGGGGTGACTCGACAAGAGGTGCGCATAGCCAGCCAGAACAGCGGGGTTTGGCTGTTGGCAGGCCAACCCAAGGGGCTCTTTAGTAAATTCAGGCTACCCGGGGCAGGCTATTTGCAGACCATCCAAGGTAATCTATAAATAAGACCCAAGGGGTACCTCAGAAGGCACGCTTACTAGTTCACAAATCTTATAGCGCTTTCTGAGGTACCTTAGCCCGGCAACTGGTTAAGGAGGGGAAGCGCTCTAAGATCTTCCGGGTGTGTGGTGGGACCTCCGAGCCGGGCCCTTGGTCCTGTCTGTTTTCCTTTCCCTTGTTGTTTCTCTTGCAGGGGCGAAGTAGGTGCGAGACCACCCCTTCCCCAAGGGTCGAACTCCACAGAGGCCGGTATCCGGTTTCAACACTTCTGTTTCGCTCTAAGCTTGATTTCCGCCCTAATCTAAGGCTTAATTTAGACCTAATCATCATTACTAGACTTATATAAATAGAGAATTTAGATTTCGTTAAATCTACACGATTTCAAAATCCATTTGTCGAGAAAATGGTTCGTCTTCCGTCGCTGAACCAGAGATTTCGTCGCCGTCATCTTCCCTCTGCCGCTCACCCTCTTTTTTTGAAGAATCCATGGCGCCGCAATCCAAGATCGGTGTTGGAAGTGAGCTAGTTATTACTGGGATCGTAGAACTGTCAGACAACTTCAAAAATCTGTTGTTATTTCTCGACATCGCAGGTTTGTCTTTGTTCTTCAAGAACCTTGTAGAATACTATTTCCAGAAGTTGAAGAATTTTTCAAGAATCTTTAAGTAAAGAGAAATGGGAAAGTCTTGAAATCCATGGTTAAAGGTATTAAGATCAAGTTGAATAAGACCATTGTCTCTCAACTGTTAAGAATTCCAGTTGTAGATGAAGATGATGATCTAACTGAGGAAGATAATGAGAGGGCATGCTATTTTTGTGGAATATCCTTTGAAGCTTCTTCTGTTAGAAGGCCAGACCTAAATGCAGAAAGCAAACTTCTAGTAGATATCATTGGAAAGATTCTCTGGTGCAAGACAGGTTCAATAGGATTTATTTCTTATGATCTATTTACAGTTCTCACAGCAATAGTTTGCAGGAAGAGATTTCAATTTGGAATGATGATACTTGATAAGATTAGATAGAGCATCAAGACTCCAAATTTTGCAAGGATAATATCTCTAATGCTTTATGAGATAAATCCTCAAGTTTTTGATACTTCAAAGGGTACTCTCATTCATCATATGAAGAAAGTTTCCATTTTCTACATTCAAAGATGGGAAGTCAAGTTACAGAATCTAACACAAGCTGCAAAAGTTTTAGAAGCCCCTACCTCAGAGGACAGGACCCCATCTCCCACTCATCCTGAAATTGCTGACACAGCTAGTGTAGCAATTGAGGGGGAGCCTGTCTCCTCTGTTCCTGATGTCAGAACTCACTCCTCCTCTCCAGTCAGATCTCCTCTTCCAGCCACTTCAACAGAATTTCATACAGATGAACAAGCTCAGGATACTATCTTATCTTCAACAAAAGACATAGATAGGATGATAGAAGAACTTACAGATAAAGAACCACCTCAGGTACAATCTCCAGAAAAAGCTCCATCATCAGCTCCTTCTCCCTCATTAATTCCAGCAAAGCAACCCACTCCTATGCATACACCATCCCAGCCCCTGCTACATCACCAGTTCAGTCACCCAAGTCACCTCCTACTGACTCTGAACCTGTTGTACAAGACAAGCAAGACACTATCCTCCTCTCTGATGATGACAAAGGTTCTCCAGAACCAGTTGAACCAGCCTTGAGGAATTTAAATTTCTCTCTTCCTGTCTTTACTGATGAAGAAGAAGAAATTGTTCTTGCTCACACCAAAAGAGCTCAGAGCTCTATAGTTATTGAAGATGTTGTTCCTTGGACAGCTCCTCCTCTTCCAGCTTTTGTTTCTCCTGCTACTGATACTGCTTCTGCTTCTACCAATTCTTCTGATATATTAAGTAAAATTGAACAGATGTTGGCTGACCAAAGAAAGTACTTTAATGATTCTTTGAAATCAGTGCAAAATCAAGTTACTGCTCTTGGAAAAGAAATGAGCAGAGGATTTGCAGAAATTCAACATAATACAGATCAACTGAAACATCTCTTTCAGATTGGTGGAAAAGCCTTAGACAACACTATTACAAGTGTTGGTGAAGTCATGAATCAATGCATAACCCTGGTAAGCAATCAGATTTTCCTTGAGGAGAAAGCATAAGAAAATGATATGAAAGTATGTGAGGAATTTGACACTTTCAAAGATGACACCATAAGCACTCTATGTGTAGAAATCATAAAGGGGGAGATCCTAGTAAAAGAACATGTAGCCAAACTTGTAGTAGATTTCACTAAAAGTGCTAATGCTCTTTGGACTGAAAAGTTAACAGAAATCAACAAGGATGCGCTTGCTCAAATCCAATCTGTGAAGTTTCATACATATGATACAACAGTTTGGATGCACAATCAGATCTTTCCAAACTTTCAAGCAGATCCAAATATTATTCCTCATCATCTCAATCCACTTGTTGAAAGTCAGTCTGCTCAGATGCCTGCTCCTGCTCCTATGCCTATCTTCTATCATAGACCTTCTGATGAAACCATTCCTCCAGAGTCTTACACTCAAGTATGGGATGACATTATTCCCCAGAACCTACCTGAAGTCTATATTCCCAAGAGAAGGAAATATGGTGAAGGTCCCTCTGCCTCTAAATTAGTTCCCAATCCTGAGATAGAGAAGATGAAAGCTCAAGAGTATGCTGAAATTTGTAGCCCTATCTCCAAGACCCTGATTCTAGATACTCTGAAGCTTGTAATGGACTACAATGAAAGCAGAGATCTACATTACAGTTTTGTTGAATGGGAAATATATGAAAAGTCTCTCATGAAGAGAAGGATATATGATAGAGAGTATGGCAGAAATAATTCAAAGGCACCTCCAAAACCTCCAAAGTACTATCCTAAGCCATTCAGTTATCTAAGGAGGCAATAGGAAAAGTATGACAAGCAACATCCACAATAATAGAGCCAGAACAGAACTTTTGATTTTTGAGATAATGGATTGAATGAATGTAGACATGAAATCTAAAACTATTCTGATTATATAAACTCTAGTTTTGATAATTATGTGTTTTTCTTTATTTCTTGCATCTCATTCTGTTCTTAACTTTTCATCTCCAGTTCTTTTTATTATGATATAATTCATCTTAGTGTAGAGAGTTCTGACTTCTACAAATAGGGGGAGATTGTTGGGTATTGCATCCACAATAACCCAGATTTGCAAGAAGTCACCCTTGAACTAAGATCAATTAAGTTGTATTTGATATTTTGTTTTAGTTATGTGTTTGTAGGATTCTATTGCTAAGTGTAGACCAATGTCAGTCTGCAGTGGGTCATAAACACAGGACCACATAATGTAATCCCTCATTGTGTGATCCAAGGTGTTGACTCATGTATAGCCTCTTTATTGGGATACACTTCATATTCAAGCACTTGGATCAAAGGATGAAATGTTGGTGATGAGTATTTTATATTTTCAAAAGAAATATTTTCTTAAAAACAGAAATTCTCTAAGTCCATTACTCGAGTAATCCTTTAGTTCTCGAGTAGTACTAACTTAGTTCTCAAGTAACTAAGTTTAGTTCTTGAGTAGACTCTTTCTCTACTTCTCGAGTATTCATTTGATATCTCAGAAAATTTTCTAAGTGTAGCTCTCGAGAACAACCCTTAGTTCTTGAGAAATGCTATTCTCTGTTCTCGAGAAATTTTCTTTCTCTCGAGAAATCAACTTCTATTCTCGAGTAATCTTTTCTAGAATCAGGAATATTTTTCTAAGTTCAAGACAGTACTCGAGACGTTCAGTCCAGTACTCGAGAAGTTCAAGACAGTACTCGAGTACTCAACAGTAAAAGCGTTGAATGTCGAGAGATATCTCAACGCCATCTGTATCTGGATCTTCCAAGTCTAAAAGCATTGAGAGTGTTGAATGCTAAGACCTGACTCAACGCCATTGGGTGCCTTATCTCGAGAAGCAATTCCTAGTTCTTGAGAAGTAACCTTTTCACTCGAGAAATGAAGTTCATTTTCTGCAGAATTTCTGTTAAGTCCAGACTGACGGGATTTTCAAATCACATGATATGATTGGTATACGTGTACGCCATTAAGACTAATTATGACCATTAGAGAGATCCTATATAAGGTCATGTCAACCGACTAACCCTAACACCAAGAAAGAAGGATCTACACGCTGTCATATTTTCTCAAGTCGCTGAATCTTCTCTCTCTCTTTCCAAAAACGAGACCCGGCGCCGCCGCCGATCTTCATCATGCAAGAGTTAGGGTTTCTGAATCAAAGGATTAAGACAAAGGTTGATTTCCTGATCGTGATAGTTTTTCTTTCTCCATCAATGTTCCGATCGGGTGAAGTCAAAAGGAAATCTTTAGATCTCGTTCTAGCCATGAGTTCTTCTTCAACAAATTTGATAAAGCCATAACTCTCAAAGAAGAAGATCCAGCCAGAACATTTCAAGATTCGAAGATCATTTGTTTGTATTTTCAATTTTTGTATTATCAATTCTTATAGGAGATTTTTCTCCGAGTTGTAGGAAATTTTACCTTCCGAGTGTAGATCCATTTGGATCGAGATTGTAGGAACTTAGTTCCGATGCGTAGGATTGATTTTTAATCCGAGATAGTAGAGTTGCCGAGTCTAGTGGTTTACTAGATCGGTGAGGGAAAGTGGATGTACCCAAGGTTGGGGATCCACTATAAATCTTTTGTCATCTGTGATTGCTTGGTTGATTTGTGTGCAAGATCGCTAAAATTTTTATTCTACAAATAGACGCACAACTCACATATTACCCTCCTCTAGGTGATTTAGGTAGACAACTGAACTCATTCAGAATGATATAACTAATGATCATAATATCAGGACACATATCAGCAACTTCAGTATTCCTTTTTGGAATGATACTCAAGTCAGCCTTGAATGAAATAATTGCATAAGTCATCAAGTTTGGAATGTCTGACAACTATTCATCTCTAGCTTTCATCAGATAGCATCTGAAATACTTCAGTGTACTCAACTCTAGATGTTTGTATGTAAGCAGACTACCGTTCTAAAATTTAAAACATAAGCAAGGTATTCAGTCCTACTAAATGGACTTTAATCCCATCTCCTCCGATGTTATAGTTGTTAGAACCTTACATAAGCTCTTAGTAAGGACATCTGCTATATTATCTTTCGATCTCACGTCCATAAAGGATATTATCCCCTAACTGGTGAGATAGGTCAACCAGGCCTGTTTTATCCTTAGTTGCCTTCGCTTTCCATTGAATAACGTATTTGTAGCAATGGTCTTTGTGACTTGATTGTCATAATATAACGAAATAGAGTGCATTTTCAGACTCGTCATTGGAATGTCCATTATCAGATCTCTTATTCACTCTGCTTCTTCTCCAGCTGAAGCGAGAGCATAGAGTTTCGATTCCATATAGGATAGTGCAATGCAGATCTGCCTCTTTGACTTCCAAGCTACTGCTCCTCCTCCTTATGTAAACATAAAACCATTATTGGATCTACTATCAGCAATTTCTGAGCACTAGGAGGCGTCAGAATACCCATTAAGCATAGTAGGATGCCACTATAACATAAAACATACTTCTCAATATACTTTAAGTATCGCATTAGCCTTTCTAAGAAATCCCAATGGTCCTTCCCAAGGTTACTTGTGAATCTACTTAACATGCCGACCGTAAAGGCTATGTCAGTTCTAGTGCATGTTGTAGCATATATGAGACTTCCCATGAGTTTGGAGTAATCCAACTGTCTAATAGGTGAACCTTCATTCAGTTTCAGTTTATTTTTATAGTCGTATGGAGTCTCAATCTTCTTGCTATTAACGTAACCCCACTTCTCAAGTAGATTTCTAATGTAGTGACTCTGACTTAGGGTAATACCCTTTTCAGTGAAGTTCACTTCCATTCCTAGGATGGTTTTCACCACACCTAAGTATGTCATGCTAAATTGTGCTATCAAGACAACTTTCACGTCTTCCACCTTAGACTGATTAGTGCCCAGAATTAGCATGTCATCAACATATAAACATATAATTGTAACTTTATCTGAACTTGTTCTTACGTACAGATATTTATCTGATAAACTAGATTTAAAACCCATGCCTTTAACACAAGTGTCAAATTTTTTGTACTATAATTTAGGTGCTTACTTCAATCTATAGAGTGATTTAATCAACTTACAGACCTTATTTTCTAGACCTTATACGATAAACTCTTCAGATTGGTGCATATAGATCTCCTCAATCAAATCTCCATTCAAAAATGCAGTCTTGACATCTATCTGATGAACGACAAAATGTTCAATAGATGCTAAAGCGAGAAGTATCATAATTGTCGCAATGTGACAAACATGTGAGTATATATCAAAGTAGTTTATACCACTCACTTGAGTGTAGACCTTGATAACTAGACATGCTTTGTATTTAGTGATACTCTCATCAAGATTAAGTTTTTTCTTCAGAACCCACTTACTTCAAATGGTTCTAGTTCCTTTGGGCAAGTCAACTAAGTTCCAAGTGTGATTTTGCAGGAGAGAGTTCATCTCATCATATATGGCTTCTTTTCATAATAGAGAATCCTTAGATCCCATCGCTTCCTTATTGGTAGATGAATCAACTTTAACTTGTTAAGTCACAAAGTCCGTACCGAAGCTTTTAGGCACTCGTTCTCTATTGGATAACCTTTTAGATGCTAAATCACTAGTGTTTATGAGCTCAGTGTCAGAGGTCCTTAGTTCAGGCTCAACGGTAGTCATAGTACTAGATGCTGGCAGACCTGGAAGCGTCAGGTTTTTATCTTTAAGGAACTTATCCTCAAAGAAAACCGCATCTCTATATTCTATTACGGTATTGGTTGAGAGATCTAGAAACCTGTCTGTAGCACTATCCTCTACATATCCTAGATAGATGCATGTGTTTGTCCTAGGTATAATCTTAGCTCTTCTAGAGTCAGGTATCCTAACATAAGTGATACAACTCTAGGTCTTAAGATTATCGAATTCAGGAGGTCTCTTAAACTAAAGCTCATTGGGTATCTGCTTCAACTTAGCATGAGGAACTTTATTAAGAATGTGATTTGACATGATGACGGCTTTGTAGGATATTGTGGCGCCCTTAGAGGTGGGTGAATAAGGGCTCTTTAAAAATTATAATTTTTTTTAAATAATGTAATTAAAACACAAAGTTGATGACAAATGTTTGAATGAAAAATAAGATTTTAATTCATCAACAAGATAAGTAGAAAATGATTTCAATGAAGCTTGAAATCAAGGTTTACAATGATAAAAATCTTTTGACTTTTTCACCGGTCCTTCTCCCAAGAATCGATAGGCTATAGCCAATATCTCCCTAGATATGGCCACTAGCCTCCCCCTAAATCAAGCCTTGATCTAGACGCTGCACACAAGGCAACGATTTACTCTTAAGCCATACAAGGACCTAGACACCACATACAAGGCGGTGATTTACCCCTAAGCCACATAAGGACTTAGACACCACACACAAGGTGGTGATTTTCCCTTCCCAATTACAAAGTATAAAGTGAAAATGAAAATACAATACTAAAACTCAAAAACTCCCTCAAACACGAGCTCTGAAGATGATGGTGGACCGATGAGAAGATCTCCAATCTTGAATACACAGACGTAGGGGTTTGTTTCAAGATATCTCATCACTGACTCGCGATGCATTTGTAGTACAAGATATATTAAGAAATATAGTTATGTTGAAATTCGGTGATACAAGGAAGATCACGGCTCAATTGAGCTTAGTGACTTACAATGTATTAGAAAGAGTCAAGTTCGATGTAGCTGATTTTGTGTTATCCATCATAAGATATACATATAAAATCAAGCATCCTCTTAGGAGGAAATTGAATTCACTTCCATTAGGAAGTGTTATTCAAGGAGTCGTATATCATAAATATGATTGGATAGATCAAGGATTCTACATCGACGACTGTATCCCGGCAATACATACCGTAGAACCAGCTAGAGCTCCATCTCCAAGGGCTGCCTCTTCTTCAAGACAACCACTCCGAAGAGGAGGGTCTTTGCGTGAATCCATGGAAGACCTAAGAGAAATGGTGGAGGAGATGAGAGAGGAACAAAGGCGAAGACATTCAGGATTTCGAAAATTCATGAAGTTTCTGGTAAAGGGGATGAAACTAAAGCCAACTCCGGAAGAAGAGCGAGAATGGGGGAGTCCAGTCAAGGATCCTCCACGACATTCGATAAGGCGAACCCAAAGAGCTAGAGAAACAACACCGACTTCTAGTGATGATTTGCCTGCTTCTACTGAAGAAAACATGGATGATTAACCTTTAACTTGTTGTGATGTAATATTATGTGGTTTTGAACAATTTGAGCTATCGCCCGGCGACAGCACTGTCACCTGGTGATAGTGAAAACTCTATATGTGTTCTTCTTTTCTGTTCCAGTTTATATCTTATGCATTTTGTGACAATTTGTTTTTCAGTAAGTTATAGTAGGTTCTGTGATGGAATGTTAATAGAGTAATTAATAAAAAAAATTTAATAATTTTTGTAAACATTATTTATAAAAGTAAACATCTGAAATTTCCAGAAATTTATCAATAATTAATCACAATTTTAATTTAATTTTTTTTAAAAAAATTATAATTCTAAGATTTCAAGTTCTAATCTTAGCCTTGAAAATCGTGAATCATTAAGAGGTTTAGTGAAAATATCCGCTACTTGAGAATCTGTTCCAATAAAATTAATTTTAACATTTCCTTTCTTTATATGATCCCTAATAAAATGATGTTGAACATCTATATGTTTTGATCTAGAATGTAATACGGGATTGTTCGTTAAATCGACAGCACTTTTACTATCACACTTTAATTCAACACTACTTTGGCGTATGCCAAAATCTTCTAGTGTTTGAGTCATCCAAAATGCTTGAGCACAACAACTATCTAGTGCAATATATTCAGCCTCACTAGTAGAGGGCAACAAAATTTTGTTTCCTACTCGACCAAGAAATAAGTGACGGGCCGATAAAGTGACAAGTGTCACTAGTGCTCTTTCGATCTAATGAACATCCCGCATAATCAGAATCAGAATAGCCATGTAAAATAAAAGAATCATTATGAGGATACCATAACCCTAGTTTAGATATTCCTATAAGATATCTAAAAATACGTTTCACCGCTTTTAAATGTGATTCTTTGGGATTTGCTTGAAATCTAGCACATAAGCAAACAGCAAACATAATATCAGGTCTGAATGCAGTTAAATATAATAAAGAACCAATCATACTTCTATAAAGGGTTTGGTCAATTGAAATTCCATTTTCATCTTTACCTAATTTTAATGAAGCACTCATAGGAGTATTCACATGCTTAAGATTTTCAAAACCAAATCTTTTTAACATATCATAAATGTATTTAGATTGACAAATAAAAATACCATCATGTTTTTGTGTAATTTGAAAACCTAAGAAAAAGAAAGTTCTCCTACCATGCTCATTTCAAATTCATTTTTCAAAATTTGAACTACTTCATTACACAACTCTTCATTAGTAGCTCCAAAAATAATATCATCAACATAAATTTGAAAAATTACTAAATCATTATCAATTTGCTTAATGAAGAGTGTAGAATCGGCACTTCCCATTTTATAATCGTGCTTTAACAAATATTGAGTTAATCGATCATATCAAGCACGAGGCGCTTGTTTTAAACCATAAAGCACTTTATCTAATTTATAAACATAATTTGAATATTTTTCATTTACAAAGCCAGGAGGTTGTTCAACATAAACATCTTCTTTTATATACCCGTTTAAAAATGCGGTTTTGACATTCATTTGATATAATTTAAATCGTTTAAAACTAGCAAATGCAAGAAAAATTCTAACTGTCTCTAGTCTTGCTACAGGTGCAAAAGTTTCATCAAAATCTACCCCTTCAATTTGGGCATACCCTTTAGCCACTAATCTGGCTTTGTTTCTAACAACTCTAGATTCACTATCCAACTTATTTCTAAAAATCCATTTTTCTCCAACTACCGTATGATTTTTAGGTCTTTCAACAAGATTCCAAACCTTATTATGTTCGAATTGATTAAGCTCTTCATTTATAGCTAAAAACCAAAATTCATCATTTAACGCGGTGGAAACATCTTTTGGTTCAATTTCGAAAACAAAACAAAGATTTGAAAATAAGACATGTAAAGAAGATCGTGTACTAACCCCTTTATGCGGATCTCCAATAATAAGCTCCTTCGGATGATCCTTTGAAAATCTCAATTCACTTGGAGGCATATACTCTTCTCTTTCTTCTTCTTCTCTTTCTTCTTCTCTTTCTTCTTCATTTCCTCCAAGTTCTTCATCACCATTCTCCATCAAAGGAAGGGGTTCATCTTCTTTCCATGTAGTTTTCTTTTCTACACATGGAACAAACTCATCAAACCTAACATGAATGGATTCTTCAACTATTTTTGTTCTTTTATTAAAAATTCTATAAGCTTTACTAGTTGAAGAATAACCAATAAAAATACCTTCATCACATTTTTCATCAAATTTACCTAAAGAACCTTTAGAATTCAAAATGAAACATTTACATCCAAAAACTTTGAAATAAGAAAGATTTGGTTTTTTATTAATAATTAATTCATAAGGAGTTAATTTTAAAATAGGGCAAAGCATTATTCTATTAATTACATAACATGTTGTATTAACCGCTTCGGCCCAAAAAGATTTTGGTAATTTAAATTCTGAAAGCATCGTTCGGCCTAGCTCTTGAAGAGTTCTATTTTTCCTCTCCACTACACCATTTTGCTGTGGTGTGCGTGGAGCGGAAAATTCATGTTTAATTCCTAACTCTGTACAAAAAGAAATAAATTTTTCATTTTCAAATTCCCCTCCATGATCCGATCATATGCGTTTAATTTTTAACTCAAATTCATTTTGTATACGCAAAGATAATTTAGAAAATTCTGAAAACGCATCGGATTTGGAGGTAAGAAATAAAGTCCAACAAAAATGAGAATAATCATCAATCAATACAAATGTATATTTTCTAACTCTTAGGCTAGAAATCCCAATTGGTCCAAATAAATCCATATGTATTAATTGAAGTGGCCTAGTGGTAGAAATAAATTTTTTTTACTTTTGAAAGATGATTTTGAAAATTTTCCTTTTTGGCAAGGCTCACATAATGAAGATAAATTCTCATTTAGTAATGGTAAACCTTTAATTAATTTATCCTTTGAAAGTTTTGTAATTAACTTGGCACTAGAATGTCCAAGTCACTTATGCCATAATTCTAATTCATCATTTTTTGATAAAAAAAACATTTTAAAGTAAAATTGGAAAAATCAAGAAAATTAATCATATATACATTATGACACCTAGGTGCAGTAAAAAACAATTTCATTTGTTTTAGAATCAATAATTTTGCACAAATTTGTAGAAGATTCAAATAAAACATTTAAACCCTATCACATAATTGACTAATAGAAATCAAATTATGTTTTAATCCTTCTACAAATAAAACATTAGAAATTGAAAAACTTTTGTTACCCACAACACCGATGCCGATGATTTTTTCCTTTACCATTATCTCCAAATGTTACAACTCCTCCTTTCTTCATCTCCAGGCTAAGGAACTTCTCTTTATTGCCAGTCATGTGCTTTGAACACGCCGAGTTCAAGTACCATACATCTTCTTTGTCCTTAGCCTGCCAACACACCTAGAAAGAGGGGGTGAGTAAAGATCTGGATACCCAAGTGGTTCCACCCATAATATAGGTAGAAGCCTTAGGCACCCAAATTTGCTTGATTTTACTTTTTCCTTTCCTCCAGCACGAGTCTGTGGTGTGACCAAACCAATTGCATTTGGCACATGTAATGAACTGATAAGAGTATAACTTCTCTGGACTTTGCTGGAAGATGATGCAGTATTAGACACTTTATTAACATTAGAATTTTTAAAACCAGATTTTATGGATTTTTCGTTATCGTCGACGATAGGAGTTATCGCTAGGCGATAGCTTCCAGTCGTGTATCCGAGTCCAAACCTTCCAGATCCATGGCATTGGTATCCTAAGATCATATCCAGTGATCGTTGGCCAATTCCAAACTTTTTCATGGCTAGTGTTAAGTCATGGATCTAGTTTCTCATTTCCGTATTCTCGAATACTAGATTTACGCATCTACGTACAAAAGCTTTCTTTCCTTCATGGACTTTGGAGATAGAAGATTTCATATCTCTCTCTAAAATCTCGTTCTTTTTAGTAAGAATTTTTATTGTAGAATGAGATTTGGAAAGAGATTCTTCAAGCTTTTTTATTCTTCCCAAAGAATGATCACACTCTTGGCAAGAAACTTTTTCTTTTCCAATAGTCTTAATTTCATTTAACAATTTTTTATTTTCTTTATATAAAACTTTATTTTCAGATTTAAGAAGATCATTATCTTCTAAACTTTTTTCAAAAAAATTACAAGTCTGTAAAAATTCAGAAAATAATTCATTATATGTTGGAGGAGTTACCTCAGTGTCGCTCTGGACACTGCATTCGTCATCAGATATGACGCTCTTTCCTATCAAGCACATGTTGGCCTCCTCCTCTTCGCTTGAGCTTGAACTGCTTGCACCTTCGGAAGTAGTATCATCCCATATTTTCGCCTTCAACACCTTTTTCTTCCCCTTGTGCTTCTTTTCTTTAATTTCTTTCAAGTATTTTGGACACTTGCTTCGTATGTATCCTATCTTATTACAGTGATAGCACTCCGGTGGAGGTCTCTCTTCATCCTCATCATCATCCTTTCTTTTTTTCTTTCTAAATGTCTCCTTCTTAAAATATTTTTTAAATGAATTCCTTCTCTCCGGATTCCTCATAAATTTTTTGAACTTCCTCACAAATAAACTTTCCTCATCTTCTTCTTCCTCCTTAGAATCACTGCCTTCCTCCTTCTTAGATCTTAGAGCCAATCCCTTCTTCTTTGGCTCCATATACTCTTATTGTTGAATTTTCAATTCAACTTCATGAGCTTTTAAATTCCCAATCAGGCTTTCAATATTAAGAGATTTAAGATCATGAGATTCAGAAATAGCCGTTACTTTGGGATTGAATTTAGGGGGAAGTGATCTAAGAAGTTTTCTCACCAAATCACCATTTGAAAAAAATTTACCAAGTACTTTTGAGTCATTCACTATCTTGGTGAATCTGGTGTACATCGAGTCTATGTCCTCATCCACTTCCATCCTAAACTTTTCAAACTCTGACTCTAGTTGAAACAGCTTCGAGTCTTTCACCTGCGAGGTACCTTCATTAGTAACTTCAAGTAAATTCCAAATTTCATAAGCATTATTACAAGCACAAGTTCTATTAAATTCAATCCTATCTAGTGCACAAAATAATGCATTCATAGATTTTGCATTATTTTTGCACCGTAGCTTATCCTAATCATCCCTTTTATCTTTAGGCTTTTCCATTTCTACATCTCCTATTTTATAAATTGGATGCGTATAATTACTCTCTACCATATTACAAACTTCAATATCAAGAGAAATTAGAAAACACCTCATTCTACTTTTCCAATAATTATAGTCAGATCCAGTAAATAAGGGAGGTCTACTAATCCCTTGCCCCTCAGAGAAAGCATGGTCATTCTGCACCATAATTCCTGGTGGTGAAACCGTATTAGGAATAACCTGCTCTGATACCACTTGTAGGATCTTGTGCCGCCCTTAGAGGGGGGGGGGGGTGAATAAGGGCTCTTTAAAAATTATAATTTTTTCAAATAATGTAATTAAAACACAAAGTTGATGACAAATGTTTGAATGAAAAATAAGATTTTATTTCATCAACAAGATAAGTAGAAAATGATTTCAACGAAGCTTGAAATCAAGGCTTACAATGATAAAAATCTTTTGACTTTTTCACTGGTCCTTCTCCCAAGAACCAGTAGGCTATAGCCAATATCTCCCTAGACATGGCCACTAGCCTCTCCCTAAATCAAGCCTTGATCTAGACGCTGCACACAAGATGTCAATTTACTCGTAAGCCACACAAAGAACCTAGACACCACACACAAGGCGGTGATTTACCCCTAAGCCACACAAGGACTTAGACACCACACACAAGGTGGTGATTTTCCCTTCCCAAATACAAAGTATAAAGTGAAAATGAAAATACAATAGTAAAACTCAATAACTCCCTCAAACACGAGCTCTGAAGATAATGATGGACCGATGAGAAGATCTCTAATCTTGAATGCACGGGCATATCTGCTTCGCTCTTCGAGATTGCAATGGACCAAGGGAGTTCGTCTGGAAATGGAGATGAATGGCTCACAAAAATCCCTGGGAATCAAGGCTCTGGAAGATTTTTTTTAAAATCCCTTAAATTCGTGGCCTTCTATAGCATTTTACGTTATCTCCTTCAGTAGCGTTAACGCCCCGCGATAGTGGAAACTCTCCGTGGATTGACACGTGGCACACGTCACGTGAATTTTTAGATCTGAGTGGAGAATGTGGCGATCGTGGGATATTGCGCGGTGATAGCGATATCGCCCCGCGATGGCGCTGAAACGTGACTTCATGCGCGGCAATGTGCGGATCATGGCTGACGTCTACATCAACTGTCCACGTTATCGCCTGCGATAGCGCGATTTTCCTTTGCTTTAATGTTTTTCTCAGCCAATACTTAGTACATAAAAAACCTGTTATCCCTGCACATTTAAACACATACCAAGATCAAATACATCTGGGATTTGTTTTTCTCAAACCAAGAAGTGCGGAGCGCATGCTCCAACAGGCTTTACCCCAATAGGCCGCAGACATGCCAACAGTTAGTAACATGGAATTCAACATTTCTATTAAAGTCATATTTTTTCCTTTCGGCGATACCATTAGATTGTGGTGAATACGGGGTAGTGGTTTCAGTAATTTTACCATTGATGGCAAAATAATCTCTGAACTCCCCCGAGATATATTCACCTCCTCTATCACTTCTTAGCCTTTTAATTTTCATGTCTAGCTGATTTTCAACCCTATTTTTGAATATATGAAATTTTTTAAAGGCTTCATCTTTCGTTATAAGGAGATAAATGTGACTAAATCTAGAGTAATTGTCGATAAAGATTATCAGAAACTTCTGACCTCCTCTTGTGACAAAGCTTTTGTAGTCAGATATGTTAGAATGTATTAACTCTAGTAATTGTGTGCTCCTAGAACCTGACTAAAAAGTGTTCTAGTTATCTTTTTTGAGCACAAATTTCACATTTGTCAAATTTGATTATTGTGTCTAAGGGCATGTTGTGAGTTTTAGCTAGCAGTAATAGTTTTTTATAGTTCGCATGCCCTAGTCTTGCATGTAAAGTCTTAGGATCTATCAGATTTGAGCTAACCTGATTTACTACTTCATTTGCTAGACTCAGCCTATACATCTCATTTACTATATAAGCACAACCAAAATAATGTGAGTGAACCATTAAAGTTACTCTACCACCACTAATGTTAAATGACATACCCGCATCACATAACAGAATAATAAAAATTAAATTAGAAGCTAATGAGGGTATAAATTTAAGGTTCTTTTAAAGTAATATATACCTGAAGAGAGAGTCAGAGTAGCATTCCCCACCCTCAACATATCAGTTACAGTGCCATTAGCAATAATGACAGTCTCTTTAACTTCTTTGACAACCTCCAGAAGCGCAGAATTGTTACAAACATGGCAAGTAGCACCTGAATCGAGCCACCACTCTGAACTGGCCTTCCCCTTTCCAACCATAGCAACAAAGTTGGTAGGTGCAGTCTGATAAACCATATTGGCTTTGTTATCAGTCTTAAGTGTGCTGGATTCGCTCTTTTTGGGTTGCTTGCACTCGGAAGCATAGTGACCCCACTTATTGCAGTTGTAGCACTTGCCTTTAAACTTTTTAATCTTTTTGTTGGTGGCAGCAACTGCGGGTGCACTGGCCGGTGATCTGGTCTTTTCAAGCTTAGGCTTGTGCTTAGGATACGTGAGCATGTTAGCAGCAGAGGTCTGCTTGCTAACCGTCTCTAAGGTGTGCCTAGTCCGATTCTCATCCTCAATGCATATGAAGCGCTTGAGGCCTTTTAGACTCACCTGCATCTTCTTCTGATACATTTTAGTCTTAAAGGAGTACCATGCCGAGGGTAATTTAAAAATTATCGCTCCTGCAATAAAACCATATGACAAAGGAATGTTCTCACTATTCAGCTTGTCCACCAGAGTTTCAAAATCAGCTACCTGTGGAAGGATTTTCCTTTCCTCAGTGAAGGTGAAAGCCATGAATTTGTCCACCAGATGTGTCTTGGACATGTTCTCTTGCTCTTTGAACTGCTCCTCCAGTGCGTCCCAGATCTCCTTGGCAGTTTTCATCTTGTTATATGTCTCTACAAGTTTGTTTGAGAGGCAATTGAGGAGGTAATCACGACAAAAAATTTTGTCGTTGATCCAGTTAACCTCATCCTCTCTTCCTCTATAAGACTCAAAATCAGACTGCACAGTATAGAAAATGTTCAAGTACTTCATGTTGAACTGTATGTTCCGCTTCCAGGCACTATACCAAGAGTTGGAGAATTTCACCACTTTGATCATCGGGATAGGAGATGAGAGGTTGCTTCCCTTCGACATTGTGGGTTCCTTCTAAGAAAACTAGAGCTCCACTAGCAGCCTAAAATGTGAGCAGTAAAAAAAAGGAAAGAGATCACCTAAGCGTGTTGACGACCAAGTCTTCGGATCCAATCCAAGAAAATTTGCTCCTCCAAACCACAGCGACAATTAGTCCTTCAAGTCCACAATCTCCTTCAAATTATTCATCCTTGGATTTGAAGACAGTAATACTAGGATCCTCCAAATGGCACAGAGAAGAAAGTAGTGCTCCCTTCCAGCGGCAGCGAGAAAGCAAACCGACGGAAAACTCCTTCTAGAGGCGTTGTTTCCCTGTGCTCGGGCTTGCGAAAAACTCTGATCGATCCACGAGAGGTGAAGCCCTAGGTCTGAGACAGTAAACAACAACCTCCTCTGTGATCTACAGTAGAAGTACACAAACGCCGACTTATTTTCCTTCTTCCCGATCGGCCCTAGAGGCAACCGATGTTCCTCCAGCAATTAGCGATGACAACAAAAGGATCGACAGAGCGGTGAAATCACGAACAGCGACTGGCTTCTCCTTATCTGATCGACACACGCACATAGCAGCTGTCCAGGAAGATTTATCCCTGATCTGGATCCGGCGGTAGCAAACAGCGCAAGGATCGGTACTGTCGCCGTTCTTCCTTCCCGGCGGCAGCGAGCAAGAGACTGAGAGCAGTGCAAGGATCGGCGCACGAAACTTGTAAAGAAAGGAAAAATCGGGAGCGGGAGTGACGGCTACGGGAGAGGGGCTAGGGCAAAACGAAACGACTCTTCGATAATGTTAGAGTGTGTTCGAAGCATCCGTGTGACCGTCTAGTTTGGAACGATCTAGTTGTTGCCCCTAGCATGAGTATTTATAGGCAAACCCAAAATACCCGACTACGGGTTATTGGATTCCTATCGGATCCTAACCGCAACCCATTAAACACCTGTCACGCCTAATTCAATATACCTCAACAAAAGTTACGTGTTTACATTATGTCGTCAACCAATAATCAATTAGACAACAACCACCACATGAAAAAAGAGGTTTTTATGGAGATGTTTCGATGCCAGAGCCATTTTAGAGAGCGATCAATGGTGGTTGGTGGCAACGAAATTGGTTCCGAATAGCTTTGGAATTAAATTTGGAACATACATCATGTTTGAAAAAAAGAAGGTCTGGTTCAATTTGATACGTAGGAACTTGACAAATCAAGGTTATTAATCCATTATATAGAAAAGAAGATAGTTTAGTCCTATCCCAGCCCAGCGGAGTTAGGAAGTCCATGACCTACAAATTATTATGTGGGTCGTGGGGTACAATATTGCATAGAGGGTTAAATAAATGTGGCCATGGCCAGTGTCTCATCCCACAAATGGTTTGGCTCGAGCACGGATCCAACAAAGCCGACGCCTTGTGGAGGAAGTCATATTTTTCAGTTGAGTCAAGATTAGGCTAGTGCTAGAGCAATATTCTAAACTAATATTATTGATAAATTTTTTGAAGTATGCGTCACTACAATGAATTTATATTATCAAAAATTCTACTGAATGCGGCGACTAATGAAGCTCACGGGATTGTTTTAACCAAACTCTACTAGTTACAGTTTGAAGAGGTCATGCCCTCTCTGCTTTCACCAGCAACCTTGATGGAAGAAAAGAACCAGAGCAGGGCCATCAATAACAACCGATGAAGAAGATGAAAGGTCGCCGGAGGTGCTCCAAATCTGGTCAGCCGCTAGAGATCGTAGGAGAATGGTATTGATCGCTTCTTGCCCTAATTGATGGTTTTAAAAGAGAGAACTTGGGATTTCAGCCCCAATTCACCGTGAATGACTTAGAATGAATATGAGGAGTTTTTATTTAGGCTTTAATAGGTAAAGCCCTTAATTTTGGAGTTACCAAATTAATGGAAATAATCAATTCCACTAACCTCTTAAATTAATGAAAATTTAATTCCCCAAAATAATTAATTAAGCCAGAATTTTTGCCAAGGGTGAGACCGAGTTCATGACTGAATTTCAAGACGGTCTAACCCACCTATCACAAGTTTCGATCATTCACGCAACTAAATTAACACATGTTCGTAGGAGTCTGAATAGGCTCAAAGTTCGCGCACGACTTCACCAGGACGTCTCGATGAATCGAGTCCACCTTAAGAGAAATTTTCAACATTATCCCACTTGGACTTGTATTAATCGTAATTTATGACATTCCGATAAAATCTTCACTAAACATAAGATTACCAATTAACGAACGCGATATTGAGTCTACTCTCACGTCAATCCGGTCTAATCAAATCCTTCACTTTGAATCATGACATTAACTACATCATTGATTGATACGAGACCTTCCATGGTTACAGCAGCTTACAGACTCAATCGACATGAACAAAGCAAGATTATATAAAATATAGAACAACATACTGAAAATGTGCACATGAAGGTTGTTCTAATTTTGTGGTCAACCAAACTTCTGAAATGAATGCACTAAACCATGCTACGAGAAGTTTTTAAGTGTTCAAAAGAACAAGTATGTCTAACTTTAAGGTTATAAAATTCATGTGTCAAAAGATATAATATAGGCAAAAATTCAAATGAAGAGTCTTAGGCCTTATGCTTTGACTTACACAAGTCAAGAGACTTTGTATGAAGTGTGATGTATCACATAAATTCAACAAATATCAAAACTTAATGATATGCATGAATGAATATTCTTCAATTTTAATGAATTGTACAAAGTGCAATACAAATGACAGATAACTGAATTGGAGCTTCATATAGCCTCCCACTAATCTAGTACATCAAACAACTCTTTAAGCCCCATATTAATAACATACTTTTGAAACACATTAGGGCGAAGTTCTTTAGTAAGTGGATCGGCTAACATGTCATCTATCTCTAAATGCTCCACCAAAATGTCACCATTCTTGACCAATTCCTTAAAGGTCAAGAACTTAATTTCCACATGTTTAGACCTTGTGATACTTTTATTGTTTATCGAGAACATAACTAGAAAAATGTTATCACAGTATAACCGGATATGTCCAGCTATAAAATCGACGACCTTCAACTCAGAAATGAAATTCTTAAGCAACACTGCGTGAGTAGAAACTCTAAAAAGAGCGACGAACTCTGCATGCATTGTGGATGAAGTGATGAGCGTCTGTTTGACACTCTTCCACAAAATGGCCCCATCAGCAAACCTAAAGATATATCCTAAAGTAGACTTTCTATCATCCCCACACCCGATAAAATCAGAATCTGTATACCCCACTAACTTAAGGTTTTGAACTTTATGGTAGACCAACTTAATATCACTAGTTCCCTTCAAATACCTTAAGACTTTCTTGACAACCACCCAATGATCAGGTTTTGGGTTCGATTGATATCTTCCTAAAAGTCCTACTACGAAGGTAATGTCCGGTCTGGTACAAACTTAGGCATACATTAAACTTCCTACAACATTAGCGTAAGGTATATCCTTCATGCGCGCTCTCTCTGTATCATTCCTGGGGCATTATGCTAAGCTAAACTCATCACCCTTAAGCACAAGGACGTCACCCGGCTTACAATCAAGCATGCTAAATCTCTCAAGTACACGCTCGATGTAGGCTTTCTGAGAGAGTACTAATATATAGTGAGATTGATCCCAAATGATCTTAATTTCTAGAACGAATGATGCCTCTCTAGAATCTTTCATATCAAAGTGTTTTGACATAAATTCTTAGATTCATGCAATAATGACAAATCAATACTCGCAAGTAAGATATCATTTATATAAAGAATTAAGAAGATGTATCTGCTCCCACTGATCTTGAGGTATATGCAACAGTCTACCCTATTTTTCACAAACACAAAAAGTAACTATTTCATCGAATTTCAGATACTACTATCTAGAAGCTTGCTTCATAGTATATAAGAATTTGTTAAGTTTATGCATAAATTGGTCAGAATGACCAGACTTGAATCCCTCAAAATGCACCATATAGAACTCTTCGGCAAGATTGCTATTCAGGAATGTGTTTTTACATCCACCTGGTGTAACTCCAAATCATAATGAGCTACTAAAATCATTATCACTCCAAAAGACTCTTTAGAGGAAACAGGAGAAAAGGTTTTGTGATAATCGATACATTCTCTCTGCATAAATCCCTTGGCTACCAGTCTATCTTTAAACCGCTCGACCTTTTCTTTAGAGTCTTTATTGGTCTTAAACACCCATTTAGAACCAATGGGCATACAACCTTTGGGCAACTCAACCAACTCCCAAACCTTATTTAGTTTCATAGAATTTCATCTCGTATTTAATCACATCCCACCATAAATCAACTTGAGGTCCAGACACAGCTTCCTCAAATGTCACTGGGTCAACTACATGGCCAATGTCGTAATCACTCTTGCCTAAATAAACTTCATAGTATGAGAAAATTGCAGAACTTCTCTACCTTACGGATCTTCGAATGGGTGGATGAACCTCTAGAACATGCATAGGAGCCTCAACTAGGATCGGTGGTAAGACCAAATCCACATCCTCCACTTTTTCTATCACTAGTTAAGGCACCACAGGATCTCCTATGATGGGCACAGATAAATTAATAAGCACGACTTCCTCATCATCACTAATAGTGCGAGAGCAACAAGGTTCATCAGCAATATCCAATTATAAAAATTTAGCTATTTGAGATTCCATAATTCTTGGTCCTCCTAAAGGGGAATAAAACTTAAATCCCTTAGAGTGATCTGGGTATCTAATAAAATATCAACGACAAAACCTAGGAGAAATCTTACTCTCTAATGGATTGTATAAACGGACTTCTACAGGAAAACCCCCGACGTTCAAAAGATAAATAATGGATTGTCTACTAGTCCATAACTTAAATGGGAATTTAGGTACTGACTTAGAAAGGACTCTATTAAGGATATATATTGCAGTCTTAAGCACCTCACCCCACAAAAATTCAGGAAGATTCGTCCTACTCATCATGCTCCTCATCATTTCCTTAAGAGTACGATTTTGTCTTTCGGCCACACCATTTTGCTCAGGACTACCCGACATAAAGTATTGTGTAACAATGTCATAACTCTCAAAGTATTTAGCAAACGGACCTTTATATTGCCTGGAGGCATCATGTCTACCAAAATATGCGCCATCTCTGTCAAACTTAATAATTTTGATGACTTTCCCTATTTGTATCTCAACTTCAGTCTTGAAAATTTTGAACTTGTTAAGAAATTCAGACTTTTCTTTAATCAAGTACAAATAGCCAAAATGAGAGTAGTCATTAATGAACGTATTGAAGTAGGTGTTCCTATAGAGGGTTGTGGAATAAGGGCTATTAATGTCTATATGAATAACCTCTAATAAACTTGAACTACGAGTTGAGCCTTTCTTTTTAATCTCGGTCATTTTATTCCTACAGCATTCCACACTTGTCTCTAAGTCACTGAAGTCTAGAGTAAGAAGAATTTTTTGCTTAATTAATCTTTCTACTCTTTCTCTAGAGATATGACCTAATCTTTTATACCATAGCATGAAAGATTGTTTCTTAATAAAAGGTTTTTTAGTTGCAACATTTTCTACATTATATGAGATGACATAATAATTTATAGTCACAAGACATATTCTACATAAACTATTAGATAGAGAACACTGACTAATAAACTGTGATTCATGAAATAACTTAATTAATCCACAAAAAATATTAAAATCATAACCATGTCAATATAACGCAGAAACTAAAATCAAGTTCCTTCTAAATGAAAAAATATAAAATATATCTCTCAATAATAGTTCATAACTAGAGTCAAGGACTAAACAAATATCTCCGATGAACTTCACCTCCACCTCAGCATTATTGTCAACCGTGAGCCTACACTCCCTTGATTGGCCTCCTCTTTTTGATGAACCTCTATAACACGTAAGTAACATAATTAGTTTCTCCACTATCAAGGCACTAAGAACTTAATGAGGCTTCAATTAAATTGGATTCATAATGGACAAGAGCTAAAGGGTTACCTTTATATGCTAAGCCATTCTTATCCATCTAAGATTTAAATTTGTGGCACTCACTCTTCGTATGCTCTTTATTCTTATAAAAGAAGCAGCTGAGAGGCTTCTTTCCACCAGCATTCTTGGTCCCTGAAGTCTGTCCATCCTGAGCCTTATAAGGAGCTTTTGACTTTTTTCTTCTTAAAAGAGGATTTGATTACAAGTAGTGTAGTGTTCATCTTCTCGTTCTTAAGTTTCTCCTCCTCAGCAACATAGCACGTAATTAGATCATTTATCTTCCATGCCTCATCCTGGGAATTATAGGTGGTCTTTAGGATGTTGAACTCTGTAGGAAGGGTGTTGAGTGCTTGATGTACTATCAATGCTTTAGGGAGAGTGATCTCCAACTCTCGCAACTTGGTCTGGAAATAGACAATCTTCAGTATATAGTCGCGGACACCGCCTTCTCCCGAATACCTGATGGATAAGAGGTATTGAACTAGTGTCCTGATTTCAGCATTAGAAGACACCTTGTACCTTTGTCCAATGACCGACAGAAAATCCCTAGTGACGGTCATGTTAGGAAGACCGCTTAATAGGTGCTCTGGAATGAATGCTTCATAGTCAATAAGCAGATTTTATTTAACTTGTTCCATGCACCATAATGATCCTTTTCAGCTTGAGTGTTGGTCGTTGTGAGGGTTGTAGGCTGGTTGGTATTCATGGCCATCTCGATATTCGCTATCTAAAGAACAAACATGATATCAGACTTCCGCTTCTTAAAGTTTGATCTAGTGAGTTTCTCATTGGTCGTCATATTATTATGGACTGAAAAGGTGACTGAATAGAGAGAAAAAAATATCCGAGACAAATAGGACAACAATGGCTATAAAACCCTAAATAACATACAAGATAGAGAATCCAAACGCATCATCGTGCAACACCTTTGGGCAGACTACGAGCCACACAATTAGTAATCCTCCACACAAGAACAAGCAATAGTTATGCTTGAGAATTTTGTATACCAATCACCTTTAGGCGAATAGATTACTAGAGCCGCACATTACTATCCAAATGTTTGTGTGTATCCCTCTGAACCTATTGCATAAGCACCATCTTTGGGTGAATGATTGCGTACTAGTCTCAGAGAACTCCCTAAAACATGTGAAACTACAATCTCACAAATTGACTCGAAAAGACCACTTTGGCGGCTACAGTTCTTATCAATCTATGAGACCGTTTCACACTAAGATATCTGAATATTACCCTAAATTAATATCGTGTTTCTTTTACTTAATGACGTATGAGCACTTATTCGTATAAAGAAAACACAAAGCTTTTTCCAATGATTGATTAATAAAAACACTTTGAATTTCATTCCCAAATTTTATTTCTCTCTAATTACTTAATGGGTTTTGATATTGTGTTCTTTAATTAAATTAAGTAGAAAAATAATTTATCCCAAAATTATGAATGAGACTAATATATTTAAGTTAATTCGCTCTGATACCAACTATTGATAAAAATTTTGGAGTATGCGTCGCTACGACAAATTTATATTATCAAAAAATCTACTGAATGCAGCGACAAATGCAGCTCCACAAGATCGTTTTAACAAAACTCTATTAGTCTCTAAATGGAGTTTATACAAAAATTATTTTTCTAAATTTAAGAACACACAAAAGGAAGCGAGCTTGTATGAACACTAAATGAAGTGCAAAAATTAATTTATACTATTCTTAGATTCTTGCTCGTGCTTCATGATAGCGTACATTCGCAACAGTTGTGAAGTGTTGTTTCTTATGAATTCCACCGCATCTGAAGATCCTTTCAACATACAATACTATTCAAACTTTGAATCTCAACAAAGAAGCAGGTTAGTACAGGTAGTGATTCAACGTAAAACTTAAGCATGAAATCTGAAGTAGCAACCTTGCAATATTTAATATGGTTCTAAGGATATAGTGGAAATTAATTGACTTTAGTATGAACTGAATCAAGTTTCACGACAATAAAAATGCAAGTGAATCTCTACATAGTTTACTGATAAAAAAAACATAAAACTCCCTTTAGAGATACCTGAATGGGGAACAATGGTCAACGGTTTCCAAAGTGGAGTCAAAGAAGAATCCAAAACCTGTAGCTTTAAACCAAAACAAAATGGATCCAGATTTCTTGATTGGAGTGCTTGATGAAGGATGATATTTGTTGCCTCCCTTGACTTTATCTCTCCAGTTGTTGTTCGAAGAGTTCATGCCCTCTCTGCTTTCACCAACAACCTTGATGGAAGAAAAGATCCAGAGTAGGGCCAGTGACGACAACCGATGAAGAAGATGAAAGGTCATCGAAGGTTCTCGAGATCTGTTCGGCCACTAGAGATCGTAGGAGATTGGTGTTGATTGCTTCTTGCCCTAACTAACGGTTTCAAAAGAGAGAGAGAACTATGGATTTCAGCACCTGCTCACAGTGAATGGCTTAGAATGAATATGAGGAGTTTTTATTTAGGCTTTAATAGGGCAAATCCTTAATTTTGGAGTTGCCAAATATAATGGAAATAATTAATTCCATTAACCTCAAAAATCAATAAAAATTTAATTCCTCAAATAATTAAGTAAGCCAGAATTTGTGTCAAGAGTGAGACCGAGTTCGCGACTGAATTGCTAGACAGTCTAACCCACCTGTCACAGGTTTTGACCGTTCGCACGAATGAATTAACACACGTTTATAGGAGTCCGAATAGGCTCAAAGTTTGAACACGACTTCACCGGGACATTTCAATGAATCGAGTTCACATTACGAGAAATTTCAAACAAATATATCTCGCCCAAAGACATTATTAGATCTGAACAACCACCAGAGTTTGATGGAGTGAGAGACGGTGAGGTCTGGGATACTGCGGAAACCAATTCTGCCTTCTCTGGTGGGAAAACAAAGATTCAGCTAGGAGGACCAGTGAGTTTTTGGTTAATTGTTTTGTGATACCCAAAGAAATTTGTAAAAAAAATCAATTTGGTATATGATTTCGATCCATCTAGAGGGTATGAGTTTGCAGGGTATATGTTTTGTTGGGTCCATTGATCTCAATATCCCAGATTTGTAAGAAGTCAAACAAGTCAATGGTATACACATAGTTGTATTTGATGTATGTTCAAGTTCAGGCATGCAGGTTGCTCTTTGTCACATTGATTGGACAGGTGGCTCAAGTGACAATGACAGGTGGACACAAAGAAGCTGGCTAGAAAGGCAGGAATTTGCCTATGTTCACAGGCGTTGAGAGAAGCAAACTCACTCAATGCCAGTGTCAACATTCGACGAAGTCCACAGGCATTAAGTGAAGAAAGCTCACTCAACGCTAGTTGTCAAGGAAGAATGCTGACAAAGACAGAAAAGCGGCTAAGTCCATAGGCGTTGAGTTGAAGCCAGTTCACTCAACGCCAGACTACAAAAGCTCTGAGTAAAGACAGGATAGTCAATGCCCAGTAAGTTATGGAGACAATATTGCAGCTAAGTCCACAGGCGTTGAGTGGAGGCAGTTCACTCAATGCCATATATCAAGAAGCAGTGTGTTTAGCTGAGTTTATCAAAGATTCAGCAGTGGCAAGCAGAAAAATCAACCAAGTCCAGAAGCAACGAGTGAACACAGCTCTCGATGCTTGAAGAGGGAAGCGTTGAATCAAGCTGCTTCAGTCAAAGCCAGAGAAAGTGAAGAAATCGGCTAAGTCCAGAAGCACTGAGTGAATCCAGTTCACTCAATGCCTAATAAAGAAGACAAGCAAAGGCAGAAAGCATTGAGTGAGTCCAGCTCACTCAATGTCTTCAGACAAATGAAGAATTGAATAAGTCCAGAGGCATTGAGTGAAGCCAGTTCACTCAACGCACTCAAAGCCTAATAGTGTAGAGAGTGTTGGACTATGAAAGTCAGAATTTGACTAAGTCCAGAGGAATTGAGTGAGGAAGGATTACTCAACGCTCTCAACGCCTAGATGCAGAATGATGAGCCAAGTCTAAAAGCGTTGAGTGATGAAGGCTTCACTCAACGCACTCAAAGCCTAAGGAAACAGAAGATTGGCTAAGTCCAGAATCTTTGAGTGAAGCTTGTTCACTCAACACACTCAATGCCTGAGATGGAACTGAATATTTGACTAAGTCCATAGATGCTGATGTCAGCCGAACTCAACAAAAGTCAATGCAATTCAAATTTAGTGCGGGAAAGCTGGAATCCATCGCTAATGGCGATGGCGGCCAGCTGTATAATATATTCTGTACATAGAAGTCTTTATACTGGCAATTAAAGTTGGGCTCACATGTCAAATAGTCATTAATCGGTGGAAGATAAAAGGAATGAGATCTGCAAAATCGAACGAACTTTTAGGGCTTGTCTTTTCGAAAAGCGGAAGATCTTCGTCATCTTCCTCTCCATCATTGTCGAGACAAGAAGCATAAGATCAAATTGATCGACCTGAAAGTTCTTCCTGTTAGCTGTTGTCATCTTCATCATCAACAAAAAGAAAGAAGAAGCAGCTAGGCTAACCCGAGTTACAGCCACTTCATAGCCCAAGCCGAGCAAATCTTGAAGATTATTTTCTGGAGCTGTGAAGAAGGAATCTGGACTGATCTTTTTCAGGATAGAAGGAGAAAGACACAATGATAATTTTTTTGTATCAAATCAAAACCAAAATGATTTCTCTTTGTAAGATCCTTTTGGATCTGAGATGTAAGCCTATGTTATAAAGACTGAGATTGTAGGATCTGCTACAGATCTGAGGTAGGATTCAAGAGCGAATCTGAGTGGTAGGATTCTATTAAGAATCTGAGTGTAGGACTATCCTCCCAGCCTTAGTGGTAGTGTAACACCCCGAAACTCAAAAGAGGGACGGGTGACGTTTTAAGCCAAGTCTGGGACTTGGAGCAGGTGACACGGGCGTGACACGGGCGTGTCACGGGCGTGTTCGGCCACGGGTCATGTGGTCGACGTTTTGACGATCGGCGATCGTCGAGTTGAGGTACACGGCCTGGGACACGGGCGTGTCCTAGGGCGTGTCACGCTAGGGAGTTTTCTGAGTCATGTACACGGGCCATGACACGGGCACAAACACGGGCGTGTCACATGTGACACGGGCGTGTCGGGTGCCGTACCGCAGCCATGTCCTTCTCGGGAAAAGAGTGTTGGTCGTTGCACACGAGGCGTGACACGGGTCATGACACGGGCGTGTCGCATGCGACACGGGCGTGTCGGAGGCCATGTCGAATACTGTGTGCTGGTTATCGCGTCGGTCGAGATGGAAAATTGGCGACACGGCCCTGGACACGGGCGTGTCGCAGGCCGTGTTCGACCAAGATTTTTTATTTTTGGCCCCAATCGTGGCCGTTCGTTTTCTCTTGATGGGATCTGACGGTGGGGAGTTGGTGCTGGCAGTTTAAACCCGGAAATAGGGTTTAGAAGCCCTCATTTCACTTGGGTTCATCTCTCTCTAAGTTCTATAGAAAAGGGAGAGCAAGGAGGAGGAAGAAGGCCAAGATCCGGTCACCGGCGGAGCTTCGGAGCTCCAAATCGCGAGCCGTCTTCAGATCCGTGGAGGCAAGGAGATTGCGGTGCTTTTCATCCTGGTGGATTTCCATGGCGCCGAGGAAAAACACAAGGGTAACGATTCTCATCCTAGGGCATGTGAAGCCCTCTTTTCCTTTGCATAGGAAGCCCTCTCTCGCGAGTGAGCGAAGAGTTGAGGCGTTCCTTAGGGTAGATATGTAAAGTCCCCCTTGTGTAGAGTCCGTATGCGTAAACGGGCATAGAAATTGTGTGTGAAGACTATCCGGACAAATTGGTCTGGATCGGTGATGTTGCATTGCATTTGAACCGGGGAAGACTCCGGGTGCTTGGGTATTTTCGGGTTTTCTACGTGGTAGATTGCAACAGGGAGCCTTAGAGATTAACTCCAAGGTGCACCCGGAAAACTGGGAAAAAGCGTGCTTTGCCAACATGGTGGCCGGGGATCCAACGTGAACATAACCGGGTTATGTGATTATTGTGGTGGAAACGGGACTCGGTGAGTCTTGACCTGCGCATATGGCTTAAATTGCCGTTGCGGTGTGAGCACGAGTCAGGAGGATACATACCCGATCTATGTTGTTCGGTGGAACCGTTGGCATGGATGAGGGTCTTCGGCGGTCTATGACTTAAATTGTCGTGACCAAGGCCAGGAAGGCAAAATGCTCATATGGTTGGCCGTCCAAGGGGCGATGGTGGAACAGGAACGTCTATTGCTTGAATTGACGTGATGTTGGCCGGTCTGCCGTGAATGTGCCCTGAGTGCACGGGCCGTGCGGCCGTGCGAGCCTGCGCCTGTGATGAAGTGTATTTACACTACTTTGATGCTTATACTAATAAAGTGCATGGAAAGAGCATCGCCGCCCCAATTTTGTGGGCGGGATCGTTATAATTTTGTCAGCTTAGCTGACCATTATTTTATTTACCACCGGGCGGTGGATTGTGGCTCTCAGGTGCTGCGGAGCCGAGCGGGAAATAGCGGGCTAAAGCCCATGATGCTGTGTCGGCCCTCGAAAGCCTAACTTTTTATGTTTTCCATTTATCTCATGTATGGCCGGCCTGCGTGCCGAGGTTTGAAAGACATGTTTTATTAAGTAAACATTGTAAGGCCTTAAGGCCAGTTGTTGTTTTGTGTATTCAACATTCCTATGTTTTGGTTCAGTGGACATTCATGTTAGCAAGGTTCTTAATTGTACAACTTAATAATATCTTCCGCTAGGTGTTGTGTAGGACGTTGTGATTGGTTGAATGGTTTCAACGCGTAACCAACCGGTCTGTCCGTAGTATATGGCGTCGGGCCCCGGCCGGACCTACTGCTATATGCCATGTGATGGATAGGGTTGTTACAAATTGGTATTAGACTACCGGTTTCGGTCAAGCTTAAATGAATTCGTGGACGAATTCACTTTAAAAGGTGGTGATTACATGTGTGTGCGTCATCGTTATAACATGAAAAGAACCTATGAATGCCCACTTAGGAATGAAAATACACTTGTTTGAGGAACCTGCGTGTTCCTATAATTGCTATTTGCAATATTGTTGGGTCGCTTATCGGTGTTTTGCACGATTATAGGTGATCATAAGTGGTGCTGGACCGTCTGAACGACCAGGTTTGTAGGCAAGCAGCGCACCTAATGATGCTCCTGCAACACCTCCATCTGTCGAGACCATTAGATTGTTGGCAGAAGCCGTCTTTGCTATGATCAATGCGCAACCTGTAAGGCAGGTGCAGCAGCCTGCTCCTACGGTGGAGCAAGTACCGCTCCAAGCGGCGGAGCCTAGAAGGGTGGAACAGGTGGCGGTGGAGCCAGAGTTGCCTCGGAGAGCAACGGAGATACAGCTTAAGCATGTGATGGGCTTCCACCCACCAGTGTTCTCGGGAACAGGAACCCCGACTCAGGCAGAGGATTGGCTATTGAGAGTCAATAGAGTGCTGACAGCAACAGAGACTGAAGAGTGGCAGAAGACCACGATTGCAACGTTCTTGTTGGACGGGGACGCGAAGTTATGGTGGGAAGGGCTGGAGCTACACCACTTGAGGGGAAGAAAGTTGGCGGATGTCTCTATGGGGGAATTTTCGAGGCTGTTCATGGCTCGATACCTCCCCTCAGCGCAGAGGATCGCGCTGGAAAATGAATTTCAAAAGTTGGTGCAAGGAGACAACACCGTGGACGAGTACCTCCACGAGTTCACTCGTTTGGGAAGATACGCTAGCGCTACCTTTGCCGATGAGGATCCAAGACGAACCGCTTCTATGAAGGGTTAAGAGATGAGCTGAGGTTGTTACTGTCGGGGCCTATGGCGCAGGGTTTATTAACCTTGGTCAACACGGCCCGGTCTTTGGAAAAGTACATGAAGAACGTGCAAGCGAAGAAGGAATCCGGTGGCAAGAAATCGGAGTTCAAAGCGCCGACTACGTCGAAGTCGGGTTATCACAAGTTCTACAAGAAGGCTAGGACGTCGGGTCCAGCCCCTTCTTAAGGTGCCTCGGGGACGACTACCAACCGAACCCCGGGCGCTTGTTTTACTTGCGGAAATACGGGGCACTTTGCCCGCGATTGCTAGAGCGGACGTCCAAAGTTCGAGAGAAAACAATGAGCCACTTATGAAGAAAAGGGGAAAGCGGTGGAGTCAACCGCATCCCATTATGCTCTGACTCAACCTAGAGTCTACAACTTGGGCCAACAAGAGGCCATCAAGCATGCCGACGTGGTGACAGGTACGGTTTAATTTATAGCAAGTTAGCTTTAAATACTGTTACCTAGTGCTTGTTAGCTTATACTGGTTGTGTAGGCTTTGTTCTTATTGGCGATAGTCCGGCACGAGCACTATTCGATACGGGAGCTTCACACTCCTTTGTGTCCGAAAGCTTTGTATCGCGCATCGGAGTCCCTTCTTCGATGGCGAAGGACAAATTGGGTGTGCTGCTCCTGAATGGTTGTTTGATGTGTGCGGACAGAGTGTGCGTCGTAAAAGTTCTTATTGGAAACCAAGAGTTCGACTTGCTAGCGTCATTGCTGCCGCTAGTAGAGTTCGACGTTATCTTTGGGATGGATTGGCTTTCGGAGCAGAAGGCCTATATTTATTGCAATAGTAAGGAGATCAAGCTGGGTGTTGGACGGGAGACAACATTCACGGGACTGAAGGGGTCGAGCAGGACGCTGATGTCTGCTCTTCAGGTGATAAAGGCAGTTCGTGCTGGCGCAGTGCTGTTCTTCACAATAGTTGGGGTTGTAGAGCAAAAGTCCACGTTGGATAGTATTCCCGTTGTTTGTGAATACCCCGATGTGTTCCCGGATAGTCTTCCCGGAGCCCCACCGCAGCGTGAGATCGACTTCACAATCGAGCTCGTGCCAGGTGCCAAACCTGTGTCACGTTCTCCTTATAGGTTGGCGCCTAAGGAGATGGCAGAACTGAAGGTTCAACTGGAAGAGTTTTTGGAGCAAGGGTATGTGCATCCAAGCTCATCGCCTTGGAGCGCACCGGTCCTCTTTGTTAAGATGAAGGACGGGAGTCTGCGGCTGTGTATCGACTATAGGGAGTTGAACAAACTAGCGGAGAAGAATAAATACCCGATCCTAAGGATCGATGATCTCTTCGATCAGTTAGTCGGATCGTCGGTGTATTCGAAGTTGGATCTGAAGTCTGGGTATTATTAGCTGAGGATAAGGGAGTGTGATATCCCGAAGATGGCGTTCAGCATAAGGTATGGGCATTTCGAGTTCACGGTCATACTGTTTGGACTGACGAATGCACCATCGGTGTTTATGGATTTGATGAACCGAACATTCCGAGATTTTTTGGACCGCTTTGTGATCGTCTTTATTGACGACATACTAGTGTACTCGCAGTGCGAGGAAGACCACTTCAAGCACTTGCATCTGATGTTGGAGACACTGAGGAGGAATGAGCTCTATGCAAAATTCTCCAAATGTGAGTTCTGGCTACCCTCAGTAGCATTCCTTGGTCACATTATCAGTGGGGAAGGTATAGCGGTGGATCCGGCGAAGATTGTTGCAATACGGGAGTGGCCTGTGTTGTCTTCGGTAGCGGAAGTCCGGAGTTTTCTTGGGCTTGCCGGCTATTACTGGCACTTCGTTGAGAACTTCTCGCGGATAGCGTTTCCTCTCACGAAGTTGACAAGGAAGGATCAAAAGTTCTTGTGGACGCAGGAGTGCGTGCAAGCGTTTGAGGAGCTGAAGTGATGGTTGACTACGGCGCCGGTGTTAAGTTCGCCGAGTGGGACTGAGGGCTTCGAAATTTATAGTGATGCCTCAGGTAGTGGTTTGGGCTGCATGTTGCTGTAGCATGGGAGCGTAATGGCGTAAGGATCGCGTCAGCTGAAAGTGCACGAAAGGAATTATCCGGTCCACGACTTGGAGTTGGCAGACGTAATATTTGCACTTAAGCTGTGGAGACACTACTTGTACGGCGTAAAGGTCGATATCTATACCGACCACAAGAGCCTGAAGTACCTGTTGGATCAGAAGGATCTCAACATGAGGCAGCATAGATGGATGGAGTTTCTGGGGGACTACACATTCAAGATTCATTATGTACCCGGGAAGGGCAATGCATTTGCGGATGCGTTGAGTCGCAGGGCTCCCACCCAAGCCTACTGGTTGTCTGTTCATGATGAGAGGCTAGTACGGGAATTGGAGGCTTTGGAGATCAGTTGTGTGGACAAGCAGTCTAGCGCCAAAGCATTGTTGAATTGGACGGAAGTTTAGTATGACCTGACTGATCGCATTCGGCAGGCGTTGGAGTTGGATACTGGCATGAAGGAGCTTATGGATGCAGCTTTGGATGGGTCAAATTCCCAGTTTTTGGTTGTGGATGGGATCCTAAGGAAGGACCATCGTTTGTGCGTCCCAAGCGGGGGAAATCTACGGGCGGAGTTGATGTACGAGGCCCATAATACCAAGTACTCAATCCACCCAGGGAGCACGAAGATGTACCAAGACCTGAAGAAGCTGTTTTGGTGGCCAGGACTCAAGAAGGATGTGGCCCTGTTTGTGGCTAAGTGTCAAACCTACGCCTTGGTAAAGGCGGAGTGTCAAAATCCTGGAGGATTCTTTAAATCCTTGCCTATTCCGGAGTGGAAGTTTGACGACATATCGATGGACTTTGTGCATGGCTTGCCAAGGTCGCAGAAGGGGAACGATGCCGTCTGGGTGATCGTAGACCGGTTAACAAAGGTGTCGCACTTTATTCCGCACAGGAAGGATGACTCAGTGGAAAAACTGGCAAAGCTATATGTGGATAATATAGTCAGATTACACGGTGTGCCGCGCAGCATCGTGAGTGACCGATGAAAGTGCGGGATAAGATCACTACTAACTCTAGAGGGGGGTGAATAGAGTTATTTAAAATAATTTTCCAAATAAAAACTTGTGTGTAGAGAAGGTTTGAATTTGGAAAATTATTTTAAATAACTCTATTCACCCCCCTCTAGAGTTAGGAGTGATCTTATCCTGCACTTTCAATTGGTATCAGAGGGAGGTTGATCATTTATACAGGCTAACCCCTGGATCAAAAGATCCCTGATAAGATCATTTCTCTCAAAGGATTATTTTCCTTAGTTTTACTTCTCTTTAAAACTCATGGCACAAAACAAGGACCTTGCTAGCACCAGACCTCCTATGTGCAATCTATCTAAGTTTGCACTATGGAAGGCAAGGATTAGGCTTTACATGAACTCTTTTGATGAAGATATTTTTAACTCTGTGTTGACAGATTGTCCAAGACCTCCCACAGGAACAAGCACATCAGCTGTTCCTCCTCCTTCAGGAACTGATGCTGACATAAAGAAGTGGAAGGCAGCAGATGCTAAAGCCATGAACATCTTGGCTCAAACCATGTCAGATGACATTTTCCAGAAGGTAGTTGAATGCACTACTGCCAAAGCAATCTGGGAAAAGCTGTCAGAAATTGTATCAGGTTCTGCAGATGAAAGAAAGGATAGGAGATCCTACCTGATCACCCAGTATGAAAATTTCAAGAAGGCAGAGTCTGAGTCAGTTGCTGACATGTACAACAGACTGAGTCTGATCATAAGTGAGCTTAGATCACTAGAGAAGGACATATCTCTCACTGAGATAAATGACAAAATACTGACTTGTTTCCCTAGCTCTTGGGACTCAAGAATATGGTCAATTAAAGATGGAAGAAATGTCTGTGAGTTATCCACAGAAGCTCTTCTAGGGAAGCTCAAGAGTTATGAGCAATTTATTAAGAAGAGAGAAGAAGAGCAGAAGACATCCACACTAACAGAGAAGGCTGAGAAAACTATTGCCTTCAAAGCACAGGAAGAAGAACCTAAAGAAAAGGTGTTGGGAAATGAAGAGCTTATGAGCCTACTGGTCAAAAGGTTCAATAAGCTAAATAAAAGGAACTTCAGAAGATGGTCATCCAAAGACAAAGACAAGCCAAGGTATGACAGATCTAATAATAAAGATATTATCTGCTTTGGCTGCAGGAAACCAGGACACATCTTCCCAAACTGTCCAGAAAATCAAGACAAGGACAGAAGGGACAAGAAGGAAAGAAAGGATAAAAGGAAGGATAAGGAGTCAAGGAAATACCATGACAAGCCTTCCTCCAGCAACAGCAAGCACACCAGAAAAGGATTTGTGGCTGAATCCTGGAGTGACTCTTATGAGTCTGATTCATCATCCAGCTCTAGTGATGATGAGGATGATGCAGAAGAAAAAGGATTCTGCATGATGGCCATCAGTGCATCTCAAAAGAACACTGATTCAGAGCCTGATGCTGACTACCCATCTGATCAAGAACTTACTGAGGATCAGGTAATAGATTCATTTGACTTTACTTCTGATGATTTCAAATCTGAGTTTAAATCTATGTGCATTGACTTAATTGAGTCTCAAAAGCTGATTAAAACTCTAAATGAACAATTAATTGAATGCAAATCCATTAACTCAGATAATCTTAGACTCTTAGAAGAGTTGAAGCAGTGTGGGGAGGAGATAGCTTCACTGAAAAGTGAGCTATCTAAGGCCAAACAATTTGAAGAAACCCTTAATGGGAGAAGTATCAAATTGATGGACATCACAAGTACAGTGAACTCAAGATTGAATGGTTCACTAGGCTTGGGTGCTTCATCCAGCCAACCCATAGTGCTGACAACTCCAATCAAATTTACCAGTGAGAAAGGTAAAGGAGTCTTGATAGTGGCTAGGAAGAATGCTGACTTAACCCAGGAAACTGGACAAGAAGCGTCGAACGAAGCTCGACGGACGTCGACCAGAGCTCGACGTAATCGCAAGAAAACGTCGAACTCAGGTCGACGCCCTCTACCCTCTGAACAAAGCAAGCCTTCGCCGTCGAACGGAGCTCGACGCACTCACCAGAGTCCGTCGACCGAAGCTCGACGTGCGTCGAGCCAAGCTCAGAGCAAAACCTAGTTCTTAAGGGTTAATTCAAATTTCAATTCTAGCTCCACATCTCATTACTTTAACCCTTATGCTGAATGGATCATACCTCCTAGGAGATATCATCCTGCAGGCTATAAGAGTCAACCTGAGATGTCTTTCATTTCAGAATTTAAGGGATATCAACCTAGGCCCAAGGTTAACTGGGTCAAAAACAAATAAGCTGTTTTTGTGCAGGTAAAGACCTATCCAATTGAGAACCAGCAGTGGTACTTGGATAGTGGGTGTTCAAAGCACATGACTGGCAACAAGGAAAACCTTGTGTCCTTCAAAGCCAAACATGGACCCAAAGTAATCTTTGGAGATTCAAATTTTGGACAAACAAAAGGCTATGGCCAAGTCAAGATAGGGTCAATCACATTTAAGAAAGTGGCCTATGTGGAAGGACTGAAGCACAACTTAATCAGCATCAGCCAGCTATGTGATGCTGGTTATCAGGTTTGGTTTACCAACTCAGCATGCAATATTACATTAAATAACAACATTGTCTTAATTGGTAATAGACATGATAACATATATCTAGTTGATTTCAATTCATCTAAAGTAGATATTTGCTTATTTAATTCCCTTAGCAAACCCAATGAGCTTTGGCATAAAAGACTAGGACATGTGAACCTTAGAACCATTGCTAAGTTATCCCAAGACAACCTTGTTAGAGGACTACCTTCTGGTCCCTACAAGAAGGAAGGACTTTGCAAGGCCTGTCAATTAGGCAAGCAAACTAAAAACAGTTTCAAGTCACTTAATAAGAGTGACTCACCTAAAATTTTGTACTTACTGCACATGGACCTTTTTGGACCAATTAATGTACAAAGCCTAGGAGGGAAATCTTATGCTTTAGTAATTGTAGATGACTTCTCAAGATTCACTTGGGTGTTCTTTCTGAGGAAGAAGTCTGATAACTTCAAGATTTTGACAGATTTTCTCAAAGGCATACAGATTGAGTTCAATACTCACATTGCCCTGATCAGAAGTGATCATGGGACAGAGTTTGATTCTCTTCTTATGCTAGAGTTCTGCCAGAATGAAGGTATCAGGCATACTTTCTCAGCTCCCAGAACTCCTCAACAAAATGGGGTAGTTGAAAGGAAAAACAGAACCCTTATTGAATCTGCCACAACATTGTTGACAGATGCTCACCTTCCTCTAACCTTTTGGGCAGAGGCTGTGAACACCTCCAACTATGTTCTGAATAGAAGCCTGATACATAAGCTAAAGGGTAAGACTCCCTATGAGTTACTCAAAGGGAAGAAACCTAAAGTAAACTACTTCAAAATTTTTGGTTGCATTTGTTTCATTCACAATAATGACAAGAAATACCTAGCTAAATTTGAAGCCAAAGCTGATGAAGGAGTGTTTCTGGGATACTCCTTGACTAGCAAGGCTTATAGGGTTTTTAACAAGTGCACAAATAAAATTGAAGAATCCATGCATGTTACATTTGATGAAACTAACATGTTTTATAAGGAGAAGGAGACTTCTACCATAAGCAATTTGCAGGAACACTCAATTTCAGAGAATCTGAGGCAGCTTACCATCACAGACAAAGGGTCATCACCTTCACCAGTTCAACAAGTCACTGAACTTAGTGACAATGAAGAGGAATTTCAAGTTCTGGAAAGTTCAAAGGGCCAACAGAGTGAAGAACCAGTTGTTGTTCCACAAGAGGAAACAACAACACAGGTTGGTGCATCATCAACACCCCTTGTTGATCTAGCAACAACAAGAGATCACTCAATCTCACAAGTAATTGGAGATATCTCAGTGGGTGTGCAAACAAGGAATCAAGTCAATCAAAACATCATGCACACCTGCTTTCTTTCTCAAATTGAGCCTCAAACCATACAAGATGCAGAGCAAGATCCAAACTGGATCATTGCAATGCAAGAAGAGTTGAATCAATTTGAGAGGAATAAAGTTTGGGAATTAGTACCAAGACCAAGGAACCAGCAAATTGTTGGAACAAAATGGGTATTCAGGAACAAATTGGATGATCAAGGAATAATTGTGAGAAACAAGGCAAGACTTGTTGCACAAGGATATTGCCAAGAAGAAGGAATTGATTATGACCAAACCTTTGCACCAGTTGCAAGGTTGGAGGCCATAAGAATCTTCCTTGCATATGCAGCTCACAAGAGATTCAAGGTATATCAGATGGATGTCAAGAGTGCATTCCTCAATGGAGACATCAAGGAAGAAGTCTATGTAAAGCAACCTTCAGGTTTTATCTCTCCAACTTTTCCTGATCATGTATTCAAACTGCATAAAGCTTTATATGGTCTCAAGCAAGCTCCTAGAGCATGGTATGAGACCTTAGCTTGTTTTTTGTTGGAAAATGATTTTAAAAGGGGTAGAGTAGACCAAACTCTTTTTGTTAGAACCCATAGGTCCCACACCCTACTAGTACAAGTTTATGTAGACGACATCATATTTGGGTCTACTGATTCAAACTTATGCAAAAAATTCTCACAACTTATGCACTCAAAGTTTGAAATGAGTAGCATGGGTGAGCTTGCTTTCTTTCTTGGATTGCAAGTTAAACAACATGTGGATGGCATTTTCATTTCTCAAACCAAGTATGCAAGAGAACTGGTTAAGAAATTTGGAATGTCTGAAGCATCCTCCATGAAAACACCTATGCCTACAAATGCTGTTTTAGATGCTGATGAATCTGGAAAACCAGTTGATCAGACAAACTATAGAGCAATCATTGGCTCATTACTTTATCTAACAGCTACTAGACCAGATATAATGTTTGCTACATGCATTTGTGCTAGATTCCAAGTAAGCCCTAGAGAGTCCCACCTCACATTAGTTAAGAGGATTCTTAGGTATGTAAAAAGTTGTCCTAATCTAGGTCTCTGGTATTCACATGACTCAGGATTTGATCTAACTGGATTTTCAGATTCTGATTATGCTGGATGTAGAGTAGACAGGAAAAGCACCAGTGGAACTTGTCAATTCCTTGGTGATAGACTTGTCTCCTGGTTCTGTAAGAAACAAACCTCTGTGTCCACATCAACTGCTGAAGCTGAGTATATGGCTGCAGGCAGTTGTTGCTCACAGATTTTGTGGATTCAAAACCAGCTCCTAGACTATGGCTACAACTTAGAGATGTCTAAAATCTTTTGTGATAATACCAGTGCAATATCAATTGCACAAAATCCAGTTCTCCATAGTAGGACTAAGCACATAGAAATCAGACATCACTTCTTAAGGGATAATGTAGAAAAGAAGAAAATTGCACTAGAATACATTTCCACTGAATTACAGAGAGGAGATATTTTCACCAAACCCTTGGATGAAAAGAAGCACTTCTTTTTCCTCAATCAGTTGGGAATGCTAGATGGAGACAGCTTAAAATAAAACTCCAAGATTTTGAAACCCATAACAAACAGGAATAGGAAAAATTTCATTTCAAAATTTCCTGTCTGAGTGGTTGTTCTGAGCTCTGAACTAAGCTCGACGCGGCGTCGAACGGAGATCGACGGTCCGTCGCCCTCAAAAGCGTCGAACGTCGAACTCAGCTTCCAGCGTCGAACTAAGTTCACAGCTCCCTGGCTTCTTGAGTTTCTCTCTCCCCGGTCGACGTCTTCGTTCAACGTCGACCTGAGCTCGACGTATAGCATCAGCCCAAGCGTCGAACGTCGACCTAAGCTGCACGCTGTTGAGTCGTTTCAGTTCTCCTAGAGCCCTTGAGCGTCGAACTGAGCTCGACGTTCTTTCCTTTTCTGCGTCGAACCCTAAGTATAAAATCGTTTTTTCTCCGTCGTTCGCAGTTGCGCATTCATATCTCTCTACTCAAGCTTTCTCCCTCCAAATACTATACTTTTGATCTTGGAAGGTATTCTTTCTTTTGCAGGACAATGACAATCACAGCAGGAGCTCTGGCGGCCATGAAGTTCGACTCTGGTTTCGACATTGACTTCGACTCTTTTGATGGATCTCCACAACACTTTCTGGATATACTGAATCTTTTCAAGGAGCAGCAACTAGTCCACTTTATGTCTACCAGGATACCCCTTCCAGAATCAGAAATTAAAGAATGGTGTCTTACAGCAATCGTTTCAGATAACAACTCTTTGACTGGGAAGATTTCAGGAAATGAGGTAGCCATCTCACCTCAAGTCATTACAGAAGCTTTCAACTTTGCTGCTGGAGATGATGACATAGAACTATCAGTGGAAGAGTATACTTTGATGTTGGACAGGATGGGGCATGCTGCTGGTAAACCCTCTAAACTCCTTAAAATTAACCTAGCAATTGAGTATAGGTTATTAGCAGATATAACTGGAAAAGTGATCTGTGCAAAGAGGACTGCACATGATGCAATAATAAGGCATCAGTTTTGCCTTATGGCTGCACTAATGGATAAGAAACATCCCAACTGGGGATTAATTGTGTTTGAATTGCTTAAGAAATAGTTGGATAAAAACTCTGTCCATTTTGGAAGAGTTCTTGGGTTGATTCTCAACCACTGCTGCCCCCAACTGCTTGTGTCCTCAAAGAAGCACATCAATGCTTCCAAGAGGCTCACATGTGCTCTCATTGGCAAATGGGATAGGAGGATTGTGAATCCCAGGGCTGCTGCAGCAATGAAATCCTCTGCAGACACCAGGACTATAGAGGTCTCTCACCCTCAGTCCACTGGTCCAGAAGTAGGGATCATGCCAGCCCCCTCTCTCACCCTTCCATCCACCTTCATCCCCTCTACCACAATTATCTCATCCACTCAAACTCTCCCCTCCTCCATATCTATCATTGCCTCCTCTCTTCCCCCTCTCACTACTTTCCTCCCCATAAACTTGGATTCCACCCCTCATGAGGATCTCTTTTCTTTTGACATGCATGAAGACTCCTTCATGGATGCCTCTACCTCCTCTCCTCATGACTTCCTCCATCCCTCTACTTTTTCAGACTTACTCTTCTCCTCCATTCAGGAACCAGTTACACCTCCACTGTCTACACCACCCTCCACCTCCTCTACATTCTCAGTTTCTGCTACTCCATCTACCTCTACTCAAGTTCCCCTTGAGCAAGTAGCTCTCCTCCCCCTAGCCAATCAAATTTTTGACCTTCTGTCTCCTAGGCTCTCCTCCCTCCTGGATGCCAAGCTGGCTCCTCTCATTCTTTCCCTGAGCACTCTTTCTGCCTCTGTATCCTCCCTCTCCTCTCAGTTGGCATGCCCTTCTTCTGGGGGCCTAGAGTCAGCTACCACTGATTCTAGGCAGGGGGAGATGTCAGCAGAAGAAGAGCTGCCTCCTTCTTCAGTACAGCTTGCTCAGACTTATTCAGAGACAGTATCAGTTGCTTGTTCAGAGACAGTGTCTGTTGCAGAAGATCAAACAGTTTCAGCTCAGCAAATCAGCAGTGCCTTAGACATTCAGTCTTTGGCAGCTTCTGTTCAGAGCTTCTCTCCTCCAGCTTCAATACAAGAAGATCTGTCCAGGGCTATTGTCCCTTTTCAGAAGGCCTTGACTTCTGATATAGCAGTGGTAGCAGTGGCTCCTGCTAGTGTTGAAATTGATTTGTTAGCTCCTGTTGAGACTTCAGGTGAAGTGATTAAGACACCTGATGCTGCAGAGGCCCATATCTCCCAAGCCCTTCAGGAACCAGCCTCTTCAGCCACTATGGCTCCTGAGGCTGTGCCCTCTCCTGCAGTGGTTGCTTCCTCCTCCCCACTGACAGCAGAGCTTCCTTCAGTCTCCTCCTCAGCAGCTCCAGCCTCCATCAGCTTTCCCATCTCCAAAAGAAAGTATATAGATCCATATGAAGAATCACAAAGTTCTGAAGATGAGTTTGCTACAGATTCTTATGACTCCTCTGCAACTATTGCAAGGAAGAGGAAAGCCAGATCAAAAGCCATGAAAAGAGTACCTCCTGCCAGAGCTACAGATCATGACATTCCCTATTACATCAAATATAATTGTGAAATCACAGAACCATGGATGCAGTACTCTCAGAATCAGAGAAAAGCTATGAAACAGAAGAGAAAATTCAATGAGGGACCATCTAAACCAGTCCATCAGCCTCCACCTCCACCTCCTCTAGATGCAGGTGCAGGTACTGGTCTATCTTCCTCTTCAGCACCTTCAGCTCTACATGGAAAGACTTATCAAGCCAGAAGACATCAAGGAGATAGCCAGCAAAGGGGAGGTCAACAAAGAGGAAATTATAGAGGCAGGCAGTCCAGAGGAAGATCAGGCTCTCAACCTTATCAAAGGGGAGGAGCCATTGATCCAACCTCTGGGCCCTATCCTTACAGGCCTAGAGTTGACCTCACCCCAAGAACTTCTCAAGAAACATCCTCTAACAAATTTGAACCTGCAGTACCCTTTGAAGATCCTACCAAAACTCCTGCTTACTGGAAAGCTAGGATGACAGAGATGGCTGCTCTAAATGAAATTAACAAAGCCAGAGAAAGAGGACTGGACACCTCTCATATCAGTACTATGTCAGAACAAAGAAGAGAGGAATTGGAAAAGTATAGCTCAAATAAATTTTTTGATTCAGACAGATACATGGAACTCCACCCTGCAGCTGTACCACCCAGTGCTAGAGATCAAAAGTCCTTAGGTGCAGCTGATGACTACAGATCCAAAAAGGAAGCTTCCAATCCAAACAGAGAAATCATCTTCAAAAAGAGTGATCAAGACAAAGCATCAAAGGACAAGTAAAGTAAGGTATTCTAACACTTTCTATATACTGGACTCAGGACATTTGAACAATTCTGCTGCTATATAGTGTTTTATATATGCTGCTTATTATTCTGTCATGTCTGGCTGTATTATATTGTGTTGTATCTGCTTTATTTATTTTTTTTCTTCTTTGAATCCCTAAAATTCATGTAAATAGTAATCCTAATCCAAATAGGGGGAGATTGTTGGAACACCCTATTACTATTTGGACCAGGATGACTATATTTCTATAGGGATTGTGTGCTGTGACCTCCATGTTGTTATAAAGGTCACATAGGCTAGTTAGAGTAGTCTTCAGCTCGACGCATAGTCGACTTCAGCTCGACGCATAGTCGACTTCAGCTCGACGCAGAGTCGATCTCAGCTCGACGCAGAGTCGACCTCTGCTCGACGCAGAGTCGACCTCAGCTCGACGCAGAGTCGACCTCAGCTCGACGTGGAGTCAACCTCAGCTCGACGTTCCGTCGAACCCAGTTCTGCTTACAGAAAACACTCTCTGGCCGACGTGTGTCGTGCTCAGATCGACGTTTTTCTGTGAGCTCGACGCCTTCCAGACTTCCGTCGATTTTGGATAGGAATTCAAATTCCTTCTGACAGACAATTAATGCTGAAGATTTATTGGCCGTTACAGCATATCTGGTGCATGGCTCAAGGAATTTTCTAAGGAATGTCTGCCTGTCATTTTCTTTGAGGCATGGACAGTTAAGGAAAGCAATTAATGCTGTCTTCCAACGGCTATCAAAGTAAAGGAAGAAGAAGACTCAAGTATATAATTCTTTTTCTTTCAATTCTACAAAGAGACACAGAGAATATACAGAACAAAAAGAGAGGACAACAATACAAGACTTCAGATCTCTTTCTCTCTGTGACATTGTGTTGAAAAGCTAACTCACAGAAAATCTGATTGCTTCAGACACCTCCATCCAACTCTATTGGATCATCCTTTGCTGGAGCAAATCAGATCTTTGAAGACCTGTCACCCTTGTGCAGAGCTCTCCTTCCTGAACCTCATCTTGATCTCAGGGGGAGCTTTGACAATAACTTCAGATCCACTTCTGCTTCTCTTTGCTTGTTGAATAGAGAAGACAACATCATCTCTTTTTCTTTTTCTTTCTGTACAGGGTTTTAACTCCCTTCAAAAGTTACTTTTGGTTTTGCTGAAACCTGGTCAAAATCAGCTCTGTTGGTTTGTGAGAACCTGATCAAAAACTCTCTGGTGCTCAAGACACCTGATCAACTCATCTTGAAGTGGATTCCTATCAAGGGTGATAGAAGAGTGGATGTACCCAGATTTGGGGAACCACTATAGCTCCTTGTGTCGTCTGGATTGCTTATGCTCTTTGTGTTTTGCTTTGTGCTGTGAATACCTTTTTACTCTGATTATTTACTCTAGCACCTTACACTAAGTAAATTCAAACCTTCTCGACACACAAGTTTTTATTTGGAAAATTATTTTAAATAACTCTATTCACCCCCCTCTAGAGTTAGGAGTGATCTTATCCTGCACTTTCAACCGAGAATGGGCATTTTACGTCCAATGATTGGAGGTTGGTGCAACAGATGTTGGGGACTAAATTGAAGTTCAGCACAGCCTTTCATCCGCAAACGGATGGGCAAACCGAGAGAGTCAACCGAACGTTGGAAGACATGCTCCGCATGTGTGTTCTAGACTTAAGGAAGCATTGGGAAGACCACCTATATTTGGTGGAGTTTGCGTACAACAATAGCTACAAGGCGAGTATTCAGATGGCGCCCTTCGAGACCCTATATGGTAGGAAGTGTCGCACGCCGTTATCGTGGCTGGAAACGGGTGAGGCAAGGTTGTACAAGAAGCAGGAGGTGGAGAGTGCTACTTCTTTGGTGTGAATCATTCGAGAGCGTTTGCTGATCGCTCAGGACAGACAAGCTAAGTACTACAATGCCAAACACCGGAACGTGGAGTTCGGAGTCGGCAATTGGGTGTACTTGAAGATAAAGCCGTTCAAGGGTGTTTCGCGGGTGAGACGCTTGAAGAAGCTGAGCCCAAGATACCTTGGACCCTTTGAGATTCTGGAGCGGGTCGGAGAAGCGGCTTATCGTTTGAAGCTATCGGTGGAGTTGAGTGGACTACATGATGTATTCCACGTCTCTGTATTGCAGAAGGCGGTGCAAGAACCTTCGTAGGTGATCGCAGTGGATCTAGTACCGGTGTACGAAGGGTTGACGACTAAAGTAAAGCCCGTTCGTATTGTAGACTTTGAAACAAAGCGACTCTGTAACAAGGAGATCCGGATGGTCAAGGTCCGGTGGGACAATTGCGGTCGGGAGGAGCTCTCTTGGGAGCGAGAGCAAACTATGCTGGAGGAGTACCCGGAGTTATTCCGCTCAGGTACTGCTTAAAGTTTTCCGTTTTCTTTCCTTTAGTAATTTCGTGGGCGAAATTCTTTTAAGAGGGGGAGAGTTGTAACACCCCAAAACTCAAAAGAGGGACGGGTGACGTTTTAAGCCAAGTCTGGGACTTGGAGCAGGTGTCACGGGCGTGACACGGGTGTGTCACGGGCGTATTCGTCCACGGGTCATGTGGTCGACATTTTGATGATCGGCGATCGTCGAGTTGAGGCACACGGCCTGGGACACGGGCGTGTCCCAGGGCGTGTCACGCTAGGGAGTTTTCTGAGTCATGTACACGAGCCATGACATGGGCACAGACACGGGCGTGTCACATATGACACAGGCGTATCGGGTGACATGTCGCAGGCCATGTCCTTCTCGGGAAAAGAGTATTGGTCGTTGCACACAGGGCGTGACACGGGTCGTGACATAACAGTTTCGCATACGATACGGGCGTTTTAGAGGCCATGTCGAATTTCATATGCTGGTTATCGCGTCAGTCGAGACGGCGAATGGGCGACACGGCCTTGGACACGGGCGTGTCGCAGGCCGTGTTCGGCCCAGATTTTGTATTTTTGGCCTCGATCGTGGCCGTTCGTTTTCTCTTGATGGGATCTGACGGTGGGGAGTTGGTACTGGCGGTTTAAACCCGGAAATAGGGTTTAGAAGCCCTCATTTCACTTGGGTTCATCTCTCTATAAGTTATAGAGAGAAGGGAGAACAAGGAGGAGGAAGAAGGCCAAGATCCGATCACCGGCGAAGCTTCGGAGCTCTAAATCGCGAGCCGTCTTCGGATCCGCGGAGGCAAGGAGATTGCGGTGCTTTTCATCCGGGTGGATTTCCTTGGCACCGAGGAAAAATGCAAGGGTAATGATTCTCATCCTAGGGCATGTGAAGCCCTCTTTTCCTTTGTATAGGAAGCCCTCTCTCGCGAGTGAGCGAAGAGTTGAGGCGTTCCTTGGGGTAAATATGTAAAATCCGCCTTGTGTAGATTCCGTATGCGTAAACGGGCATAGGCATTGTGTGTGAAGCCTATCCAGACAAGTTGGTCTGGATCGGTGATGTTGCATTGCATTTGAACCGGGGAAGACTCCGGGTGTTTGGGCGTTTTCGGGTTTTCTACGTGGTAGATTGCAACAGGGAGTCTTAGAGATTAACTCCAAGGTGCACCTGGAAAACTGGGCAAAAGCGTGCTTTGCCAACATGGTGGCTGGGGAGCCAACGTGAACATAACCTGGTTATGTGATTATATTGGTGGAAACGGGACTCGGTGAGTCTTGACCTGCGCATATGACTTAAATTGTCGTTGCGGTGTGAGCACGGGTCAGGAGGAACCCTACCCGATCTATGTCGTTCAGTAGAACCGTTGGCATGGATGAGGGTCTTCGGCGGTCTATGGCTTAAATTGTCGTGACCAAGGCCAGGAAGGCAAAATGCTCATATGGTTGGCCGTCCAAGGGGCGGTGGTGGAACGGGAATGTCTATGGCTTGAATTGACGTGACATTGGCTGGTCCGCCGTGAATGTGCCCTGAGTGCACGGGGCGTGCGGCCGTGCGGCCGTGCGAGCCTGCGCCTGTGATGAAGTGTGTTTACACTACTTTGATGTTTATACTAATAAAGTGCAGGGAAAGAGCATCGCCACCCCGATTTTGGGTGCGGGATCGTTATAATTTGGTCAGCTTAGCTGACCGTTATTTTGTTTACCACCGGGCGGTGGATTGTGGCTTGCAGGTGCTGCGGAGCCAAGCAGGAAATAGCGGGCTAAAGCCCATGATGCTGTGCTGGCCCTCGAAGGCCTAACTTTTTATATTTTCCATTTATCTCATGTATGGCCGGCCTGCGTGCCGAGGTTTGAATGACATGTTTTATTAAGTAAACATTGTAACGCCTTAAGGCCAGTTGTTGTTTTGTGTATTCAACATTCCTATGTTTTGGTTCAGTGGACATTCATGTTAGCAAGGTTCTTAACTGTGCAACTTAATAATTGCTTCCACTATGTGCTGTGTAGGACGTTGTGATTGGTTGAATGGTTTCAACGGGTAACCAACCGGTCTGTCCGTAGTATATGACGTCGGACCCCAGCCGAACCTACTGCTATATGCCATGTGACGGATAGGGGTGTTACAGGTAGGACCTTTGTCTTGAGGTAGGTGATATTCAGATCACTGAGTTGTAGGGAGTTGTGCCTAAGTTGTAAGTCTTGGAGGAGACTAAGTGGTCCTTTGGGATCGTGTTATAGGCTCTTAGGAGCCGAGATATTGGAGAAATGTCTTATCTAACACACTGTTAGAAAGGCGGAAGGGATAGTGGATGTATCCATAATCTGGGGAACCACTATAAATTGTTGTGTCATCTGGTTGAATATCTTGACAGCATTAGGAAGTAAATCACCACTCACAACCTAAACTTGTAAAAGTTAAAAGAAATACTAAAAACCTATTGTAACATCCCATTTCCTATTAGACCCCTTTACTTAGATTGGGTTAGGATATGTGGTGGGGGCATGGGTTTAGGCTAGGTTTGAACCATGGAGTTATGGTGTAGTCACATGGGGCCCACTATAGGGCCCAAGTTAACTCAAGCCAAACTAGCCCAAATTGGGATCCTAGCTACACATTGGCCCCACCACTATACCCGTAACCCTAATAACAATCTAAGTGAATCATAAGCCATGTCATTGGGTCAACTATTGACCCAAGTTGACCCAAGTCAACCCTAACACAAATTTGGTAAAAAACACACCTAAAAGCCCAATTAGTCCAAGTAGGGCACCATCATGGCCCAACCCAAGTTGGGTGGCACCATTGGGTCCATGACCATCAAGTGGGGCCAGCTCACTCATCATGTTGACCAAGTCAACATAAAAAGTCAACAAAGTCAACTTAGGACTTAAAGAGAGGAAATAATATGAGCCAAGCCCATTCCTAATGGACTAAGCCCATGGCTCAAGGCCCGCGACCAGCCCAAGTGGTCAATGACAGCCCTAACCCTCTGAAATAGGAGAGAGAATACATGCATGGGGGGTAACTTAGGGATTTTGGAGAAAATGAGGAGAGAGAAGAGAGGGAAAGAGGGGATGGAGGCCATGTGGCCCTCCTTCCATCTGCCCAAGCTCTTGGCTGAGTTTCCAAGGCTCTTTTCAGCAGTTTTGAGGGGCTGGTGGACACATGGCAGCTAGGCAGAGCTTACAAAGCTCGTGGCCGACCACCCCCTTAATCAAAACTACTCACCTAGCCACTCCAAGCCAAATCTAAGCCCATCATCAGCTTCAGGAGGTTGAAATGAGTGGAGTTCGACTGCTGGAGCAAGGAATTTGCTGGATAAACGAGCAATCGGGCTAGATTGCCGGAGTAAGCCTCGGCCATGGCTCATCGCCACCACACTCGCCGCCAAGCCCGGCTGCAGGTTCGTTTCGCCTCACCTCACCCCGTGCTAGCTTTCTAGATCAATTAGGCGAGACATCGGGCTCAATTGAGCCCGATACCATGTGAGCCGTGAGCTAAAAAGCCGAGCTTTTCTTCTTGCTCGGCGTCGAAGGAGCCGCCTTTAGCAGCCTCACTACCAGGAAACGCTAGCCACCGCCTCAACGGAAGTGGTGGCGATAATCGCCGGCGGGGGCGTCGGCCCAGAAGGCTGGAATAAGCCAGCAAACTCGGCCTAGGAATATTGAATCTGTGCCATTGGCTGATTGGGGACGATGTCCAGGAGCCATCAGATCTGGTGATTTAATTTGATATTTCATTATATTATGAACAGTATTATTAATGTCACACATTTACAGTGTTCTTACATGCTGATTTTAGTCCTGTTAGAGGCAATTTCAGAGGTAGCTATCAACATAAAAAATGTAGGTCTTGACCTTACCTTTACAATGACACCCTAAACTTAGGATTTGATATAGTAGAACTCCTTGTAGGACCATTCTACCATGACTGGTCCTTAGCTAGGCCAGATCTTAAAATAAATGCCCAAGCCAAACCATAAGTCCTCATGACCTAAAATTATGGTCAGGCTTGTGTTAATGGTAACTCTAGGCTCTGACCAAAAATGGAAATTTTTGGTCATACTTTTGCTAATGTATTTGGTGAAATACTAATAATTAAATTAAGTATATTTTTGGAGATATATGACTCCAAATGTCCCAAAATTTTGGTGGTATGTCGATTAGGTCAACATAAAACCATGGTAGAAATCTCAGGTCATTTTGACCTCTGCATGTTTGGGAAATCCCACATGCATGATATAAGTATGTTCAAATTTGGGGTGTCTATAGTAAAAATAGGAAAATGGGGATTTAGCCCATTTGGACCATTGCATGTCCATGAAACATTGTACAGTGGCTTATAGGGATGGAATATACCTCCCATGGAATTTTTGGGATTTTTGGAATCAAAAATCCCATTAATTGGAATTATTGGAAAATATGTCTAGATAGGAAATAAATTTGGATCTAGGGCATATGAATTTATTAAATTCTGAAATTTTCTCACAAGCTTTATTAGGACATAGATCACCTCTGGAAAAATTTAGGGGACTGTTAGGTGATGTGAACTTAGATTTTAAGTAGAATTTACCAGTTTTCCTATTATGGAAATTAATTAAAAACAAGGGAAATTATTGTTTAAATATTATGGAAAATTTTACAGTAGCTTGTTTCTGTAATTAAATCCCTGTTAAATTATTTGAGAATTTTTGGATGTCTCTATATGCTTAAAAGCCTAATAATGGCATTTTGGTAATATTGTTCATTTTGATATAAGTTAGGTCAAATCACTGTTTTGGATTTTGAAATTTTGTATTTAACTTTATTATTTCAACCTGGATGCTCAGCAATTTTCCTAGAATTTCTGATTGTATAAATACTGTACTTCTTTTGGAAAGAAGTCAATTTATGATTTAATATTAAATGGAATTTCATATGGGAAAATTATGAAACTTGGTAAGAAGTCAAATTTGACCTCATGGAATATCTGATAAATTTCTTAGGTAGGCTGGACCATTATATATAATACCTCATGTGCAAGGCGACTCAGGTCACTCAATTAAAAGAATTAATTTAGACCCTTAACTCCTTAGAAAAATAGTGAAACCTAGGATGGTCAACATCATATATCTTAGCAAACTATGATAAATAATTGGGGGCAGTTAGCCCAAGAAATGGGAAGACACATCATACAGGTCAACACTAGGTCATGGGTGCGCTTACTATAATTAACATATTACACTAGGACCCATTGGGGATAAGGTCGTCAGTTGAGATGGAGTCTGTAATATCCCAATTCGCGTTAGGCCCCTGGTGCGCGCTTTTGAGTCAGGAGAGCTGATTTGGGCTCAGAGAGTGCAGGCGATCAGGCGCGCACTCGTGGGGAAAAATGAAGTTGGGCCTGTGTAGGATATGGGTGGAGACACGGGCGTGTCCCTACCCGTGTGCAGTGGCTTTGAGTGTCATGGCTTTGAGTGGCATGACGTTGAGTGGTTTGTCCCGAGAAGGACATGGGTAAAGACACGGGTGTGTCCCTACCCGTGTGTCGTGGCTTTGAGTGTCATGGCTTTGAGTGCCATGGCTTTGAGTGGCACGACGTTGAGTAGACTGTCCCGAGGAGGACACGGGTAGAGACACGGACGTGTTCCTATCCGTGTGTTGTGGCTTTGAGTGCCATGGCTTTGAATGGAACGACATTGAGTGGACTATCCCGAGGAGGACACAGGTAGAGATACGGGCGCATCCCTACCTGTGTGACGTGGCTTTGAGTGCTATGGCTTTGAGTGGCATGACGTTGAGTGGTTTGTCTAGAGAAGGACACAGGTACAGACACGGGTGTGTCCCTACCCGTGTGTGTCGAGGCAAGGTTGACGAGACGTGTCCCGAGCAGGACACGGGTATCGACACGGCCAGAACCACGGCTGTGTCACCTGTACACGGGTACAGACACGGGCGCGTTAGTACCCGTGTATAAGCACGAAACAGCAGTCAAACTGTTGATGACGTTTTGCCAGAGCAGAACACGGGTAAGGACACGGTCGTGTCCCTACCCGTGTCACTTCTGAATAAAAAGGGGAAGTGAAACCCTAGCCATTTTTCATCCTCTTCCAAGCCACATTTTTTGGAGAAACTTCTGGAGGAAGGATAACTTGCATGAGCCAACCAAACTCCGTGAGGAATCGCCACCGCTGCCAAGGAAAAAGGGATGCCGACGAGGAGAATGACAAGATCCATTGCCGGAAATGGTGGAACCGCTGGAAATGAGGTGAGCTTCCTCCCCTCTCCCTTGGTGCTAGATCCATAGTCATTCTTAGGCGAGACATCGACTCAAATGAGTCTTGATGTGTGAGATGAAGGTTTCTTGGAGGGCCATGCTAGAACTTGTGTTCTAATGGTTAGTCATCTTCAACCTCCCCTTCCTTCAAAGTGATGATGGGGGTGGTTTCGTGAAGAGGAATGGCCTTAAGAGGGTAAATAAGGGTGGAGGAACTTCTGGTTGTGATTTGGGAGGATCGGCTTGAGTAGGAAGATGAACTGATGCCATTCATTCGGATCCAAGAGGAGGATATTCCAAATACGGCCTTCAGTTCCAGCTATGGATTGTACGAATTCATGGTGATGCCCTTCGGGCTCGCGAATGCGCCTTCCGCGTTCATGAGTCTGATGAACCGTGTCTTCGAACCCTACTTAGACAGATTTGTCATAGTCTTCATCGATGACATTCTGATCTACTCTTGGACATAGGAGGACCACTCACAACATTTGACATTGGTTTTGAGGAAGTTGAGAGAGCACCAGATGCACGCCAAGTTCTCTAAGTGTCAATTATGGCTGCAGAAAGTGACATTCTTGGGGCATACTATCAGTAGAGCCGGGTTGGATGTGGACCCGACCAAGGTGCAGGCAGTTAGAGATTGGCCGCAACCAAAGTTATTTTCGAATATACACAGTTTTCTGGGACTCGCAGGATATTACCGCAAGTTCGTGGAGGGGTTTTTGAGGATAGCACTCCCCCTCATGTCCTTGACGAAGAAAGAGGCAGCTTTTACTTGGACAGAGAAGTGCAAGGCAGCATTTCAGGAGCTAAAGGACAGGCTCACTGTAATACCCCAAATCCCGAAATGGAGTTCAGGCTAGACAACACGGCCTAGGACACGGGCATGTCCCAATCTGTGTCCTGCTCTATGTGGGGCACACGACCAATTATACGGGCGTGTTAAAGGTCGTATCCTCCTCGAATTTTGGCCAGGTTTGTGCGGCCTATTAAACATGGGCTGGACATGGGCGTGTCCAAAGCCGTGTCTATGCACACGGCCTGTGACACGGGTGTATCATAGGACCGTGTCCTTCTCTAGAATTGTCCATTGAGTCCTGGTGAACACGGCCTGGACACGGGCATGTCCAAAGCCGTGTCAGTGCACACGGCCTGTGACACGGGCATGTCACATGGTCGTGTCTTGTTCTGGATCAGTCGGTTCGTGTACTGCTTATAGTACACGTCTTGTGACACGGGCGTGTCACAGGCCATGTTAGCCAAAAAAATAGACTTTTCAGGGCGATCTGTGGCCGTTCATTTTCTTCATCATGGATCCAATGGCCCAAGCTCCTCCCTGCTGTGTTAAACCCCGGATTTGAGTGAAAGATCTCATTCAACACTTGGAAATTCTCTTTCTAAAGGAGTAGAGAGAAGGGAGAGCAAGGAGGAGGAGGAGAAGAGTATTCAACCGCCAGCGGAGCTTCAGAATTCCGAATCGAGATTTGAGGCCAGATTTGTTGAGGCAAGGCCACTGCGGTGCTTTCCGACCAGCTAGACTTTCATGGCTCCAAAGAGATCGTCAAGGGTAACGATCTTCCTTCTTGGACATGTGAAGTCCTCCTTTTTTGCATATGCATGGATTTCCCCCACCAAAGGGTGGCTGCTTGAGGGATTTCCCTTGGGTTGATTCGTGGAATCCCCATCGCGTCTTGCATATAGATCCGGAAATGTATAGTACGGACTAGGCATGCTGTGTGAAGCCCATCTGGACAGGTTGTTCTGGATTGGTGATGTTTAATTTTGTGCACCAGAGAAGACTCCGTGTTGAAACGTGTAGTTTGTGGAGTCGATGGGGTGTGCCTGTGAAGTGGAGTAATAGGAAGTACTGGAATGAGGAATTCCAGGAAATACCCTTATACTGCTTGTGCTATAGCTATTGTGTGGCCAGTCCTTTGTGGACAGTGTAGCCAGTCCTTGGTGGACAGAGTGGCAATTATGAAGCCATTCTTATGTGGACAGTGTGGCTATTGTGAAGCCAGTCCTTGGTGGACAGTATGGCTATTGTGAGCTGTGTGCTCTTAAAAAGGCTTAGTGCCGAACAGGAAAGGTGAGACCGACTCGCGCCTATGGATTGGCCATGAGTACGTTTGTATTCGGTGACGGCAAGGTGACTTGAGCACCGAGATTGGTTGATCTGTACCTGTGTTATGTCTGACCGACGGGAAGACCTAAGTTATTGGTCTCGTTGGAGCGCATAATGAGAGTCTTAGGCCTGCGCTCCAGAAAGACTGAATGCTCAAAGTTTACCGTTAGGTTTCGGACCTTGAACGGTGGTGGGACCCTTGGTATTTCCGGTACACCAAGAATGTGCCCTGAGTGCACGGAGCGTCGGGCCGCGTGGCCGGTGTTTATGATATATTGTTTGTGCGTGATAGCACAATGTGTGATATATCTGTATTGACATTGATATGCCTACAGGGAAGGAATACCACTGCCCCGGGAAAGGGATAGGGTCATTATAAATTGGTCAGCTGAATGCTGACCGTTGCTTTGTTTGCCACCATTTTGTTGGGTTGTCCCTGTACAGGTGCTGGAGAACCGAGCGGGAAATAAAGGGATGAAGTCATTGTTGTTGCTGCTGCTAGCCCTTGAAGGCTAAGCAAAATGTTTTGGATTGTGTTCATGTGTGGTTGGCCTGCACGCCGATGTATGAAATCCACACTTATAAAGAGAAACTGTAAGGCCTTAAGGCCAAACGATTATGTATTTGTTATACATTCCTATATAACTGTGGTGGTTTATATTTAGTGGGCATTCCTGGTTTGAGTTCATTATATTGTTAAAATCTTTCGCTAGTATGCTCTGAGTTAGGGAGCGATTGTATTTTGGTATTAACCAGTGACCTCGTCGTCTGTTTGTGGAAAATAGTGTAGGGCCCCGGTCGGACCTTTTATTATATGTTTTTTAATGGGTGGAGTCGTTACATTTTGGTATCAGCTTGTCTCGGTCTTCCTCTTTCGAATTCGTGGTCGAATTTTTTTGTAGGGTGGCGAGCCCGTGCCAGTGCGAACCGCTTTAACACTAATGAACTCTTGAATGTCCAATAAGGAATGCAAATACACTTGTTTGAGGAACCTGCACGTTCCTAAATTATTGATGTTGCTTGTGTGAGGGCGCTAATGTGTGTCTTGTCCACATATAGGTGACTCGTAGTGGTATTGGGCAGTCTGAGCCCCAGCATTCTGATGAGAGTGTGGCACTAGCTGATGTGCCTACACCTCTTCCTTCTGCGGAAACACTCCGCTTTGTTGCCGAGGCACTATTTGCCATGTTTTAGCCTACCGGGTAGGCGCAACCAGCATTGGTGCCAGAACGGGTTGGTGTAAGGCCCGAACCGGTTGAGGTTATGGATCCTCGAGCAGCTGAGCGACAGTTGAAGCAGTTCATGAGCTTCAATCCTCCTACGTTTACGGGTAGGGATCCCCAGCGCAGGCGGAGGATTGGTTGTCGCGCATCAAGCATATATTGATGGCGATCAGGACGGAGGAAGATCAGAAGGTCACCTTGGCCACCTTCTTGTTGGAAGGAGAGGCTCGGTTGTGGTGGGACAAGGTCGAGTTACATCACTTAGCGTGCAAGCAGTTGACTCAAGTTTCAATTGAGGAGTTCTCTCGACTATTTTTGGCAAAGCACTTACCAACGGCACAACGCATCACCATGGAGAATGAGTTCCAACGGTTAATGCAAGGAAAAAGTAGCGTTGATACGTACTTGCATGAGTTTACAAGGTTGGGACGTTATGCAGGGTCTATTTTCGCTAATGAACAGAGGAAAACCAATAGGTTATACGAAGGGTTGCAGGATGAGTTGAGATTCCTTCTCTTGAGTTTGGTGAACCAAGGGTTTTAGGCATTGGTCGATACTGCGTGTGCGCTGGAGAAGGATATGAAACGGGTGCAAGGCAAAAAGGACTTGGCGGTGACAAAGCCATAATTCAAAGCACCTCATCCTGAAAAATTGTACTATTAAAAGAAATTGGGCAAGAGGTCCAAGCCTTCTGGGCAAGCTCCTTCAATAGTTGTGTTGGGGGAAACTTCGAGGCAAGGGCCTCGTACCTGTTTTACATGTGGAAAAGTGGGACATATATCCTGTGACTGTTGGGCTGGCCCGCAAAAGGTCAAAAAGAAGACGGGAGCGTCTTATGCTGATAAGGGAAAAGCAGTTGTGGAGTCCTCTGCATCCCAAGCGCAGCCCCGAGTTTATAACCTTGGCCAGTAGGAGGCTATAAATCAAAGTGACGTCGTCACAGGTATGATATAAGTTATTGATTGCTTTTCAAATTGCATACCTTGTATGTCGCTTGTGTATGATGTGTTTGTCTTAGGATTTGTCCTAATTCGGAACAATCCCACGAGAGCACTGTTTGATACGGGTGCGTCGCATTCATTTCTGTCTATGGACTTCGTAGCGCAAATTGGAGTACTGAGTCATATGACGACAGATAGTATAAAGGTGTTATTACCGAATGGATGTGCAATGCTTGCGGATAGGGCTTGCGATGTGGAAGTTTAAATAGGAAGTCCGGATTTCGGTCTGAGTGCATCTGTGCTACCGATATCGGAATTTGATGTGATCTTTGGTATGGACTGGCTCTCGGAGCAGCGTGCCTTTATTGATTGCAATTCAAAGGAGATTACACTTGGCCAGAATACCGAGCTTGAGACTAAGTTCGCTGGTATGCGAGGAGTGAGCGGGATCTTGGTGTCTGCTCTCCAAGTTGTCAATGCTGTGCGGAAGGGCGCGGAGTTATTCTTCACGCTTATTCAGGTTGTTGATCCAAAGGCCAGTGTGAATGATGTTCCGATTGTGTCGGATTTTGCTGATGTATTTCCTAAGGATCTTCCTAGGTTACCACCTCAGTGGGAGATCGACTTCACGATTGAGTTAGTTCCAGGTGCGAAACTTGTGGCCCGCTCGCCATATCGCGTAGCGCCAAAGGAAATGGCTGAATTGAAAGTCCAATTGCAAGAATTGTTGGAACAGGGATACATATGCCCAAATATGTCACCTTGGAGCACACATGTTTTATTTGTGAAAAAGAAGGACGGTAGTTTGCAGTTATGTATTGACTATTATGAATTAAATAAGCTGACGGAGAAAAACAAGTATCTGATTCCACAGATAGATGACTTATTCGATCAGCTAGTGAGATCAACCATCTATTCTAAATTGGATTTAAAATCTAGATATTACCAGTTGAGGATTCGGGAAGGTGACATTCCCAAGCAAGTGTTTGGAACACCCTACAGTCATTATGAGTTCACTGTAATGTCGTTTGGACTATGTAATGTGTCTTCTGTATTCATGGATCTAATGCACCGAACATTTTGAGAGTACTTGGATCTGTTTGTAATTATATTCATTGACGATATATTGGTGTACTCTCAATCGGAAGCTGATCATGAGAATCATTTGTGGTTGGTGTTGCATACCTTGCGGAGGAATAAGCTCTTTGCCAAATTCTCAAAGTGTGAGTTTTGGCTATCGTCGGTGGCTTTTCTTGGCCACGTGGTAAGTGGAGAGGGCATAGCAGTGGATCCGTCAAATATAAGAGCCATACAGGAGTGGCCGGTGTTGTCCTCGGTGGCTGAAGTCAGAAGTTTTCTTGCGTTGGCAGGCTACTACAGACAGTTTGTAGAAACTTCTCACAGATCGCTTTGCCTCTTACCACGTTAACGAGGAAGGATCAGAAGTTCGTTTGGACGTCGGAGTGCGTGCGAGCTTTTGAATAACTGAAGCATCGTTTTACCACAGCTCCTGTATTAACATCGCCATGTGGTACAGACGGCTACGAGATCTATAGTGATGCGTCAGGGAGCGACTTAGGCTGCGTTCTTCTGTAGTTTGGAAAGGTGATTGCTTATGGCTCACGCCAGTTGAAAGTGCATGAACGGAATTATCTCGTCCACGACTTGGAGTTGGCGGCGGTGATCTTTGCGCTTAAATTATGGCAGCACTATCTATATAGCGTCAAAGTGGATATCTTTACAGATCATAAGAGCCTAAAGTACCTGTTGGATCAGAAGGATCTTAATATGCGACAACGAAGGTGGATGGAGTTCCTTTGGGACTACACCTTTGATATTCATTATACTCCCGGGAAGGGAAATGTGGTCACAGATGCCTTGAGTCGTAGGACTCCGATACGGGCAAATTGGTTACAGATGCATGATGAGCGTCTGATCCAGGAGTTAGAAGCGTTAGAGATTTCATGTATTGACAAGAATTCCACAGCCGATGCATGCTTGAACTAGACGGAGGTACAGTATGACCTTACGGAAAGGGTTCGGAGAGCAACGGAACACTATGAAAGTCTCCAACACTATGCAAAGGATGGGTGAGATGACCAATTCTCTTGGGATAACGGCCTGTTACGGAAAAATGGCCAGTTGTGCGTCCCAAGTATGGGTAAGTTGAGGGAAGAGTTGATGTATGAAGCTCACTTTATAAAATACTCAATTCACCCTGGGAGCACAAAGATGCATAAGGATATGAAAAAGTTATTTTGGTGGGCCGGATTAAAGAAAGACATAGCACATTATGTGGCTAAATATCAAACTTGTGTGTTGGTGAAAGCGGAATGCCAGAAGTCCGGAGGTTTCTTGAAGTCATTGCCTATTCCGGAATGGAAGTTTAATTATATTTCAATAGATTTTGTGCACGGGTTGCCGAGATCTCAACGCGGGAATGATTCAATCTGGGTGATTGTAGACCGGTTGACAAAAGTGGCTCACTTCCTTCCGAACAAGAGGGACAATTCAATGGAAATCTTGGCAAAACTTTATGTGGAGCAGATTTTCCGATTGTATGGTGTTCCCCGTAGCATCGTAAGTGACCGTGATGAGCGATTCACATCGAATGATTGGAGGAAAATCCGTCAATTGTTGGGAACAAAGTTAGCGTTCAGTACGACCTTTCATCTCCAAACGGATGGCCAAACTGAGAGGACCAACAGGATAATGGAGGAAAAGCTCCGAATGTGCGCCCTAGATTTTGGTAAGAGACGGGAAGATCATCTCTATATGGTGGAGTTTGCCTATAATAATAGCTACCAAGAGAGCATCGATATGGCACCGTTTGAAGCTCTGTATGGTCGTAAATGCCGTACACCGTTAGCTTGGGTAGAAGCAGGAGAATCTAAACTATATAAGCATAAGGAAGTCGAAGAAGCTAACTCGATAATACGCTCTATTCGGGAGAGGCTATTGATAGCCCAGGATCGTCAAGCAAAGTACTATAACACCAAGCACCAGAATGTGGAGTTTGCGGTGGGCAATTGGGTATATTTGAAGATCAAGCCCTTCAAAGGTGTGTCCAGGATTTGGCGTTTGAAAAAGCTAAGTCCGAGATATCTTTGTCCGTTTGAAGTGGTGGAGCTAGTTGGGGAAGCTGTCTATCGGCTAGCTCTTTCGGCAGAACTAAGTGGATTGCATAATGTGTTCCACATATCAATGCTTCAAAAAGCCGTCAAAGATCAAGCTCAAGTGATTGCGAATGATCGCGTACCGATCGAAGTTGGGCTAATGACGAAGGTTAGGCCCATTCGAATCGAAGATAAAGCCGATAAACAGTTGCGGAACAAGACAATCAGGATGGTCAAGGTCCTATGGGACAACTTTGGTCGTGAGGAGCTAACATGGGAGCGAGAGCAGACCATGCGAGCTGAATTTCTCGAGCTATTTATGTAAACTATTGGACAGTACATATCTTGTTGAATGTTGGGTTCCTTGCTGTGTGAAAATTTCGGGACGAAATTTCTTGTAAGGAGGGGAGGGTTGTAACACCACAAATCCCAAAATGGAATTCAGGCTAGGAAACACGGTCTGGGACACTGGCGTGTCTGCTCTGTATGGGGCACACATCCAATGACACGCGCGTGTCAGAGGCCATGTCCTCCTCGGGTTTTGGCCAGGTTTGTGCGGCCTATTGAACTTTGGTTGGACACGGGCGTGTCCAAAGCCGTGTCTAGGCACACAGCCTATGACACGGGCGTGCCACAGGAACGTGTACTTCTCTGGAATTGTCCAAGGCATTGAGGCCTGGTGAATACGGACTAGACACGGGCGTGTCCAAAGCTGTGTCAGTGTACACGGCCTGTGATACGGGCGTGTCACATGGCCGTGTCCTGTTCTGGATCATTCGGTTCATGTACCGCTTATAGTACACGGCATGTGACACGGGCGTGTCACAAGCCATGTCAGCCCAAAAAATAGACTTTTCAGGGCGATCTGTGGCCGTCCATTTCCTTCATCATGGATCCAATGGCCCAAGCTCCTCCCTGCTATGTAAAACCCCGAATTTGAGTGAAAGATCTCATTCAACACTTGGCAATTCTCTTTCTAAAGGAGTAGAGAGAAGGGAGAACAAGGAGGAGGAGGAGAAGAGGATCCGACCACCAACGGAGCTTTAGAATTCCGAATCGAGATCCGAGGCCAGATTTGTTGAGGCAAGGCCGCTGCGGTGCTTTCCAACCTGCTAGATTTCGATGGCTCCAAAGAGATCGTCAAGGGTAACGATCTTCCTTCTTGGAAATGTGAAGTCCTCCTTTTTGGCATATACATGGATTTCCCCCACCAAATGGTGGCTGCTTAAGGGATTTCCCTTGGGTAGATTCATGGAATCCCCATCGCGTCTTGCACATAGATCAGGAAATGTGTAGTACGGACTAGGCATGCTGTGTGAAGTCCATCTGGACAGGTTGGTCTGGATTGGTGATGTTTCATTTTGTGCACCGGAGAAGACTTCGCGTTGAAACATGTAGTTTGTGGAGTCGATGGGTTGTGCCTGTGAAGTGGAGTAGCAGGAAGTACTGGAATGAGGAATTCCAGGAAATACCCTTATACTGCTTGTGTTGTGGATATTGTGTGGCCAATCCTTTGTGGACAGTGTAGCCAGTCCTTGGTGGATAGCGTGGCTATTATGAAGCCATTCCTATGTGGACAGTGTGGCTATTGTGAATCCAGTCCTTGGTGGATAGTGTGGCTATTGTGAGTTTTGTGCTCTTAAAAAGGCTTAGTGCCGAACAGGAAAGGTGAGACCGACCCGCGCCTATGGATTGGCCATGAGTACATTGGTATTCGGTGACGGCAAGGTGACTTGAGCACCGGGATTGGTTGATCTATACCTGTGTTATGTCTGACCGACGGGAAGACCTAAGTTATTGGTCTCATTGGAGCGCATAATGAGTGTCTTAGGCCTGTGCGCCAGAAAGACTGAATGCTCAAAGTTTACCGTGAGGTTTCGGACCTTGAACGGTGGTGGGACCCTAGGTATTTCCGGTACACCAAGAATGTGCCCAGATTGCACGGAGCGTCGGGCCGCGTGGCCGGCATTTATGATATATTGTTTGTGCGTGAGAGCACAATGTGTGATATATCTGTATTGACATTGATATGCCTATAGGGAAGGAATACCACTGCCCCGGGAAAAGGGTAGGGTCATTATAAATTGGTCAGCTGAATGCTGACCGTTGCTTTGTTTGCCACCATTTTGGTGGGCTGTCCCTGTGCAGGTGCTGGAGAACCGAGCGGGAAATAAAGGGCTGAAGTCCTTGCTGCTGCTGCTAGCCCTTGAAGGCTAAGGAAAATGTTTTTGGTTGTGTTCATGTGTGGCCGGCATGCGCGCCGATGTATTGAATCCACACTTGTAAAGAGAAACTATAAGGCAACGACTCCCGGTGGTTAACCAAGAATAAGATGATAGGTCAACCTAAAATTTTTCAAGTGGTATCAGTAAGTCCAAAATTTCTCAAGAAATTTTGTCTAAGTTAGAAAGTTGTGTCGACACATGCTAACTGTGTCGACACTATCATTAAGTTGTGTCGATACACAAAAATCAGTGTCGACACACTCTATCGAGACTTTGATAGTATATGTCGACACTGGCATAAGTATGTCGACACATAGATGTGTCGACTACAACGAAATTTTGTCGAGACCTAGGTTATCTCTGTCAACACATATAAAATTTGTCGACTAGTAAATTTCCTAAGTGAGGTGCGTCTTTTGACCTACCCTTTACAAGTACACTATAAATAGGAGAAGACAAAATTTGGTCGACTGTGCTTTCAAAATTCTTGACTCTAGACTTTATGTCAACAAAGAAATTCTCCTATCGACTCTCTTCTCTCTCGTTCATCAATGGCGCTGCAACATGACGACAAGGTCAATGAGGGATACGAACTGGTACATAAGGCATTCGAGACTGCCTTTCCAGAAATCTAGGGTGTGATTACCCTAATCACAGAGAATGGCTTGGATTATTTGGTCTATGAACCGTCAAGGATATGGAAGAAATAAGTTATTGAATTTTACTCATCTGCAACTATGGATTCTCAAGGATAGAAGATGAAGTCCATTGTTAATGGTACAAGGGTAAGACTCTCACAAAAGACAATCAGGAAGTCGCTTAAACTCCCCAAGGTTAAAGAAGATGATGAAATTACTCTATCCATGACAAAGGATGGACTTAGATGGTGTGGGCTGAATCCAAATACTAAAATAGGATCCTCAATTACAAGGAAGGGAATGAACTCCCAAGGTAAATTTCTATCAGAGATTATAGGCAAAGTAATTCTCTGTAAGACAGGAGGACATGATAGGATCTCTGCCTACATGTTCAAACTTATGATCAGAGTAATATTCAAAGTGAAAACAGGCTGGTCATCTGTAGTTTTTGACAAGATTCAAGAAAGTGTTAAGAAGCCTAATCTGGGTAGGATACTGAGCTTGTATCTGGCTTCCAGCATCCCAGATGTAATGAATCAAATTCCAGGATCTAAGATAAATCACATGAGGAGAATGGACTAGAGAATTCTATCCAGATGGGATAGAGTCTTAACCAAAGAAGTTTCCACCCCACAGAAATTTGTGAAGAAAGATAAGAAGAAGAAAACTACTAACCAGAAAGCAGAATCTTCCAGTGATTCTGAAGAATTGGTTGTCTTCAGCTCAGATGAAGAACAACAAGGAAAATCTCCCACACCGCACCAAGATAAAGAAGCTCAAGTTCAAGGGGAAAGCAGTCTACTACCAGAGAACCAGATGGTCTCCACTCTATGGGAGACAACACAATTGTTCATGAACCTGAACAATCACAGCTGCTTGTCAAAGGGGGAGGTAGTGCTGAAGCTGCACTAGAGAGTGAAAATGCCTCTGATATTGTAATAGAAGTAGTATCATAAATCAACAATGAAGCACAAGTCAATATTGAGAAAGAAGCACAGGATGTGCAAGTGTCAGACCAAGCTCAAGATGAGCAAGTCCACTTTTCCAGTTTTGAGAAGTACTTGGACAAAGATCTTGATGTCCAGGGGAACCATTAGTTCCAAAAGACAACCTTGTTCCTCCTATTCAGATGCAGCAAGAGATCACTTTGGAAGAACTGTTCCCTGACTTCAATGAACCAAGGACTGAGGGGGAGAAGCAAAGGATTGAGAAAAAGATACAAGGAACTGAGGGGGAGATGTCTCAGCATGCCCCTACTGATAAGGAAACTGTGAATATACAAAGCTCATCACAATCTTCTGATGATGAAGAAGACTCCATGGCTAAGAAAAGGAAGTTGGTTGCTATTAGGAAAAGGAGCACAGGCTATAAAGAAAGCCTTACAAACAGTCTCTCAACCATCTGCTTAAGGGATGGACTTCAGTTAACTGATGGTACAACTGCAAGTAAAGTTAGATGAGCAAAGATAATCTTTGGAGAAGTATGTGGATGAGACACATAAAGAACTGCAGTTCCAGCTAGATCAAAAAATTAAATCCATCAGATTTGAAGTAAATGTGAATAAGAAAGAGATGACAGATTGCTTGCACAATGGAGGTAATGTTGTAGTATATTTGGCTACCCAACAACAAGAAATGAAGACTGTAATTGAAGACATTGCAGTCAAACAAGGATATATTCTAGAAAATAATTGCAGATCAAATGAAAATCTCAAGAACTCACATGCTGAAATTCTCAATAAAATTGGAGGTATAGCCACTGATGTGAAAGCTGAACTTTCTAAACAAATTAAAGATGATCTAGCTACTATCCACACAGCTATTGAAGCTTCTCAAAAGGCTATTTCTGATCACCTGAACAAATTCAGAGACTACCACAAAGAAGGTACTGAATATCTGGCTGATCAAGTAAGGTTTCAAAAGAATGATCTGAGAGATCATATAGCCAGAGAAGTCATAAAGGGGGTGAGGATATTAGTCAAAGCCAGCTCTTATCATGCTAAATGGGTATCTAATACCATCAGAGCTACCCTTGGATTTCCACCCATGTGTGATGAAGATAACACTGTTGAATCTGGTGTTCAACCTGCTCATATTGAAGGTGTTTAGCAGGAAGTTGCACAGGTTATCTATCCTCCAGCAGAGTTTGAAACAGTACAGCAGGAAGTTCAGAACATGTATAGCCCTCCACAGGAGGCTCAGAATGTCATTATTGAAAAAGTTGAAATGTTTGTAGCTGCTATAGAAGTTCAGAAAGAGGCCCGGCTTTCTAAGAAAAGATTTAGAGAATAGGCAGAATTGAAGCCTGACTTTGAGAAGTGGAGTCTTACTTCTAGAAACATTATTCTTACTGCCTGGAAAGCTGTGAAAGATAAGATGCATGATAGAGGTAAATGGTACTTTGAACAAGAATGGAGCAAGTATCAGAAGAGGCAAGATGCCATACATCAGCTCAGAAAGGATTTCAAAGCTAGAAAGTTACCTGCTAACTCTGTAGAGCCTAGCAAGTACTTTCCAAAGCCTTTTCATTACTTTGAAAGGCAGAAGATTAAGGCTGAAGAGCTCAAAAAGAAAGATCTGAAAGGGAAGAAGCCAGCTGAAGATTCTGAAGACAATGTGCAAGCTAAGATCAAGTCTGGAAAAGGAATAGTGATTAAGGAGCCTAATCAATCTTAGGATAGATAAGCTAGTGTTAAGACCTATGTAATTTTTTGTTCCTTTAAGAATTCTGTAAAGCTACACTACTTTCTGATTAATGAAGATATCATATTATGTGATAATATTAATTGTTATTTGTATTTACAAGTTACCCTGCTGTGAATTGAATGTATACATCTTATTCTTTGTTATATTATGTGTGGTGTATATCATTGGCTAAGGGTAAGGACTTCTCCAAATAGGGGGAGATTGTTGGGTACATTAGAAAATGTCTACCAGATTTGGAGAAGCCTCACATAACTCAATGGTATACATCAAGGTGTATTTGATGGAATGTTGAGTTTTAGTGTGAAGGTTTAAGAAATGCAAGAAAAATTTCTAAGTACAAGTGCCAACACCCAGGAGAAGTTGTGTCGACACCTGAAGCAGGAGCTGTGTCGACACCTAGGAGTTATGTCGACACCAGAAGCAGGACTGTGTTGACACACGGGACTTATGTCGACACACACTCAATGCCATCTATCAACAATAGCTATACTAAGTTTGGAAGGCTTGTGTCGACACACAGGACTTGTGTCGACACACACTCAACGCCATCCATCAACAACAGCTATACTGAGTCTGAAAGGCTTGTGTCGACACACAGGACTTGTGTCGACACACACTCAACGACATCTGGACACACACTCAACGACATCTGGACATACACTCAATGCCATCTATCAACATCAGCTATGTTGAGATCAGGAGCAGTTGTGTCGACACACAGGACTTGTGTCGACACATACAACAGAAGCTGTGTCGAGAAGATAAAGAATGACTGTGTCGACACATTGGAAGTTGTGTCGACATCATCAAGGATTGTGTCGACACTGGGTCAATTTGTGTCGACACATTTGAAGTATTTTGCTGACTGTTCTCTGCTGTGATAAAAGTTCAATGAAGGGTCAGTTGTCACGACTGAAGACTTGACAGCTGTCATAAGTAATAAGACTGACACATCTGTCAGTACTATCAGAAGGCCGTTATAAACTAGATCAGCTGGTAATCATGGATGAACTCTATATAAAGGGCTGATCCATAACAACCAAAAAAATAACAATACAGAATAGAATCAAGAAGAGAAAATAACTGACTCAACAGAGATTGAGAACCAGTGAGGGGGAGCAAGAGGCAAACCCACAAGAAGGCAGATCCTGAAAAGTCTGCAAGTAAAATTCAGATCTAATTCTGAATTCAAGAAGGGAGCTGATTGAAGATCAACTCCAACTATAATTGAAGATCAACCTTATTTTGTTAAAATTCAAGAAGCTTTGAAGAAGCTAAGTCAGGTTGGATTTAGAGTATTCAATTTAATCAAGAACTGATCAAGAAGTACTCACCATTTTATCTATTGAACTGGGTGAAGTTTTTATTTTCTTAAACAAACTTTTATTTGTAAGATCTGTTATAGATCTGAGTTGTAAGCCTAAATTTATAATGGTTGAGGTAGGGCTGAGTCCCTGAGGTGTAGGACTTGAAGAAGTCTGAGTTGTAGGCCTGGAGATAAAGGCTGAGGTAGGGTTGTTGCCTGAGGTAGGATTCTTGAGAAGAATCTGAGGTAGGACTTGAAGAAGTCTGAGTTGTAGGAACCTATCAGGTTCTGAGTTGTAAGATCTGTGGATTTGAGCTAGTGGAAGGAATTTTGGCCGAATCCAGTTCTCTACTGGATAGGCGAAGGGGGGGGGGGAGTGGACGTACCCATAACTTGGGGAACCACTATAAACCTTGGTGTGTTGTGCTGTGTATTTTCTGTAATTTTTTATGTGATATTTGTGTTGTGTTAATTGCCTTAATTGTTAAAAAAGGATTAGAACCTATTCACCCCCCCTCTATGTGTTTAGGCTCTTGAAATCAAATCTTTTAGATATACTCAGGGATGTACACTATTCTTAGTACTCAGTGCACCCCGGTATCACCAAGATGACGGCAGATCTGCGGAGGAGCTTGTATTGGCCAGGGATGAAGAGGGAGATCATCTATTATGTGACACACTACGAGACATGCCAGCGGGTAAAGGCAGAGTGCAAGATCCTAGGAGGACTACTACAGTCACTGTCGATGCCAGAGTGGAAGTTTGAGGATATCATTATGGATTTCGTACACGGATTTCCTCGCTCCCACTCTGGGCATAATTCTATTTGGGTCATTGTCGATAGAATGACCAAGGTGTCCCAATTTATACCGATCAGAAAGGACAGCTCAATTGCTGCTTTGGTGAGGTTGTTCGTGGAGCAGTTCTTCAGGTACCATGGCGTCCCAAGGATGATTGTCTCGGATCGTGACGTTCGGTTCACTTCTAGGGAGTGGAGAGCGGTGCAGACATACTTGGGTTTTCAACTTGCTTTTAGCACCGCTTTCCATCCACAGACCGACGGCCAGACAGAGCGGACCAACAAGACTATGGAGGATCTGTTACGTTTGTGTATAGTGGATATGGGGAAGCCCTGGGAGAGACTATTGTCACTGATTGAGTTCTCTTATAACAACAGTCACCAGACGAGCATTGGGATGGCTCCTTATGAGGCCATGTATGGGAGAAAGTGTTGGACCCCACTATCTTGGGTTCAGGGTGAGGACCCCAAGGTACTTGGATCGGAATATATAGAGGATACAAATGCTCAGATACGACTGATCAGGGATCGGATGTTGGAAGCTCAGAGCAGGCAGGCCAAGTACTACGATGCGCGACATTGTAAGGTGGAATTCCTGGTGGGGGACAGAGTGTTATTAAAGATACGTCCGGTGCATGGTGTTTCTCGAGTGCGGAGGCACAAGAAGCTCAACCCTTGATATATGGGGCCATAATTGATCCTGGAGTGGATCGGCCCCTTGGCTTACAGGCTGGAGCTACCGCAAGAGTTAGGGACCCTGCACGACGTCTTTCACGTCTCCTTGCTACGGAGAGCTCTCCTTCGGCCAGAGCAGCATATTACCACTACAGCAAGCCCGATAGCACCTGACAGATCAGTTTGTTTAGATTCGCTCCGGATCGATGATACTGCGGTCCGAGTGCTGCGGAAGAATAAGGTCCCCCTGGTAAAGGTGTTATGGTCTAACCATGGACGGGAGGAGCACACCTGAGAGCCGAGGGATCTGATGCTAGAGCAGCACCCGGATCTTTTCACATCAGGTAATACTTAAATTTTGTTTAAAGTTCTTAAAGTTTTGTGTGTAGAAACCCCGTAGACCTGAACTTAAATTTCGGGGACTAAATTATTTTTTTTGTTTATTGAGATTTGTAACATCCCATTTCCTATTAGACCCTTTTACTTAGATTGGGTTAGGACATGTGGTGGGGACATGGGTTTAGGCTAGGTTTGAACCATGGAGTTAGGGTGTAGTCACACGGGGCCCACTATAGGGCCCAAGCTAACTCAAGTCAAACTAGCCCAAATTGGGATCCTAGCTACACATTGGCCCCACCACTATACCCCTAACCCTAATAACAATCTAACAACCATAAGCCATGTCATTGGGTCAACTATTGACCCAAGTTGACCCAAGTCAATTCTAATACTAATTTGGTCAAACTCACACCTAAAGGCCCAATTAGTCCAAGTAGGGCACCATCATGGCCTAACCCAAGTTGGGTGGCACCATTGGGTCCATGACCATCAAGTGGGGTCAACCCACTCATCATGTTGACCAAATCAACCTAAAAAGTCAACAAAGTCAACTTAGGGCTTAAAGAGAGGAAATAATATGAGCCAAGCCCATTCCTAATGGACTAAGCCCATGGCTTCAGGCCCATGACCAACCCAAGAGGTCAATGACATCCCTAACCCTCTGAAATAGGAGAGAGAATACATGTATGGGGGGTAACTTAGGGATTTTGGAGAAAATGAGGAGTGAGAAGAGAGAGAAAGAGGGGATGGAGGCCATGTGGCCCTCCTTCCCTCTGCCCAAGCTCTTTTCTTAGCTTCCAAGGCTCTTTTCAGCGGGTTTGAGGGGCTGGTGGACACATGGCAGCCAGACGGAGCTTACAAAGTTCATGGTCGACCACGCCCTTAATCAAAACTACTTACCCAGCCACTCCTAGCCAAATCTAAGCCCACCATCAGCTTCAGGAGGTTGAAACGAGTGGAGTTCGACTGCTGGAGCAAGGAATTTGTTGGAGAAACGAGCAATCGGGCTAGATCTCCGGAGCAAGCCTCGGCCATGGCTCATCGCCACCACAATCGTCGCCAAGCCCGGCTGCAGGTTCGTTTTGCCTCACCTCACCCCGTGCTAGCTTTCTAGATCAATTAGGCGGGACATCGGGCTCAATTGAGCCCGATACCATGTGATCCGTGAGCTAAAAAACCGAGCTTTTCTTCTTGCTCGGGATCGCTGGAGGAGTCGCCTCCGGCAGCCTCACCGTCGGGAAACGCTAACCACCACCTCAACGGAGGTGGTGGCGATAATCACCGGCGGTGGCGTAGGCCCAGATGGCCGGAATAAGCCAACAAACTCGGCCCAGGAAGATTGAATCCTGGTCATTGGCTGATTGGGGACGATGGTCAGGAGCCGTCAGATCTGGTGATTTAATTTGATATTTCATTATATTATGAACAGTATTATTAATGTCACACATTTACAGTGTTCTTGCATGCTAATTTTAGGCATATTAGAGGCACGTTCAGAGGTAGCTATCAACATGAAAATTATAGGTCTGGACCTTACCATTAAAATGACACCCTAAACTTAGGATTTTGTACATTAGAACTCCTTGTAGGACCATTCTACCATGACTGGTACTAGGCTAGGATAGATCTTAAAATAAATACCCAAGCCAAACCTTAAGTACTCATGACCTAAAATTTTGGCCAGGCTTGTGTTAAGGATAAATCTAGGCTCTGACCAAAAATGGAAACTTTTGGTCAGACTTTTGCTATAGTATTTGGTGAAATACTAATAATTAAATTAAGTGTATTTTTGGAGATATATGACTCCAAATGCCCCCAAATTTTGGTGGCATGTCCATTACGTCAACATAAAACCATGGTAGAAATCTCAGGTCATTTTTACCTCTGCATGGTCGGGAAATCCCACATGCATGATATAGGTATGTTCAAATTTGGGGTGCCTATAGTAAAAATAGGAAAATGGGGTTTTAGCCCATTTGGACCATTGCATGTCCATGAAACATTGTACAGTGGCTTATAGGGATGGAGTATACCTCCCATGGAAATTTTGGGATTTTTGGAATAAAAAATCTCATTAATTGGAATTATTTGAAAATATGCCTAGATAGGAAATAAATTTGGATATAGGGCATATGAATTTATTAAATTCTGAAATTTTGTCACAAGCTTTATTAGGACATAAATCACCTCTGGAAAAATTTAGGGGACTGTTAGGTGATGTGAACTTAGATTTAAGTATAATTTACCATTTTTCCTATTATGGAAATTAATTAAAAAGAAGGGAAATTATTGTTTAAATATTAGGGAAAACTTTAACGTAGCTTTTTTATGTAATTAAATCCCTGTTAAATTATTTGAGAATTTTTGGATTTCTCTATATGCTTAAAACCCTAATAATGACATTTTGGTAATATTGTTCATTTGGATATAAGTTAGGTCAAATCACTGTTTTGGATTTTGAAATTCTGTATTTAACTTTATTATTTCAACCTGGATCCTTACTAATTTTCCTAGAATTTTTTATTGTATAAATACTGTACTTCATTTGGAAAGTAGTCAATTTATGATTTAATATTAAATGGAAATTAAATGGAATTTCATATGGGAAAATTATGAAACTTGGTAAGAAGTCAAATTTGACCTCATGGAATATCTGATAAATTTCTTAGGTAGGTTGGACCATTATATATAATACCTCATGTGCAAGGCGACCCAGGTCACTCAATTAAAAGAATTAATTTAGGTCATAACTCCTTAGAAAAATAGTGAAACCTAGGATGGTCAACATCATACATCTTAGCAAACCATAATAAATAATTGGGGGCAGTTAGCCCAAGAGTTGGGAAGACACGTCATACGGGTCAACACTAGGTCATGGGTGTGCTTAGTATAATTACCATATAACACTAGGACCCACAGGGGATAAGGTCGTCAGTTGAGAGGGAATCTATGTTGGAAAGATAAACCCTAGTTGGTGTCCAATAGGTCACTTTCTTGATAACGAGTGGTAGAGTGCAAAATCCCAAGGATAGTAACTAAAACGGAGATCGGCGGAATACCGCCGCTCTCCCAATAACATCCTAAGTTATTAGGTTTGTCCCAGAGTAACAGCGAGAGTTTTGTATGGGTCATGGGTAGACATTAATAAAAGTAAGTATCCTTGCGAAAGAGAACTTTGAGCTTCAGCCCATCGTAGTTCCTAGTGCCCCCGAGAGCCCTTCACCGGGCATACCCTGGGCAGTCCTAGGATTAACCCTAAGTTGCTAAGTATAACAAATACTAGACAAGAGTACTCTAATAGGCTAAGAGAATGTTGTTACAATCTCACCCGTGAAGGGTTGGAGGGTTTTCAGGACAGTTAGTCCTGCGAGTCAGATGCTCGAGAGTTTGATATCAGGACGGGTTTGGTCCTGCGAGCTAAAGACTCGGGTTGAGATACCTTGCATGTGCATGAAAACAAAACTAGTGGCGAGTCATGCGGTACTGGGCCAATCTTCACACCGATGGTTGTATGGTGACTCTGGTGAGGTGTGAGGTTGGAGGGGTCAGTAGGTTGTTTATATTGCGGTTTGATGGACAATCCCCGAAAACGCACACCCGACCAAAAAGTCTGGCAGTTGGCCAGCATTAGTACGCAGAGACTCTAGAGTGCATCTAGGATGTGTATATAGACGTACGAAGGGTCTGAGATTGATAGTGTGTATACCCGCCTAGGTAGCGAAAACGCCCGTTACGTTGCTGCCGTAGCCACAACGGTGGTACCAGAGAGTGATGTTAGCTCCAAAAATTGGGAACTAAAGGTATGTGATCGCAGAGTCGTGTGTGTGAGTTGCACTTGTATGATTCATAAAACGCATGCATAACATACATTCATACTAGGTCATACGCAGCATAGATCCTTATCAAATAAATTAGTATGGGATCTTTTATATGATAAGTTATATTTGGAAATTTTAACTTATAAGTTTGTATGGGAATTCATATAAGTTAAGGTACTTCTGTGATGATAGCTTAGTAGTAGCATATTCTACTTGCAGTTATTTCCTTGTTTACTTACAGCTCCTTACTTACTTTCTGTATAGTTCTTCATACTTTACATATGCTATATATATAGAACTGCTAAAGTAAAAATAGATTGACACTATATATACTTGGTAGTATAGCTCCACTGTCACCTGCTTCTTTTATACCCCTTGTTGTCCTCCACTTCGTCCTCCCGCTCGGTGCCTAGGAGTTGCGGGGGCGAGGTGTGGAGGAAACAACTTAGTCTTTATGACTAACGGTCGGTTGTGACCAAATCATTTTAGGAGCTCGAGGAGATGGAGTACCAACACGACCAGTAGGATGAGGTGGCAGGACGTGAGGAGTTAATACCACCACCACCTACTACTACTATTACTATAGCCCGTCGTCAGGTGGGACGACCTTCTGGTGATAGATTAGCTTCCGTATGTTGTCATTTTGAGAGAGAGAGAGATTTGATATCATGTACAGGGCATAAGCCCTTTCTCTTTTTGTGTACTCATTTGGACTGTTGTACTTTCATTTTCATATATATATGATAGTGTTGTGACTTGTGGGCTAGCTGTTATTCACTCTACTTTATACTTCTATTTCTCAATTAGCCGAACAGGTTATATGATCGTACTAGCCGGCAGAATCAGCGTCTTGCGGTGTCGACTAACCCATGAGTTAGTGTCACTGTAAGGCGGTGGTTCTGGGCAAAAGACTGGGAGGCTCCTTAGTAAGGGGAGGGGTCTTACACCTATTCACCCCCCCCCCCCTAGGTGATTTAGCTACCCTTGAAATCAAAGACTTTCAAGTGGTATCAGAGGGAGGTTGCTCAAGAAATACTTAACAGTCTGAGTAGATCACCAAGGGTAGCAGTTAGTGTATACTTATGGGTTCAGGAGTGAACCATAAAGATCTTGGTTCAATGAAGCTTCCTATCTGCAGAAAGGAAGGCTTTAGAATTTGGAAGAAAAGGGTCAGACTCTTCATGGAGGCATCTGACCCAAGGATCTTTATCACTGTCAAAGAGGGACCTTTTATCCCTATGAAAGTCTCAGCTCTGGATGTAACTGTCCAGACACCAAAGGCATACCTAGAAATGACTATGGATGAGTTCATTCTTGCCACCCTGGACAAGAGGGCATAAAACATTATTATTAGTGTCATAGATGACTCCACCTTTCAGAATTTGGTGCACTGCAAGACCTCTAAAGAGATGTGGTACACTTTGGTAGTCCATATGGAGGGCACAAAAGAGGTCAGAGATGACAGGAAGTCCATGCTCAATCAAGAGTATGAGGCTTTCAGGCAGTTCAAGAAAGAGAGCATAGCCAGCTGTTATGAAAGATTCTATAGAACAGTTAATGAGCTAAGGACCTATATTCGAGTCTTCAGTAATTATGAGCTTATGTATAAGTTCCTTTGGTCTCTAACTAGAGACTAGGACACAAAGATTTGTGGCATCAGGGAAGTGGCAAAGCTGGCAGATACTCCTCCACCAACACTATTTGGGAAGCTGTTGTCTTATAAAATATAGCTGACTGCAAGGAAGTAGGAGGAGAAAAATAGCAAGTCTCAGGCCTGAGAAAAGACTGTGGCCTTTAAAGCTAAAGCCATAAAAAGGAGCAGGGGAAAGACTACTTCTCCACCAAGGAGGGCTGCTGAGTCTGACCCAAAAAGTTTAGAGACATGCATATCAGACTGCCATATATTTGATGAGGAGTTTGCTGCCTTCTCTATGCATTTTATGAAGCTGATAAAGAAGAAGGGGTGGAGGAGCAGACCCTCCTCCCTCTCTCAGCATGAGGAGGACTACTACAGGAGAAAGAAGAAATCCTCCAAGGAGGACATGTATAGTTCTAAACCTGGTAAACAGATTTCTATTAAAGTGGTATGCTATTACTGTAGTAAACCTGGGCATGTCATTATTGACTGCCCAGTCAAAATAAAGGAGGATGGTGAGAAGAAACACCATCATCAAAAGAGCAAGAAGGAGAATTCCTTCATGTCAAAGAAGGAGAAGAGCTAGACTTACTCTTCTTCATCAAAATCTGAAGAAGAAGAAGAGACATGAAAGTCTTTGATTTCAAGGATAGCTAAATCACCTAGAGGGGGATGAATAGGTTTCTTAGTCCTTAGTGACTATCTTATATTTTCTTTTGGTTGGATGCTTTATTAGTTGATTATATTCTGCTTTCAAGACATGCAACCTGCATTAAAATAAACACAAAGAAAACACACAAAGCACACATGATTTATAGTGGTTCCCCTAACAAGGGTACATCCACTTTCCCTCCCACCTATCCAACTATCTTGTTAGACTAGACACTTCTCCAAAACCTGCTCCAAAGAGCTTACACCTCAGATCGCTCAGGATCTCTAAGTCTCCTCTAAGACTTACTTCTCAGGCCCAAGACCCTACAACTCAATGATCCTAAGATCACCTACCTCAAGTTGTTAAGCCCTACACTCAGGCTGGTAGGTCAGCCCTACCTCAGATCCACTAGGGATCCTACCTCAAAGAGAATGACTCTCCTATAATCTCAGGTTGTTAAGGCCTACCTCAGATCCAAAGGATCCTACAGGATGGAAGTGGGTTATGTGGTTACTCTTGACACAAGAGATGTTTCTCTGTGTAAAGCTTCGTGACTGAGATAAACTCAGCTCAATTATGACTTCAGGAATTTATTTCCTGAGTCTATCTTTACTGAACTAAGAATTACTTAGTCCTAACTACTTCCACATCAATAATTATATATTTACTTGAGCTGGAAGGACTGGCAGAACAATGTTCTGCCCCTTTTTGAACTGAACCTGAAGCTCGGCCCTAACTACTTCTTCTCAGCACCAGGTATATTTCCTGCTGGAGCTGGGAAGTGACTGCAGCACAACTAGCTGCAGACTGAGCTGAAGGTTTCTTAGCTCAACTTCTTCACAACAACAAGTATGCTTGTGTTGGAAGCAACTTGCAGAACCCTATTCTGCCCCCTTCTTTCTTTCCTGGGCTGAGGGGATGCAGCCCTAAGTTTGACTCCTGAGGTATAGTCCTATGAGCCTTCTTTCAGATCTCTACTTTTCAAACTTTCTTCTCTTCATAGCTTCTAGATAAAGATCTTCAGGATATTGCTTTGTATAGCTGGAACTGTACGTGAAGAACCTGCAGCAAGGGTCGGCCTTTGTATAGCTTTTTATCTTATAAAAGCTTTTTGCATCTTAGTCGTTGAGAGCGTTGAGTGAGCACGCCTCACTCAACGCTTTTTGCCTTAGCATATTCTTCAGCCACTTCTGCATGATTGGCGTTGAGAATGTTGAGTGAGCACACCTCACTCAACGCCTTGTTACTTAGCCTATGCATTCTGTAATTTAGGCATTGAGAGAGTTGAGTGAGCATACCTCACTCAACGCTTTTTGCCTTAGCCAATTTTCTGCTCATTTCTTCTTAGGCTTTTACTTCTTTAGCCTATCTCACAACTTTTTGTTGTATGGCATTGAGTGAGTTGACTTCACACAATGCATGTGGACTTAGCCACTTTCTCAGGTTGTCACTGCTTTGGCTTTGACTATATAGGCTTCACTCAGTGTTATAAGTCATCTGGCGTTGAGTAAGTCACCTTCACTCAATGCTTGTGGACTTAGACAGATTTCTGTCAATCCACCCCTTAGATAAGAGTTTACCTGACTTAGACATTTAGGCTACCTGTCCCATCATTATTACTAGGACAACCTGTAAATATAAAACTTGAGCATAAGTTAGATCACCACATGTATATAGATTGTTTACTAGGTCTTCTTCAAATCCAAGACATTGGGATCAATAGAACAAACAATCTCCCTCTATTTGAAGAAGTCAAAACCTGTACTAATGTATACACTAACATACTTATGCTACATATACAACAATACTATCACAGCATAACTCAAAAAAATCATAATCACAACAACAGATATTTCATTTAGCATATAAGGAATTATAATGTTTGTGCATGAAACAAAATGACATATTCCTTTGCCATATAAGCAGAACCTAAAACTTTTCAAGTATCAGGTTCTCTTATCACAATGCCACTGCGCTTGGATTTCTTAACATGTTTGTCCTCTTCTTCAACTGTCTTCTTTCCCTTCTTGTCAGCTTCATCAGTTGCCTTAGTCTTAGATGCTTCTTTCCTTTTAGCTTCAGCCTTATGTTTCTGTCTCTGAAAATAGTTATAGGGCTTTGGAAAGTACTTGGAGGGTTCAACAACATCAGGAGCTAGAAGGTTGGTATTTCTGTTCCTCCAGTAAATTCTTCTTTCTGTGTCCCTCTTCTCCATCTTGTTGTACCATTTGCCTCTGTCTGAGCTCTTATTTTTGACCTGATCCCAAGCAAGCAGAATGATAGATCTGGACTCTGGGCTCCATTGCTCGAAATCAGGCCTTTTCTCCATTTATTCTCTGTATTTCCTCTTTCTCATCCTGATTTCTTCTTCAGTTGTTGTAGTTGTAGTCATTTTTTTGTCTGTAGTACCAGTTCTTCAGTGGGGCCAAAGGAAGGAATCTCAGCAATAGTGGACTGCCTTCCCCACTGATCACCAGCACTATCATATTCTTCTATATACTGAAAACTTTGATGATCTTGCTGAGCAGGCTCTTTATTCAAAACCTCTAACACCTGAGCAGGCATCATTGGGATTTTATCATATTGCACTAGCTATATTCCCAATGAGCCTCTCACCACATTTGTTGCCCAAACCATATTTTCTTTGTTAGTCCTTATAGCCTCTCTCTCCCCTTTTTTGACTTCTTCAATCATTTGAGTGGTCTGGGAGGTGTAGGCTTTGCTTCTTTCAGTTTCCAGATAATTGACTCCTGCAGTAACCTGATTCTTTACTTCCAACATATGATCATCCAGCACCTTTGTGCAGGTGCCCATTTTGGTAAAGATTTCAGAATTCTGTTAATTCCTCAGAATTTTCTCATTTTCATAAATGGTTACCATATTCTTATCCTGAATATTTTGATTTTCTATGATAATGGCTATATTCTGTCTTGACACATTGATACGTTGAACGGCAAGTGTACCGGTCGCACAAGTAATATAAAATGGGTGAATTTCTCCAAGTATCGATCTCGAGGGAACACAACAAGGTGGAGTTAATTTTGAGGATGACTTGAGATTGAAGTCCAAAGGTCTAACCTATGAAAAGGGGGGTTTGGTTGTTTGCGGAAACAGAAAGTAAAATACTATAAACTACTCCTATGCAACGCCGCTATGCGATGCTTCGCCAGGCGAGATGGAAGACTACATGAGCTGTTATGCACCGAATTACTGGGCGGATGGACGAGTAGGCTTGCAGATGAGGTGGTGAGAATGGCGGAATGAGGGTCGAAAGCACCTCATCACTACGCACGCCACTAGCAATTGCTAGTGCGGCAATGTGGTGGAGGATGGAAAAATAGGCGCTACTCAAGCAACTAAAGCAGTAAATCCATACAAGCTCACATAGACATGAAACTAATATTGATTATAACTAAAGTGCACATCATCAACATAAATAGATTTAAATGCACATATTCAACAAGAAAGAAAGAACAAGTCAAGAGATCGACCAAATTCGAAGTCTTGCGAGGATTCACGGAAGGAATGGCCGGGTTGTCAATCTGCGTCCTAGCTCGGTCCTCAACTGTGTACGGAGTAGAGGAGGCTGTCACTACCTCCCAATGGACATGTCTTCTTCGTGTCACGATGCAGAAGAAGGTTGCAAGCTTCCCGTAGCTTGTTGGATACAGCGTCAAAACTCTTCTTGAAGCTCAAGGATGAAGGAGGAGGCCGAGAGGAAGCTCCGACTTGGATTTGGCAATAAAAGCTTGTCCGGAGCACCTTCCTACGATGGAAGATGAAAGGGAACGGCGAAACCCTTCCTTGGAGATGAAAATGGCGAAGAAATGTCGGGGGTGATCCGGAATTAGGGAGAACCTGTGAATTTATAGACAGCAGAAATAATAATGCACACGATCAATGGCACACGACCAGTGTTCGTGCGCACTGAGTCCTGTGATCGTGCGATGAGAAATGACAGAAATCAAGAAAAACTGGTATAACGCGCACGAGCAGTAGAGCACGACCGGTGGTCGTGCGCACTATGTCTAATGGTCGTGCGATTACCCTAGACAGAACTCCAGGAAAAAGGAATAAATGCGCACGAGCAGTGGCGCACGACCGGTGGTCGTGCGCAATATGCCCAATGCTCGTGAGACAAAATTTGGAAAAATAGAGAGTAATGTGCATGATCAGTAGCTCACAACCAGTGGTCGTGTGCTATAGGTCTAATGATCTTGTGATATATATCATGTACTGTTTAGGTTCGACGAACAGTCCGCGCACGACCAGCGGTCGTGCGCTAAGGAGTCCACTAACCGTGCGCGGGTAAAGACGCACTACCAGTGGCCCTTAGGCAGAAAATGATCCCAAACAATCCCGGATCACGCACGTGACCCTTGTACCTACAGCAAAACAGCAGAGCCACGGAGACGGCATACCACAAACTCCATACACAGAAAAACACCAAGCAGGGCAAAAGAAATATAACTACGAAATCGCACAGAAAAAGGGCTAAAAGTGCACCTACTATAGAAATAAAGATTAGATGAAATATACACGATAACGAACTAAAAGTGAAGTGCATGTGAAAGAAAACTAGCCCAAATGAGTCCGAAAATCACTATATAAATAGGACTCATTACACCCCCAGACTTACCTGTTTGCGCGTCCCGAGTAAACAAAATCTATGCAGATAGGGAAAATAAACTAGCTAACAAAAAAATTGAGATACGGAGTACCATGCGAAGTCGCATGCTCGCACGCGTAAAAATATAATAGAGGAAATTTCTAAGTATGCAAAATAGTTTATACTTTTCACAATGCGTATCAAAATTTTATTACTACTCAAAAATGGAATCACGGTGAATCATTCGGTCATGCGCAGGGAGAAAGTAGACAGACCACTAAGGTGAGCTTTTCCAAAGACCGGGGCTCAGGATCACCTCCAAAGGAATCCACCATTATCGGGGACCATACGCTTGCCCGTTCACACTCTCTCCACAGTACTAGTTCGACTCAAGCGTGAATACGTAGGACTTGGAGTTTAATATAGGCTTAGGCGAAGGCAGGGTAGACAAAGATAAACTAGACAGACACACACATCCAAAATGAGACCGCCCGAAAACACTCACAACTATATTCAACGGCAAACACCGCAGGCGCACCACCAGACTTGGATTTATTTTTATGGTGCATGCACGCCCACCACGAACACAATACCAAAAAAATTTCACAACTCAACAACAATATATATATATATTTTTTCTTTTGTTCCAAATTGGGAAATTTCATTTCATTTACTTTTACTTTTTTTCTTTTCTTTTTATCCAAATAGCCGAAACTAAATACGAAACACGGCAACACCACAAGCTGCACAAACACCCACATAACTGTCACACATAACGGATACAAATGACAATAAAGCAAACTGACCGAGCGACCACATCCGGATGTGCGAGTAGGAAAGGCTATATGGCTTTTGTAACGAGGCGTAGGGATGTCAAAGGAAGGGACAGGCTCAACGGGGATAACAACGGATAGATGTCGGGAATGGTACAAGGCTCAAACTAGACAAAGTGATGGCCTACATCATGCTCACGCTTGACTAACCATGCACCAATGCTTCGAGGGTAGCTTGAGGCAAGTTCTTAGCCACCGAGAAAGATGATCCTTCCTCCCAACTCGAGCAAAACGAGTCTAGTGAAGGCTATACACATCCCTATACTACCGTTCGATTCACACCGGATTCACTAAAATTTGAGTAGAATAAAAAGTATTTACACAAATAGAAAAATATAAAACTATAAGCATACAAAAAAATTAAATCTACTCAAATTTCTACACTAGACGAGAGCACTCGACTAGGAGCACTGCAGGAGTCAACATTTTACTCCGTCTCTCAATCTTATACCAGCACAATTATTTACCCAAATCATACAAAAGAAACGAGTTTAACTCGCAACACGCAAACAGCTAAGCACACGCTCATGCGGGTGCAGTGGTGTGCGATGCAATGAACTAATAAAAAATAATAATAAAAGCTTCTAGTATGCACAAGAAATGTGCGTGTGCAAAAGGTAACAAATAATGGCTCTCCCCTAGACTTAAACAAAACTCCATAGCATATGATATAGAAATTTAAATTAGATAGAGAAAAGAGAAGAGGTTACCCAATGCTCAGCCAGTGAGCATACCAGAAGACGCGTGAAAAATAGAGGCAGGTCCGTCAAACGAAGAATCACAACCCCGCCAATACGAAATTGTCAAGAATACCTGCAGGGGTGAGCTCCGCAAAAACAAAAGAAAAATATACAAAATACAAAAAATACTAAAACTAAGATAGACATGAAAAATAAAAATGCAGGAAATGTAAGATAACTACTAGGGTTATTTTCATCCCAGTACGACTTATTAAATTCTATACATTTCTAGCTAATGGGCCTATGAAAAGAAAAGTGCACAGGTAACTGTTCCAGTGTCCATTGCGATAGCGAGTACCGATACGGAGATAAAACAGTTACCCCTTTACTTAAATAATAATACCTGCCCAACACAGGTAGAGGAAATAGGAAATAAGAAGAGGAGGAGTGTTGATCCTCGCTCATTTTATCACAAAATAAATCCTTTCCCAGCAAGGTATCGTCTACAGGGAGATGGCAGGAGGAGAAAGCAATAAATGGAGCTTCCTCAACTGAGGAGGAATCAACATCCTCGCGAAAGAGGATGCTATCATCCATCACTTTAGCTGAAAGCTCCAATTCCTCCTGAAGCACCTGCGAAGACTCAACCCGCACGGGGTCAAATATAGAAAGGGGATCAAGAAATAAAGGAGATGAAAAACTAAAATAATCAACAATAGGGGGAGTGGTCCCGGTTTCACTCCCAGTAGGATCCAAGCATAGATCACCGTCGATGTCATGTGAGTCATGGCGAGGGGGATCCGAGAGCTCAAGGTCCTCGGTGGTGGTTTGGACCTCCTCATCCAACAAGGAAGTGGAAACTTCCTCATCAGAAAGGATCTCCTCATCATCCCACCTCGGTGCGTCATCATGTTCTAAGGTGTCACACTCTCCATATGAGAGAATAACATCCTCATCCCACATTGGCGCAACCTCAGGCTCAGAATTACAATCCGGCATAACATCATCAACCGACTCACTAAAAAATGGAGTAGATAATGCTTGTAAAGAAAGCGGAGGAACAACATCAGAGAAAATATGAGCGGGTTCCTCCAGGGGTGAATCCAAAAGAGGGGAATAATGCATAGGGAGAGACGGCACCACAATGTCGTCACACCGATCAGCAGAAAGTATGATGGGTATATCCGCAGCTGTCCCCCATAGACAAGGTGGTACTGCGAATATATCATCAGAATCAGAAGGGGCAGCTAATTGAGAGGTGGATGGAACCAACCGGATACCCGGTTCATCATCCTCCTCCAACTGGCGCTGAAATTCTGCGTAATCTTTCATCACGTGCTCGGTGCTACGACAACACAAACACCGTTTTCCATTACTCCTCAGTCCTGGTGGGACCGGAGAGGAATAAGAAAAAGGTGAAGGCGTAGAAGAGAAGTGACCATAAGACTTGGGTATGGTGTATGAAGTACCATAAGAGGACGGTGCTCCATACACTGAACCACAAGAATTATGCTCCCTATCTTTAGTGGGGTACTCATCACTACCATGCCTATAATCCCCACACCATCTACAACGGATATTCATATAAGAAAACATGGTGCAACACGAAAGAATTCACCAACAAAAATATTCTAAGCAAAAATTAACTACACACAAGCAGATAAAAGAAAAGGAATGTCTGCTGCTGAAAAATTAAAACTAGAAAAGGAACAAAGAAAAAATGAAATAAACAAATGGAAAAGTGCTTCTATCTCCTATCTCCCTCTCCAAAAACTCACACGACTGTGTTCCCCGGCAACGGCCAAAAACTTAATGCGTTGAACGACAAGTGTACGGTCGCACAAGTAATATAAAATGGGCGAATTTCCCCAAGTATCGATCTCGAGGGAACACAACAAGGTGAAGTTAATTTTGAGGAGGACTTGAGATTGAAGTCCAAAGGTCTAACCTACGAAATGGGGGATTTGGTTGTTTGCGGAAACAGAAAGTAAAATACTATAAACTACTCCTATGCAACGTCGTTATGCGATGCTTCGCCAGGAGGGATGGAAGACTACACAGGCCGCTATGCACCGAATCGTTGGGCGGATGGATGAGTAGGCTTGTGGATGATGTGGTGAGAACGGAAGAATGAGGGTCGAGAGCACCTCATCGCTACGCACGCCACTAGCAATTGCTAGTGCGGCAATGTGGTGGAGGATGGAAAAATAGGCGATGCTCAAGCAACTAAAGCAGTAAATCCATACAAGCTCACATAGACATGAAACTAATATTGATTATAAATAAAGTGCACATCATCAACATAAATAGATTTAAACAAATATATTCGACAAGAAAGCAAGAACAAGTCAAGAGATCAACCGAATCCGAAGTCTTGCTGAGGATTAACGGAAGGAATCGCCGGGTTGTTAATTTGCGTCCTAGCTCGGTCCTCAACCGCGTTCGGGGTAGAGGAGGCTGTCACTACCTCCCAATGGACTCGTCTTCTTCGTGTCACGATGCGGAAGAAGGTTGCAAGCTTCCCTTTACTTGTTGGATACAGTGTCAAAACTCTTCTTCAAGCTCAAGGATGAAGGAGGAGGCTGAGAGGAAGCTCCGGTTTGGATTTGGCAGTGAAAGCTTGCCCGGAGCACCTCCCTATGGTGGAAGATGAAAGGGAATGGCGGAACCCTTCCTCAGAGATGATAATGGCGGAGAAATGTCGGGGGGGGGATCCGGAATTTGGGCGAACCTGCGAATTTATAGACAACAAAAATAATAATGCACACGATCAGCGGCACACGACCAGTGGTCGTGCTCACTGAGTCCTGTGATTGTGCGATGAGAAATGGCAAAATTTAAGAAGAACTGGGATAATTCACACGAGCAGTGGCGCAAGACCGTAGTCGTGCACACTATGTCTAATGGTCGTGCGATTACCCCAAACAGAACTCCAGGAAAAAGGAATAAACACGCATGAGCAGTGGCACACGACCGGTGGTCGTGCGCAATATGTCCAATGCTCGTGTGAATACCCTAGACAGAACTTGGAAAAATGGAGAGTAATGCGCACGATCAGTGGCTCACAACCAGTGTTCATGCAATATAGGTCCAATGATCCTGCGCTATAGATCATGTACTATTTGGGTTTGACGAACAGGTCGCGCACGACCATCAGTCGTGCGCTAAGGAGTCCACTGATCGTGCGGGGGTAAAAATGCATGACTAGTGGCTCTTAGGCAGAAAATGATCCCAAACAATCCCGGATCACTCACGCGACCCTCGTACCTACAGGAAAATAGCAGAGCCACTGAGACCGCATACCACAAACTCCATACACAGAAAAACACCAAGCAAGGCAAAAGAAATAGAACTGCGAAATCGCACAGAAAACGGGCTAAAAGTGCACCTACTATGGAAATAAAGATTAGATGAAATATATACGATAACGCACTAAAAGTGAAGTGCATGTAAAAAAAACTAGCCCAGATGAGTCCGAAAATCACTACATAAATATGACTCATCACACATCAAGCTTCTACATGGTGTAGTCTACAGCTGGAGTAGCTCTCTTGAAGAATTTGACAGTTTCTCCCTTCAGTAGGTTTACTTCAAATTTTATAGATTTGATCTCTGTTGCCAGATCATTCCTGATATCTTTCAGGGCTTCATTCACATAATTTTCCAATGCCCTCCTCTGCTCATCCAGCAACCCTTTCAGTTAGGCAAGGAACATTGGAGAAATCTGGTCCATACTTGCAGAAGTGCCTTCCTTATGATGTTCTTGAGTTTGTCTAACTTCTGCTCTTTCTTCAGAATCAGCCAAATCTGCTTCATTCTCTTTTTCTGAAGAATCAGTCTTCTTTTCTGACAAGAGTCTATGTTATGAACTTCTATATGAGCAGGGAGCTCAGATACACGCTCCCCCTCAATCTCCGTCATGCTTTCATTTGCATGCAAGTCAGCAGCAGCTAGAGTAGCATTATTTTGAATTATCTTTTCAGTGTTCTCAAGCTAAAAACCTTCAGGGGGTACCAGAATTTTCTCCCCCACCACTAATGCTTCCTGCATTATTTCTTCTGTCAGTTGCTCCCCCTCACTTTGAGGCCTGGGATTAATAGCATCATCAGACATTTGTAGATGTCCATCTGTATCTTCAAGTCTGGAAGCTTCTTCCTCCATTCTTGCTGAGATCTTGTCAACAGCTTCCTCTGCCACTGCTTCAACCATCTTAGCAGTCGGCACAACATCCCCAGGGACAATATCTGTCTCAGATCTGCTTATAAGGATTTATGGGGTAGGTTCTGAAGAAGCAGATACCTGAATGTCCATATCCTTCATTGATTTTTCTGTAGAGGATGACAATTTTGGATCATGTGGTTCTTCCTCATTTGAAGAACTGCTAGTGGAGTTGGGCTCTATAATAGCTACTTTCTTCCCTTTCTTCTCAACAGCTACCGGACCATGGGGCTGAAGGACCCTATCCCATCTCTCAAGCATCCTGATATCCATTCTTCTCATATGGTGAATCTTTGCCCCAAGCTTTAGATTCAGAATTTCTGGGACTGTTTCTCGCAGAAATAGTGATAGAATTCTCCCCAAATTCGGTTCAGTCATGCAGTCCACAATTCGATCAAACACTATCCTGCCCCAATCAGTCCTCTTGGTCAGAATGACCTGTGCCATCAACTTAAACATCTTCTTTGAAATTTTGTCATGTGAGCCTGTCTTGCAGAGCAGGGCTTTTCCAATAACATCGGCCAAAAACTTACCTCTGAGGTTAAGTTCTTTCCTTAAGATGGAACCGGTGGTGTGCTTGGATAGTACGCACCATTTCATCGGCGATTTTACATTATCCAGCATCAGCTCTTCTTCGTCCTCAGTTCCAGTGAACCTAGGCAACTGCGGTGCCTTGCTTAATCTCCGCGGAGTGATTTTGATCTTCTTTCCACTCACCAAAGTCTTGAGTTTGCCTTCAAATACATTTGCTTTGGCATTAGAGAATAACTCAATGACTTCTCGATTCCATAGTAAGCAGGGCTCCATCAAGATGAACCCTAGGTCAGACACATGGAGAAGATGAAGAGCTTGTTGTACTTCCTCCGTCGCATTTGTGAATCCATTTCAAACTACTTCTGCCCCTTCGAAGAGGAAATCTTGTCCCTTGGGCGCCATTTCGCTTACATATTTCTGAAACCTAGCGAGAACGGCTTTCCGTCGATATGGCAAATACGGGCAGGAGAGGGCAGGGAACAGTGCTTTTGCTTTATGCACAAGATCTACTATTTATAGATATATCTTAAGAGAAGGCGGAAAGCCACTTACCCGTTTGAGATCAAAGATATGATCAACGGCTGGGGTTAACTTTTGCACCTTAGCCGCAGACCTACTAATTGATAGATTTTGTCGACTAAGCTTATTCTCCTCAACCTTTGACTTCTTGGTCTTAATTGATTAACCATTTCTTTAGCAATTTAATTGTCTTAGACTCTTTTAGAATTACTAAATTTGTCTAATCAGCAGGGATTAAGATGACCTACAATGCTCATTAAAGTATGTGTCCTAGTGTAGTGTAATTCGAACAAGTTTCAACATGCCCAAGTCAATTTAGTAGATATTGAATCTAGTTACATCTTGTGGAATAGTGGATATGTGAGCCACAACTTATTTATTTAGAAGAATCTTTAGACAATTGTCTCACTTCTTCTCAGACTTTAATTTCAGTTGTCTTATCTTTAAGATGCATAGATTTAGCAATTGAGAGAACATTTAGTAGACTCATATATAAGATGAATTCTACTTATCTTTGCCCTGTAGACTTGAAGTCGAAGCTGGATTCATAGTCTCTGAGCACACCAGCATCCTTGCCTCTGAACTTTAGCTTTTGATGAGCATCTGGCTTTCCTTTGCAAACTCCCCCTCAACAATTGCACATGTGTTAGGCATCTTGTGCAAGCTAGTCAATTTATCCAATCCTTGTACCAAGACTTAGGTCTGGTATAACATTGTCCAAGGACCATATATGGGTATGGCCACTTGGACTATCCTGCAAAATAGAAATTACCCTACCTTAGGAACCCAATATGACTTGGGTCCTAGGTTCCTGTTTGCATAAGAATGCATATGTCTGCCTACAGGAGTCCTGTCAGGAAGACACTGCCTTTCCTTTGGCACACAGGGGTTGTGCCAACAATCTATTACAAAGTGTCCCACTTTGCCACAACACCAACATTCATGGATGTTGTATCTCCTTTTCTGAACACGCCTTGAAGTGTGCAAACCACTTCTGGATGTCTGTTTAGTGAGGAGAACTATGTCCTTCTTCTTGTTTCTTTCAACAAGAGCTTGAACAAAATTGAGTCTGCCAGTAGAGGAACTTGGCTTACTCTGAACATCATTTGTAATAACCTTCTTTGCAGATGTCGTGTTCTTCATGGATTCAGGGACAGCCAAGATAGCCACGCTGACTTGCTTACCATTGGTTTGAGTTCTTACTGGAAGAACTGTAGAGTAGGCCTTAGCCATATCCTTGAATGAGGGGACTTCTCATGGGGAGCCTTCTATGCACTCAATCCCATGACCTCTCTTCTTCTAATGTAAGGTACTTTTGTAACCTTACAAGGAAGATTCTCACACCTCTAGTGACCAAACTTACAGTCTTGGTCATGCTTGTTGGATGAGAGAATTACCTTGTGAGAAGTTGGCTGAGGCCTGACAGGAGCTTGGCCTCTCCTCTGAGATTGGATAACTTTAGAAATCCACTCAGATTTAGATTTTCTCTTGATAGAATCTATCTTAAAGAAATTGGCCACAACCCACTTCTCCCTTTCAAGTTTCTCTTCAAGATCCTTGATGATAGAGTGCTTATATTTGATGGACTCAACATGGATATCTACCATGATCTTCAAATGAGCTAATTCCCTCTCTTCCAGATATAGCAAAGATGAAGTCTCATCTTGCTGGGAAGCAGCTAGCTGTAGGGAGGCAATTTTCTCTGCTTATTTCTTAATAACCATCTTGCTTTTCTTGAAAGCTTTCAGAAGTTCAGCATGATTTTTAATCAATTAATTGATATCATCTTCTGACAGAGGACTCTCATCATCACTTGATGAGGATGCATCAGAGTCTGAGCAGGATTCATATCCAGACTCTGAGGATGAGCTAGATGAGAAATATACCTCATTTTGTCCAGGCTGATCCTGGCAGGATTCTTTTTCTGGTGCAGCTGTCAGCTCATAGCCTCTGCATTATTCATCCTCAGCTTCATCCACCTCTGATTCACTATCTAAATGTGTCAGAGGGGCCCTGATCTTTGCTCTAGTGTCTGGATGCACTTTGTCTTCTGTAAGAGTTGCCAACAGTCCAGTGATGTTCATGTATTTTCTGCAGACTTGGAGCTTCATTGATCTCTACACCTTATGGTTCACTTTTGAACAAATAAGTTTAAACTTTTTTAGCTATTCTTTGAGATCTAATTAGACTGTTAGGTCCTTTTTGAGTAACCTCCCTCTGATACAACTTGAAAGTCTTTGATTTCAAGGATAGCTAAATCACCTAGAGGGGGGTGAATAAGTTTCTTAGTCCTTAGTGACTATCTTATATTTCCTTTGGTTGGATGATTTATTAGTTGATTATATTCTGCTTTCAAGATATGCAACCTGCAATAAAATCAACACAAAGAAAACACACAAAGCACACAAGATTTATAGTGGTTCCCCTAACAAGGGTACATCCACTTTCCCTCCTACCTATCCAACTATCTTGTTGGACTAGGCACTCATCTAAAACCTACTCCAAAGAGCTTACACCTCAGATCCCTCGGGATATCTAAGTCTCCTCCAAGACTTACTTCTCAGGCCCAAGGCCATACAACTCAGTGATCCTAAGATCACCTACCTCAAGCTGTTAAGCCCTACACTCAGGCTGGGAGGTCAGCCCTACCTCAGATCTACTAGGGATCCTACCTCAGAGAGAATGACTCTCCTACAATTTCAGGCTGTTAAGCCCTACCTCAGATCCAAAGGATCCTACAAGATGGAAGTGGGTTATGTGGTTACTTTTGACACAAAAGATGTTTCTCTGTGTCAAGCTTCTTAACTGAGATAAACTCATCCCAACTATGACATCAGGAATTTATTTCTTGAGTCACCTTTACTGAACTAAGAATTACTTAGTCCTAACTACTTCCACATCAACAAGTATATATTTACTTGAGCTTGAAGGACTGGCAGAACACTGTTCTGCCCCTTTCTGAATTGAACCTGAAGCTCAGCCCTAACTACTTCTTCTCAGCACCATGGATATTTCCTGCTGGAGCTATGAAGTGACTGCAGCACAACTAGCTGCAAACTGAGCTGAAGGTTTCTCAGCTCAACTTCTTCACAGCAACAAGTATGCTTGTGCTGGAAGCAACTTACATAACCTTATTTTGCCCCTTCTTTCTTTCCTGGGCTGAGGTGATTCAGCCCTAAGTTTGACTCCTAACGTATAGTCCCCTGAGCCTTCTTTTAGATCTCTACTTCTTCAAGCTTTCTTCTCTTCACAGCTTCCAGATAAAGATCTTCAGGATATTGCTTTGTATATCTGGAACTGTGAAGAACATGCAGCAAGGGTCGGCCCTTGGCTCTTCCTCTTTTCTCAGAGAAATACTTTGAACTGCTGAAGTCGATGAAGATGACAACAACTAACTTTATCTTTGTCTTACTGACTTGAGCTTCTTGTTCTTTAACACAACAATAATGGCGATGAAGAAGAACAAACTCCAACAACTGCTCTCTCTATAAAAAGTCTTCTCCTTTTATTGATTGCATCCCAATGGCTATTTGAGCAGTGGGACCCACACATTTAATGCCAGCTGCATCCTTGCTTTAATGCCTAACTATCATACAGTAGCTCTGCGTCGCCTTTTGGCTTGTACTGTAGCTTTTCCACTGTCGATTTGAATAATGTTGACTTTGTTGACTTGCAGACGTCAGCATCTGTGGACTTAGTCAAAAAATCAAGCATCAGAAGAATAGACATTGAGTGAATGAGCTTCACTCAACGCCAAAACACTTAGACAGAATTCTATCTATCTAGGCGTTGAGAGCGTTGAGTGAACAAGCCTCACTCAACATTTTTTGCCTTGGCAAAATCTTCCTGCTTCTCTGGCATTGAGAGCGTTGAGTGTGTCTTCATCACTCAACGCTTTTTTCCTTAGCAAATATTATGCTCATTTCTTCTTAGGCTTTTACTGCTTTAGCCTGTCTCACAGCTTTTTGTTGTATGGCGTTGAGTGAGTTGACTTCACTCAACGCTTATAAACTTATCCACTTTCTCAGCTTGCCACTGCTTTGGCTTTGACTGTATAGACTTCACTCAGCGCTATAAGTCATCTGGTGTTGAGTGAGTCACCTTCACTCAATGCATGTGGACATAGATTTCTGTCAATCCACCCCTTAGGTAAGAGTTTACCTAACTTAGCCATTTAAGCTACCTGTCCCATCATTATTACTAGGACAACCTGCAATCATTAAACTTGAGCACAAGTTAGATCACCACATGTGTATACATTGTTTACTAGACCTTCTTCAAATCCAGTACATTGGGATCAATGGACCCAACAAGGCCTATATTAGGCTGATGGCAATGTCTGAGGAACAATCCTGTCAGGATCAGCCTGGTCCAAAAAAGGTACAATCTCTATCCAGTCTTCTTCTGAGTCAGATTATGAGACTAGTCCCTATTCTAGCGCTTCTTCATCAAGTGATGAAGATAACACATAATCTGAGGAAGATATCAATCAATTGATTGATAAGTATAGTGAGCTACTGCAGACATTAAAAAGAACCAAACTATTAGCTAAAAAGCAGGCTCAGGAGATTGCATCTCTACAGCTTGCTGCTTCCCAGCATTCTGAGTCAACAACCTTGCTGGAACAAAAAATCATGGAAGTTAGCTAGCTGAAAAACATCACTATCATGCAGATAGGCACCATAAAATTCAAGGATAGTCTTATTAGAGATCTGGAAGAAAAACTCCAGAGAGAAATGAGGATTGTGGCTAATTTCTCTAAGCTCAATTCAGTGTTGCCCATTATTGACTCCTTCTCCTCTCAGAGAAACAAGAAGGGTTTAGGTTTCAAGGTAAACATAAGAACTGCCCCTTTCAAAGGAAAGGGAAAAGCTCCTGTTAAGTCACCCATTGCCTTTGAAAGGATAATACTCCTTTCTAACAAGTATGACCAGGACTCTATGTATGGTCACTAGAAGAATGGGAATTCTTCCTGGAAGAATACTAGTGTACCTTCCAATGGAAGGATAAGAGGAATGGGGATGAGTGTCTTCAAGGCAGCCCATGAAGAAATTCAAATGGCCTATCATGGACAATTTGTCTTTGGTGCTCCAGCCCCCACTCTCAAGAAGCTGGCTGCAGCCAAATTTCAGGGCCATCAAACAAAGACTCTGACCAAGGGTCAGCCTATCAGCAAGCCTGATTTGGCTATTTCTGATGCTATCATGAGCATATCTTCTACAAAGAAGACTGCTACTGATGGCATTCAGAGCAGGCCAAATAAGTCTACTGGAAGACTTACCTTCAGCCAGATCCTAGCTGAAAGAAACCTGAGAAAGGCTGTTATTGTTCCTTCTAGATGGAGAGTTGGTGTCAGCACAACTAGCAGACAAGCTCAAAAAAGAAGGTACAACCTTCATGAGTGCTGGTGTTGTGGCAAGGTGAGCCATTATGCCATTGATTGCTGGCATAATCCTAGTGTGGCCAGAGCTAAAGTCAGTCTACCAGTTTAAAAAACTATAGGTGGACATGTTCATTTTCAAACTAACATGCACCAAGGACCCTATAAATATTGGGGTCCTAAGGTAAAGTAAATGTATTTTGCAGGTTAGTCCAAGTGCTACTCTTATATGGTACTTGGACAGTGGTTTCTCCAAGCACATGACTGGAACAAGGAGTAATCCGAAGGACTATACTCTAGTGAAGGATGGACCCAAAGTTATCTTTGGTGGTTCAGACAGAGGAGTCATAAGAGGGTATGGTAAGATCACTAATGACATAGTCACTATCACCAAAGTGGCTTATATGGAAGGTTTGTAACATAACCTAATAATCATAAGCCAGTTATGTGATTTAGGCTATGTCACCTCATTCCACAAGGATGAGTGCTAGATTAAGAGGTCAAGTGACCAAGAGGTCATCTTGACAGGCACTAGGAGTGAGAATGTCTATTGTTTAAATTTTCTGTGTTTAGATATAGACTCTCTTGTATGCCTAGTTATAGATGAGAAAGCCTGATACTGTGTCCAGTGGCACAAGAGGCTAGCTCATCTGAATTATAAAACAATATACAAGCTCTTTAGTGAAGAGCTAGTTAGGAATGGTCCTAAGATGAAGTGCACTAAGGAGGGTATTTGCTATGCATACCAAAAGGGCAAACAGACCAAGACCTCCTTCAAGGGCATCGGGACCAAAGACTCAGTGAGGTGCTTATACTTCCCGCATATGGACTTGTTTGGTCCTATGTCAGTTCATCGTTTAGGTAGGAAAGTGTACACCCTTGTGGTTGTTGATGACTTTTCCATATTTGCTTGGGTTTTCATTCATAGGAAGAAGTCTGAAACCCCTGATGTCTTCAAGACATTTGTCAAGCAAATTCAGAATGAATTTGATAGTACTGTAGTCAAAATCAGAAGTGACAATGAGACTAAATTTTAGTTTGAATGTATGATAAGGTTCTGTGAAGAGTAATGGCTTCACCAAGAATTCTCCTCTCCTAGATCACCCCAGCAAAATGGGATTGCTGAGAGAAAGAATATGACTCTCATAGACGTTGGAAGGACCTTATTGAGTGACACATATCTCCCAAAATACTTCTGGGTTGAGGTAGTTAATACTGTTTGTCATGTCCTTAACAGGGCTTCTATCACCAAGAGCCACAAGAAGACTCCCTATGAGATCTTGAAGGGAAGAAAAACAAACCTTAGCTATTTCAGGATCTTTGGTAGTAAGTGTTATGTGCTAAACAATGAAAAGTTGTATGTGACTAAGTTTGTTGCCAAGTCCTATGAAGAGATTTTTGTTGGGTACAACAATCACAGTAAGACATATAAGATCTATAACTTGAAAAGTCAAGTTGTAGAAGAGTATATTCATGTAGTTTTTGATGAGTCTAAAATGATTAATAGTGAGCTGACAAGCTCCTCTTCTAGTCCTGCAAGTATTGAACTGATGATGGACAAGCTGACTATCAAGGAGGCTGCTCCATTAGTTCAAGATGAATCTGACAGAGTGTGCATTCCAGAGGAAGCACAAGGCACACAAGTTGTGGATGATGATCAACCAAGTGAAGAAAATAAAGATCAGGAAGCTAAGGGGTCATCCAAGACACTAGATCATTGGTGATGTCAGCCAAGGACTAGTGACAAGGAATAAAAGTCTAAATACAGACTTATATTCTAGTTTCCTGTCACAAATTAAGCCCAAGAGATTTGAAGAGGCGAACACTGATCAGTTCTGGATTGTAGCTATGCAAGAGGAACTGAACCAGTTTAAGAGGTGTAAGGTCTGGAAGCTAGTTTCCAGACCACAAGAGTGTAATGTCATTGGAGTCAAGTGGATATATAGGAACAAACTCTATGAAAATAGCATTATAGTTAAGAACAAGACTAGATTGGTGGCTAAAGGATACATACAAGAAGAAGGTAATGGTTTTGATCAAATATTTACCCCAGTAGCCAGATTGGAAGCTATCAGACTATTCCTTGCATATGCTGCATACCAAGGATTCAAAGTCTAACAGATGGATGTGAAGTCATCCTTTCTGAATGGTGACTTAAAGGAAGAGGTTTATGTTGAACAGCCTCCAGGTTTTGTTGTCCATAACTCATTTGATTCTATTTATAGACTTAGGAAAGCTTTATATGGGCTGAAGCAAGCTCCTAGAGCTTGGTATGATACATTGTACAGCTTACTCATTGAGAACAAATTCTCAAGGGCGAAGATAGACAAGACCATATTCTTAAGAGAATCTAAGGGCAAGATCATCCTAGTACAGATTTATGTTAATGACATAATCTTTGGATCTACTGATTATAACCTTTGAAGGAAGTTTGCCAAACACATGCAAGGGAAGTTTGAGATGAGCAGCATGGGTGAGCTCAAGTTCTTCTTAGGCCTCCAAGTAAGACTGACTGATGATGGCTTGTCCATATCCCAATCTAAGTTCATTGGGAAGTTGTTCAAAAAAATTGGTATGGAGAATGCATCCACCATGAAAACTCCCATGGGGTCAAGTATGCTTATAGGCAAAGATGAGGTAGGCAAACCTGTTGATGAATCTTTATATAGAGGGATAATTGGCTCCCTTTTATATCTTACTGCAAGTATGCCAGACATCATGTATGCTACATGTGTTTGCGTTAGGTATCAGATCTGCCCTAAATAATCTCACTACTCTGCTGCTTAAGAGAAATGGGGATTTTGAGGTACCTTAAGGGCACACTAGATCTTGGCCTATGATACCCTAGAAATGGGGATTTTGATCTAATATGCTATTCAGATGCAGATTTTACAGGCTGCAAAGAGGATAGGAAAAACACTTCAGGCACCTATTAGTTCTTGGGAGGAAGATTAGTATCTTGGAGCAGCAAGAAACAAAAAAGTGTTGCAATCTCAACTGCAGAATCAGAGTATATTTCTGCTGGGAGCTGCTGTGCGTAGTTATTGTGGATCCAGCATTAGCTCCAGGACTATAACTTCCAGATAAGTAAAAGTCCTTTATTTTGTGATTCTACTAGTGGCATCTTAATTGCTAGGAATTCTGTCTCATACAGTAGGACTAAGTATATTGAGATAAGATATCATTTTATTAGAGAACATGTGGAATGTGAAGACATCAGTCTTGAGTTTGTCCCTACAGACAAGCAAGTGGCTGACATCTTCACTAAGCCACTAGATGAAGCAAAGTTCAACACATTCAAGTTTGAGTTGGGTATGTTGAACTTTGTATAGCTTCAGTTTCTCCTTATATTATTTTTGTTATAGGTTGTACTACTTCTTGCAGGTGGAAAAGACCTTTAGTGGTATTAAGCTTTTCAAGTGGTTCAAATGTTATCATGACTGGATGCTCCATTGAGGGGGAGCAAGTCTAGTACTTGCAAGAACTAATTATATTTCCTATAGAGAAGGTGCAAGCAGTTGATTATCTATCATCAGATAGGGGGATAAGATGTTCAGAGGAAGATAAGGCAAGTACCTCCCTGACCATTCTACAGAAGTCAAAAAGGGGGAGAAGGAAGTGATCTAGCTAATGAAGGAAGTGATCTAAAGGATGTGATCAAGCATATGAGAAGGATGTGATCAAGGATATGCAGCAAAATAGGGGGAGCAACAAGTGATAATGATCACCTTGCAGGCAGGGACAATGTGGTAATCTATATCTTATTACCTCTTTCATTATACTGATTATCTGCTGCATATGTTGTGTGTATCGTCGAATAAGAGTTTTGATGAAAGGTTTTTCCTTCTTTAAATAGGGGGAGATTGTTGGGTCCATTGATCCCAATATCCCAGATTTATAAGAAGTCAAAGAAGTCAATGATATACACATAGTTGTATTTGATGTATGTTCAAGTTCATGCATGCAGATTGCTCTTTGTCACATTGATTGGATAGGTGGCTCAAGTGACAATGACAGGTGGACACAATGAAGCTAGCTGGAAAGGCAGGAATTTGCCTAAGTCAACAGGCATTGAGTGAAGCAAGCTCACTCAATGCCAGGTGTCGATATTCGACGAAGTCCACATGCGTTGAGTGAAGCAAGCTCACTCAATGCCAGTTGTCAAGGAAGAATGCTGACAAAGACAGAAAAGCGGCTAAGTCCACAAGCGTTGAGTGAAGCCAGTTCACTCAACGCAAGACTACAAAAGCACTGAGTAAAGATAGGACAGTTAAAGCTCCTTTTATCGTCTGCCGATCAACATCTCATTGAGCAGTGGGCCCCACTAGAATTGGTGGCTGGGATTTTGCCATTCAGCCACCTACTTTCCATTGACAGCTGATTTAATGGCTCTTTGCTTTGTGTGGGCCCCACCAAGAAATCTCTTTCCTAGTGCAGAGAATCATGACAGCTGGCCCCCAACGGCTCTAGCAGCATTCCCACAACATTTGAACCTGCTTTGACTTTGTTGACTTTACTGATATCACCATCTCTCTGTACTTAGACAAAATCAAGCATCAGTAGCGATGGCATTGAGTGAATGACCATCACTCAGAGCCAAAAAGACTTAGATAGAAGGTGTATTCAAGAAATCCTCAGTTCGACGAACTCAAAACTCAGTTCGACGAACTCAGAGCTCAACTCAGCGAAAAGTGAAAGCTCAGTTTGACAAACTCAGAGCTCAATTCGACGAACTCAGACCTCAGCTCGACGAACAGTGAAAGCTCAGTTCGACGAACACAAAGCTCAGTTCGACGAACTCAGAGCTCAGTTCGACGAAAGTAAAAACAATCAACGTATTTGGACTTAGCCAAATTTCTGTGTCAAGAAGAACATTGGCTCTAACTGACTAGGATTCAGTCAACGCTATAGCCCCATGACATTGAGTGAGTAAGCATCACTTAATGCCTAACTACTTTGATTTTGTCTCATGTCATTAAGTGAGTAAGCTACACTCAACACCCTAACTACTTAGATAGATTTTCTGTCTCATGACGTTGAGTGAGTAAGCATCACTCAATGCCTGAACACTTTGGCAGATTTTTTATCTCATGGCATTGAGTGAGTAAGCTTCACTCAATGCATGTGGACTTAGTCAAAATTCTACACAGAATTTTTGTGTCTTTGACTGACTGGGCAGTACTCAACGATTTTGATGTAATGGCATTGAGTGAGTGGACTTCACTCAACGCCTGTGGACTTAGCCACATTTTCAACTTGCCAATTGTTTGGCTGATTATACTCAATGATTTTACTTACCTGGCATTGAGTGAATAGACTTCACTCAACGCCTGTGGACTTAGGCAAATCTTCTGCCTATCCAGCATCTTCCTTGAGTCCACTTGTCCAATCATTGTCACAAGGACTGTCCTGCACACAAGAACTTACACACACATTAAATACAGTTATGTCAATCTCATTGACCTGTTTGACATCATCAAATCAGGGTCATTGGGATCAATGAACCCAACAATCTCCCCCTATTTGAAGATGTCAAAACCATTGATCAACTTCCTTAGTCAATGAGATACACATCACATAGGCAGTAAAAAAACTTATTAAATTCAGTGAGATTAATTTTTACCTACTCCCCCTAGATTGCTTCAGGGTGTGTGTTACCTTAGAGGTTTACCTCTCTGATCCTTTCTTGATCAATTTCTTCTCCTCATGACTTTCTCCCCCTGTCTTTCTTCCATGTTGGGGCATGATCCTTTCTTGATCTTGAGCTTGTTTCTCCCCCTTGGATACTACTTGAACTTGATCAATCTCTTCTCTCCCCCTTTTTGACTTTTTCAGATAGTCAGGGAGGTACACCAGTTCTTTTTCTCCCCTTTTTGTTCTCCCCCTAACTGATGTAGATGAAGCCAGTAGTGCAGCTGCCAGCTTGCTCTTTATACAAGGCTGACTTTAGTCCTGCAGCTGCTGGACTTGCTCCCCCTCAATAAGAGCATCTGCTCTCATCTTGTTCTTGATTTCCACTAGGTATGCATCACCGGCAAGAAGAAAAAACATGTACCAAAAAAATACCTTAGGGAGTATATGAAGCTATTCTAAGTTCAACATACCCAATTCAATCTTGAAGGTGTTGAACTTGGCTTCATCTAGTGGCTTAGTGAAGATATCAACCACTTTCTTGTTAGCGGAGAGAAACTTTAGGCTAATGTCTTCTTTCTCCACATGATCCCTAATAAAATGATACATAATTTCTATGTGCTTAGTCATGTTGTGTGAGACGGGATTCCTAGTAATAGAAATGACACTAGTAGAATCACAATAAAGAGGAGTTCTACTTATCTTAATGTTATAATCTTCAAGCTGATGCCGAATCCACAACAATTGAGCACAGCAGCTGCATGCTGAAATGTATTCTGACTCTGCAGTTGAGATAGCCACACGGGTTTGCTTCTTGATGCTCTATGACACCCGTCTTCCACTTAGGAATTGACTTGTACCAGTAGTACTTTTCATGTCTTCCTTGCATCCTGCAAAATCTTCATCTGAAAATTCTGTTAGATCAAAATTTTTATTCCTAGGGTACCATAGGCCAAGATCTGGTGTGCCCTTAAGACATTTTAAAATTCTTTTTGCAGCAAAATAATGAGATTCTTTAAGGCAGGCTTGATACCTAGCACAAACACATGAAACATACATGATGTCAGGCCTACTGGCAGTCAAATATAGAAGGGAGCCAATTATCCATCTATATAAAGACTCATCAACAGGTTTCCCTGCCTCATCTTTGTCTATAGGCATACTTGGCCCCATGTGAGTTCTCATGGTGGAGACATTTTCCATACCATATTTCTTAATCAACTCTATGGTGAACTTTGACTGGGATATGGACAAGCCATCATCAGTCTGTCTTACTTGGAGTCCCAAGAAGAACTTAAGCTCACCTATTCTGCTCATCTCAAACTTCCCTTGCATAAGTTTAGCAAACTTCCTGCAAAGGTTGTCCTCATTAGATCAAAAGATATTGTCATCGACATATATTTGGACTAGGATGATCTTGCCCTTAGATTCACTTAGGAATAGGGTCTTGTCTATTTCCCCCTTGAGAATTTGTTCTCAATGAGAAAACTAGACAATGTTTCATACCATACTCTAGGGGCTTGCTTCAACCTATATAAAGCTTTCCTAAGCCTATACACAAAATTAGGAAGGTGAGGGTCTACAAAATCTGGTTGGTGATCCACATATACTTCCTCTTTCAAGTCCCCATTCAGGAATGCTGACTTCACATCCATCTGGTAGACTTTGAATCCTTGATAGGCAACAAATGCAAGGATAGCCTTATTGCTTCCAGTCTGGCTAATGGGGCAAAATTCTGGTCAAAGTTTATTCCTTTCTTCTTGCATGTATCCTTTTGCCACCAATCTAGCCTTGTTCTTTAAAATAATGTCATTCTCATCCAACTTATTCCTGTAGATCCACTTAGTTCCTATGATATTATATCCCTTAGGTCTGGGAACCAGCTTCTAGACACTACATCTCTTGAACTGGTAAGGACACCATACATCAACACAACCAAGTCCAGAAGCATCGAGTGAACACAGCTCTCGACGCCTGAAGAAGGAAGCGTTGAATCAAGCTACTTCAGTCAAAGCCAGAGAAAGTGAAAAAATCAGCTAAGTCCAGAAGCATTGAGTGAAGCCAGTTCACTCAACGCTTAATAAAGAAGACAGGCAAAGGCAAAAAGAGTTGAGTGAGGCCAGCTCACTCAACTCCTTCAGACAAATGAAGAATTGATTAAGTCCAGAGGCATTGAGTACAGACAGTTCACTCAACGTCTAATAGTGCAGAGAGTGTTGGACTATGAAAGTCAGAATTTGACTAAGTCCAGAGGCATTGAGTGAGGAAGGCTCACTCAATGCTCTCAACGCCTAAATGCAGAATGATGAGCCAAGTCTAAAAGTGTTGAGTGATGAAGGCTTCACTCAACGCACTCAATGCCTGAGGAAGCAGAAGATTGGCTAAGTCCAACATCGTTGAGTGAAGCTTGTTCACTCAACGCACTCAATGCCTGAGATGGAACTGAAGATTTGGCTAAGTCCACAGATGCTGACGTCAGCCAAAGTCAACAAAAGTCAACGCAATTCAAATTCAGTGCGGGAAAGATGGAATCCACCGCTAATGGCGCCAGCGGCCAGCTATATAATATATTCTGTACAAGGAAGGATTTATACCAGCAATTAAAGTTGGGCCCACAGGTCAAATAGTCGTTAATCGGTGGAAGATAAAAGGAATGAGATCGGCGGAATCAAACAAACTTTTAGGGCTTCGTCTTTTTGAAAAGCGGAAGATCTTCATCGTCATCCTCACCATCATTGCTGAGACAAGAAGCAGAAGCTCAAATCGATCAACCTAAAAGTTCTTCCTGTTAGCTGTTGTCGTCTTCATCATCAACAATAAGAAAGAAGGAGCAGCTAGGCTAACCCTAGCTACGACCACTTCACAGCCCAAGCCGGGCAATTCTCGAAGATTATTTTCTGGAGCTGTGAAGAAGGAATCTAGATTGATCTTTTTTAGGACATAAGGAGAAAGACATAGTGATAATTTTTCTGTGTCAAATCAACACCAAACTTATTTTTCTCTATAAGATTCTTTTGGATCTGAGTTGTAAGCCTGTGTTATAAAGGTTGAGATTGTAGGATCTATTATAGATCTGAGGTAGGATTCAAGAGTGAATCTGAGTGGTAGGATTCTGTTAAGAATCTGAGTGTAGGGCTGTCCTCCCAACCTGAGTGGTAGGGCCTTTGGCCTGAGGTAGGTGATATTCTGATCATTGAGTTGTAGGGCGTCGTGCCCGAGTTGTAAGTCTTGGAGGAGACTGAGTGGTCATGCGGGATCGTGTTATAAGCTCTTAGGAGCTGAGATATTGGAGAAGTGTCTTGTCTAATACACTGTTAGAAAGGCGGGAGGGACAGTGGACGTACTCATAATCTGGGGAACCACTATAAATTGTTGTGTCATCTGAGTGAATATCTTTAAAGCATTAGGAAGTAAATCACCACTCATAGTCTAAACTTGTAAAAGTTAAAAGAAATACTAAAAACCTAGAAACCTAATCACCCCTCCCCCTCTAGGTGGTTTAACTACTCTTGAAATAAAAGACTTTCATGTTTAACAAAGATTCTAGGATACTTTTTGTTGGGAAAAATCAATATGATTTTACTTAACAAATTAAATTATAAGTGATTTTACAATCTAAGAATATTACTCATGTTGTATAGAGAGGGTAATATGGTTATAGATGTTTTAGGAAGTTAATTGAGTCAAAGATATGAGGTAAGCACACTGAAATAGAGAAGAAAAGTCAACATGTGTCGATTTGAAGTTCACGCAACGCCGACTGTAAGTCGTTGTCATGTTCGATTAGAATTCAGAGCATCAACAAAAGTTAAGTCGACCCTATTTTAAGGCAGAATATGACGCATGCGTCGATATGATATCGACGCAACGTCAATTATATAGTCAAGTCGACTGGATTACATTTAAAGGCAGATATCGACGCAACTTCTATTAGAAGCTGATGTAGCGTCGAATATAGCTCAATATGGAATTAATAGAAGATATTTCCAAGCTTATTTCCAGGAAGTTTTTATAGAATTCTTTCAAGATTTTGCGACGTTGGAAGAGAGCTTAAATGAAAGAATTCTCTACATATTTCAGAACAGTTTTTATAGAAGAATTTTAAAGAATATTTCGAGATTTATTGAAGCAGAGTTGGAATGATATAATTCTATTCCTTCTGAAGAAATTGTATATAAAGAGGGGAAATTCAAATTTATTCAAAGAAGGATATACTTAGATTATTGAGAAGCATATACGACACACAGACATACATGAGATTGATACAAATCAACAACATCCATCTGCTTTATTCATCATTCTTCTTGCTATTGTTACTGCAAAAAGAACAATCAATCTTCTATGGATAGAAGACTTATAATCCTTGTAACTTCTTCTCAAGCAGGGATTTATTATATTGAAGGGATCACGAATACTTAGTGCGTACAACCCTTAGAATCTTGTTGAGTGAGGACTCATCTTGCAGACTTTTATTCAACTTCTTCTTCTTTCTTACTCTTCTCATCTTGAATTGTTGAGTAAAGAGTTTTTATAATCACTCTTCAAAGGATTCAGTCAATGGTTCTGAGAGTCTCCTTATTAAAAGACTCAGTTCTTGTTTTAAGATCTCCTTATCAAAAGACCTGGCCATTAGTTCAAGATCTCCTTATCAAAAGATCTAGTTTTTGGTTCAGAGAATCTCCTTATCAAAAGACTCAGACACTGAGATAGTATATTCCTACCAAATTGGTAAAAGAGTGGATGCACCTAGATTTTGGGGAACCATTATAATTTTGGTGTCTTCATTGGTATGCCTTTTTTGATTATGTGTTGTGTTATATTTACTTTTTTGCACTTTATTATTTGTTTTTACTTATTTTATTATGGATAGGAATTATATGCGCAAATCTAAAAATACTCTGATAATTTAAGTAAAGTAATTTAAATTCTTTAAATCTCCATTCACCCCCTGACGGGGTCGCACCCAATTTATAGGAATTTCGGGTTGTGAATAGCCGGAATTCCCGCTTCCCCCACTAACAAAATGGGGAGTTACTTGACAAAACTGCCATACACACGATCCATGCACCGGATCTACGCAGTAACCGATCCCAACTGCCATGCGGGATACAATGGACCGGTCGCCCCCTTGGCCGCCCGACGGCCTTGACCGGCCACCGAGACTCGGCCGACCACTTAGGGTCGGCCCCCTTTAGCCTCTCGGAGTTTGGGCGATCAATAGCCGACCACCAAGGGTCAGCCACTCCCTTGGCTGCCCGTCACTCGGGCAACCGAAGGCTCGGTCAGCCCCCAATGGCCGGCCGACCCCCTTGGTCGCCCGGCACTCGGGCGACCTGAGGTTCGACCAACCCACATTGGTCGTCCGCCCCCTTGGTCGCCTGACGCTTAGGTGACTGGGGAATTGACTGGTATCCAAGGGCCGATCGCCCCTCCCTGGGCCGCCCGGCGCTAGGGCGGCCGAGAGCTCGACCAGCCTTCGAGGGTCAGTCGCCCCTCCCTAGTCTGCCCGACGCTCGAGCGGTCGAGGGCTTGGCCAGCCTCCGAGGCCTGACATACCTCCTAGGGTCCGCCTCCCCTCCCTTAGTCGCTCGGTGCTCGGGCGGTCGCGGTCTTGACCAACCTCCGAGGGCTGGCCGACCCCTTCGGCAGCCTGACGTAGGGCGGTTGGGCCAGTCGCAGCCTTGGTCTCCGGCCTCGCCCGGCCGTCGGGCTCTTCGGGTTGTTCGTTTCCCCGGGCAGACAATTTCTCAGCCCTGGGGTAGGATCATCATTTCTCTAAAATTGGCGATTCGTGTGTTAAAATTCGGGCATTCCTATTCGGCTGACTGGTAGTTACCATGGAAAATTACTGGGTCGCCCTTTTTAAAAATTATAAATAGATCCCAGACCCTCTTTATTTTCATCTTTTTTCCACTTCGGATTTTCCCCTGCGCTTTCTCTTTCTATCTTTGCAGGATCTCCACCGAAGTTCATCTTAACCATCGAAGCCGCCCTCGAGTTCCACCGAGTACTTCGAAGATCACAGAAACTCCAATAGTTGCCCTCTGCCTTCGACCATCTTCTTGGCGTTGGTGTGAACCGCAGGCCTTCTCAGCGCCAGTAGATCAAACAAGCTGACGTGCTCGAGTTCGCACGCTCCCCTCCGCACATAGAAGCAAGGCGAAAGAAGAAAGAACAGAGTCCTATTACGCTCTGAGTGCCTTTCCCCTCTCTCATCTCTAGTTGTAATGAGGAGCAGCCTGTCGGCCTTCTTCTTGAAGCCTTGTAAACTAACTATATCTAGTGAAAGTTAGGTCGATACTGAATCGATCACATATTTTTTTCACCCGGATTATAAGTGTTTCGCATAAAAAAGACTCTCTCTCACTGTTCTGTGAATTTCTGACTATTTACGTGCTCGACCTCTCAGCAGGCTAAGACGGTTCAGCAAGCTCGGTCTACCAAGAGGTTCAAGCAGACTGCAATAGTTTGGCTTCGTCTATGGAAACAAAGTTCCCTAGAGTTTTGAAGACTTAAAGAGCAGCACCCACTCAGCAAAGGAGGAAGAAATGGCGAGACGATGCACTCACACAACCCAGGGGTTAACTAGTAAAGTCCACGCCGATCCAGGACCATCACATTCGCTCATCAACACCCCATATGCAGAAGAGGCAAAAAGCGCGCCCATAACCTTTCTAATAGGATGTGTCGCCCGAATGGAAGAGTAGTAGGATGAGATGTTGGCCTTATCCTCTATCGCACGACATTAGCCTTCTCGTTGACACGGACAAGTCATCTTGTCAATTTTCACTCTCGTCAACAATTGCAATAATATCAACTAGAAGGCCTACCACGCAACGTTAACATCTTGCTGACTTGTGCTCTCATCGATAAATTAGAGCTTCACGAAGACATACTGGAGCTTTTAGTTGATAATCTAGAGCTACCGTCGATAGTATCCCTTCCGCGTGGCATTAGTTTTCTGCTACCAACCACTTTGCCACTTAATTCCTTATTATTGGGAATTGGGGTATTACAACTTCATCCGCTCATGTTTGAGTAGAATGAATCGATGTTCATTTTTGTTAGAAAAGCTCGGAGTCCCACTAGGGGGAGCCAAACACTTTATTGGGAGAGGTCGGAGTCTCCGCTTGGGAAATTCAATCACTTTGTTGGAAGAGGCTGAAGTCTCCCCCTAAGAATATCTGATCACACTGTTGGAAGAAGTCAGGATCTCTGCTATAGATATCTGATCACTCTATTAAAAGAGGTCGGAGTCTTTACATAGGATATCAAATCACTCTGTTGAAAGAGGCTGAAGTCTCTGCTTAGGATATCCGATTACTCTGTTAGAAGAGGGCATAATCTCTACTTAGGAAATTCGATCACTCTGTTGGAAGAGGCTAAAGTATCTTCTTAGGATATCATATCACTCTGTTGGAAGAGGTTATAGTTTTCGATTGGGAAATCTGATCACTCTATTGGAAGATGCTTGAGTCTCCACTCGGCATATTCGATCACTTAATTGAAAGAGATCGGAGTCTTCACTTGGAAAATTTGGTCACTCTATTGGAAGCGGACAGAGTCTCTGCTCAAGATATCTGATCATTCTATTAAAAGAGGCTAGAGTAACCGCTCAGGAAATCCGACCACTTTATTGGAAGAGGCTAAAGTCTCCGCTTAGCATATCCGATCATTCTATTCGAAGAGGTCGGAGTCTTCGCTTGGGATATATGATAACTTTGTTGTAAGTGGTCGGAGTCTCCACTCAGGACATCTGATCTCTCTGCTGGAAGAGGCCGGAGTCTTCGCTTAGCATATCTGATCACTTTGTTGGAAGAGGTCAGAGTCTCTTCTTGGGATATCCGATCACTCGATTGAACGCGGATGGAATCTCTGCTCGGGATATTTGATCACTTAGTTGGAAAAGGTTGGAGTCTCCGCTTGAGATATCTGATCACTTTATTGGCTTAGGTTGGAGTCTCCGCTTGAGATATCTGATCACTCTGCTGGAAGAGGTCCGAGTCTCCACATGGGATATTTGATCAATCTATTGGAAGAGGTCAGGGTCTCTATTTGGGATATCTGACAACTCTGTTAATAAGATCAAAAAATGACACATTATTTGCGCGTATGAGGGGGATCTTTTAGCTTATTACATGACTTTTAAAAAGAATTATGTAGAGATGGTGAATGCTCTAGGTGCTTAGAGGACACATCTTCCCTTGGGAAGATTATTCCGAAGATTGCCTTACTAGAGGACTTATTCTGGACTGGCCGACCTAAAATTAGCATTTCATAAGAATTTCCCGGGGTAACCTAGACGAACGAACCACTCGATATTTGTCTTTAGTCGCATGCAACTTTCTATGTTATGTCCGCGCCCTTGGTGATAGTCATAGTAATTAGATTGATCCTCAAAGTTTAGGGAGAGAGCCCTTGGTTTTTGAATAGAGGGGTGATCACGGATGATGAGTTAAGTATTGATCAGAGTAAAGGTCTGGTGCTAGTCGTGCCCCTGGCTCGACAGGACTTATCGTGGTGCTTATTGCTCCTTGGGTTATTACGCAGCTCCTGGTTCCTCTACTTTTTTGAGCTTTCTTCGAACTATAGTCGGCGTGCGTCAATCGCCTCGTATGTCGTGATTTGAGTCTCAACTCGGTGAACGAGATCAAGATATTTGGGCACCATTTATCTCATCAACATAGAGTGAAATTTTTCTGGTCAGAGACCTCAAAGGAAAATTTCGCGTAGGAGCTCGAGGTTGAACCCCAAAATTGGTCGTGCCTTTATAGCGAAGTGGCGAAAGAAATCCTTAAGGGACCCCCCTCGATCTGTCGGATCCATGAGAGGTGTAAGGGGTCTTGAACGATTCGCCAGCTAGCGACAAGCTGATATGTGAACAATTGGGCTAGCTCCGCAAAGTTATTTATTTATCCTTCTTTTAGGGAGTGGAACCAGTCGATCTTGTCCTTTTAGAGTTGTCGGGATTACATGACATAAGAACCGGTTCGGCATATTGCGGATGCGCATAATAATTGCAAAGCTCTAAGTGGTCACTCATCTCGTCGTAGGTTTCGAAGTTTGGGTGCTTGACCCCGAGTGAAATGGGATGTGCCAAGATGAACAAGTTGTACTGGACAGACCCATCATGAGACTACTTTGTGGATTGTTATATGAACGTGTCACAAGTAGGTCTCAAGTGACAATGGTTTTTGTGGTTCTTTGACCCGAAGTCACAACATTCATCAAGTGAGGAAGAGCGTACTTTGATGCCATAAAAAATCTTCCTTGAGAAAGGGGTATGCTAATGAAGGTTATTGGGTATGTTACGAGTCATTTGATTATTTGTGTGTGGGCAGAAATAAGATTTGTCCTTCTATTAGACATGAGTTACATCCATGGGCCTCTTGATGGAATGAGACTGAGAAATGTATGACCATGCTTAGTTGTGTCAGTATGTGATATTAAGCTCACCAATTTTCAAAAGTCCATTCTAGATCAAGAAACTTAGATTGAATAATTATGAGGGTGATACGGTCCATGCCTCTAGTTCTATCCAGATATAAGAGACAAAAGGACATGATAATACTGCCACATTAGTCATAAAGGCATATTGAGTTTTGAACTCTTATTGCTTGGGGAGCAATGATGTATTGCTAGTTGCCGCTCATTGTTTGCGAGACTTTTATTTGATACGTTCAAGATCAAGTGAGAGACTGCTGGTGTTACCATGGTGATCTGGAAGTGATCAAACAAGTAGTTTTACTGCTAACGCGATTTGAGCCCATAGGGTCGCACATAAGAGCGTTTGGAAAAGTTAGAGGAATTGATTGTGTTGGTCTTACTCATATTTGATGAGTAAATGACCAATCACTTGACTTATTAGAATTCTTCGTGACATCTCGTTGATTCGTCGAGAGCGTCGAGTCATCATAGCTGATTCGTCGAGACCTCACAGCTAAGGCATCGAGTTCGTCGAGACTTCACAACTAAGGCGTCGAGTTCGTCGAGACCTCACAACTAAGGCGTCTAGTTCGTTGAGACCTCACAGCTAGGTGTCGAGACATCAGCTGATTCGTCGAGACAACTCGTCGATTCGTCGAGTCATCTCATCTATTCGTCGAGTCATCTCTGCTAATGATTCATCGAGTTAATTTCATGGGTTCTAGGTCTGCAGATAGCGAGGGTTCAAACATGTTTATACTCTTGGGTATTTATATCAGTTGCTCGGTGGGGTTGTATTGCTTGAGTGTTTCAGTCAAAGACCTACTTGTTTGGTTCAAGAGTCTTTAAGTGGAACCCCATCAATATTTATTCTTATTTTGCCATTGATGTTAGATGATCAAGAAATATGTTTCTTATTCAAGACGGAGCACACTTGTGAGTTTTTTTTTGAAAAAACTTTATGATTAGCCTGTTATTTATTAATAGAATTTTAAAGTACTTAAAATGAATTAATATAATTGGTTTGCTTTATGTTATTTTTTATGTCCAAATTAAATGAAATAGACTCCACACCGCACATCTATTTTTTCAAATAACTTGTTCGTCTGAAACAACATTGCTAACACTATTCTTACAAATATCTTCACAAATTCTATAATTACTTTGCAAAATAGCTGATTTTTACTACTTCTCACAGATATTTCTCCAATTGCAGCCAGAATGAGTGAAAGTAGGCACTACCATAGGAGAAAATATTAGGTCCGTCAGACGGAAGTTCCTCTAGATCCCCACCAATATGAGACTTGAAAATGAAGTGGAACCCGCACAATTTTAGCTTCTGCCATACAAATACACTTTTGCACGGGCCCTCCCAAATTCTCTCTCTTTTGGCAAGGCGACCTAATTTTTTCCCCTACCAATTACCAAAGGCTAGTGCCGGACTTTTATTTCTATAAAAGCGGTAGGCCCCGCCACTGCTTAAAATTGACGCTAAAATGGAGGGGCATTTTGAGTGTTTGAGAGCAGCACGCCGCCAATCAGTTTTCTCACCGACTCCTGATAGTCGGAGAGGCGCGATTCGTCTGCCCTAGCTGCGACGCGCGAGAGAGCCCGATTCCCCATCCTGTTCGCCGAGCGTCTTCCTCCCGATTCGCCGCAGGAAGTCCGCGACCCTCCTTCTCCAGCTTCTACTCTTGTCGGAAGAGCCGTCGGCCGCCCATATTCTCGTCGCCGCCGCCTATTTTCGCTGTCGCCGAGGACATTTCAGCATCCACCAATTACCTCACGATCCAGAGATCCATTCCACAGATTCCAGACTCCATTTGATGAGATTCTAGGCTCTCTCTCTCCTGGATTTCAGACTTTCCTCTTTTTTTCCTATCCTCATCCAAGGAGCTCAGTCGCAGGAGCCCTAGATAGTGCAGGACGTTGTCAACCGGCATCACTCACCCTCTTCCGAACTCATTTTAATGTCGGACGTAAGCAGCTCATCCGACTCAACGTTGGCGGTGGTGAAGAAGTCCTGGGCCGACGAGGAATCAGACGAGGAAGCCACTTCCGCTCCCGATGCGCCGGCGCCTAGCGATGGTAGGGATATCGTCCAATCGGAACTGAAGAAAATCGAGACCCTCTCGATATCCGTCGACAAGGGCAAAGACAAAGAGGACGATAATGATCACAGCGAGGGGCTACTCGACAATCCCAAGGATTCAGACATCGAAGCCGTATGGAGAACACTACTTTCATGGTAGCTCAGTCTGTTACTGGAATTGAGGATTGATTGTAACTTAATAGGGTTTAAAATTTCTTCACAGGTTACAGCTGGGGGCACAATTTATTTAGCTGCCGAGAATTTTGAGGATCTAAGTCTGACAACAGACTTGATCAAGGGACTATATGTGGAGATGAGATTTCATAGACCCAGCAAGATTCAGGCAATAAGCCTTCCAATGATCCTCATCCCACCCTATAAGGATTTGGTTGCCCAAGCTCATAATGGTTCGGGGAAGACTACATGTTTTGTTCTCGGCATGTTGGGTAGAGTTGATCCAAAAATTAAGTCACCTCAAGCAATGTGTATTTGTCCTACAAGGGAACTAGCAATCCAGGTTTGAAAAATCTTTTTTTTTTTAATTTTTTTTGTTTGTGTTGCATTCATTGTGATAGGCTTTGACTAATTTATAATTTGGCAGAGTCAAGATGTTCTTATAAAGATGGCAAAGTACACTGACATAACATCTTTTCTGGCAATTCCTGCTGAATCTGCTTATTATGTCCCAATCGCCAAATTGCCGCCGGTGACTGATCACGTGGTGATCGGCACCCCCGGTACTATCAATAAGTGGACAAAATCTAGAAAATTGAGCACTAGAGAAATTAAAATTCTTGTTTTCGATGAGGCAGATCACATGCTGTCTGAGGTACTGTTTTCGTGTTTACTCTGTGTAATTTATGGGGTTCTACACCATAATTCCCTATTGATCAACACATTTATTGTATAGCATGGAATGATTGATCAGGTGTACCTGTAAGTTATGCGGGAACACCTTTTCGTTGACATGCTTGTTAATCAGTTTTGTAAGAGCTGGTTGTTGATCAATCTTGTTTTGATTTTAGGATCCTATATTAAGTGGAAGGATAAGGGTTTATGGAGATTAGTAGATGCATACTTTATGATGCTTTTTCATCCGCTGTTTTAAAATTTTGATGTAATCAATTTTCATACTTGTTGCATCTTTCTCAACTTTGCTGAGAACATTCTTTTTTGAATTTATGTATAAACTCACAAAAGGTTGGATTATACCAAATCTCAGGATTGTAGATTTTATATTCATTATTCACAAACACTCTACCAAATCTCAGGAAGGTATTATTTTGAAACTTGTCTCAAAAAAGAAAACTTAGAGGATTAGATTAATTTTAATTATTTCTTAGCTATGTTTTCTAGTTTAAGATTATAATGTTTCATCAACAATTGGTTGGACTTGGAATATTCAAGTGTCTACCTCTTTAGAGGATTATTGGAAAAATATATAAGGTAAGTCCATGGTTTGATATAATATTTAGGCTTCCTATTTTATCCTTCTTTTATATTCTGCCTACTCCTTCACATGCAAGAGAAGAAAATAGAGAGAGGGAGAAGAGCTGGTGGGGATCTGTGCACATGTGCCAGTTGTAATTAATATTTTACGTCAAGTCTCTATTATGTGTATTTTACCCTCTCAGGGTTATTTGGTCCTTTGCTATCCAGTATCCACCCTTACTCAATATATGTATGTGTAAAGGGCTCTTAATAAAATAAGCTATTTTCTTTTACTCTCAACTTGGTATTAGAGGCAAAAAACCCTAATCCGCCGCTACTCGCATCCGACGCCGCATCTCGTGTTTTCTCTCTCGCAGATCTCATCCCACCACCGCCGCCCCATCTTGCCTTCATCTACTGTTTTGAGGTTCCTTCGATGTTGATCCCCGATGCTCTCGTCGGCGGTTGCGCGCATTTAAGGAGACTGCCGCCTCTCCTTATGACACGTGCCGACTTGTTGTCAACGATCCAAGATTCTACTGTTTATGTCGCATGTTCCTCATCCGGATCGAGCTCGTCTTCGCCCGCTTCATTGTCCTCATCACCGCGTGCCTCCTGCTTGTTTGTTGTCTGCTTCCTGAGGCCAACTGCCTCCAACGACTGTCTCCAATGACGACTATCTCTCTAGATCCAATGACTGCATCAGCTTATCCAGGCTCTACACTTGCTTCTCCGACATCCATTTTCTCCAGATCCAGTGACTGCATCTGCTTCACCGGGCTCCTGTGCTAACTGCTGTCCCATTTCCTTCCAGTTCCCGAGGCCGACTGCTTTTTATGGGCCGTTTCTTTCTGGCCATGGCTATTGTCACTGTGTTCCCCGACGTTTCTTGCTGATAGTCCATCATGGGCGATTCTCCAGCCACGATTGATTCTTCAATCTCCTCGCCGAGTGTTGTGCCGCCCCAGATGAGTGACCCTCAGCGTCCTCATGACCACTCCGGCTCTTTGAAGATCACCACCGTTCCCCACTGCCCCTAGATGGGACGAATTACCTTGAATGGTTTCATGCGGCTCAACACGTAATTCGCAGGCATCAGATGTTCAGATATATAGATGGGACAATCGTGGCACCTCCTACGGGCGATCCTACTTGGAAACGTTAGGATTATGAAAATTCCCTTGTTGTCTCGTGGCTCCTCCATTCCATGTCTTCTAAGGTATACCGTAGTTATATGCTCATGGACTTTGCCTATGAGATCTCGACTCAAGCACGCGAAACTTACTCTCAGATCGAAAATTCCACCCAGATCTATGAGCTTACGCGTCATATGTTGGAGTTGCGTCAGGGATCCATGACGATGTCTACTTACTTCTCTGAGTTCGAGCACATCTCTCTGGAATTGGATTACTTTGAACAATTTACACCCGCCTGTACTGCTGATGCAATCCTGTTGTAAAAAAGGGATGAACAGTTTCATCTACATGTTTTTTTGATGGGTTTGAACATGAAAATGGATATTGTTCGAACTAATATTCTTCATCGTTCTCCCCTTCCATCGCTTCGAGAGGCCTTTAGCATGGTTCTTGGCGATGAAGACCGTCGTAGGTCCCTCAGTACGACTGCTCCTCCTGATTTGCCTTTACTAGTGTTGGTTGTGGTAATTCCAACCATACCAACGCAGTTCCTACTTGTGATTATTGTGGCCGCTGGGGCCACACTCGGGATGTCTGCTTTAGGTTCTATCCTCACCTTGCTCCACCTGGACCCAGCCGTGGTCGGGGATGTAGTCGCGGACCAGGACGGGATGGAGCTCTACAGAGTGGTTCTCGTCTTCTTGATGCTACCTACTCCACAAAAGTCTATGATGATCATCATGGTCAACCCCCAGGACATTTCACCGCGCATGAATTTGATGCTCTCCGTTGTCTTTTACACTCCCAGTCAGACACTATCTCTGGCACTTCTACCTCCTTGTTACTACCGATATGCCCAGTGATAATGCTGCTGCGACACCTCCATCTGAGTGGATCATTGACTCGGAAGCCACTGACCACATGACCAGCTCATCAGGTTTTACTTCCTACACTCCATGTCTTGTAAGGACAAGGTTATCTCTGCAAACGACACCTTATCCCCTATTGTAGGCAAGGGCAACATTTTATGTTCCTCCTCTTTTTCCCTTTTTTCTGTCTTGCATGTTCCCACATTTCCTCGCAGTCTACTGCCAATTAGCAATATCACTTGATCTATTAATTGCTCTGTAACCTTCTTTCCTGATTCTTGTGATTTTCAGGAACTTGGTACGAAGCGGATCATTGATAGTGGTATGAATAGCGGTGGTCTGTACTATTTGAACTCTGTCATCGTCTCTTGCCCTTTCTTCTTCTGTTGTTACTGCTGCTGAGGCTCAACGCTGACATTTGCGTCTTGGACATCCATCTCCAATCAACCTTCAAAAATTATTTCCTACTTTATTGTCATTTATTAAAATTTTAGCTTGTGATGTTTGTGAAATGTCTAAACATGTTCGACATTTGTCGTCGCATTTATCATCTCATAATATTACTCCTTTTGTTGTTATACATTTTGATGTTGAAGGCTTTCCCCTGTTTTATCTTTATCTGGTTTTCATTGGTTTGCCATATTTATCGATTGTTTTTCTCGCACTACTTGGATTTATCTCTTAAAAAAGAAAAATGAAGTATTTTCGGTTTTTCAAAATTTTCATAAAATGGTGCAAACTCAGTTCAATGGTAATATTTGTGTTCTTCGTAGTGGGGGGAATATGATAATCGTGGAGCGTTTGGCTCATATCTCACTAGTCATGGTATTATTCATCAAATCACTTGCGTTTACACCCAAAACAGTGTTGCTGAACGAAAAAATCGGCATCTCTTTAATGTTACCCGGTGCCTCCTCACCACCATGCACCTTCCAAAATCATATTGGGGTGATGCTATCCTAACTGATACTCATCTTATTAATCAACTACCTTCACAGGTTCTAGATTATGATACTCCTCTAGTCCGTCTCTCCTCTACTTTTATTGTTCATACTTCTCATCTTTCACCCCGTGTTTTTGGTTGTGTATGTTTTGTTCACATACACCATCCTCATCGTGACAAACTTGACCCTCGGGCTCATCGATGTGTCTTTATTGGCTATTCTGCCATTACAAAAGGGTATCAGTGCTATCACCCTCCTTCCAGACGTGTTTTTTGTAGCATGGATGTTACTTTCCGCGAGGAGGAATCCTATTGCTTGGATTCGACTCACTCCACTCGTTAGGGGGATAATGATGTCACGGATTTTGACTCTATTGTTTCTCTCCCTCTAATTCGTCCTACTCCTACCATGTTCCACCATAGTACTCTTCCTTTGTCCCCTACGCTACCTACGTCCCCTACGCTACCTACGTCCCCTACGTCCCCTACGCTACCTACGTCCCCTACGTCCCCTACGTCCCCTACGTCCCCTACGTCCCCTACGTCCCCTACGTCCCCTACGTCCCCTACGTCCCCTACGTCCCCTACGTCCCCTACGTCCCCTACGTCCCCTACGCCCCCTACGCCACCACGCCCCCCACGCCCCCCACGCCCCCATGCACCCCACGCCCCCCACGCCCCCCACGCCCCCCACGCCCCCCACGCCCCCCCACGCCCCCCCACGCCCCCCCACGCCCCCCCACGCCCCCCACGCCCCCCCACGCCCCCCCACGCCCCCCCACGCCCCCCCACGCCCCCCACGCCCCCCACGCCCCCACGCCCCCCACGCCCCCCACGCCCCCCACGCCCCCCACGCCCCCCACGCCCCCCCACGCCCCCCCACGCCCCCACGCCCCCCACGCCCCCCCACGCCCCCCACGCCCCCCCACGCCCCCCACGCCCCCACGCCCCCCACGCCCCCCACGCCCCCCCACGCCCCCCACGCCCCCCCACGCCCCCCACGCCCCCACGCCCCCACGCCCCCCTACGCCACCTACGCCACCTACGCCACTTGTTTTGGACTCAGATTCTGGTGATGATCTGCATGTCCCCCTTGTTTTGCAAAAAGGTAAAGCTGGGTGTACGAAACACTCTATCTTTAATCATGTTGCATATGATCACCTTAGCCAACCTCATCAGGGTTTTATATCTTCCTTATCCGTGATTACTATTCCAAAGATGTGGCAGGAGGCGGTAAGCATCCCGACATGGGCTCAAGCGATGATGGAGGAAATGTTTGCCTTGGATAAGAATCACACGTGAGATGTCTCTCTCTTTCCTCCTGACAAGAAAGCCATCAACTCAAGGTGGGTTTTCTTTGTTAAGCAAAACCAGGATGGTAAAGCTGAGCGCTACAAGGTTCGACTCGTAGCTCGTGGATATACCCAGATTTAGGGAGTCGACTACCAAGAGACCTTTGCTCCAGTAGCAAAGATGGATTCCGTTCGTGTTCTTCTATCTTGTGCTACGTTCTTGAGCTGAGATCTTCACCAACTGGACGTTAAAAATGCCTTTGAAATAAGAGTTTAGTTGCTATATTACTCAGAGTTTTCTCTAGAGGAGTGGTGAATAGAGATTAAAATTATTTTCAAATACTCTGATTAATTCACAGAATTGGCAATTACATAAACAATAAACCAGAATCAGATACAATCAATTTATAATCACAGCACAACAATATAGAATAAAGAATAAAAACAAAATCACAGAATACACAAGGATTATAGTGGTCCGCCCTCACTATGGGTACATCTACTCTTTTACCCCCTTGGTAGGAATTCATTATCACCGTGTCCGAGTCTTATGATCAGGAGACTTTTAGAACCACACCAGATCTTTTGATAAGAAGATCTTGTATCAATTACAATCTGAGTCTTTTCTCAAGGAGATTCTTAGAATCTCTCACTGAATCTTTTGCAGAAGAATTCTTAAAACTCTTTTCTCAAATGTAAAAAGAAAATTAAGAGAAGATTTAAGTTTAGATGATTCTTCTCTTGGTATCCTCTCTTCAGATTTCTGAGGACAATTGATACCGATCTCTGGAACTTCTGATGAATCTCTGAATATCAAAGTAACAAAGATTATAAGCTCAATCTCTAGATCTTTTAAACTTTTTCTCTGAATCTGCTGAAACTCTCTTGGGAAGAAGAAATACTAATTCTCTATCTGATTCAACAACTATAAAACCAATCGACTGATATTGGAAGAGATTCAATTGCAGATGATAATCTTTCAAGCTGTCTCTGTCGAATTCAATCTTCTCACGATTTGATCGTCTGTTAATGATTGATAATCTGTGATAGCCTCTTCTATTTTCAATCCTTTTCCATTCCTAATTATTCTGTATCTCATCATATATATATATATATATCGACATCCTCTAATGTCTCCAAGAATCTGTTATGTAAAACCCGTCTTGATTTAATTCAGATTGAATGCACAAAACAAATCCTGTTAAGAAATCTAGTCGACGTAACATCGAGTTTTTGTTGAAGTAACATCGAATTCTGACTATCTGTAAGATTCACTCTGTAGTCGACGTTCCGTCGATATCTCAAAGCATGCATTGATTTAACCCTTAAGTTCCGTCGACTTATTCATATTTAGTTGCTCTGACTTCTATTTGATGTAACGTCGAATTCCAGTTAAAGTTTCGTCGACTTCTAATCGAAGTTACGTCGACTTCTACTCGACGCATGTTGACAATTCATAACTTTTCTCTTATATTCAGTATGTTTTTCTTATGTCCTTTATATCAATGACATCCTAGGACTTCTAATACCAAATTTACCCTCACTATACATTATGAGTAATAAATCTAGGATGTAAAATCACTAAATATAATTTGTTAAGCTAAATCATAAGGGTTTTCCTAACAATCTCCCTCTATTTAACTTAACAAATTTTACAAAATGTTGAAACCAAAAACTTAGTCTCTGCAGAGTTCGGGGTCCCAAAAGAGGGGTGACCTCACACCTACTACACTCGGGGGAACGTCACGGACCAAAGACTTGGGAAACTAGGAACAGACCCTCGGCTCTAGCGTGGAGGTCCCACCACACACCCGGAAGGTCACAAGAGCACTTCCCCTCCCTCATCAATGGCTGAGCTGAGCACCTTAGAGAGCTCTCTCAACTCAAGCAAGAAGAAGAAACCAAGGGAGGAGGAGGCCAAAAAACTCATCCCTCCAAAGGTACCCAGGGGGGTCTATTTATAGTTTTTCCAAGTCTGGGGACCAAAATGTCAAAAATACCCCTAAGGCAAAAAAGGCCTCGAGTCAATAGAAAACATCCACACCGGGGGGTAAAAGGGGGAATTCCACCCCGGGGGCAAAATTGGTAAAAGCACGACCCAAAGAGAGGTCCAGGGTGGACGAGGGCCGAACCATGCTCCCCCCAGGGAAACATCCGCCGGGGGCGAGCATCAGGCCGCAGGCCTTGCTTGCCCGCGGGGCAGGCCGCCCGGGCGAGCACCAGACCGCATGCCTTGCTCTCCCGCGGGGCCTTGCTCGCCCGTGGGGCCTTGCTCGCCCGCGGAGCAGGTCGCCCGGGCGAGCACCAGGCCGCAGGCCTTGCTCGCCCACGGAGCAGGCCGCCCGGGCGAGCACCAGGCCGCAGGCCTTGCTCACCCGCGGAGCAGGCCGCCCGGGCGAGCACCAAGCTGCAGGCCTTGCTCGCCCGCGGGGCAGGCTGCCCGGGCGAGCACCAGCCCGTGCTGGTCTCGCCCGCAGGGCAGGCCGCCGGACGAGCACCAACCCGCGCTGGTTTCGCCCGCAGGGCAGGCCGACCGGGCGAGCACCAACCCGCGCTGGTCTCGCCCGCAGGGCAGGCCGCCCGGGCGAGCACCAGCCTGTGCTGGTTTCGCCCGCACGGCACGCCGCCCGGGCGAGCACCAACCCGTGCTGGTCTTGCCTGCATGGCAGGCCGCCCGGGGGACTACCAGCCCACCCCCGTCTCGCGGCTCCTACCTCACGCCAAGGTAAGCCGGGGGGTACCGATCATCATGCCTCACCCATCCAAAAAAGGGGTCGGGGGGAGGTAGATTTTTCCTCCCCCTACTAGTATATTTCCAAGGCCAAGCCAAAATTCGCCATCAAGAGTGTAAAATCTCTAAAAAGCTTAAAAAACATAAAGCTGGTCCTGCGCCTGCCGAGGGGACCCTACTCTACGAATACAGAGTTGTACACAATCCCCGCTCTTTACGAGGTTGTCACAAGCTCGAAAAGAAACATCCAACCCAACGTATTCGCTGAGTGACCCCTTCTCGTGGTTTGAGAGATTACAAGGCCTCTCCGAGGGGTCAACCTGTCATGCCAGCTAATGGGAGCCTGGGTGACGAGACAGCCTCGGGGTGAAAACACTTAGCCTCCCGAGGGGTCAACCTGTCATGCCAGCTAATGGGAGCCTGGGTGACGAGACAACCTCGGGGTGAAAACACTTAGTCTCTCGAGAGGTCAACCTGTCATGCCAGCTAATGAGAGCCTGGGTGACGAGACAGCTCGGGGTGAAAACACTTAGCCTCCCGAGGGGTCGACCTGTCATGCCAGCTAATGGGAGCCTGGGTGACGAGACAGTCTCGGGGTGAAAACACTTAGCCTCCTGAGGGGTCAACCTGTCATGCCAGTTAATGTGAGCCTGGATGACGAGACGGCCTCGGGGTGAAAACACTTAGCCTCTCGAGGGGTCAACCTGTCATGCCAGCTAATGGGAGCCTGGGTGACGAGATGGCCTCGGGGTAAGAAACACTCAACCTCCCATGCCAGTTGATGGGAGCCTGGGTGGCGAGACCCCCTCCAGGTAAAAGGAAATGGGCATCCACGAGAGGTACCACCGACCCTGCCAGCTAATGGGAGCCTGACAGCGGGACCGTCATCAGAGCAAAGGAGCTTGGGCATCCACGAGAGGTACCACCGGCCCTGCCAGCTAATGGGAGCCTGGCAGTGGGACCGTCATCGGAGCAAAGGAGCTTGGGCATCCACGAGAGGTACCACCGACCCTGCCAGCTAGTGGGAGCCTGGCAGCGGGACCGTCGTCGAAGCAAAGGACTTGAGCTTCCACGAGAGGTACCACCTGACCTGCCAGCTAGTGGGAGCCTGACAGCGGGACTGTCATCGGAGCAAAGGACTTGGTCTTCCACGAGAGGTACCACCGAACCTACCAGCTAGTGGGAGCCTGGCAGCGGGACCGTCATCGGAGCAAAGGACTTGGGCTTTCACGAGAGGTACCATCGGACCTGCAAGCTAGTGGGAGCCTGACAACGGGATCGTCATCAGAGCAAAGGACTTGGGCTTCCACGAGAGGTACCACCAGACCTGCCAGCTCGTGGGAGTCTGACGGCGGGACCGTCATCAGAGCAAAAGACTTGGGCTTCCACGAGAGGTACCACCGTACCTGCCAGCTAGTGGGAGCCTGGCAGCGGGACCATCATCGGAGCAAAGGACTTGGGCTTCCACGAGAGGTACCACCGGACCTGTCACCTAGTGGGAGCCTGGCAGCGGGACCGTCATCAGAGCAAAGGAACTGGGCTTTCACGAGAGGTACCACCGGACCTGCCAGCTAGTGGGAGCCTGGCAGCGGGACCGTCATCGGAGCAAAGGACTTGGGCTTCCACGAGAGGTACCACCGGACCTGCCAGCTAGTGGGAGCTTGACAGCGGGACCGTCATCAGAGCAAAGGACTTGGGCTTCCACGAGAGGTACCACCGGACCTGTCAGCTAGTGGGAGCCTGACAGCGGGACCATCATCAGTGCAAAGGACTTGGGCTTCCACGAGAGGTACCACCGGACCTGCCAGCTAGTGGGAGCCTGACAGCGGGACCGTCATCGGAACAAAGGAACCGAGCTTCCACGAGAAGTACCACCGGACCTGCTAGGTAGTGGGAGCCTGGCAGGGCACCGTCATCGGAGTAAAGGACTTGAGCTTCCACAAGAGGTACCACCGGACCTGCCAGCTAGTGGGAGCCTGGCAGCGGGACCGTCATCGGAGCAAAGGACTTGGGATTCCACGAGAGGTACCACCGGACCTGCCAGCTAGTGGGAGCCTGGCAGCGGGACCGTCATCGGAGCAAAGGACTTGGACTTCCACGAGAGGTATCACCGGACCTGCCAGCTAGAGGGAGCATGGTAGCGGGACCATCATCGGAGCAAAGGACTTGAGCTTTCACGAGACGTACCAGCGGACCTGCCACCTAGTGGGAGCCTGGTATCGGGACCGTCATCAGAGCAAAGGAACTGGGCTTCCACGAGAGGTACCACCGGACCTGCCAGTTAGTGGGAGCCTGACAGCGGGACCGTCATCGGAGCAAAGGACTTGATCTTCCACGAGATGTACCACCGGGCCTGCCAGCTAGTGGGAGCCTGACAGCCGGACCGTCATCAGAGCAAAAGAGTTGGGTTTCCACGAGAGGTACCACCGGACCTGTCAGTTAGTGGGAGTCTGACAGCGGGACCGTCATCAGAGCAAAGGACTTGGGCTTCCACGAGAGGTACCACCGGACCTGCGAGCTAGTGGGAGCCTGACAGCGGGACCGTCATCGGAACAAAGGAACTGAGCTTCCACGAGAGGTACCACCGGACCTGCCAGCTAGTGAGAGCCTGACAGCGGGACCGTCATCGGAGCAAAGGACTTGGACTTCCACGAGAGGTACCACCGGACCTGCCAGCTAGTGGGAGCCTGGCAGCGGGACCGTCATCGGAGCAAAGGACTTGGGCTTCCACGAGAGGTACCACCGGACCTGCCAGCTAGTGAGAGTCTGGCAGCCGGACCGTCATTGGAGCAAAAGACTTGGGCTTTCACGAGAGGTACTACCGGACCTGCCAGCTAGTGGGCGCCCTGCAGCGGGACCGTCATCGGAGCAAAAGACTTGGGCTTCCATGAGAGGTACCACCGGAGCTGCCAGCTAGTGGGAGCCTGACAGCGGGACCGTCATCGGAGCAAAGGACTTGGGCTTCCACGAGAGGTACCACCGGACCTGCCAGCTAGTGGGAGCCTTGCAGCGGGTCCGTCATCAGAGCAAAGGACTTGAGCTTCCACGAGAGGTACCACCGGACTTGCCAGCTAGTGGGAGCCTGGCAGCGGGACCGTCATCGGAGCAAAGGACTTGGGCTTCCACGAGAGGTACCACCGGACCCGCCAGCTAGTGGGAGCCTGACAGCGGGACCGTCATCGGAGCAAAGGACTTGGGCTTCTACCAGAGGTACCACCCGACCTGCCAGCTAGTGGGAGCCTGACAGCGGGACCGTCATCGGAGCAAAGGACTTGAGCTTCCACGAGAGGTACCACCGGACCTGCCAGCTAGTGGGAGCCTGACAGCGGGACTGTCATCAGAGCAAAAGAATTGGGCTTCCACGAGAGGTACCACCGGACCTGCCAGCTAGTGGGAGCCTGGCAACGGGACCGTCATCGGAGCAAAGGACTTGGGCTTCCACGAGAGGTACCATCGGACCTGCCAGCTAGTGGGAGACTGACAGCGGGACCGTCATCGGAGCAAAGGACTTGAGCTTCCACGAGAGGTACCACTGGACCTGCCAGCTAGTGGAAGCTTGGCAGCGGGACCGTCATCGGAGCAAAGGACCTGGGCTTCCACGAGAGGTACCACCGGACCTGCCAGCTAGTGAGAGCCTGACAGCGGGACCGTCATTGGAGCAAAGGACTTGGGCTTCCACGAGAGGTACCACCGGACCTGCCAGCTAGTCGGAGCTTGGTAGCTGGACCGTCATCGGAGCAAAGGACTTGGGCTTCCACGAGAGTTACCACCGGACCTGCCAGCTAGTGGGAGTCTGACAGCGGGACCGTCATCGGAGCAAAGGACTTGGGCTTCTACGGAGGTACCACCGGACCTGCCAGCTTATGGGAGCCTGGTAGTGGGACCGTCATCGGAGCAAAGGACTTGGGCATCCACGAGAGATACCACCGGACCTGCCAGTTAGTGGGAGCCTGGCGGCGGGACCGTCATCAGAGCAGAGGACTTGGGCTTCCACGAGAGGTACCACCGGACCTGCCAGCTAGTGGGTGCCTGACAGCGGGATTGTCATCGGAGCCAAGTAACATGGCTTCCTCAAGGTATCCTCAACCCATCCAGCCAGTGAGAGCCTGGCATGGGGAGGTTCTCTTGCGGGGGGGGGGGACTAAGCATCTCAACCAAACCTTACCGAATCCAACATCCTCCAAAGGGGAAAACATGATGGGTTACATGACCCCCCCCCCCCCCCCCCCGACTCAACTCGTCGGGGGCCGAACTCATTACAACATAAGAAAAACATACAGGACTCCGCCAGGGCGAGGCTTCTTCAGGGGGTCTGGGCATGATGATCGTCATCCTTCTCCTCGGATACTTCCATCTGGCTCAGACTCTTCATGATCTTCTCTATCTCCTCTTCCTTGGCCAACCAAGAGATGGTGTTGACGGCCGTGACATAACATTGTCTTGCCATCCTGGAGTCTCCCTTGACTCTGACCTGGATCCCTCCGGAGCTGAACTTGAGGCACTGGTGGAACGAAGACGGTAAGCAACGAAAGACGCTGATGAGGGGCCTTCCGAAGATGGCGTTGTAGCTGCTCGGAGCGTCAACTATGACGAACCGGCAGTTCCTTGACGTCCCTCCCAACTTTACTTGGAGTCCTATTCCACCTTCTTTCTCTCCCCTGAAAATCCGAACAGGGGTCCGTCTGAGGCCAACACTCTCCTTGGCTCCACCTTCATCTCGTCAAATGCCTTGTTGAAAACGACGTTGACGGAGCTCCCGTTATCAACCAAGATCCGGGAGACGGTGTAGCCTTCGATGGCTGTCTTGATGACCAGCGCATCGCAGAACGGATCTTCATGGTCCGACAGGTCCTTCACCGAGAAGGTGATCTTCTCTTTCGGGGGCGGGGTCTGGGATGTCGAAGCGACGCTCCGTCGGTACATAACATGGAGACTCACCTTCCGAGTGGCCTCGATCCCCACTCCACCGTGGATCACTGCTATTCCTCCTCGGTGTCCTTCATCGGCCCGATCCTCACATATGTCTTCCTCCCCCACTCGGGGTGGAACCCCTTCAACCTGCACCGGCGGCTGAGGCTGGGCAGGGCCTCTCGCCCCCCTCACTTCCAGGAACTCGGGGCAGGTAGCCATGGCGTGACCCTCCGTTTGGTGGAAATCACAGTACGACAACACTCCTCCTCCCCCCCTTCGGCGGGTCCGACGATCTCTCCTGTTGCCTCTTCCTCCTTCACCTATTGCCAAGGCTTGCTGTGATGGGGGTAGGAGCTGTCTCGGGGCTTGCCTCTGGAAGTTAAACCTCCCTTGGCCCCCGTGAAAGTTTCCCCCACTCTGGACGAGGGCTCTTCCTGGACCCTGGGCAGGTCCTCCCTGCTGTCTCAAGCCTGGTTCCGGACCCTCCTGTCCCTGGAGCCCCTGAGCTCTCTGCTCATCTCTTCTTCTTCCTTCCTGATGCCTTGAGCCACCTTGCTCCTTTGGATCCGACTCCGTTAGCTTTGCCAGCTTCTTGACAAATCCCGGATTGGCCGCCTCCATGGCTATCTCCTCTGCCGCCCTTTCCATCAACTCCTCGAAGGAAAGGGGGGCCTTTCGGGTCAAGCTCATCTTGAAAAACCTCTCGCGCAACCCCACCGTGAACTCCATCTGGAGGGCATGCCCCGACATCTCCTGGATGTCCAGGATCTCTTCTTGGAACCTGTCAACGTAATGGGCCAGCGACTCCTCGACCCTCTGCCTTATCAGAAAGATGGACTCAGGACTCTTCTTCCTCTTCTTGGAGGTGGAGAAGCGGAGCTGGAAGCTTCGGCTCAAGTCCTCGAACCCATAGATCGATCTTGGGGGGAGTTGATGAAACCAGTCCCTTTCCTTCTCCTTCAACGTGATCGCAAAGAGGCGACACTTGAAGGCATCCGTCATCGGCCTGATGGAGACGACATCCTCGAACCACTGCAGGTGCTGGACGGGATCATCCTTCCCGGTGTAATAAGCCATGTCTGGCTCTCTGAACCCCTCGGGAACGGGAGCTGAGATGATCAGCTCGCTGAAGGGTGATCCCCTAAGGGGTGCTCTCGCCACCTCTACTCGTGCGACCTGCTCGCTTGGAGGGCTAGCACTCACCGGGCTGGGGAACAGCTCCCGGCCGGTGAGGTCTCGCTCGACCCCTTCTCCTATCCTCTCCTTCCCAGGTCGCTTTCCTGGTGCACTTCCTTCTCCCCCTGCTGGGGTCATCTCGCCTGTGCCCCTGGGAGGCAGTTCGCCGAGACCACTTTGGGTCAGCTCGCTGAGACCCCTGGGAGCCAGTCCCTGGGGGGTGGGGGTTGAGCTGTCAGCCCGAGGGGCAATGCTTCTCAGCATCTCCATGATGCCTTGGATGGAAGCCATGAACTCCTCCCTTCCTACGAAGGGTCCGGGGTTGGGGACCCTGCCGAGATCATCACTACCTCCCAAAAGAGGGGTGACCTCAAAAGAGGGGTCCCAAAAGAGGGGTGACCTCACACCTACTACACTCGGGGGAACGTCACAAACCAAAGACTTGGGAAACTAGGAACAGACCCTCGGCTCGAGCGTGGAGGTCCCATCACACACATGGAATGTCACAAGAGCAATTCCCCTTCCTCACCAATGGCTGAGCTGGGCACCTTAGAGAGCTCTCTCAACTCAACCAAGAAGAAGAAACCAAGGGAGGAGGAGGCCAAAAAACTCATCTCTCCAAAGGTACCCAGAGGGGTTTATTTATAGTTTTTCCAAGCCAGGGGACCAAAATGTCCAAAATACCCCTATGGCAAAAAGGTCTCGAGCCAATAGAAAACATCCACATTGGGGGGTAAAGGGGGGAATTCCACCCCCGGGGCAAAATGGTAAAAGCACGACCCAAAGAGAGGTCCAGGGTGGACGAGGGCCGAACCATGCTCCCCCCAGGGAAACCACCGCCGGGGGCGAGCACCAGGCCGCAGGCCTTGCTCGCATGCGGGGCAGATTGCCCGGGCGAGCACCAGGCTGCAGGCCTTGCTCGCCCGCGGAGCAGGCCGCCCGGGCGAGCACCAGGCCACAGGCCTTGCTCGCCCGCAGAGCAGGCCGCCCAGGCGAGCACCAGGCCGCAGGCCTTGCTCGCCCGCGGGGCAGGCTGCCCGGGCGAGCACCAGCCCGCGCCGGTCTCGCCCGCAAGGCAGGCCCCCCCGGGCGAGCACCAGCCCGTGCCGGTCTCGCCCGCAGGGCAGGCCTCCCGGGCGAGCACCAGCCCGCGCTGGTCTCGCCCGCAGGGCAGGTCGCCCGGGCGAGCACCAGCCCGTGCTGGTCTCGCCTGCAGGGCAGACCGCCCGGGGGACTACCAGCCCGCGCCCGTCTCGCTGCTCCTACCTCGCGCCAAGGCAAGTTGGGAGGTGCCAGCCATCCTGCCTCACCCATCCAAAAAAAGGGGCCGGGGGGGAGGTAGATTTTTCCTCCCCCTACTAGTATATTTCCAAGGCCAAGCCAAAAATGGCCACCAAGAGTGCAAAATCTCTAAAAAGCTTAAAAAACATAAAGCTGGTCCTGCGCCTGCCGAGGGGACCCTACTCTGCGAATACAGGGTTGTACACAAAACTTCAAAAGTGATTTTACAAATGTACAGTAAATTATACAAAATTTTGACTGAGTGTGTACTCATAAATGTTAAAGATGATAAATTACATAGACATAAGGCAACTGAATATATGAGATCTCCATAATTTTTTTTAAAAATACCAGCATGGTGCACAAAAATGTGTACCTTCAGAATATATTTGTCTTACCATCAACATGCTTTATTGGCAGATTCTGAGACAAACACTTGTCTTTTAACAGCTTGTCTTTTAACAGCTTGTTTTTTTAACAATTTTGAATACTGCTTTAGATTTTTGTATCTCCAGTAATCATACTTGTCTTTAATAAATTCATGAACAAAGATTAACCTTTCTTTGTCTTTCTGAGCAGAGTAATATGCATCATCATTCAGATTTATCTTTCTATTTACCAGCTCACCAATACTTCTCTTGATTTTTTTCATTTCTCCTGTCAAACTTATCACACTTTTACCTTTGATATGTTTTGCTGCAACATCAAGCTTTTGCTTCGTTGATATTCTGTTACCAGGATATTTTGGTAGTGGATATATTCCTCTGCTCATATAAAGTATATCTATCTCTTTTAGAGGAATAAAGGAGATGTGTTGCAACTTCCTATATAAGTTTTAATGACTTCTTCAGTAACCATAATAGTTTTAATGACTTCTTCAGTAACCATATCAGATTTCTTCTTCTTTGAAGATTGTGATTGCTTAACAGATCTCATTCTTTTCTTTGAAGACTGTAATTATTTTTCTTTTGAAGTGTACTTGTTTTTTATTGCTCTTTTAAATATTAGAGTATCTTCTTCCAGTTCATTAATCTTCCCCGGTAGAGGAGATATCTCCCCCTGAAACTGTGTAGTCTTCTGTTCAAGAATAGATTCTTTACCCCCCCCCCCCCCCCCATGCAGACTCTTGTTCAAACAATGCTAATACATTCTCATTTTCAATAATTTTAAGTGGATTTGGTCCATGCAATGATGGTGTGACTTCATTTAAATCTTCTTCCTCATCCGGACTCTCCCCCTTCTTGATCTCATGGGCAAGAGAGGTTAAGAATGATCTTGTAATATAGGAAGAAGAGATCTTTGCTTGTATGAACTGTATTGAGGCAGTAATCAAATCCAGCTGAAATTATATATCATCCACTGTGATCTTTATTAGAGAAGTATGCTCTTTAAGCGTAGAGGATAAAACAGAGGTTTTTGATTATACTGTTTGAATGTCAGTAGTTGGAGGAGTGACTGAGTGTAGATTTATTATATTCATTGATTTGAGTCAAGTGTAATGTTGTTTCAGTTTGTGCTTCTTGAACAACTTGCTCTGGTGATAATGAAGATTCTTTTGAAGTTGGTGGAATTGATACATCATTAATAACATTTTGCTGAGAAGATGAAAGTATGGACTCCTTTTGAGATTCTGATTTAGCTATTTGTCTAGTCCATTTTGTGAAAAGAGCAATTGATAATTTCTTTCTAGGAGGTATTGATATTTCCTTTGATATACATAGTTGTTTAAAATTTTTTAGCAATACTTGACTTATTATAGTCACGTAGTCATTTTTCCCTCGTCTATATTGTATCCAAGAAGCTTTATTATCATCTCCCCAATTAATCTTTTTATCAAGCACCAGAACTCCCATCAGATTCAGTTGGATTTTAGGTATTACATCATGTGTTGAGATTTTGCAAATCAGTACTTTCCCAACAATGTCAGCCAGAAACTGATATTCTTTTGATAGATCTATTTTCTTTTGAACAATAACTTTAACCTTTGTATAGTTCATAATTCTTAATACATCTTTAATTTCTTCTTCAGATAATTCTGGAGAATCATTTCCTGACAAGAGATCAAATGTTCTTTGTATAATTTCTGCAGTTATAAGTACCTTAAGTGTAGCAATTATTCCAATCAATGAACCATACTCTTCGCATTGAACACTTGTAATAAATTCTGCAAGTTCTGTCTCAAACAGTCTACATCGTGTTGAAATAAGCTTATCTAGACTCGAATCAATGAATAGTTTGAGGATTCTTTGGAACTTTTCTGATGCTGCACTCAAGCTTGTAGATTGCGGCCAACATGTCGGCTAACATGTTAGTTTTGAGGGGGAAACGACACGTTATCGCCACATATGAAAATTCTGGCGTTTTCTAATATTGCGCCCGACATGTCGGACATGTCAACCCAATATTGCGGCAAATATCGGCTAATGTCAGTCCAATATTGCGGTTTTTTTGTTCAAAATTTTTTATAATTTTTTATAGAATAAATTCATCAGAAGGTTTTAGCAAGATACCTAGTGCTTCTTTCATAGCATGTAGAGATCTATGTTTGGCATTTGGTGAGAAGGTTACTTCAAATGACACCAATCAAATACGATTAAACACTCGTTAGTAGTTCTCTAATGAATTTTAGTTTACATTTAATCTGATAAAATAATTATCATTTAATTAATAGATGAGTATCGTGAAATATATATATATATATATCTATATTTATATATATATAATAATACAATCCAACATTTTAAAATGCCCCCGATTAGGGGTGTGCATGAAAAACCGAAAACCGACCAAACCGCCCCGAACCGCACAAACCGAACCGATTTCACACCGAACCGAATGACTCGGTTCGGTTTTGGTTTTTCTCTCTGAAAAACTGAACCGCACCGACTAATAATACATGTAAAAATATTACCAAAAATGATCTTTTAACTATTTTTATTACCTAAATAATGTACAGAAATTATATTAACTTAATAATTTTTATATCATTTGAGCCCAAATAAATTTTTGTAATGCATATTTTATTCATCAAGAAGAATTAAACATTTTGTTTAACTGATTTTATTTGTATATCTTTTATATTATTATTCGATTTCGCAATAAAAATATTCAATCATAATTTTTTTTATGTAATACGAGTTATTAGTTACAATATATCATATGTAAATAAAACTTGATGATATTTATTTTTAATTATCATATCTTTTTTTTAAAAATTCTTGAGATATTTAAGTACACAATTATTTTAAATAATATAACTGAAAAACCGAAAACTGAACCGAGTAAACCGACCAAAAAAACCGAACCGAACCGATAAACATCGGTTCGGATCCAAACCGACCCAAACCGAACCGCTTGCACCCCTACCCCCGATATACAGGGGCGGATCTAGAGGGGGGCCCGAGGGACACTGACACCCCCATTATTTTTGAAAATGATTAGTGTATTTGGATTCCTCTCGTCGAGGCAATGAATTTTGACTACTTATACGTCAAAAATGGTGAGCAGATGTGGGATAAACAACTCCGATAAGATGGAAATGTTCAAATTTTTTTTGAAGGAAGTTGATGGCTAACCCCTCATGTTAAAATTTTTAGAACCCAACGACGCATTTTAAAAAAAATTGTGCACCCCCATTATCAATTTGTGCACCCTCACTATTAGTTTTCCGGATCCGCCACTGCCGATATATCCCCCGCAATTCGACATCCGACATAAAAAAACTCAAATCGACATGAGTCCGACATCCGATATCTGCAACATTGGTTGTACTGAATGATTCCAGATCTACACTAAAACCTGAATTTGTCTTTGACGTCATTCTGCTTCCTGCAAATGTTCTTACCAAAAAGAAAACGTGAAAACAAAAATAGAGAACCGAGAAGATGAAAAGTTTTGAATGAAATGCGTATTATATAAACATTGACGAAACCTCGACAGATTAAGACATCAATAATTCAACATGCATTTATGTAGTCGACATTTAGTGTATTAGGATTTTAGTCATAGTCGGCGCAAGCATTGATATTTATATCGACGTTGCGTCGATAAGATTTTGAACTCTTCATAGTAACCAACTCTCAGACGTTGCGTTGAGTAGAATTTGACATTCCGTCGATTTCTTTTCAACGTTGTGTCGAATACAAACTTAAATTTTAAGTCTTTTGCTGGTTTTTCCCAACAATAAATTCAATAAATATTGTATGTTTATATTATTCATATAAGAAGATTTTCTGCAGTTTTCATAGGTTAAGAGTTAATTGGAACACATGTTACCTTATGCCTATTACTTTTGTTGTTATAAGAAGTGATAAAGGTATATAAAGGTTTATTAGAATATACCTTTGGATGATAACTAATAGGTCTATTTATCCAACAATTTTTGATATCTTGACTTTTTCTTAGGCAATTTGTGCATATACTCTCATGATTATGATAATCATTAGCAATACTTGTATTAAAACTATTTGGTTTGTATACTTGATATTTTCTTTGGTTTTCTCTAAATTTATCACTTTTGAATTCTTCTTTTGATAAATTTTATTTATGATTAGATGACTCATATTTCCAGCGAGTAAGATTTGTATTTTTCAAAGGTTGAATCATCTGAGATATCTTTTTCATAAATTTCTTATTGATTTCTAATGATGTTTTCACATTAGACTTAGTAGTTTTTGTTAAATTATTTTCTTTACTATTCATTGATTGATTATCTTTGTTTTTAACCAAAATTATAGATTTATTGTACATTGAATCATTTGATACTAAATTTAGGTTAACAGATTTGTTACCTAAGTCTAGATGATTTACTTTATTTATGTGATTCTTATTTATTTGATATTGGTTTTGATCCCTATTCTCTAACATGTTATTTGAACCTTTTATCATAGTTAATTGTGCTTATATATTTCTTTTTTTTATAATTAGATTTGATTTTTATTTCTCTAATTTTTTAGCTCAATCCTATAATTATAATTTTTATATTAATGACCTTCACATCTTAATTTATCTAATTCTTTTCTCAAGAGTTCAACTTGGTGTTCAAATTCAATTTGATCTACACAAAATTTTCTAAAACATATCTTAAAATCATCAGAAGTAAAGTCTATATCATGAAAATAATCTGGTACCTCAATTGAGTCATGATTAGATTCTATCTCCAGAGTCATGAGACAAGCTTCTTCAACAACTCTTTTTTCTTCATTATTTGATGATGAACTGGATTCTGAGCTTGTGTCACTTCAGGTTTTAGCAATAAAACCTTTTCCCTTTCTCTTATCCATTTTTTTCAGATATTTCTTCTTTTGATCCTTTGAACTTGATCTTTCCTCTTGCTGTTCTGGATAATCTGTTGAAATATGTCTAGGTTTTCTGCAAGTAAAACAAATTATCTCTTTATTGGGAGTCTTATCAAATTTTGATTTTCCCAAACTTCTATCTCTTCTTTTTGAATATTCTGATTTAATCCATTTTCTAAATCTTCTTGCCAGAAGATTAAACATTTCATTTTCTTTAACAAATGATTCATATTCAGTGACATTGAATGCAATTGATTTTTCTCTAGATGATAAGGTGTTCTCTTTAGTTTCAGTTTCTGCTCTGCTTTTCAATAATTGCTCATGTGATTTCAATTTTTCAAGCAAAACATCTGTAATGATTTCCTTGTGACACATTGCTTTTCTAATAGCCCAAATTCTGGAATCCCTTATACTAGGAAAACACATGTGTAACTTATCATTAATTTCTGTGAGAAATGCCCATTTTAGTCTTTTTAACTCATTAATTATCATACTAAATCTGCCGTACATCTCTGATACATATTCATCAGATTTATTCTGGAAATCTTCATAGCAAGAGATTAGAAGTGATCTTCTATCTTTTCTCTTATTTGCACTTCCATCATTAATCATTGAGAGTGATTCCCATATCTCTTTTGCTGAGAAATATTCTGCAATCTTTTGAAATATGTCATCTTACATGGTAGAGATCAAAATATTCATAGCTTTTGAATCACAATCTTTAACTCTCTTCTCCACATCAATCCATTCATTTCTTTGTACAGGTTCTGCAGTTAAATTACCATCTGCATCCTTTCTATATGACATTGGTGGTCCTGTCAAGATTGATTCAAAAATTCGCTCATCAATAGAGTTCTTATACAATCTAATTCTGACTTTCCAAAGTGTAAACTTAGCAAAATTACAGACTGGTGGCTTAGTAGATGCAAACCCTTTGAAAGTATTTGAAGCTATTTTTGTAAATAAAAATTTGAATTTATTTTTGCAATTGGAATGATCTTTTGATCAAGATGTTAGCCCTTTATAGATTAATATTCTATAGATTAGCATATTGATGATGAGTCTCCCTCAGTTATTATATTCCTCAGAGTTTTCTCTAGAGCGGAGGTGAATAAAGATTAAAATTATTTTTAAATACTTTGATTAATTCACAGAATTTGCAATTACATAAACCATAAACCAGAATCAGGTACAATTAGTTTATAATTACAACACAACAATATAATAAAAAAATAAAAGTAAAATCACAGAAGACACAATGATTATAGTGGTTCCCTCTCAATTTGGGTACATCCACTCTTCTACCCCTTTGGTAGGAATTCACTATCATAGTAATTGAGTCTTTTGATCAGGAGACTCTTAGAACCACACCAGATTTTTTGATAAGGAGATCTTGAAGCAATTACAATTTGAGTCTTTTCTTAAAAAGATTCTTAAAATTTCTCACTAAGTCCTTTGCAGAGAGATTCTTAAAACTCTTTTCTCAAATGTAAAAAAAAATTTAAGAGAAGATTTGAGTTTAGATGATTGTTCTCTTGGTGTCCTCTTTTCAGATTTCTGAGGATAATTGATGATGATCTCTGGAACTTCTGATGAATCTCTGAATATTAAAGTAACAAAGATTATGAGCCCAATCTCCAGATGATCTTTCAAATTTTTTCTCTGAATCTGTTGAAATTTTCTCTTGAGAAAAAGAAATACTAATTCTCTATTAAATTCAACAACTATCAAACCAATTGACTGATATTGGAAGAGATTCAATTGCAGATGATAATCTTCCAAGCTTTTTTTGTCAAATTCAACTTCTCACGATCTGATATGATTTTGTTGATCGTCTGTTGATGATTGATAATCTGTGATAGACTCTTCTATATTTCAATCCTCTTCAACTCCTAATTATTCTGTATCTCATCATATATATATATATATATATATATATATATATATATAAATCGACATCCTCTAAGGTCTCCAAGAATCTGTTATGTAAACCCTTTTTTGATTTAATTCAGATTGAGGGCACTAACCAAATTTTGTTAAGAAATCTAGTCGACGTAACGTCGAGTTCTTGTCGAAGTAATATCGAATTCTGACTATCTGTAAGATTCACTCTGTAGTTGACGTTCCGTCGATATCTTCTCGAAGTATGCGTTGATTTAACCTTTAAGTTCCGTCGACTTATTCATATTTAGTTGCTCTGACTTCTATTTGAAGTAACGTCGAATTCCAGTCAAAGTTGCTTCGACTTCTAATCGAAGTTGCGTCGAGTTCTACTTGACTCATGTTGACAATTCATGATTTTTTTCTTATATTCAGTATGTTTTTCTTATGTCCTTTATGTCAATGACATCTTAGGACTTCTAATACCAAATTTACCTTCACTATACATCATGTGTAATAAACCTAGGATGTAAAATTATTAAACATAATTTGTTAAGCTAAATCATAAGGGTTTTTCACAACAACCTTCCTACACGGTGATCTTGATGAAGAAGTGTACATGACATTCCCTCCTGGATTTGTGAAGAAGGGACAAGAAGAGCTTGTCTGCGACTTAAGGAAATCATTGTATGGTCCGAAATAGTCCCCAAGGCATGGTTTGACAGGTTTCTCAAGGCCATGATCAAATTTAGCTACAAACAGGGACAATCTGATCATATTTTGTTTATCAGGAAAAATGAGAGAAAAATTGTGGTTCTTATTGTCTACGTTGATGAGATTGTGATCAAGTCGAAATCGCAAATCTAAAGGCTCGCCTGTCTGCAAAGTTTGAAGTAAAGAACTTAGGGATATTGTGTAACTTCCTGAGAATTGAAGTGACCAGATCAAATCAAGGTATCTTCATCTCTCAATGCAGTATGTTTTAGATCTTTTAAAAGAGATTGGTATGCTCGGTTGTGTTCCTGCTAACACCCCTATGGTGGAGAATCATAGGTTTGATGAAGACAGTGACGACGATCGCACTGATGCCTCGAGTTATCAGAGATTGGTTGAGAGGCTTTTATACCTATCTCACATTCGTGCTTGCAATCTTACATTACATATGTTGTAGGAATCTTGAGTAGATATATGCATGCTCCTACGATCATACATCATGATGTTGCTTACCTCAGCAGTGTCGCGAAAGACTGGGATGGGAGACGAAACGGAATGTACCGGATTTTTAGCACGTACAACCATCAAACCAGAGACCAAAGCAGGGCTCGACGAAACAGAAAGTATCATGATACGTCGTCCTTCCCTGAAATGGAACTTGAATGCGTCTTCTTGCTCCAGCATTCAAGTCGATCTATTACGACCAGCGCGGTACTTAAATAAGGCTGCCAGTTGTGGGCTTATGTTTTCCAAGAATAACCACTTAAAGATTGAAGTCTTTACTGATGCAGATTGGGCCAGAAGACGTGATGACTGGAAATACACAACTGGGTACTGTACTTTTGTTGGTGGAAATTTGGTGTCATGACATAGCAAGAAGCAAAATGTTGTGGCCAGATGTAGTGCTTAAGCTGAGTATCAGTCAATGTCTCAAGGTCTCTTTGAAGGTTTATGGCTGCGTACCTTGTTGTAAGACCCGGGTCTTCAGGAGAATGTTCCCATCTCTCTATTCTGTGACAACAAAACAGCTATGAATATAACTCACAATCCTGTCCAACATGACAAAATTAAGCATGTTGGTCGATCATCATTTTATCAATGATCATCTAGACACAGGAAACTTAGTCACTCCCTTCGTTCACTTTAAAGATCTGTTGACTGATGTCTTCACCAAAAGCTTGGGTTGCGACCTTTTTACTGATAATATCCATAAGCTCAGAACAAATATCTACCGTCCGACTTGAGGTGCAGAACTGTAATCAATATTTTACATCAAATCTCTATTATGTGTATTTTACCTTCTCAGGGTTATTTTGGTCATTTACTATCCACCCTTACTCAATATATGTATGAGTAAAGGGCTCTTAATCAAATAAGATATTCTCTTTTACTCTCAGCTGTGCCAACCACACACTACCCTGATTAATACTTGATTGCCTACCTCATTTTGTTAGGAGATAAATGAATATTGTAGTAGTTTGACATAAAAGAAGTCTCAAGGACTGGCTTATTTATTTATTATGTTTTATTTTAGGTTCTTCTCCGGATAGTACTTATTTCCTTATGCTTATTTGTATTATTTTGACTAAACAAATTGGGAGTTCCCCTAAAGTTATTATCAACTGCAAATTGTTTGTCATTCTATCTTCTCTTGTTTAAGAGTGAAAATTTATCTTGGAAATTTATTTTTGATTATTTAATTGTAGGATGGTTTTAGGGATGATTCTTTGAGGATCATAAAAGAGATACAAAAAAGCAGTGGAGTGCGGTGCCAGGTACTTCTTTCTCATGAGGATTATGTAATTCTTTTTTGCATATTATTAATTAAAATCTGTGATAAGTGTATAACTAACTATGCTTCAATTATAGTTTCTTTGGTTTGTTGGTTTATTCAACCTTTGAGTTTTCAATTGATGGATCCAAATATTTTTTCTTGTTATTACCATGCAACATTTCTTACCGATTAAAGTGTCCTTATAATTGATAAATAAGTAGGTTAAAATCCTATTGGAGGCTATTCAGTAAGGCTTAATCTGTGTTTCTCTGCATCCGGAAGTGATTGAATCTCACTTTTAAGAGCGAGTTCAAGCATTTATTGGGTTGAAATTTGATGAAACAGGGTACTTACTTTTGAAATTTACCTCAAAAAATGCATGAAGTTTCAATCCTGAAGACTATGACGTCAACTATTTTATTTTTAATACAATGCATAAATGGACTGATGGCTGAAATATTGCTTATAATAAATTAATAAGAATAAAATAATGAAAAAGTAATGTGAATGAGGGCAGATGTGAAACTTCCTTCAACCCAGATAAATATATCAACTGAGCTCATTACAGCTTGTTTGGGAGCTCATTTTTGCTCCGGTGAAGCATACTCTATTTTCCATCAAATGTTTAGGTATTGTGTGAGAACCCTGTCAAGCTCCGATGCGGTAATGCTCCATTTGCGACCAAAAATTCAGGTTCATTTTGAACCAACAATTAAGAGCTTCATTTCCCTCCGGAGCAGAGCTTCATTTCCGTTTCATTGGAAGCTGAGTGACAAAATTCTCCCAGTCAGAATCTAAATGTGAATTTTTGCAAAACAAACAAAGGTCGCCATAGCTTATTTCAATATGACTCACTTTGAAAATTGAGATTCAAACTCTCTTAAATACTTACCGTGAGACTCACTTTCAGAATTGAGATCCAAACTCTCTTAAAAACTTACTGTGAGACAAACTTGCGCTCATTACTATTGAATTGTGCTTCATATATTAAACAAATTTTTTTTGAGTTGAAATAAATCATTTGTTGTATGAAAGAGTACTTATATTACCCTAGTTTCAAGGGGTATTTAGATTGAGTTCTCTCCATTGCTCCGACAATTGTACTCACCCAAATTAAATGGCATTAATAATTGATAGATACACTCCCAATGTGTACTCACGCCCAAGATCTTGAGGGTTGGTTCTCCCAAAGAGTCCTTTATAAGAAAGATTCTAGACCTAGACTTCCAAGATAGCCTAATAATGCTCCCCACCTCTCCTTATGTAGGGGAGGAGGTTACAATAATTACTGAAACACCACTAGCACATGAATTACTAATATTGGACGCTCCTGAGTGATTGGGCCTGGATCTCACTAGCCAAGGGCAGTCATCCCAATGGTGCACATACGTCTCATATATGTGTTAATACTCCCTTCAAAGTCGACCTTGTCCTCTAGGTCTTGGGTCAGTGGTGGCCTCCTCGAGCTCCAGGGCCTTGAAGTGAGCAACTATAATATCATTGTCTTCGGCCGCGAGTAGAAAATACTGCTCTTTATTGGGAAAATTTGTGAAGAGTGGAGCAAAGTTATTTGCAGCCGAAACAAAGGCCTTGGTGGTGAAGTTCAATGTAATCTTGGTGGGAGAAGCGGTGTGCTGAACGATTTGGTTTTGGTGGTGGGACTGGAGATTGGACTTGAAAGTGACACCGACATAATTTGTTGCGCTGGGTTAATGTTGTGGGAGAGCGCGAGCATGCTCCTACTTGATTGGTTCGATGTGTGGACTAGATTGGAGTGTCACAATACTGTAGTGAATGATGATGTCATGGTAAATTCTGTTTCTATAAAGCAGACCTGTTGTATGGTCACAATGAGCGTGTATGGATTTAAAATGTGCATGCGGGCATAGATGTGCGGTTGCAGGCCATGCATGAAATACCTAGGTAGTGGGCCATGTATAAGCTTGGAACATGTGTGTCAACTCTATGAAATTTTCGACATAGGCCTCTACCAAGTACCAAGTCAACTTGCTGAATAACATAGAGATGCGAGGAGTTCCTGGGGCAGGGCATGTCGTCGCGCATGATGAGTTCCTTCTTGAGCATGACACACTTCAAGCGCGGCGTTGAGCGACAATACCAACACATCCAGGTGATTTGTAACTCAAATCATTGTTCCGCGTGAGCGATCCAGCCATATGCATGTCACAATCATCAAACAAGGGCATCTCTATCCGCTAGGGTGCCAAGTGCGGGGGAATCAACGGTGGGAAGCTCCTGCATTGGGATTGGTCGAGCTCCTGAGGCTCATCCAATTGATGATCGCAAAATTGATGGTCAAAGATGGGGGGGGGGGGGGCTTTGGTGGTGACTGGGTGGCCTTGACAGAGGATCCATCATGGTCAGTACGATCCACCTTGTCATCCGATCTTGCGTGAGGACAGATTTTCAAGACAGTGCTCCACCTCTTCTGTACGATCCATCATGGAGCACATGACAGTCATTGAATTAGCTAAGGAGAAGTTGTTTATGGAGTTGTTTCTTCTCGGAAGCACTCGGG